>CM067555.1:3505141-4130141 GCA_034509755.1 Anisodus tanguticus | reverse complement strand
CACATTTTGATTTAAAAAGTTCTGGAAGCTAGCAAAAGACATTTTAATAATCATGACATAATAATCTTTTGTGGTATAGTATTATTAAAACCAAATAAATAATCCAAAATAGGATAATCATCGAGAATCCAACAACCTTAAAAGACAAAAAAACCACAGTAGAATATCCAACAGCCAAGCATCTCTAACTAATGTTGAAATCAATTTCAGCTGTAGGGGCGATAGAGAAGAAGTTAGGATTTGAAGCTTATGAATTTATCATTTAATTATTTTGAGTTATTAAAATTAATAGTTTATATATATTAAATATATCTTTTAATAAATATAAATTTTAAATTAAAATTATCGCTAAATCCATCTTATAGCCTACACTTAGAGGCGGATTTAAGATTTAACTTTGTGGATTTCTATAATGATTTCAAATTAATGACTAGGTTCAACGTCAAATATTTATAAATATTTAATAGATTTCTTATTATATATGCATAATCTAAATAATAACTATTAATTCCCGTGAACCCACACATCATACTATGGATTTGCGCCCGCCTACACTCTAGCTTCGGCCCTAAGGTGTGTTGAGATGCGTGAAGTTTCATCATACTTGATCAGAAAATTTTGAGTTTGAATTTCGAAAATAAAAAAATTCTTAAAAGAAAGGACATTTCGATTTAATCGACAAATAGTGATATAAATCTAGATTAATCGGGCGTGTGAATATTATATTTATATAAAATTCAGTTTCAGCTGTAAACAGGCTTGTTATATATAGTAATACTATACTGATCAACTAATAAAGCTACTTTACTGAAAAAATTTCCCATATGTTGGAATTTGATGAGTTTCTTGGTCCTACTACTACAAGAAGACTTAGTCAACCTTCTATGGCTATAGCTAAAAGTCCAAAAAAGGCATCTTCTAGGAAAACCAATATAGAATCAAGAAACCATTAAAATCCATCCCATTTTTCTCTTCTCCTTTTACTTAAATTTGGTTCATAGCCACAAATTGAAAATAAAATGATTACAACTCAAGTTCATTAGTGAAAGTTTGTTTGCAACTTCCATTAACTAAGCTATTTGCTTAAATAGATAAAAGAGGGAAATTTCTTGAGTTCATACTTCATACTAGATCTATGCATATTGCAATGGATTCTTGAAGTTGGTTTGGAGTCTTTTTTGTTGTGATGGGGATATGTCTGAGCAATGAAATCAAGGCTGAGACTATAATTTATACTGGTACAGGTATATTTCACCTAATCATCTTCTGTTACAAATTTGATTCTGTACCAATCTGTGTGGGGAGACCAGAAAGACTGAATTATGTTGGTCTTATTTGGTTTTGGCATTATTATTTTGTTCTTCAGTTTATTCTCTTTATTTGCTATGTATGATTTAGTACTATAATAGGTTCACTTATGGCTCTTGAAGTTTTAATTTGGTTAATTTGCTCTGCATGATTCAAAGAACTTGCTTGCTTCAAGTAAATATGGGGAGAAAAATAAACACATGGAGTAATAGCAAATAAATACTACATCCGTCTCAATTTAAGTGTCTTAGTTTGATCGGACACAAGGTTTAAGGAATAAAAAGTGACTTTTGAATCTTGTGGTCCGAAATTAAATATATGTGTAATGTACTAAAATGTTCTTTGAATCTTGTGGTTTTAAACAAACAACATAGGATATTTGAATTGTCAACTTACAAATATAGAAAGAGAGTAAGACACTTAAATTGGAACGGAGGAAGTAATAAAGAAATGGCAGAGGACATGGAAGAGAATTTGAGAAGCAGATTGATTTTGGATTTTGCCTGGTATGGAATGGTGTTTTCTAGCTGCAGAGGACATTTGCAAACATTGTGCTTCCAACTACACAACTAATGTTGTTGTAAAGAGTTTCTTATACATAAAACTATAACTTTACTATTATAACCATGTTCTTTGTATAACTGATCTTTCATGTTATGTTATATTATATGTTTTCTGTAACATAATTTTGCTATAAACAAACAAACAACATACCCAGTGAAATCCCACAACGTGGGTCTGGGGAGGGTAGAGTGTAGTACGCAATCGCAGACCTTACCTCTACCTTGGTGGTTAGAGCGGCTGTTTCTGAGAGACCATTGGCTCAACATTTTGCTATAGCATCCAAAAATACCGGGACAAATGATGTTATTATAGAGAGGTATGACTATTTGTGGGTTGTGATGGTGGTAAGAATTGGCTTTTGGATGTGCATTCATTTCTTGTTCTAAAGTGTCATTTGACTGCAACATGTAAATGGATTCTTTCAGGGGTTGGTTCTAGAAATGTCAGCGGAAATGGTACCGAGACTAGTAATTCGAATAGCAAAATATCATCAGGCTCCGTACCCCTGACTCCCCGGAGTGAGGGCGAAATCTTGCAGTCGTCCAACTTGAGGAGCTTTACTTTCAGTGAACTCCGAGCATCCACTAGAAACTTCCGTCCTGACAGTGTACTAGGAGAAGGAGGTTTCGGTTCTGTTTTCAAGGGGTGGGTTGATGAACAAACTCTTTTAGCATCGAAGCCTGGCGCTGGAATTGTGATTGCTGTGAAGAAGTTAAACCAAGAAGGTTTGCAGGGGCACCGCGAATGGCTGGTAAGAGCAGTTTTTACCACTTGGATTTACAATATGATCTTAGAATTGTTATTTTTTCCTGTAATATCCGTTATCCCCTTCTCAAGTTTGTTATTTAGGAGTGAATGAATGTGATTTTGCACTACTAAAAAAACAAGAATTAGCGACGGACACATTATGTAGCTAAACAACAAAATTTGTTGCAAGTCCTATTTAGCGAGTGATTATAAAAAAATTCTGTTAGAGATGGATTAGCAAAGAGTTCGTAGCTAATTCCATTTTTATTGATATGTTGGACTATTACTATGTTGGCTATCTGCATGCTTCATTGTAAATATTATACGTATTTATTACTGTCTTTGCATGGTACTTTCTAGTATCATTGGGGTAAATAAAGTTGTTTTAAGTGAGTAGGATTACTTAATTTGCATCTAGTTCGCATTATGAACTTACTAACTTTCCAATTAAACGACAGCTAAATTGTGCAACCAGGGTAACTCAATGTCTTATTGTTCTTGAACTTACAAAATTGCAGGCTGAGATAAATTATCTTGGACAACTACGGCATCCAAATCTTGTAAGATTGATTGGTTATTGCTTAGAGGATGATCATAGGCTTCTAGTCTACGAGTTCATGCCTAAGGGTAGCATGGAGAATCATTTATTCAGGAGTAAGTTCCGTATCACTCTCATATGCTGCCAGTTGTGTGGTTATGTGGTTCATCTGACAGGCTTCTTAGATCCCATGTAACGTGAGGTTTTTCCTTGAATCAGGAGGTTCTTACTTTGAAGCACTTTCTTGGAGCCTCCGTATGAAAGTTGCCGTTGGAGCTGCAAGGGGACTCGCATTTCTTCACAATGCTGAAACAAGTGTTATATACAGGGACTTCAAGACTGCTAATATCCTACTTGATTCAGTGAGTACATTCAAACCTCTCTATAACATTGCCGTTTGTTCTGATATTTTTGGGTGCTATAGCGAAATGCTGTTATAGAGAATATATTATATAACATAACATAACATGAAAGATCGGTTTCACAGAAAACATGGTTGTTGTATAGTGAAATGTTGTTACGGTGATGACTGTTATAGAGATGTCTGACCTATATCTCATATTGAACGGTCACTTAGCTCTCTTTCGTTCTATTTGACCATGGAGTAAGTGCACTCATTTTTACACTTCACATCTATAGAACTACAACGCCAAGCTTTCTGATTTTGGGTTAGCCAGGGATGGCCCAACCGGTGACAAAAGCCACGTCTCTACTAGGGTTATGGGAACTTATGGATATGCTGCTCCAGAGTATCTTTCTACAGGTTTGTCATCTATGCCAACCAGTTCCACTCCTTCTTTTCCATCTGATTACGTTATTTGTATAGCTCCTTTTTGGTGCATTGAATGAATTTCACGCAATACATTCTCATCAACTCGTCTCATAGTTACATGAAAATCTATATGATTGTCATGTTTATTACTCCCTCTGTCCCAATTTATGTTATACTCTTTCATTTTTAATCAGTCCACAAAGAATGACATATTTCTGTATCTAGCAACTATTCAATTTTGAACTTCCGATTTTACCCTTAATGTGATTATTTATAACCACATAAATTTCTATGACTTTTTTTTAGGCCACAAGTTTCAAAAGTCTTTATTTTTCTCTTAAACTCCAATCCCAGTCAAACTGCACCTTCACATAAATTGGGATAGAGGAAGTAACTACGATAACTTATCCCTAATTCGTCACAATATAATGGCACATCTAGTTTCTGACCTCCATATATTTCTCTTATTTGGAAGGTCATCTTACTGCGAAGAGTGACGTATACAGCTTTGGAGTCGTTCTGTTGGAAATTCTATCTGGTAAGAAAGCAATAGACAAGAATCGACCAACAGGGGAACACAATCTTGTTGAGTGGTCAAGACCTTACTTGACCAGCAAACGTAGAGTTTTTCGTGTTCTAGATTCCCGTCTTGAGGGACAATATTCACTTACTCGTGCCCTTAAGGTAGCGAACGTTGCACTTCAATGCCTAGCCATGGACCCAAGGTCGCGACCAACGATGGACGAGGTAGTAACAGCTATAGAGCAGCTTCAAGAGTCCAAGGATACCGTAAAAAATGATACAAACAAGGATCAGCAGTTAAATCGGTTTAGCAGTCAATCAAGTGGTGAGCTCAACAAGTCATGCAGAAGCAATTCAGAAGAGACCCCACGTTTAGCAAATTATCCAAGACCTTCATCTTCGCTTCGTTCTATCTAAAAGGGACTTAAATAACATACATGCCAGTTGCTAACATCCAATTTTAATGAACTTCTGGCATGTAAGTGTACCAATATATTTGACATGTATAATTTTTTTTTCTTCTGTATACTTTTCAGATGACTGGAAATGAGGTTTCATGAGATGATGTATAATGAATGCAGGTAAAAAATTTCCCTCTTAGCGAGTTTTGCTGTAAATCAATGCCTACAATAAGTTGTTTTTCATGAGTTTAACTTCTATGCACGGATAGTGTAAAATAATTTTTATATTGTTAAATTATCTAAAAAATAACTACAAGTAACTGTACATAAAAGGTGGAATCACTAACGTGGAAAATAATGTAGGTTCACCTGCTATAACATGTTCAAATACAATGAGTTGTATGAAATTTTTCTACACCGTCCGTGTATCTGCTATAACATTGTTAAAATTAAGAGTGAACGAAGTTTTAGAGAGAAGAAAAATATTGGGCGAATTCTTTCTTGCTTTCATTCATAATAATGACATCTTTATATAGAGGTAAAAGTTATCATTTCCCTAGTCTAACAAGGAAATTATATTCTAATAAAACTATCATAATTACCATTTATCAAATATACTATCATAATTATAATTTACCAAATATACTATTATAATTATAATTTATCAAATATACTATCATAATTACAATTTACCAAATATACTTAGACTATGATTCTACCATAAAACTATTAGAGTTAGATTAGGTTTTCAGTCCGTCAATACCTTCCTCAAGTTGGAGCATGGGGATCTCGAATGCCTAACTTGCCAAGCAGATATTCATGTTGTGATTTGCCTAAATACTTTGTAAAAACATCGGCCAATTGTTTGTTGGTTGACACATAACTCGGAAGTATTATATCAGATTGGAGTGCGTCCCGGACAGAATGACAATCGACTTCAATATGTTTAGTCCGTTGGTGAAACATCGGATTTCGTGCAATATACAATGCTGCTTGACTATCACAATACATTTTAACTGGAGATTTATGTTTGACGCCTAAGCTATGTAGGATTTCCTTCAACCATTTTAATTCACAAATCATTGCCATTGAACGATATTCTGCCTCTGCTGATGAGCGAGAGACAATGTGTTATTTCTTAGTTTTCCATGATATCGGTGAATTTTCGAGGGAAATAAACCATCTGGTGAGTGATTTTTGGGTCAAAGGACATCCAGTCCAGTCCGCATCACACCACCCATACAACCGGAGTTCAAAATCCTTCCTTAACATAATTTCTTGCCCAGGATTCTTCTTCAAGTATCTTACCACCCAGAGGGGCGCTCTCCAATGCGCTTCCTACGGTTGGTGCATAAATTAAGACAAAACATGCACACAATAGGACAACTCCGGTCGCGTAAAACTGAGGTATATCAATCTATCGACCAAACGGCGATATGGTTTTGGATCTTCCAAATTGGCCCCTTTGGCTAATGCAAAATTGTGATTTTGTTTCATGGGAGTATTAATCGATTTATCTCCCAGTAGCCCGGACTTAGAGATTATATCAAAAAGGCATATTTTCTTTGACAAAAGAATAATTCGGTTGGTCCGCGCGCAACTTCAATCCCTAGAAAATACTTCAAGGGGCCCAAATTCTTCATGTGAAAACAGGTTCGGAGATAGTCTTTGAACCGTGCAATGACACCATGGTCATTTTCGGAGATAATCAAGTCATTCACATAAATTAATACATTAAGTTGTATACTTCCCCGATGCATCGTGAAGAGAGAATAATCGGAGTATGACTGTTTGAACCCATACTTCATTAAGGCACTTGATAATTTGGTAAACCAACACTGTGGAGCTTGTTTCAACCCATACAAAGATTTTCGGAGTCGACATACTTGCTCCGGACAAGACACACAAAATTTCAGTGGTAATTTTATATAAACTTCTTCCGCCAGTTCACCGTGCAAGAAGGCGTTATGAACATCCATCTGATGCAACTACCAATTTTGAGCGGCCGCTACTGTCAAGAAAGTCCGAACGGTCACTACTTTCTCAACCGGAACAAATGTTTCATTATAGTCAATACATTCCTCCTGCTTATTACCAAAGATGACCAACCGAGCTTTATATTGTTCAATTGTGCCGTCCGAGTTGTATTTTATCTTGTACATCCATCTACATCTGAGTGCTTTCTTATCCAGCGGCAATGTTTCCAATGTCCATGTGCCATTGTGCTATAATGCTTGAATTTCTTGTTGCATGACTTTTCTTCAACATTAATTTTTCATGGCCTTCGAAAAGGATTTTGGTTCAATTCATGTGATAATTGTTGCAAGGAAGTTTGGTGTTGCGAGGAAAAATTATCACATGATATATAGTGAGGTAAAGGATAAGGCGCAACTGAGGGTTGCTGAGGATCGGGCGAACTCATTGATGGACTTTTTCCCGAAATATTTCAGTAATATAGTCACGTAATCGAACCGAGTCATGCTTCTGACGTTTACCCGACCCAATTATTCCTCTGGTGGCTCTTCATTGGCCCGAATATCTTCCGTCTGTATTTTTTCCACGTTTTCATTATTCGAACTAGCATCGGTCCGGTCTAATTTTGGCTGATCCGTAGGTTCGATATATGGTGTCTGGATTTCTTCTATTCGAGATTTGTTCTTACCTAAATTATATGTCTGTTCTTCTTCAAAATCTTGCTGATTTCTTTCTTCTTTTGTTTCATTCGGTATCACTTCTATGTTGTCAACTGAGTTACCTGTTCCTACGGTAAAATGAAACTTAGTCTCGTAGAAGTCTACATCTTTTGAGACTAAATATTCATCATTTTCTAAGTCATAAAATCTCCAATCTTTCTGTCCGTAGGGGTATACCAAGAAGACACACCTACGACTCTGACTCTCAAACTTGTCTCTTGTTCTTCCCTTCGTGTGTGCATAGCATAGTGACCCTAGAACCCTTAAGTGATCATAATGAGGAGCCTTTCCATATAAAATTTCATAGGGGGGTTTTCCATTCAAAGCCGAAGATAGTCTTCTATTGGTCAAGTATCCCGCAATCAAAACATATTCTCCCCAGAATCTAATCGGAAGATGACCCTGAAATCTTAATGCTCGCGCCACATTAAGAATGTGATGGTGTTTTGTTTCAACTCTTCCATTCTGCTGTGGCGTTCTTGTGCAAGAAGTTTGGAAAATAATTCCATGTTCGAAGAAGTAAGTTTTCATACATGTGAACTCAATTTCGTTATCACTTCTAACAATTTTCACCTTCTTACCAAACTGCCTATCCACCAATGCGAAGAATTTTTCAAGGTTTGGGACACTTCTTTCTTATCAACTAAAAGAAAAATTCATACGGCTCGCGATCGATCATCCACAAAAGTCAAGAAATACGAAGCACCACAAGAATAAGATGTTCTATATGGCCCCCATAAATTACAATGAATCATATAAAAAATATCGGAAGATATATTATCACTCAAAGGAAAAACACTTCTTGTTTGTTTTGCCCTTTGGCAAACATCACATTCTGTATCTGAACAAACACTACTTTCTATTAAACCCAACGCCGTAATAGACTTTGTCATTTGTGTAGAAGGATGACCTAACCCTTTGTGCCAAAGATCGAACCAATCAACTGCCTCCGCCTTCATAGCTCGTATTCGTGGCACATTCCGGAAATAGTAAAGTCCACCTCGTCGCTCACCCGTTCCAAGCATCTTCCTCATGGTGGGGTAAAAACGCATCCTGTATTATTGACTCCGGAGTTACCAATCATGTGACAGGTAATCCGAAGAAACTGAGCAATCAGTGGGATATTCCTGAGTGTCCGATTGGGCTTCCATATGAAAGTAGTTCGATGGCCACGAAAGAAGGAACGACCAGGCTAGATAAAAGGATTTGGCTAAAGGATGTCCTCTATGTTTCGAAGTTAACTTGCAATTTAATTTCTGTATCGCAACTTATTGATCATTTAGATTGTGATGTAAATTTTAATAAAACTATGTGAATTTAACACGTGAATCACCGTTTTCCAGATCTCATCGCTCAGATTGTGAGGTCCTATCCCGCCTGTGTTCATCTGTTCTATCTCCGCCTGTGTATCATAGACAACAACGGCGTTAGTCCGGTAGTTGCCTCTTTCGTCATTGGATTCGGGGCATACCCTTTGTTGTTGTTGTTGTCCTCATCCTCTTTCTCTCGAATTTTTCATCTCCTTTCTTATTTCCCGGCCACCATTCCGGATACTCAATAAGTTGAATACATCATTCCACAACGTGTCCGGATCTCTTGCAATGTGTGCAGAATGCTTCATCATTCTTCCCTACACCTTGATCACGGTATGGATTTCTTCCTTGCACGACAAAGTCCATGATTTCACTCCGTTCCTCCCTTTTTCGTGTGAGTCCTCTCACACGCTTTTCCTGCACTAGCTTCGAATAGACTTTGTTTAATGATGGCAACAGTTCCTGGGCCAGTATGTTCGATCTCACCGTTTCATACATTGCCTCATCCAATCCCATGAGGAAAAAATGCATTTTTTTCTTTTTCTCTTTTGGTTTCCAAGATCATCCCCAGATTGCACGTGCACTTTCCGCACTTGCAAGTCGGCATCTGTTCATAGTTTGCCAATTCTTCCCATAGCTTGTTTAGTTTTCCATAGTAATCTACTATGGTCCTTCCCTTCTGCTTGCACTCCGCAAGTTCATCATTTAGTTGTTGCATTCGAAGTCCGTTGATAACAACGAACCGCTTTTGAATGCTCGCCCACAATTCTTCCGCTTCCTCTTTATGTGAGATCGTTGAGCGAAGAGTTGGTTCGATGATGTTACGAATCCACGACACCAACAAAGAGTTTATAGTCCACCAGTCTTCTAAGTCCGGTGATTCTTCATCCGACTTCTTGATCGTACCATCAACGAAGCCGAATTTCTTCCTTGCTTTTAGGGTCGTCCTCAT
The DNA here is from genome assembly GCA_034509755.1 of Anisodus tanguticus. Taxonomy (NCBI): domain Eukaryota; kingdom Viridiplantae; phylum Streptophyta; class Magnoliopsida; order Solanales; family Solanaceae; genus Anisodus; species Anisodus tanguticus. Next base: position 4,120,331 of record CM067555.1, on the reverse strand, counting down.
GGATTGAGCTCATTCTTCGTAATTCTCTCCCTTCAACTGGCTTGTGTCACCACAATTCCGGGATTATCGTTTGACGTAATGTCATACGGGGATATTATTTTTCTTTGAATTTTATTTTCTTCACCGGCGATTCCTTTATTTTTATCGCCGGTTTCTCCATCACATGCTATTATTTAGGGTTTTTGTGTTCTTTCAACATGGCTCTAATACCATGTTAAAATTAAGAGTGGACAAAATTTTAGAGAGAAGAAAAATATTGGGTGAACTTTTTTTTTGTTTTCATAATAATGATCTCTTTATATAGAGGTAAAAATTCTCCTTTCTCTAGTCTAACAAGGAAATCTTATTCTAATAAAACTATCATAGTTATAATTTACCAAATATACTTAGACTAATATTTTACCATAAAACTATTAGAATTAGACTAGATTTCCAATCCGTCAATAAACATGCTCAATACAGTGAATTTTATGAAGATGCTCTACAATTCTGTGTATATAAGTTATGAAAGTGTCCTGCCATTTACTCTTCACTCCCTCTGGTTTTATGTGACACTCCTATTGAAAAGGGTATATTAGTAATGAAAATGACAATGAGTTGTATGTAGGAGTGGCCAACGGGACGGGTCCGGAGCGGGCCTGGCGGGATCGGTATCCAGCGGGACGGGGGGTTAGGGCGGGATCGGTACCAGGCGGGTTCTGCCGATGTCCCGTCCCGATTCCGGTCCAGTCGGAAAAGGGTACCGGTATTATTCTGGGCGGGGCGGGACGGGGTCGGGATCGGGTTTTTGTATTTTTTTGCATTTAATTTTAAAAAATAACATATATATAAACAACTCAATAATTGAACAAGATAGTGTAGTAAAAACATTCCAATACTGTTTTTGTGCCTCTTATATTATTTAATAGAAATATGATTTTTTTTGTAATACAAATACAATTGTCAAAAGCGCAACTTTGTGGTGTTGTTTAAAAGTTGCAAATGACATGGTAAAACTAAAATTGCAATTAAAGAAATTACATTTTCAAAAAAACCTTTTCTAGTTTCTTTATAATTTCTTGTGGTTCTTCGGTTGGAATTGGTATTTGTTGGTCAAATTGCTCCACGTCACTTCCACCACCTTCGGATAAGATGTCGTTGTAGTTTTCGTCTTCTTCTTCAGTGATCTCCGATTGACCGCACCTTCTCCGCTCCGCTCGTATCCAATCTCTGAATAATACTGCAATCTCCAAGCTGTCTCCCGCTAATGAGTGTTTGTGCTCTCCTATTTGAAATCTGCCGAAAGAAAAAGCGCTTTCAGACGCTATTGATGACGCTTGAATGTTCAAAACATCTCGGGCCATCATTGAAAGTGTCGGAAAGGTCTTCTCATTCTCCCTCCAGTATTTCAACAAGTCTTCACATCCTTCTTCATTGATAACTGCTTGGTACTGTACAACACCCTGCAAAATAAAAACATCAAACTCACTAACTTGGTTAGTAGTGTTACTACCACACATTCTATTTCTAAGGCTTTCAATACTAGCCGCAGAAACAACATGTCTTTTATAAGGGTGTGTTGAAGAAGAAGAAGATGGTATGGAAGTCGGTTGGTTGCTAGCACTTTCTTGTTGGTAATACCTATATACGTTTTTGCATTCATCTTGTATGCTAGACAACACTTCTTCTTTAATTTGTTCAATAGGTGGTGGGTCATTTGGATTTTTAGGAGTTGGAGGTGGTAGTACTGCTATACAATCATAAATAATTTCAATAAGTGTTTTACAACCGTCTACTTTAATAGTCGAATTTAATACATCACCAATAATATAAATGGTGGGAATAGGAACAAAAGATTTTTTAAATTTGATAAACATTTTTTAATAGGTGCCTTATATGCTGATTTTTCCATATATTCACTAAGAAATAAAAATATTAGAGTTATATAAACAACATAGTAAAAATTGTAAGATAATATATACCAAAAAATTCATTTGTTGCTTGAAATTTTTTATCTAGAAATACAATAAGTTCTGAAATTTTATCCAATTGCTATCTACAACCATATCATTTGGATTTCGATTATGGGCGTTAAAAAATAAAGTTATAGGTCTTCTATAGTCATAAGCAACAAGTAATTTCTCGTATAAATAATTTCACCTAGTGGGTACTTCTTCGGAAATTTTTCTATAAGGTAATTGACAATCGTGACAAGTTTTTTTATAATCTTTTTTTCGTTGTATTCTATTACTTTTAAAAATAATGTTTATATCAAATTGTATTTTATCAAGAATGTCTGCGAAAAGTGTTAGACCATCCTTTACAACTAAGTTATATATATGACAGACACATTTTATATGAAAATGATTTGGAAAAAATAGAGTTAAAAGATCTTTTAAAAGTCCAATGACATAATTATTAGAAGATGCATTATCTAATGTAATAGACATAACATTATCAGTTATGCCATAATAATCGCAAACTGAAAAAATATTTTTCTGAAATAAAAGTACAAGTGTGCCTATCATCTATATATTTATACGCTAAAATACGTTTTTGCATAGACCATTTATAATCTATGCAATGACATGTTACCGTTAAATAATCATGGCCGTTAGTAATACGGCCTATAGCAGACGTGATAGATACTTTACCAGGAAAGTGATAAAAAGAATAACGTAAATACTGTTGATATTCATGTGCAAATTTAAATACATCTCTCCTAACAGTTGATCTAGGAAAACCGTTAAAAGCAGGATTATACATGTCTCTAATATAGTGAATAAAACCAGGAGAGGAAGGAAATGAAAAAGGCAAACTCTTCACAACAACTAATTTTTCTATTGCTTCCCTATCTCTATGTTTATCATATTTAGGGCTTACAATTCCCCCCGTCATAGGATTAATTTGATCATGTACTTGATCTGGGACAGTATGTGAACCTTGTCCCGATAGAGAGGACATTTGCGCACCTGATTTTTCAGCCAGGTATTGGGCATACCTAGCTGGGTGAAACCTTTGTACGTGTCTCATTAAATCTCCCGTCCCAACCTGACCTTTTCCCATTTTAAATTTAAAAATATTTTTATAAATTTGACATCTAACTACTTGATGCTCTACGTCCCTATCAAAAATATTTCATGCATCTGATTTTAATTTTCGTTGTGGTGGACCTCGTCTCATACTAGGGGGAATATGAGGCGTTCTAGTTGGAGGTGCACTAGTGGGTGTGTCATCTATATAAAATGTTGTGTCATCTAGATTATCTTCTAAATTAAAGTCTTGCTGAGTTTCAGAAAATAGCTCCTCGTCTAAGTCTAATGGTATTGCAGAAAAATGTTCAGTATCAACAAAATCATCCTGTCTAGGAATAAGATCATGTCTAGGAATAGGATGACTAGAAGAAGTACCCCTTCCCTTGTTACCCCTACTAGAGGAAGCCTTGCACTTACCCTTGAACATACATTTAAGTCATTCCATTTTAATTATGCTAATAAATAGTTAAAGATAATGAAATTAAGTGCGCTAATTAAAATAAAGAAACAATAATAATTTAATGAAGGAACGAATGTACCAAACGCCGACGTGTAATCGAGAGGTTGAAAATTGAAACTTTGCTCGATGGATGATCCTCAAGCTAGTTGCCAACTTCACTCCCAAATGAATAAATAAACTTGAATATTTAGTACACAATGTAGACTTGTAGAGAGATAGTTTGAGAAATTAGAGAGATTGTAGGAAGATTTGTGAGAAAGATGAAGAGAAAATGAGGTATTTATAGTTGGAAAATTGGGTTAAAGTGTAAATATAATAACTTAGGGGTTAAAAATAAATATTAAAGGGGTAGAGGGGTTGGGGGAGGCCAAAAATGGCCGTTGTGCAACGACTATTTTGTGCAAAGGGGGGTTATCGGGCAGGACATGGGGCGAGACTGGGGCGGGACCGGGGCTGGCGGTACTGTAGCGGGCCGGGCCCTGGCGGGACTAGCCGAGGTCCCGTCTCGTTACCGATTTTTTTTAATAGCGGGGTAGGGGCGGGACCGGGGCGGGGTCGAGACGGGCCGACCCGCTCCGTTGGCCAGCCTTAGTTGTATGCCTTCATCGTATAACACCTTCACTATTCACTTTTGGGATCTTAACGTGTTTAGGCAGTCAACTAAAACTATTCACCGTCTAGGCGTAACAGTTTGTAATTGTCACCGATGCATATTAATGTATAGTGTATAATAAATGTATAATATATATCCACTGATTATATATAGATTATTATCGTGATTATAGATTGCATATTGACTAAAAAAAGGACAGTCCGGTGCACTAAGCTCCTGCTATGCGCGGGATCCGGAGAAGAGCCGGATCACAAGGGTCTATTGTACGCAACTTTATCTTGCATTTATGCAAGAGTCTATTTTCACGGCTTGAACCATGATCTCCTGGTCACATGACAATAACTTTACTAGTTACTCCAAAACTTCCGTACACTTAAGTTATAATATAGCTTCAGAAAAGAAAAGAAAACTGATAACTCAAAAAACGAAGACGAAATACTTTTACTTGATAGAGACAACTTAGACTGCATATTGACAAAATTTTATAAAACATAAGCACTAGAAATATTTTTTTTATCGGCTTTGTTAGGCTGATCGATGTGTGTAAAAGTCTTTATTTTTCTCATAGACTACCGCATCTCTTCCACCTATATTTTTCTAATATTCTTTATTTTGGATTGGTCTCCTCTTCCACCTATATTTTTCTAATATTCTTTATTTTGGATTGGTCTCCCCACCTTTAAAAAAGAATTAAAAGGAAAAGAAGGGAGAGAAATATTGACTTATAGCGTTGATTTGGTCAAATCTATCTATCAACTCGTAAAGTTCTTTGAAAGAGTCAACTGTTTTGCTCCTTTTGGAAGTGACACTTATGACTATATCCATGATAAGAAATTAAATTATTAGGAAAGACTTTGAAGGAGTAGAATTTCTTACTTACTTCAAATATCTCCTTGAAACCAATCGAGCTGTCCAAGCGGACTGGAGTAGAATTTCTTTGTACGTGGGATATTCTCACTAATATTGATGACAAGAATGTTAGAAACTGAATGGCTATCACTTCTGCACCCATTAGGGGTAGTTGGGTAGAGCGTATAAGAATAATACTAAATATAGTGTATTAGTCATGCTGAAATTAGTTATGTTGACATTATTTTTTATCGACTGTTTGGTTTATTGTATTAATTAACATGCATTGCAGAATTTCTAAATAGTACTGAATAGAGTGTATTAGAATAGGAATAATACTGCCACACTGGTATTGTTAATACCATGATTTACTATGTATAAAAATAGTAACTGAATATAATATTTTAGTAATGTTGAAATTAATTATACCAGACTTAACTTTCCAACCAAACATTGTTCTCAAATTTAGTACCACCATTAGCCTACCTAATACACCCTACCAAACTACCCCAGGGTGTTTGGCTTGCAACGGTGTAATTAAACTATTTCGTGAGCCATGTCCACACTTAGGTACCAAAAATCCATTTATATTGAATGGGTCGTGTAATTTGACACTTTCTTATGCATAATGAAATGGAGGATGACTTTACAAGTTCTAGCCAAAATTCCCATTTTATAAAATTCAAGCTACTTCTCGTTTCTCTCTTTTCTCTTCATTCATTGGGTATTATACAGTTTTCCTTCTATTTCTAGTAAAACCCTTAACCCATTCATTCATTTGATAACGATATTGTTGCGCCGGTGAATTACTTAAGTATTTGTTGTAGCTTATCCTTTGTTACTAGTGGTTATAGTATTAATTACTTTTGTAGCTTCTTATTCTTTGATTTCAACTATTATTTATTGTCCGTATTAATTTGTGACAGTAACTACTTCTTTTTTCAGATTGTTCTATAGTATATGGTTTATTCACTTTTGTTATTTTTTTTTTTTGTACTAAAGGTATTGCTTGTCCTTGTGCAGAGAGTCGTACTTGAAACTGATACAATGATAGAATAATATTATAATTATTTAGTCATAATTGTAATTGATTATAGTATATTGTATATATGGTAGGTATATATCTTAGTCAACTAATGACTTAATCCTAGTCTTAGATGAAGATTCTACTCTTAGATGATTATTGTATTGTGGGTATAATTACCACACTTTTGGAATGTAATCATTGAGGAAAATATTCTTACATGGTATCAGAGCCATGCCCATTATTCACGCTCCAGTTAATAAGGTCTGAGCGTGCGGGGAGTGTTAAGAGTCCCACATCGGATATGGAATGGGAACATGAACTCCTTATATGGACTTGTTCCTATTCCATATTCGATGTGAGACTTTTATAATTACAATATTATTCTATCAGAAACAACCTCTCTATCTCCCAAAGATAGGAGTAAGGTCTGCATATTTCATACCCTCTCCAGACTCCACTTCGTTGAATTTCACTGGCTATGTTGCCGTTGTAATGTTTTCTTCAAAGTTCAAACTCGCAACATTTCGAGTTAAATCATTACTTCTTGACCACTATATGTCGTTGTGGAAGACATGCATCAGCCTGATATATTTGGCACGAGACTGTATTTGCTTAGGCACTGTGCTAGAAGAAATTGCACGGTTTTCCTTCAAATGGGGTGGTCTTTAATTTTTGCCCTTCAACTTCGTTCAGTTTTACTTGTCCATTATACTAAAAATAGTTGTCCAATTTTATTTGCCCACTTTAGAAAATCAAGAGATAATTTATCACTTCATATCAATTTTACCCTTATCATTTGTTATTGGGTTGACAAGTTCAAGAAAATTTTAGTGATTACACAACTTTTAAAGTATGTTTTATTTATTACAATCATTAGGTTACTTAGCAATAATAGGTATGATATAGTAAGATTATGATTCTATTTTTCCTTAATAGACGCTCCAAATCAAAATGTGACAAGTACAAATAGACGGAGAGAGAATAATATATGATGAGAAAATATAAATTTAGGCCCCGCAAAAAAAATTGTTTGTCTTGAGGGACAGAAATTAAAGACCAACACAAAACAGGGCGGAAGTGCAAATGGCCCTCAAACTTCTATTAGTTTCCTTTCCCTTGCTACGAACTCTTCCTCTGCATAGGCTTAAAGAGAATATAACAATATGAAATGAGTGTTTTTCCCCTCTTTCAGGGTGTCTTTGATTGAACCTCCAACGTCAATAGCTTCTAAGTTGGTGAATAGTTAAAGAAAGTCTTGAAGAACCACTATTTAAAGACTCATTTGAAGCTTCAATTCAAAACTTGAAACATTTTAGTATAGTTATTTTTGAGTGGCTGTGGTTAGAGTTTGTTGGGAACACCTGGACGAGGTTATATACAAAATTAGAGAAAAATTGGAAGTGATTTTGAACCAAAATTCAATGTTGAGATATATCACTCGTATATCTTATAGTATATAAATATAGTATTGATACACCTATCAATTGAAAATAAATTCGGAAACGAATGGTCAGCTCGGATAAAAGAATGAAATTCGTCGGAAGTCTTAGCTAGCTTTAAGGTAGGGTCTCAGGATTTCTGTTGGCAAGCCTTTATCCTTTCTATGGTCGGGCGCAGACTTGCCCGTTCAAGGCAGACTACTATAATTGCCAGCTATTCCACAAAACAATACAAACCTTTCTTCTTAAAACCTCACTCTTGCTGCTGAAAACCACAATTACACTCAGAGACATCATTCGAATAAAATTTATATAAAAAAAAAGATAAAAAGGAGAAGAAAAATTCATAAATCCTTGACTCAAAAATAAGAAAGAAGAAGATGATGGTGATAGTGCTATTACCAGATAGACATATTATGTCAATTTCCCTTCTTCCATATTCAATAAAAAAATTGATCGGTTTGTCCTTCAAAAGGGCTGGTGTTAATTTTTGCCACTACTTCTCATTTAATGAAAATTTATGGGAATATATATACTCTTATTCGATGATCTACAAAATCAGAGATACTGTGTTCGATCTCCAGTAGAGTAAAAATAATAATTTCTCAAGGCAAGGTTTTTATAAAAACTGTTCATATTCGCGAAAAGGTACACAGAAACTATGCCTTGTCTGACATAGTTATGTAGTACTAATTCGGAAGACAAGTTTTCATAGAAACTACCGGACAAAGCATAGTTTCTATGTACTTTTTGTAAATAGACATAGTTTCTAGGGTCTAGTTTTTATCAAAACCTTACCTTGCGAAATTGGATCCGTATTTCTTTTTTATTTTTTTAATGTCAAAGATATTTTCTGCCACCTTTTATTACTTAAAGTGCCAAAGATTTTTTTTTAAAGACCTGCAATTGAGGGACAAAATTTTAAGACCACCCAAAACACGACATTTGTGCGAATTGTCCAAATTCAATTGCACAAAAAAAGCCCAGATGATTTAGGGCCATTTGTTATCTAAACCCAAAAAAGTGATGTTTAGGCCTGGGTGGATCCATTAATTATTTTATACTTGAGAGAGATTAAGGCAAAAACAAAAAATTGCACAACCAACTAGTCTTTAATTTCTACCCTTCAAATGGGTTGATCTTTAATTTTTGTCATTTCTAACATTTAATGAATCTTTTGAAACTAAAATATCCTCCAAGCTAGAAACACAATTATATTTTTTCTCAATCTTCACTTGGGTTTGGATCCCCTCCAGTAATGCACTCCTTGATGAATGTCACGTGTATATATAAAAATTAAAGGCTTGGATTGTAAACCTCTTCTTTTATACAAATTTTCTTTCACTAAATATATACTAAGCGCACAAAAGAAAAATGGAACAAACCATACATATTAGTAAAAATCAAAGATTAAACCTTTAGCATCTCAATTGCAGGCTTTTAAGAACCAGAGAACTAAACTTGTGCACATGATTTTTGGGCAGTGCTGCTCTCGCAAATAAAATTATAGTGTTTTTTTCGAAATTACAGTTAAGATTATTATTATGGAGAGAAAAAGAGAGGGAGGATTGGAAAATTAGTGAAGGCATTAAAATGAAATGGCAGTAAAGACAATAGCTTAATTTAAAAAGACGATGGGATATAATTTTAGGTAAGAAAAAGAGTGTTGAAAAGGGGTATTGTTAACCGACCATGGGAATGAGTTTACAATCCAAACCTTTATTTTTTTAGATGGACACGTGGCATTCATCAAAGTCTGTATTGAGGATTACTGGAGCATGTTATACTGGAGGGGATCAAACCCGATTATATTGATTTAGAGTTCATGTCTTAAGATAGAGTTTGCATGCCTTAAGGTAGAATTTGGATTCGCAAGGTAGAATTTGCCTGCAAACTCTAGCTTATAAAGCAGAGTTTGCCTTATGCTGCCTTAAGGTAGAGTTTGCTACCGAAAGGTACAATTTGCTACCTTAATGTAGAGTTTGCATGTCTTAAGGTAGAGTTCTGATTCGCAAGGTAGAGTTTGCATGACTTAAGATAGAGTTTGCATGTCTTAAGGTAGAGTTCTGATTCGCAAGGTAGAGTTTGCATGACTTAAGATAGAGTTTGCTAGTTTAAGGTAGAGTTTGCATGCCTTAAGGTAGAGTTTGGATTCGCAAGGTAAAATTGCCTGCGAACTCTTATGCTGCCTTAAGGTAGAGTTTGCTATTTTAAGGTAGAGTTTGCATGCCTAAAGGTAGAGTTTGCTAACTAAAGGTATAATTTGCATGCCTAAAGGTAGAGTTTGCATGCCTTAAGGTAGAGTTTTGATTCGCAAGGTAGAGTTTGCATGACTTAAGGTAGAGTTTGGATTCGCAAGGTAGAATTGTCTGTGAACAATACCTTATAAGGCAGAGTTTGCCTTATGCTGCCTTAAAGGTAGAGTTTGTTATTTTAAGGTAGAGTTTGCATGTCTTAAGGTAGAGTTTGCATGTCTTAAGGTAGAGTTTGGATTCACAAGGTAGAATTTGTCTGCAAACTCTATCTTATAAAGTAGAGTTTGACTTATGCCTTTGCATGCTTTAAGGTAGAGTTTGGATTCACAAGGTAGAATTTGCCTGCAAACTCTATCTTATAAGACAGAGTTTGCCTTATGCCTAAAGTTTGCATGCCATAAGATATAGTTTAAATTCACAAGACAGAATTTGCATGCAAACTCTACCTTATAATATTCTTCGAAAAATGCATCCAAATACAAGAAACAACATGCCCCAGCAGAACAATATCACGTGAGAATACAGATAACAAAACAAATTAATTAAAACCAATAATTCAAAAAAGCTCAGTACAACGAATTAGTTAATTAAATAAAAATAAAAAAACAAAGCCAAACGCATGACCCCTTGACCTTTAGCAATCACACATCAATATCAGATTATCCATTAATTTTATCCAATTATCAAATCCATCAATTGTCCATTATCCACACAATCACCAAACCTCAAAATTCATAAATAAATAAAAATATATATACTTCAAATGAAAGATTCTTACCGGTAAAAAAAGAGGGAAGGAAAAAAAGTAAATTAGAGAGAGAAAGAGAAGGGGGACTTTAGTTTAAACAAATAAACTTTATGTACTGAAAATCTTTGAAAGGTGTCTTAATTTTTCTGTTAAGAGGTTTCATACGTGTTTAAAAAGTAACAATATTTTCTTAACGACGGAGTATATATATATATATATAAGAAATCTATTGAATGTGGTCAAATTACTCTGAAACGTGTATAGGTAGAATTATTTTATGAAAATAGTAATCAAAAAGTATAGAGAATTCAAAATGAGTTTTCAGATCTGGGTTTGATGTTTGGAGATGTCACAATTGATCCAAATATTTCTTACCTAGTTTTTGTGACTATTAATGTACTCAAATAATCCAAGAGATTTTGAAATTCACAATTGTTGATATGTTGAGCTCAAAGAGAAGAGAAAGATAAGATTGGAGAAGAAGATGAATTGAAAGAAAAAAAAATCTAGACTATGTGAGATGTGAGGGATAGTTTCGTTCTAATGTTATTAATTTAAGAGTAAACTTTAAAATATTCAGATGCGAGGGCAAATGACCCAAGGCAAACCTACGCGTATGCATATTTCCTTTATAGGTACAAGTTTTACTTCCTTTTTTCAAATTTGCCGTTAAAAGAGTTAACAAGTTTTCACAAATGCAAGTTGTTAAAGTTTCAACTAAAAAGAATATTATGTTTGGTGATAATAAGAGTGGGTAAGCATTAGCTTAACAAGGCTCTTAACCAGCGAGCCACATAGCACTTGTTTCAAGTGGTGTCATTCATGGTGGTTTGAATTGAAGACAAGTATGTTGCGATTAGTTATATTAAATTTGTTATGTTGAGATCAATTATATTAAATTATTTTTATTGACTATTTGATTTGTTGTATTAAATATACCATGCATTGTATAATTTCTAAGAAGAAGTTTTTTTTTAAAAATATCCTCTAATCTAGCAAGTAGAAAAACGTTGTGAGGGGCCTCAGGGGTAATTTTTATTATTTTATTCAGAGATTATTTATCCCGGTAATATTATTCCCCTTTGACAGGTATAAGTTATACCAGAGATTGGTGTTTCAGTTATACTAGAATTAATAATCAAACAAAAAATAAGATGGTACCAAATTTTAATTCCATGACTATTTATGCTGGTACAACATACCAAACGTTCCCTTATATTATATGTATCATATCCTATTTTTTTAGACATATACATATGTATAGTTATTAAAAAAATCCAATAAAGTTGTGTCAGATGACACCCTTGATATAAGGTGCGTCCGTCCCTAACTACCATCAACCACTTCCATCAATTACAATCATCACCACCAATCACCCTAGGTCACTACCATCACCGTCATTGCCAACCACCACCACATAACTCCTAACGTACAAAAATCACTACCATCAAATATCACGGGCGAGCCACCACCACCACCACCTTACAACCTAATAATTTGTGAATATAATATTTCAAATTATTTATTTAAATTTTATATTTATTATTTTCTCCGGATAAAAAAGATTGTCCACTTAGCCATTTGCACACTCCTTAAAAAAATACTAACTTCTAGACAAAAATAGAAAATTTGACTAAGCTGGTCCTAATTAAATAAACATTGGGATTTGATCACATAACACTTGGGGCATGTTTGGAAAGCCAACCATGTAATTGAAATTGAGTGTAACTGGATGTAATTACACAATTTGACATGTTTGTTAGATCAAGTAATTACATAGTCACCATGTAATTGGGTGAGGGGGATAATTACACTCTCAAATTCTCAAGGTGGGGCTGATAATTGGGTGTAATTACACCTTGTAATTACAGTGTTATTTTTTTTCTTTTTTTTCTATTATGTTATTATTATTTATTTATTTTTTATTTCTATTATAATTTCTTTTTATTTTTAAGTTTTGAATTATTTTTATTATACATTATTTATCTTTCATTTTCTTTCTTCTCTTTTCACAACCTTTACTTCTTGATTCCATGTAATTACTCGTATGTATTTTTATTTTTTATTTTAGTTCATTTAGTGTAACTACGTTATTATTCTAATTTTTGAAACTACACTTCCTAATATTAGAAAGAATGAATCATTAATAAACTTGACATATAACGAGTGATATTATTAAAGTAGAATTCAGTTGTTGAATAAGGTTATAGACTTATTCACTTTCTTTTGAATTATATTGACTTAAGTTATGTCAGAACTTATCATATGTAAATGTTGGAATTTGACATAAAAGTATCATGTTAAACTTTTTTTTTTGGATTTTGAATTTAGGTTATATTTTCAATTTCAATTTATTTGCTTTAGTACTATTCACTTGTTATTTATTTTCCACTTACAATTGATAGATTATTTTTTTGTCACACATTTGAATAATGTCATGACATTATATTTATAATTTAATCTTTTTGTCAAACATCCAGTCCATGATGTTCTGACAAAATATGTTCAAACAAAATCAATTATTCTTACAATAATCAAATATGTGATTAATTAATATATTTTAAAGAAATATTAAATTATACAAATGCAATTTTTTAAAATTTAATTGTGTAATTATACACCGTTATGTGGCTTTCACAAAATTACTACCCTAGTAATTATACCAATTTCCTTAATAGAGGCAAATTTTTAAAAAAATGAGGTTAATTCTTTCTTAATTTCATAAGCGAACACTATTTTTTACCCAAAAAAGATTAAGTGAACACTCTTTTTTATTCGGAGGAACTAATAAACTTCAACAAAGAAAAGTTCTAAATATTCAGGTGTTAAGAAAACAATCAGTATTAGTCATTGGATATTTAGATTTAAATATAATATTTTAATATTTAAATATATATTTAGATTCTGACATTTTTTAATTTTAATAAAATTAAACGGCGCTTATGGTCCTTAATCTCTAGTTTGCAAGTGATATTACTATATCAAGTGGTCTTTAAAATAAAATAATACTACTAATACCTTTTTGATCTTTACATTAAATTTTGTGTTGATTCTTTTTTCGTCTTTCATCCAATTTGGCAGAAATATCTTTCTTTAGGTGTGACAATTTCGGTAAAAAGAAAAAGTAATTGGAAAGAAGAAAGGAAAGATTCTCCTTGTTCAAAAGTTCTCAAAAAATTTGGTGGCGGTGGTAGGATTGTCCACTGTGGGATTGCTTTTGTTCGAAGAATCATATGACAAAATATAAAATCAAAGCTACCAATCCTGCCTAAAATATGTATTATAATTCATTTTTACTCTTTCTAAAATTTATTTATATTTGACTAATCTATTTTTTTTAAAAGATTTTAGATTTCTATAAATTAGAAATTCTATTTCACTGTTTGTATCATTCACCATGTAATCTTTTATGGTTAGAGAGTCATATTTATTGAGGGAGGATTTATGATACACAACGTGTAAATTTATCACTTATGTGAATATCTTTAGGAGAAACTTTTGTGGGATTATTCTTTCTATATTTTTATACTCGTTTTTACATTAGTAGATTGTTCATCCTTTTCTATACAGAGGTAGGTCAATTGATTAAATTACGTTAGATTATTATGTTTCTTTTGATATATTTTCTTTTGTTATCTCATTTATTTTCGTTTAAGATTGCATTGTTAGCTTTTGTATGACATCTAGTTAATTTGATTTTGACTTCCCCACCCTTCCCGAACATAGTGGGACGTATGTGTGAGTGGTACTTTGAAACTTCTTATTTTAAATTTCGGATCAACATTTGTTTCAAAGACAACGCACACAAAACACATTAATGATGATAGAGAAACGTACAATCAATTTTAACTAATTTGGGATTGAGATGTTATTATATTTGTTCCTAAAACAAATATATGACAGGGAGATATATTCCCAAAGACAAAGATAAGTGTATTACAAAAAGTTAAAAGGGTATAAATTCATCTCGAATTGCATATATTTGGCTATCAATATATAGAACCCAAAATGTTAAGTGTCAAGTGGTCCTGACTTAGGTAAATTTTAAGTAATTTATTTTCTAAATAATTCGTTCGTTTCTCGTACCGAAAGGTTTTAAAAGATGTGCAAGATAAGGTATATATTCCTAATTGACTTATCCCTATTTTTTAACTCTTTGAAAAAAAGTTCAAACACTAGATTTTTCTTTCTTTTACAATGTGACAAATATCTTTATAGAACCTAAGCTTTGATCTTCTTTTTTCAGCAAAGGCAGAAAGAATTGGCATCGATGCTTTCTGTTGTAAGAAACGCACTTCTATTAGCCTCATATTTTTTTGTTTCCGTACATTTTTATCCTTTCAAACATAGGTCAAAATGGAATATTAGAGTCAAGAATATTACCCTTGATATTTTTGTTTGTCTAAACATTTTGTGCTTTTACTCTTCCAATCATAGGTAAAAATGGGAGGTTAGTCGCCCTCCACTAGATAATAATGCTTTAATGTCTTATCACTTTATTTTATACTCTATTTATAAGATGAGAATTTTTTAAAAAGATTTAAATAGAGATAGTGTTAGAAAAATATATTAGGAATCAAAACAAATATCTTATTTTGAAAATCGATTTTTGACAATGAAGGTAAGACTGCGTACAATAGACTCTTGTGATCCGGTCATTTTCCGAATTCCGCGCATAGCGGGAGCTTAGTGCACCTAACTGTCCTTTTTAATACTTGCAATGTGTACTTTAATCTTCAGAAGAGACTTTGAGTCTCCTAAATCTTTCATATCAAACTGGGTTCTTATTATTGATATTTTTTCTTGTGTCTGAACATTTTATGCTTTTTTTTGTTCCCATCCGATGTGTGGTACCTTCTTTAATTTGGGCCCGACTAATCTGGTCGCGAGCAACTTGCTGCAATGGTGCAAACCATCGATTTCTTGTATAAGTCTGTCAAATCAAGCAACTTATGAGCAAATTGAAACTGAACTCTACAGTTCTAATGAGTCAAGTCCCAACCCGACACTTCAAGTAAAGTTTGTTGTTGAATCTCCTACCAAGTCATCCGACGTTCAGAATACAAATTACTCAATTTTTGTAGTCACATTGACGGTCCAACAATTGCAAGACATAATAATGAACACCATTACACATCAAGAAGAGTAGGCCTGCTTTTAATCAATGGCATTTTCTACTGAATTCCTACAGGCAAATGAGCAGAATACTTGACCCAGAAATTAATACCCCGAGAAAGAAGGATTTTCAACATCCACGAAATTTCAGAGCAAAGTAAATGACATTATCTCTTCCTGATTCAAAACCATATGCTAGGAAGTCTAACATTGTGGAGAGGTTAACATGCTTTCTATCAATGACAATTTCATTTTTATAACTCGAATTTGAAATTCTTAATTAATAATTTTGAAATACTTACCATCCCACCACAATCTTTGATAATTTCATTTTGTGCTTTTGTCCTTCCAAACGAAGGTAAAAATGGAACATTATCCTCAGGAATAAAATGGCAAGATGAACGTTCATAGTGTGGAATAGAACAAAATAAAGAATAGTAAATGGTAGTATCAATTTGTGAAGAAGACAAATTCTTCAAAATAACCGTGATTCCCCCTATTCTTACACCTAAGTTAGCTCGCTCTTAATTTAAGCATAACAATGGTACGCTAGAAAAATCAAGATAATGTTGCTCCCCCCCCCCCCCCCCCACACACACACAAAAAAAAAAAAAAAATCACCCTATGATATTTGTTAATTATGCTTCTTTTCTTTTTAACTAGTGGGGGATTTCGCGCAAGGGAATATGTGCAATTTCCGATAAACTTGAAAGATAAGAAGATGGAATAAGTTCACATATATCAAGGTCCATTAATTACTATTAATTAAATATATTTACAAAAAATTTACAGTACAATTTGATTCAATTACTGTTATTGTTATAAAGGTTGATGTTATTGCTCCATGAATTTGTTCGATTTCACAGTTATGGAAAACTTTGAGAATTTGTCTTAGCTTATGTTATGGAGTATTAGGAAAGTTGTAAATTCTGGAAAATAAGATAGATACAAGAGCTTCTGAATCTGTTGGCCGAAGCAAGACGAATTAATTATTAAGGTTTCTTATGAGGGTCGGGCTAAGATGAATTTGATTGTATAAACATGATTATTGAGAATTTATATGTTTGATTTTAAGAATCTAAACAAACTCCTAAGTCCTACTTCATACTAAAATTGGATTCAGTTTACTTTCTGATTTAGAAACAATGAATCTCTTTAGGATAAACATATTCATTTTACAATGAATCTCTTGGAAAACGAATTGTCTCATAATCATCATTTGAAGTACGTGAACTTGCAATGTCATTTCTAGTAGACACTAGACATACACTATTCCTCTAAAATTTAATAAATTGAAAAAAAAAGACTCTTGAAAAATAAAATAACACATATATAATGTACCAACATTATCTTTATTATTGTCTATCAATAAAAATGAGAGATTGGTCCTCCGGGGCATAGTCCAGTGGCAAAGCCTGGGCGCTATAAGGCGCTTTTGGCGTGAGACATCGTGAGTTCGATTCCCCGCAAGCACGATGAAACTCTGCATGTTGGGGAATTTGACATTGTCTCATTGATCAGTTGTACGCTCCCAGAAAAACTGGCCACAGGAGCACATCCCGCGATTTACCTGATAATAGTGTTGAAGGACCGGTGCTATTACCTCCAGGACGTCTGGGTAATAAAAGTGAAGTAGTCAGACGCAAGCCTGGAAACCTGGATTATCAAAAAAATAAAATAAAAATGAGAGATTGCATGAACATGTCCATTCATCTTTCTCTTTCCTAATAAGAGATCGCCTTTTATATCAAGTGTGATCTTAACAAGTTTAGTATGTAATCTAGAGAATAATAAAGATATTTAAAATTAAATACTTTTAAACAAAAAATGTTACATTCTTTTGGAATAAATTAATAAGAAAAGAATACTCCCTCTGTTTCTTTATAGTTGCTAAGGTTACTGAAAACTACTTAATTCAAAATACTTGTTATTTTGGAAAATCAAGATAAATTTAATTAGATTTTTCTACTTTATTTTTAATAATAACTGCTCTTGAAACTAAATGATTAAGTGTAAATTTATTGAAAAGAATAAGTGCAAATTAATAAAAAAAATTATGATTTTTTATCAAGTGTGCAAAAGGAAAATATGATAGTAATTGAAATAAGGCGAACGAAGAAAACAAATCATAGTTATAAGATGTGACAGATAAGTTGTACTGATTCCTAAGTGGTCCATGAAATGAATGTGGTCACCTCTAGCATGTGATTAGTCACAAACTAAATAGTACTACATGTTGGAAAAACTATGAACATGGTCTCTAAAATTATGTCCACTGAATGGGTCTTAAGAGTCAATGAAATCACAAGTACTCTTAGCCCTGCAATGGGTCTTAAGAGTCAATGCAATTGGTTCATCTTGGCTTTTATTGGATGAATGATCAATTATATAACTCGACCAAAGTGACCACATTTTAGGGTTTTTGCTTAGTGTCTGAGAAGACTGTGTAGGGCTAAGACTGTGTAGGGCTTTTTAAAGCATGTGAATTTCAATAACTTTTATCAAAACTAATAAACATAAAATCCAAATGAATTATTGCTCCATAAATACGGGGCCACATAAATTGAGGCAAAGAAAATATTATATTTGTAAGAAATTAAAAAGAAATACTTGTATATGGTGAGAATCGGCACGACATGTAACAAGGTTTAGATATGGAGTTCGAGGGAAGTGACAGAGTTCCGTATCGGATGGAGTTGCATCGAGACAAGTCCGTATATCAAGTAAAGACCGGGTAGTGACCGAACCAGTTGACACCGGATGAGGATCCGGAGAAGCCCAGAGCGTCAGCCGTTACTCCGTGCTCATTAAGTGACTATTATTGCCATTAATTGTATTTAATTGGAGAATGATTCTCGAGCATCAATGCCCTGTTCTCATAACTATAAAAGGAGTCCAACCTTCATGTTGTTGGAGGGGCATCCCATTCTCTTTATTCATACTTGCACAATTTACTCACAACAATTATTGCTATTAGTACTCATTGTTGGCTAGGACCCGGAGCAAAACAGCTAAGGATCGAACCAAACTTGCTAAATAATTTCAATCAAGATTACAACATTACATGTTAATCTTCTTACTTATTATTTTCATTTGCTTACTTATTGTTGATTGCTTATCACTCTTTATTGCAAATCGATCCACGTATCCTTAAAATCACTTACAAATTCAACTATCTCTTTTTGGGGGTAAACAGTTTGACGCTCAGGAATAGTAGTGGTGAATTGTTAAAACTCAAATTTCACTTGTTTCTTTTGAGATTCTGTGAAAACAGGCCAGCATCAGATACTTGCAGAATGGCAAGTGACATCCAAGTTGAGGTTAGCAACCACAATGACAACAACAATAGTGACAATGATGCTAACAATATCAATAACAACAACAGAATTCTACCCGTTGATCTAGTAACTAGCGATCATCGGAATAATCCCTTGATTTCACTCTAGGGGTCTAGAAAGTCACGAGAGAAAATACCGAATGATGATGAGGATGGCAAAATAAATTTGGCTCAAATCTTTAACATGTTGAAGGAGCAACATGAGGCTATAACTCAGTTGCAGAAGAAAATTTACGAAACAAGTGCAGCAGATGAAGCTCGTCCTGTCCACAACGGAGATCCAGTCCGAGAGGAGGATCAAGTTGATGAAAATGGCAACAGATTGGGGACTATTGAGTCTTCAGATATTTTGAGATTGCTCCAAGCTTTGACCAAGCGGGTGTACACTAATGAAAAGAAGGTTGAAACTTAGAATTCATGGGTAGACCAAATTCCTGAAGCGCATCTTATCCTAAAGGGACCGGACTCGAAGAGATACATTCAATTGTCATTCCCACTAAGTGCAACTCCGAAGTTGATACTGAAAAGGTTCAAACTGCTTGATCTCTTGAAGTACGAAACAATGCTGAAGTATAGCACCGAGAAACACTATTCTATTTGGTTTACGGTGCGGAAGCATTAATTTCGAGGGAAGTCGGGGAGCTGAGCTTAAGGTTCGACCATGCAATAGAAGAATCCAACAACGAAGCCATGACGATCAAGCTTGACTTAACGGATGAATACCGTGAGTTAGCGTTTCTATGGCTAGTGGCCCAAAAGCAAAGGATGAGAAGATATTACAATCAGCGAACTAATCTTAGACACTTTCAAGTAGGGGACTTAGTTCTTTGAAAAATGAACACCAAAAATTCCAACGAAGGGAAATTAGGCCCGAATTGGGAGAGACCTTACAAAGTGTCAGGAATAACTGGTAAACCATACTAATTGGTAGCCGAAGATGGACAAATGTTGCCAAATAATTGGAACATTATCCACTTAAAGCGATATTATTTCTAAGGTATGTCTTCGGTTAATTATTTAAACTTTATTCATTTCGATATTGCTAACCTTTGCAGGGACAATGTCAGAGTCATCATGCAAAGTCCCAAGAGTTAGAATTAGGTTTGAAAACACGTGTTGCACATTTTTTCCTTAGCACAGTTTTTATCCCAAAAAAGGTTTTTTCGGTAAGGTTTTTAATAAGGCAACAATGTAAAACGTGTTACTAAATAGATGATAGTCGGACAAGAATACTAGGGATTGGGGAATTCTCCGTATCGAAAAGAAAGTAGTGTTTGAGTTCTTAAGTATTCGAACACAAACACTAGGGGACTGCCACACCCTCAGATGCTCAGATTAGATTAATCAAGTCAAGAATTTGAAGTTTTTTGCACTTTTTAGTTCAACATTTTTGTAAGGGTTAAAGATTGAATGAATCTTGGCCAACTAGCTAGCATTAATATTATGGAAAAGTCATGTAAAGGCAAAAATATCGAATGAATCTTGCCCAGTGTTCATCCGAAGAGAAGTATAAACGAAATTACATTTTGTTCAAAGTTCGCCTCGAAAGTTTACCTTCGTGTTTCTCCTCGAAAGGTACTTATACTTAGTCATTAAATTACCCAAAACCGGAAGGATTTGTCTGGTACGAATCAAACTAAAGTAAAGGTTTGTATTCAAAGTTGAGTAAGTTATTTTTAAGACCGGAAGAACTTTTACCCGGTTCGAAACAAACTAAGTGATGGTTTGTTCAGATACAATTCCGAAGTCGGAGGCAATTATTTGCTAAGTTATTAAAAACAAAAAAGCAATTGCAAATGCGGAAAGTTAAGGAAATTATAATTAAGGCAAAAGAGAAGTTGCATATGTTCATTCATAATTGAGGTCGAAACAATAGCCATAACAAAAAAAAATATGTACAAAAAAAGGAAGAAAATATACAAAAGGCTTGTAAGCCTATAGTTCAGCCGGACTCTGACTCGGACCCTTCGAGATCTTCCTAGGTGTTGTCACCATTCAACCGACGTAAGGCCTCGTCCTCTACGACCTTTACTCCGGCAATCTTGTCATCCAAGTCCGAGATCCCATCACGAGCTTGTTCCAAGGTGAACCTTAGGACATTTCAAGTTATGTGCTCAGTTTTCAACACTGTCCGAGCCACCTCGACTTCTACATCGTCCAGAGCTTGGTTTCTTTCAGCCAAGGCTTGATTTAGTTGGGCTAAAATCATAGTGTTCCTCCGGGAGGTGACCTCAAGCTCAACTTTCAGTTCCTCTATACGTTGAGCTTATTGGCAGATTTGATCTTGGGACATTTCCAAGTCCCACTCAAAGTTCTGTTTTATGGTAGCCAGCTCAACAACTCTCTCTGCATCAAGTGTGGTAAGTTTGGAAGTGAGGCGATCGTTCTCGTATTTAAGGAAGTGTTTCTTTTGTGCTTGATATTGCCGAACCTCTTCTTTCTCTCCGAGTTCTTGAGTGGGGGCTTGGACGTCTTTATAGAGCATGTCATTTTCCTCATTCAAGGCTTAGTTTTCCTCACTGATAAGTTTGAGGTCGTTCACAGCCCGAAGGTAGACGTCTTTTACTCGCTCCAACTCGGCCTTAATAACAAGCCATTCTCCGTCCAGTTGGGCATCTTTTTGTCAGAAAAGTTCCTTGAGATGCCGAACTTCTCTATCTTGGACATCCATTTGGCCCTTGAGGTCTTCATTTTCCTCAAGGCACCGTAGGAAACCTTCTCCAACCAAAATAAATGTCTAAAAAAATATGACTCGAGTTCAAGTTAGAATATGTTAAAATAAAGAGACAAAGATAAAAGCAAAAAAGGAAAGGTTCGGCGAAATTACCCGATTAGACGTGTGCATGCCTTCGTTGAAGAGGCATTGCCAATAGACATTATTCATTTTCTCTTTATCTTATTCCGATATGAGAGGCCTAAAATAGCTTGCGACCCCGACTGACTGAGATAAGAAATTCGTGTCTTCGGGGAAAGAGAGAGTCGCAGTCCTTCTTTTCATCGGATCCACACTCAGAACCGAGAATACTTCCACGAGCTTGGATCAGGATGAGGTATAATTATTTAGGGGGCGAGTTGATTTTTTTGAGCCTATGAGGGATTGGCAAGTGACCAAACCCAAAAGTGTCCATCGACGGATTCGGGCTTGCAGAGGTTCCATCCTCACTAAAGAGGCGTTCAAAGCCCTATTGTCCGAAGGTGGAGGCCGGTTGTGATGATGGTGGAAGAGTTGAAGTTCTTAGTTTCTTTGCCAATGACTCCTCATCTATGGCTTCATCGTCATCTTCTATGATGATGAGAACTGGCTAGGCAGCCGGTGACGTTGTGGCAGAAGTTGGTGTGGCATCGGATGATGACACAACAACTTCAACAGTAATATTTTCTCTAAATTCGATGGGAATGTCCTCTATCGGAGTGGTGGTAGTCCTCTTCATCCAAACATCTTCTAGTGAGACAGTGAGACACCGCTGTTCTGAGCCTCGGAAGGGCCACCTGCTTCCGGAGCCCTTTTTCGCTTTGAAGTAGCCGAGGGTGACTTCGAAGGTTTTGAGGAATTTTTTGCCTTCGGTACTTCGACAATACGACACATAGATGCAACGAGATTGAGTATGGGATTAGGGTGAGCGGGAGTGGGAGTGGCCGAAGAAACTATCCTCAAAAGTACATAACCTTTGGGCAAACCTAAAAAACAAAGATGGTGAAAGCATGAGCATATGTATAGAAACAAATTGAGAAGGGGAGTTTTGGAAAATACAAACCATGTATCTGCGCTTTCTATGGTCTTTGAAAATTATTTTCCATGTCCGCTCTTTATGCGGTTGCAAACTAATGATTTTATCGACCCATGCGTGGAGGCTCTCGATATAGGCTGGAGTCTACAGGGTGGTTGAAAAAGTAAACGATGGTAAATTTTAGAAAGTTAAGGTCGTTATAGGCCATCCAGGAAATCAAAGAAAAAAGTTATTAAACTTATGGTTTAAGTTCCATTTTTCGGAAAAGGCAAGAACCTCTCTGGAATAATTTAAGTAGTGCGAACTGCTATGAAGCTTTCGTGCAGCCTCAGTCTCGATCTTCATCGAGGCTAGGAAAATGGGGAATTTCCCTCATTTGAAAATTTGGATGAGCTCGCCATGAAAAAACTTTGGGACGTATAAACATATCAAATGATCCAAAGTGAAATCTTTCTTAACCTCGTTGGCCAAGAATCGGAGGCAAGTGATGGTCTTCCATACGACCGAACCAATTTGTCCAAGACATAAATTGTAGGTCTTGCACATTGAGAGTATCACGTCATCAAATGGAGGGTCGAGTTTGAAAGTAAATAAATAGGTGTAGACATTAGAATACCCTGGTTTATGGGTAGTAATGTCATCATCGGGCTCGGGGATGATGAGTAATGTCATATTTCTCCCAACCACAATCAGTCTGAACTTTGCCAAGTTCAGAGAGAGTGATGAAAGTTGGGTAGTTTTTTGCCATTTCACCATGATCGCTTTTCGAAGTGGTGGTGCGGAATGCAAATTCAGTATCAAAGCAAAAGGTAGAGGGGAGCATATTGATTACCTTAGGTTTGACGGCAACCTGAGCTTCAGAAAGTCCACCGACCCCGGTGGTATCATCAGTGGCCGGCGGAGATGAAGGTGTCGGAGAAGACTGTCTTGAAAAAGATGGGGTGGTTTTAGCCATAATGAAGAAGATATTAAGGTATGAAAATATAAAGATTTGAAGTTAAGAAGGTTTGAAGTTAAGAAGGTTTGAAGATTTGAAGTTAAGGAGATTTGAGGATTTAAAGCCTTGGAGATTTGAAAATTTGGGGATTTGGAGACTTGGAGATTTGAATGAACAGATTGTAGAAGCAAAAAGTGGAAAAGTGTTGAAAAGAAAAGGTTTTATAGGATTGAGGTCATTATTACGAAACGTTTTGGTGATCCAATCGGAGTAGCAGTTCAATTAGAAGATTGTTACTTGTCACTTTTAAGTCTTTGACAATTGACCAAATATTGAATTTTCAGTCAAAAAAGCAACTTACCCAAATTAGTTTGCTGTTCTTGTAGTCGGTCAATAATGCTCTTCATTTATTTGAACTTTTTTCATTGCTGCCATAAATTTACCTCTTCGGTCAAGCTTTTAACGATGGAGGTCAAATATATTGCCTCCATACGTTTGTGACAAATGAATTTTAGTAGTATTAGAGACATCATCTCTACCGTCTTGCGTATTAATTTTGAATAACAACAACAATAACATACCCAATATAATCTCTCACAAATGAAATTTGAGAAGGATAAAGTCTACCCATACTTATTCCTATCTTGGAAGATATTTTAAAGTAAATTGAACCATATTAACATAGGCGAATGTAGTGTATAAATTATTAAGATGCATTTCTTTGGGTCACACACAATATAAATGTTAAAGCTGTTGAGTTGGGACCCGCAAGGGTAGCCAAGTTGGTGTAGTAGCAGTAGAGCGCGGGACCGCAAGGTCACGAGTTCGATCCCCTACATAAACCTTCTTGGTTGAGTTGAGCGCATCACACATGACTTGCCAAGTGTGGTTAATCGGTGACGTGTGTTTGCGGTATTGCGTCGATCCGGGTTTACCTGTGCGCACTCGAGAGAGTAGCGGCTGCGGGTTCCTTCGTCAACAAAAAAAAAAGCTGTTGAGTTGGGTTATTATTTGACATTCCTCATCTCATATGCTAGCTTTTAGTTTGAGTCAGGTTTAAAATTATTTCTTATCATTATATCAAAGTTACACTCGTCAAAATTCATGATTAACTTGATGTTGTTTTTCATTTTTATATTGTTCACGTTCTAAATGTTTTGGGCATGTGGAGGGGGTTGTTCTTTACTTCATAAACTAGCTTTTGAAGTTAAATTAAACATAAATACATTTCTTATCACTTCATTAAAGAACAAAAATATATTTTGAACTTAGTAAATTGAAAAAGTTAGGAAAGATTCCTGAATTTATATCTATAATATTCAAATTCTGATTCCGCCTCTTAATTTCCTAATTCAAGACTGAAGCAAAACTATAAAATAAAAACAACATTTTATAAATCAAGATAGGTATTTCATAAGTCATCTGACAATTACAACATTGTAAATTACATTTCAGATTTTTTTGAGTAACCACAATGAAAACAAGAGACAGCATATCAGAAATGAAGTAAAACAAGCAAGACCAAAATCTATATAAAACAAAAAGTATATATTATATCTTGGTATTCATAGGAAATACATGATGCCCATTACACATAGTAACTACTAACATGCTAATAGAGCTGGCTGCGGGCTACATGCTTTACCCAACCTTTTTTGGGTGCTTTTGCAGCCGCTTCAGCCTCCATAACTTTTTCACCCCACATAACAAAAGGTAAAATAAAAATAAAAAGTAAAAGACACTAAAGTAAAAAAAAAAAAACAATTCCCCATAAAGTTGACAATAAAAGTAAAAACAAAAGATACTAATTATATTCCCCTAGGACTTCAATACTTTCCCAGTAAAAAAGAGAACACACTGAAGGCCAGGAAAAATCATAGGAATATTTTTTGTGGTATCACTATAACTTGTAAGTAATTCTGTTTCGGGTCGGGTCAGTGGTATTGAATGTTTGGATCTAAACCCGGAAATTCTTGCCCTCAAAAGTTTGTCCGAACTGCCAATTAGGTGGTGCCACGTTGATAGTAGTGACACTACGATGGTCACTGGCTTTAACCCGAATGGAAAGGGCCTGGCCCACAAGAGGAGAATTGGTTTGCCAATTTTGCCCCCAGTTACGGCTCATTGCTATCCACTGTGTGTTTGTTCCTTTAATGAGGACCTTCTGGATGTCCCCTGCACCCGCAACGTTTGTTACCAAAAGCAAGTTAAAGTAACGGAAACCGTTTATTGTGAATCGGATCCCTCCTTTTTTTATGCATGGTACCCTGTAAAAAAGAATAAACAATTAAATAATTTATGAGAGCTACAACACATTTAGACACGTAATTGTAATGTACATACATGTTAAATTCAAACTTGTTAGCACAAAAAGATTAATAAAATTCATAATCAATCTTTTAAGTTAGTGTAAAAATTATTAGCAATAACCATCAAACGATGAAAACGATTATATGCATATTGCCGTTCTTTCACTATAAATTTTGAATTTACCTTTGAAATACATAACCAAACTCAAATAATATACAACAATAACTGAATTCATAATAAATATTTAATATATATTAGTTTCAAAGATAAAAAATAACATATTTATTTTAATTGCAGGTTTAAAATGCTAAGTGAAAAAAATACAAAGATCAAAACTATTATGCTCATAAATTATGCTCTAGAACAAATAATGTAGCCTCTAATAAAATATTTAAGTCACGACAATTAAAATAAGTATTACTCCTGCGTCTCATTTAAAATGTATTAGATTGATTTGACACAAAATTTAAAAAATCAAAAATACTTTTAAATGTTGTGATTATAAATTAAAGATATGTGTAATGAAAAAAATGTAATTTTGAATTTTAAATTTGTCAGTAATATTATGCTTTTTGATGAATTTACTAATCTGAATTAGTAGTAGCAATAAGAACTGGGCGACCGGTATATCAGGTAATGTGGGCCCAGTAAATAGGTGCATGGATAGTGGGACCAACAAACGCGTGGGATAATGTGAGCCATGTTTCGAATTTCTGACTTCGAAGCTGGAACAAATCCCAATTCCAAGGATTACAATTTCGAATAAGACATTTCCCTTGTTACCCTCAAAATCACCTCAAAATTGCAACTTTAACATCCCCTCAGGGAGTGTAAGAAAACGCGTACTTCTTTGTAGGGGACCAAACCCTAATTATTGAATTATACTATCCTCAATAAAACTCCCCTCAACATGTTACAGAAATGGTAGCAAGTTAATGCAAACCTACAATTGCTGTCGGTGACCCAAATGGAACCATACAATAAAATTTACTCCTTACATATTACACTTTCATCCCCAATTTATATAATAGTAGTTTAACTGAACATAAAATTTAAAAAATAAAATAAGATTTTTAAAATTTGTAATTTAAAATAAGTCAAAATATTTGTGTGGTTATAAATCATCTCGTTAAACGTAAAATATAAAATTTAATATTATTGTCAAATAAAAAAATATATCATTCTTTTTTAGATTAACTAAAAAAAAAAATGTGTTATATAAATTGGAACAAAGGGAGTATGATATTATTTTTATTAATTTAGCTATAATAATAATATATATTTAACTCTAAAAAATTTTTACTTTACTTCTAAATAAATTTTTATAGCCGTACAAATAAAATAAAAAACATGTTTTAAGGCCTAAGATTTAAAAAAATTATAATTATAAAAATGTTACGCTGTGATATATTTAAAATACACGTTTCAAATTCTTACTAAATTTCGTATCAAATCAAACACATAAATCGAAGTTTCCATACTCAAATTGAGGAAGCATTTATTTCCAAAATAATATCCTCCAATTTATGTGGAATACTATTTTTTAATTGTCCAAAAAAATGGTCAATCTTTCTATATTTAAAAATTTAATTTAATTTTAAATTTAGTTAGTTAAATGATTTACCGTCATTCAAATATTTTAAATCATATATTTTTAAATACTTTTATTTTTTTCTTAAATTTTATATATGTTAAATAATGTGATATCAATTGAGACGAAAGAGTAGTAATTATTTGAATGAGTAACAGTAATAAAAAAACAGTTGGGCAAAAAAAGAAGAATAACATCAGCATTTAGGTAAATGGAAATGCGTATCCGGAAAACTCACCGGCGGTAACTAACGGGGACAATTCCGGCACGATACTGACCAATTTCGAGAAACATAGGCATAGCGAGATCGAAATGAGGACGTGGCGGGTTACACCACCCACCGTTATCGTTAGACAACGCAAAATTCGGAGGGCAAAAGTTTGTCGCCGTTACAAAAATTGAAGGATTTCCAGGAAGACACCAATTTCCATCGTTAACACATTTTAACTCAAAACAAGCTCCACAGCTTAGCCCGTTGTTGAATAACGCTGTGCTTAACGCTGCATTGTTAACTCCGTACCCTTGACTGTATAGATTTCCATATCCACAAGCTCCACCTGTAATTTCAAACAAAAAAATCCTCAAATTAGGGTTCGTTTGGCCATGGATAATTTTACTTTTTTACAATTCAGAAATCATGTTTGGACGTAGAATCGTTATAAGTTTTCGGAATTTAACCGTAGCATTTTCAAATTTGAAAAACTTCAAATACTTGGAAACCTCTTTGACCATGATAATTTTTCACTTTTTCTAAAAACAATTCACATTTTAAAATTTGAAATAAAGTAAAATATTTGATTTCTATAGCCAAACATCTACTAATTTCATAATTTTCACTCTAAATTACTCAAACAAACATACATAGATCCAAATCCAAAATTTTAAATTTATGAATTCTTACAACGATATATAAGTTAATATACAATAATAAGTAGGTTAACAGTCTTTTAAAATATTTAATAAATTTCTTATTATATACTACAGAATCTGCAAAAGCTACTGGATTTCCGTCTAACACCGCCTTACACAAATTCTAACATTTTTCCAAGTTGTATACGTTCAAACACAACTCTAATTTTCAAATTTCAACTTTTTTTCAAATATTATTACTCTTTTTTTTTTCCTTTCAAATTTCACATTTTTTATGTCCAAACGCAAACTAAAAACGTGAGATAGATACCGTACCCATAGTTCCGGAGGCGTCGGAGCCACCGTAGAAGGTGGCGTGAGCGGTTTGCCATGGGCCGCCGGTGTAAACGCCGGGGATTCTAGCATTAACAGCGGTGAGAAAACAGAGAAGTGTAGTAGTAGTAGTAATAATGAAGAGCATTGTAGTTACAGCCATTTTTTTGTTCACACTAACTGCACTATAAGAGAAGTGCATTCAGTGTGAAATGGAACAAAGGTGAATGAAGAAGCGGGAGGAAGGTGAAGGGGTATTTATTGAGTGGAAAGTTACAAGGGCAGGGCATGTAATTAATGATCTCTTTTAGTTTTATTTATTTATATATTTTTTTAAATTTATGGTAATTTAGTTATTATCGTTTTATATGTTAATTGGAGAAAAAGAATTGGAGGAAATTTTGTGATACAAGTGTGCAATGTGAGTTGCACGTGGTGACTAAGAGACCCTTAGGGAATTAAATTATGAAGTTCTAATGATTTTTGCTTAAATTCATGGCAAAACTTGAAGATTATATTGAAGAACCTTGAGGAGTGGTTTGGTTGGGAACAACTTATTTTGGAATTATTTATTTTGGGATAATTAATTTTGGAATTAGTTATTTCACCCTCTCATAGCGATAAAATAACACTATAATCCCGAAATAACCACAGATTAGTTATATCACGATTTTATTCCGATCAAATATGAAATAAACTCATCTCAAATTTAATTTCGGGATTAAATATGCTTTTTCCCTCGTACCAAAGAGAGTTGAGATTCTTGATTGTGTGGTTAGCCGAAGTCCTTAAATATTTCATTGCACTTTAAGTGTTGGATACTTTAAATGGTATGAGACTTTTTAAAAAGATAGTACATGTTTGATCTAAAGCGGATAATATCACATCATGTTAGAGTATTATTTGATTATTATAGCCCAATAATTGATATCAAAGTCAATGATTCGCTGAGATAAATATAAAAATGACAGAGTACTGGTGTAGGACTGGATTTGGCATCCTTCAATGTATACGAGTAGATTTGTTGCTTTTACATGTAGCGCATTGGAGACACATAAAAACAAGAAGCCAGATTATTTTGTTGGTTTTGTACGAAGTCCCACGTGAAAAGTAGAGAGAAAAAAAGTTGCTTATAAGGTGTTAAATACTATTAATGGTGTGAGAACTTTTAAGAAAAATCATACAAACTTAATTCAAATTGGACAATATCACACTATATTAAATAAATCTTTGGCTATTTTTGCCTAACATCATTTTATTATATGATATTACTAAATGTGCTAATAAATATTTTCTCCTTAATTACAATTTTTTTATATTTACTTGAAAATCTATAATTTCACTATCAGTCGGGTAGGCCAGAACAACCTTATTGGGATGCCAATCTTTCGGGTTTATTCACATGTTCTTCAGCATGGGGTGTTGTCAGGAGTTCCAGACAGGTTTCTCTCACCAACAAGTAAATTCGACAAATCCATGTGCCTTTTAAATATACTTTCTTGGTTTGGAGGACTTTGAGGAATAAGCTTTCTACGCCGACAAAGTTTTTGCTTTTGACACCGATGGTGGTACTGGGTGTGTGTGTTGCCGAGTTTCTGGGTATGAGAATGTCCAGCACATGTTCGTAGCGGGTTTATTTGCAAATGAAGTTTGAAAGTTTTTCTCTCCGGCTATGGGTATCAGACATGATCTGAAATCACTACGACCCATTCTTTTACACTAGTGAATCCAAAAGTAAAAAACTGAGCCATATAAGATTCTCCTTCGCGCCCTCCCTATTCATATTTGCTGGCATATGTGGAAGAATCGTTGTGCAGTGAAGCATGATTCTAAACAATCTAATCTGGCAAGGGTTAAATTCAACATAGCAAGTGATGTTTACAAGTTGATAAAGATTGCTTTTCCCTATATTCATTGGCCTTCTAGTTGGGTAGACATTTGTTCTAGAGTGGAGGTATGTTCTCATGAGATCAAGATCACTAGAGTTTACTGGACTAGGCTTGATCTTGGGATTGCTAAACTCAACATTGACTGGAGCGTTTTTTATAACCCGAGCAAGAATAGGTGTGGGTCGTATTCTCAGAGATAGTTATGGGGAACTCATATATGCTTTTGCTGCTCCCCTGGGTGATGGTACTAATAACCAAGTTGAGTTAGAAGCTGCATGCATTGGATTAGCTTGGTGCATAGCTAATGAGTATTCAGGAGTTACTCTCAAGGTTGATTCTGAGCTGTTAATTCGTTGGATTGAGGGCTCGATCGCTCCATCTTGGCATCTTAACCTTGCTTTCACCATACTTCAGGACACCATACTACAACTTCACACATTTTCTTGCACACGCATATTCAAAGAGGGCAATGCGGTGGCAGATGCATTATCCAAACATAGTCACACCCTTGTTGCTCAAGGTACTTACTTTGTTCTCTAGGAATTGTATGCTCAC
Source organism: Anisodus tanguticus (assembly GCA_034509755.1). NCBI lineage: Eukaryota > Viridiplantae > Streptophyta > Magnoliopsida > Solanales > Solanaceae > Anisodus > Anisodus tanguticus. The sequence continues at coordinate 4,089,282 of CM067555.1, read as the reverse complement.
ATTAGAGGACTTGTTCGGATAGACACAATTAGGTTGACTAGCTTTAGACGGAGGAAGACTAAGAGGATTAAAGAACCACCTTGATCAGTATGGTGCCTGAGTTATGTGATTGAGAACAAACCATACTAGCCTAGGGTCACACTCATGAATTTTTTGGCACATCTATATCTCTCTCTTCATCGGGGCTATTTTTTGCTTGTGAATCAAAGTTATTTTGAACACGAAACTTATATAAGGCACAAGACTTTTCTTTTCTTTTCTTCTTTACTTTGTAAGATAGAGTCTCCCTTGTTTATTTTCCTAGTTTTCTATTATATTGAGAGGAGTCCTCTCTTCTAGGTGCATAAATGACTAGGTTTTTTTTTTTTTTTTTTAGAATCTAGGGATGAGTTGGCTGACCTTAGTAGCACTACAAGAAAAAGCGTCATTAGGGACAAGAAAAATGGTCCTTAAAAGTCTATTTCTAGTCCCTAAAGGTAAATAGGGATGGAAAAAATCTGGCCGCTATAGGCTCTGCCGTTAAAGGTCAATAGCGACAGAACTTTTGCACTGATCCTTAAAACTGTATAGCGATCGCTAAGGTTATGGTCCCTAGGGACCAGTGTTTCTGATCTCTAAACACATTTTCACAAGAGGTTTAACCGTTCCTTAAAAGTCTTTAATGACCATAAATACGGTCCTTAAAGGTGTAACTAAATTTTGCATTCAAATTATTTATTTATTATCTAGTATTAAAGATGATTTATGGCTAGAAAATGTTGCACAGATACATGCTCTTTTCCTGTTACTTTTTTCTAAGATATCATACAATAGCAAAATATAGATAATCAAATTCATATAAACAAATCTGTCAATAATATAAATTACAAGTTTGGATTAACATCGTACAAACAATACCGTTTACAAAAATATATAGTCACAATACTATATACACAACTCATTAGCCAAAGAAGCTAACATTCCTAAGTACATAATAAAATGTATTGCCAAACAATCCTAGCTTAACGATAATCAATATGGCGACTTGTTCAAAGCATTAAAACTTGCATCTTGACTTGTAAACGAAAATATCGAAATCCTGTAAAACGTACAAAATAAAATTTATTTTGAAAAAAAATTATCCACACAACCTCAACTCAATGGATGTTTTACAACCTGTAAAAGATAAAGATCAAAGAGAATGTTTGTCAATGGTCATACACAAGGAAAAGATCAGGATCCACAGTCTAGGATAGTCGACAATCTAGGATAAAACATGGATACTAAACTGAATTGTTCCAGCAATCAGATTAGCAAATGTGTTTCCTAGATAATAATACTTCACAGGTTTCGATAGAAAATAGCAAACAAATTAGTAAAGGTTAATAGTAGCAGAAAAAAAATTAAAATCCAAGGTTCCTGAAGATACCAAACATTTCCAAAAGTTGACTATTACATCTAACAATCATTAAGGCTTGTGCTATTTGGTCCAACTTAAACAATATAATAGTAGGCAGTGAATTCAAAACTACTCCAATATCCTTACTACAGTTATTATTTCAAAAAAATACTGATAAAAACTCCAGCCTTTTATTACCTATTATTTGTTCTCGACGAAAATTTTCAGAGTTCAACAAATGATTATAGAGATTATAGTTCCTTAATAGTCACCCTACAACATATTGGGTAATTATCCCCGTTAATGAAATTTTTCTCTCTTCTTTACTGGCAAGAGAATGCACAAATGAACAAATAGTACATGAAAACTGTTGGAAATTTGACTTTGGTGGGGAGGTGCGTCCACCCGTATTTAATGACTTAAACACTAGGGTTCCGTATGTTGGAGGCTTTATCTCTTCACATGTGCATAATCTACTAAGTGAGTAGATGACCGTATTCAAATTTCATTGAGAAATGAAAGAGATATTGGTCCACGAAGTAAGGTGTTTGAGGCATGGAAATATGGTGTGGGACAAATCTACCACATCGGTGGGAAAATGAAGAATTGTTCTCTTTATAAGTCTCAAAATTGGCTAAGGGTTTGGAACTCCAAGGGGTAACCCATATGTTTGAAGGAGGGAAGACCTAGATGTGCTTGGGTTCAAGGCTAAGTCCGCCTCCCGCCCGTCCCGTCCCGTCCGGTCCGGGCTTGGGCCTCTTATGATATTATCTCTTTGAACCCCCAAATTGCTTAATATTTACTGTTTGGTCCATGTAGTTTCTGGAAAGCTGAAATTGGGAACGACGGAAGACATAAAGTTTCTGCTTCACTAATGGTCATAAACTGCATTACTTGGCAGTTGAGGAGTCCCTCCCCTTATGCTATATATTGGAGCCTTTTGGCTCAATTGTAGAGACGAAAATATACAAGATATACAACACAGAGACAAACAGAAGAGAAAACAACTAAAATTCTGTCCAGAAACGTATGAACAAACAGAAAAGTCTTCCTTCCTTTTCCATTGGCAAGTCGTTTCGTGTTTGTTTTCTTCGTCGGAATCAACCTATTTGCTTTGTAGTGTTGATTAGTTGTTTTATCTTGGGAGACTATTGCCCGTTAACGTAAAAGCATATATACGAGTCAATCTTGTCTTAAAGACAGAGTCATCTCTCGACTCAGCCAGAGTTGTAACAATCCAGATTTAGTGTTTCTTGATTTCAGGTTATCAAGATTCAAGACTCAACAAGCTTGCGGCAGTTCTGAATTGCCTATTTGTTTATCCTTTCGAATACTTATAAAATTTATTTACTTCCCGTACTGCTTTACATATCCAACAAAAACATGTAGATACAATGGAGATCAAATATATAGTAGAATGTATTCAGCAATAAAATATCTCATCCATCGCAAAAGAAAGCTCTTGTGCATGTCGGGGCACTCAAAATGAGAATGTTCTGAAGTAATTCTAGGAATATCAGCAACAATAACAAATATTTCTTCTCAATGGGAGTAAATATCATAGATAGACAGGAACAAGTTTAGTACGAAACGACCCAAAATGAACTATTAGATTGCTAAACCATCAGCACAAAGTTCATTAATATATAGATTACCGGTAATAGATAAAATAAAACAACACATAAAGAACTGTAAGATTACTGAACCATTGAAAGAAATTCGATTATAAATACTCAAAAGCAATTCACTAAACCATCGACAATTTTGAAAAAGCTAATCAAAACAAGCAACACACATATCATTGGAATCTAGAAACTATAGATTATTCCATCAAGATAAAATGCACTAGCAATACAAAGACTCCACCTTTATACACTCCACTAGCACTATCAAGACTTTACCTTTTTTCTCTAGGTAGTGAAACTGTAAGTCAATGATAGAGGCAGAGAACAAAACATAGATACAAAACATAAAGATTTTCTGATGTGATTCTTCGAGTTAACAAAGAATCAATCGACTAGGATCTTGATCTTAAAGCGATTTGATGGGCAGAATTCAAGAAATTGACGTACTCGGCTATAGATTTCGGATTTAAGCGATCCAAAATGAGGTGAAAGATGATGATCTAAACTATGAGAATGACTATTTATCCGTTTCAAATAAGTAAATATTGAGGGTGAAATGAATTAAAGAAATTTATGGTTTTTGGGTATGAACAAGAATGAAATTTAATCAAGAAACGTGTTCTTGAATGATCAATGTTAAATATACACAATATACACACAATAATAGCTCTCGGTTTTGGTTGTTTATGTAAAGTAATTTATGGTAAATATTTAGTATCCTAGTTTAGGTAATATTGTAATATAATTAGTAGTGTATTACCATAATTAGTGTATTGCCATAAATGTATAGAATAAGGTTTTTAGAATAGAATAGGAATATGATTCTCCTATTTTGTAACTTGAATATATAGCCTTTCAAGTAATGAAAATAATCAAGGGTATTATTTCTTTCATGGTATCAAGAGATTAGGTCTAAAAACAAAAGTTTTCTCTCCCAACTTTTGTACCCTCTCTCGGCCGAGACCCCCCCTCAGGTTTCTCTCCCAAATTTCGTCTTCCGCTCTAAAAAATCTCTCTTAAATTTCCCCTCCTTCTTTGTTCTTTCAATATGTCTAAGAACAATTATCATCATGCCCTCATGGTTTCTAACGTCAAGAACAGTATCCCTATTGTGCTTGAAATGGAAAATGTCCAATATGCGACGTGTGCAGAATTGTTTAAAATTCACGCTATCTCCCATCAAGTTATCCATCACATAATTCCTCCCGCTACACCTCTTCCCGTGGAGGATCCCCAGTTATGGATTACGCTTGATGCTACCGTTCTCCAGTGGATCTATTCCACTATTTTGTTTACCTTTTACAGACGATTATTGAGCCGGACACCACGACTATGGCTACCTGGAATAGATTGCATGACATATTCCAAAATAACCAACATTCATGTGCCGTCACACTTGAACAGGAATTCTCTCTAGTTCGCATGGAAGACTTTCCAAACGTATCGGCATATTGCAAGAAACTCAAGGAGTTGGCGGATCAACTCCGTAATGTTGGCGCACCTGAAACAAATAATCGTCTGGTTCTACAATTGGTTGTCGGCCTTTCGGAGGCCTATAATGGCGCTGGAACTCTCCTTCGTCAAAGCAACCCTCTTCTCGCCTTTTATCAAGCCCGCTCCATGCTTACTTTGGAAGAAGCCGGTTTGGCTAAAAAGGCGGCTACCGAGCAAGCCCCGTCGTCATGATGGCGTCCTCCCCAAGTTCTTCAGGTTTTGTTGATAATTCAGGCCAAAACCGTACTCATGGTGGCGGCAAAAATAATCGAAAGAATAATAACAAAAACCACGGGGGCAAACGCGGCGGTTCCGGTGGTCAGCAAGCAGGCAGTGGGCCCCGTCCTGTGAACATTGGCCCACCACCCCCTACGGTCCCGGCGGTGGGGCCCATGGCAGCGGGGGGGGGGGGGCGGTGGGCCATGGGCCGGCAGCCCCTATATTCCAGCAGCTCCCAGCAGCCAGTGGGCTAGCCAGCCTTTCAGGCCCAATAATCAGTAGTGGCGGCCCACTGGCCACTGGCCCAGTGACGCAACAACCAATAGCTACGGTACAGTGCAGCCTAGTCCTGGAATACTTGGGCCCCGACCTCCGCAAGCTCACCACGCAGCAGGCCCCACTCAGACAGATATCGAGGCATCGATGCACACATTGTGTTTGATTCAACCGGACCCAAATTGTTATATGGACACCGGTGCCACTACTCACATAACTTCCGATTCAGGTACTCTCTCATCTTATTCCAATTTTAGCAACCCTCGGGGTATAATTATTGGTAATGGCAACTCTATTCCAATTCAGGGTTATGGTCAGAAAATGTTGTCTCCCCCCAATCCACCCCTTATCTTGAAAAATACTTTACATGCCCCCAAATTGATTAAAAACTTAGTGTCTGTCCGAAAGTTCACCACTGACAATTCCATTTCTGTTGAATTTGATCCTTTTGATTTCTCTGTGAAGGATTTCAATACGGGGAGTCATCTCATGAGGTGTAATAGTAGGGGGATCTTTATCCTAACTTGCCCGGTTTCAGTCCATCGAGTCAAGCCTTGCATTCAGCTTTTGCATCCATTTCTCCTTCCGTGTGTCATGCTCGCCTTGGTCATCCGGGATCTTCTACTTTATCAGTTTTAGATAAAAATAGCTTTATTTCTTGTAAGGGTACGCGTCGTACTCAAATTTGTCAATCTTGTTCGTTAGGAAAATTTGTTAAGTTGCCATTTGTGGACTCAAATTCTCATACTTCAAAGCCATTTGATATTATTCATAGTGACCTATGGACGTCTCCTGTTCTAAGTTCATTAGGTCATCGATATTATGTTCTTTTTTTGGATGATTATTCTAAATTTTTGTGGACGTTTCCAATTGCCAATAAATCTCAAGTGTTTTCTGTCTTCATAAAATTTAGAGCATTCATTAGAATACAATTCGAAAGAGAAATAAAAAATATTCAGTGTGATAATAGGAAAGAGTATGACAATAGGGTGTTTCGGGAGTTCTGTGATAATAATGGAATCAATTTTCGCTTTTCGTGTCCTCATACATCTTCTCAAAATGGAAAAGCCGAACGCAAAATTCATTTCATAAATAACATTGTTCGCACTCTCTTACTTCATGCTTCCGTACCCCTATATTTTTGGCATCATGCTCTGCAAATGACAACATATCTCCTTAACATAATTCCGTCCAAAGGTCTGACATATTCTTCCCCCCTTCAAATCCTATATAATAAGAACCCTTCTTATTCTCATCTTCGGGTTTTTAGGTGCTTGTGTTATCCGTTATTCCCAACCACCATAATTAACAAACTTCAGACTCGGTCTACTCCGTGTGTGTTTTTGGGTTATCCGTCTAATCATCGTGGTTACAAATGCTTTGATTTATCCTCCAAGAAAATCATAATTAATCGCCATGTCATTTTTGATGAAATCCAATTTCCTTTTACGAAAGTTCATACTCCCGAGCCTAGGTCGTATAATTTTTTGGATGACCAAATATCCCCGTATATTATTCGGCATTTTTCGAACATCTCCCGCACCCAAAACTCTCCAACGGGCCCACTGCCCGCTAGTTCCACTGGCACGTATCGGGCAGCACTTCCCAGTCCTCCCACTGGGCCAATTTCAGTGATTGTGCCAGTCCAGCCCACCACTGGAACTGGTCCAGTCCCGGGTACCATTCTCGGCCCAGCTTCTGCGTCCAGTTTTGGGCCAGCAGGCCCACTGCCTGCTGGCCAGTCCATCCCGAGCCCAACAAATTCCCAAAATTTGCTCAATTCCTCCTCGAGTCATAGACCGATCACTCGTAGTCAGCGGGGTATTTTTACACCTAAAATATATTTTAATTTACACTCTAATGTCTCTAATCCCCCTTGCCCCGTAATCTTGTGTCCGCCTTAAACGACCTGAATTTGAAAATTGCTATGACTGATGAATATAATGCTCTTATTGATAATAAGACGTGGGAGTTGGTGCCCCGTCCATCTGGTATTAATGTTATCAGGTCTATGTGGATTTTTGCTCACAAGGAGAATTCTGATGGGTCCTTTGCTCGACATAAGGCGCGGCTTGTGGGTGATGGTAAGACTCAGCAGATTGGGATAAATTGTGGGGAGACATTTAGTCCGGTGGTCAAGCCGGCTACTATTCGCACTGTGCTTAGCCTATCTCTTTCTAAGGCATGGCCTATTCATTAGTTGGATGTCAAGAATGCTTTCCTACATGGTGATCTCAATGAAACAGTATATATGCATCAGCCGTTGGGGTTCAGGGATCCTAACCGTCCTCATCATGTCTGTTTGTTGAAAAATTCCTTATATGGACTTAAGCAGTCTCCACGGGCCTGGTGTACGAGGTTTGCTGACTATGTTTCGACAATTGGGTTCACTCACAGCAGGTCAGACAATTCTTTATTCATCTACCGACGTGGTTCATCCTTGTCCTACATCCTGTTGTATGTGGATGATATCATTTTGACTGCCTCTTCCGATGCCTTACGCCAGTCTATCATGACCATGCTCAGCTCTGAGTTTGCTATGAAAGACTTAGGGCCCTTGAGTTACTTTTTGGGGATTGTCGTCAAACGTCATTTAGATGGTTTGTTTTTGTCTCAAAGAAAGTATGCGGCTGAGATCATCAAGAGGGCTGGGATGTCATCCTGTAAGTCCACTTCCACTCCAGTTGATACTAAGCCCAAATTTGATGCCACGGCCGGCATCCCTTACGAGGATCCGACCCGCTATCGCAGTCTTGCAGGGGCTCTTCAGTATCTTACCTTTACCAGACCGGATATTACGTATGTTGTTCAGCATGTGTGTTTATTCATGCATTATTCCAGAGTTGAGCATATGAATGCAATCAAATGCATCATCCGGTATATTCAGGGTACACTGGACTATGGTTTGCATTTGTATCCTTTATCGACATCCACACTTGTCTCATACACTGATGCAGATTGGGGTGGTTGTCCGGACACCGACGGTCTACGTCGCTACGTATGTTCCTTCGCGACAACTTGGTCTCTGTTCGTTCCGTGAAGTGTCGAGCGACTCTATCCCGCTCAAGTGCCGAGGCGAATATCGAGGGGTAGCCAATGTGGTCTCAGAATCATGCTGGTTACGTAATTTGCTTTTAGAGCTTCATTGTCCGATTCAAAAGGCAACCTTGGTTTATTGCGATAATATTAGTGCCATCTACCTTTCAGGTAATCCGGTTCAGCACCAACGCACTAAACATATCAAATGGACATTCACTTTGTCAGTGAAAAGATTGCTCGGGGTCACGTTCGCGTATGCCATGTCCTGTCAAGATATCAGATTGCAGACATCTTTACAAAGGGTCTTCCCTCGGTCCTTTTTGAAGATTTTAGGGAGAGTCTCAGCGTTCGAAGACCGCCCGCTATGACTGCGGGGGTGTGTTAAATATACACAATATACATGTGTATATTGTGTATATTAAATCTCGGATTTGGTCCCATTAACAGCTCTCGGTTTTGGTTGTTTATGTAAAGTAATTTATGTTAAATATTTAGTATCCTAGTTTAGGTAATATTGTAATATAATTAGTAGTGTATTACCATAATTAGTGTATTACCATAAATGTATAGAATAAGGTTTTTAGAATAGAATAGGAATATGATGCTCCTATTTTGTAACTTGTATATATAGCCTTTTAAGTAATGAAAATAATTAAGGGGATTATTTCTTTCAATCAAGAACCAATAAAATTCCTAAGTCACCACTTCAAATTAATTTACGTGATAAAGAAACACCACGTGCTATTAAAAATAAGATAAAGAGTATCACCACCTTGCTTGGAAGAAAAAACAAGGATAAAGAACAAGAAATAGAGAAAATAACTCTATTGCACACTAGGACATAAACAAAGACTTTGCAAAGGAGGAGAACCCTTTATATAGGCCTAGGGTCTCTCCTTTGATGACTACATAACCTTATTTTACTCTAGAAAGAAAATAACTAAAAACTAGGAAAGTAAAATCCCTATTCTATAAGGAAAAGAAGAAAGTAAACCAACCAAAAAAAGGAAAATAACTAATCCTATTTTAAGAAGGAAAGGGGTTTTAACTTCACATCTTTATTGAATTTGAAGACAAGTCCACACACCAGTTTTTTTTTTTTTTTTTGATAATCCAGGTTTCCAGGCTTGCGCCTGACTACTTCACTGGTATTACCCAGACGTTCTGGAGATGATGGGACCGGTCCTTCAGCACCCACCACCAGGTAAATCGCGGGATGTGCACACATGGTCAGTGTCTGTTTGCGTCCAACGGATCAATGCTACAAGGTTGACCCCCCCCACGGGCCCCATCCACAAGGCTTGGCGGAGACCGAACCCACACTGCAACATGTCCGCGCGGCTTTTAACGCCCAGGCTTTTACCACATGTATGTGCCCCGGAGGACGATATCCGGAGGGGAGAATCGAACTTGCGACCCTAAGGCCGTAAAGTTGACTCCCTGCCAGCAAGCTGACCCCTCTAGATGTCCACACACCAATTCTTCTATTCACAATAGCTTGTTCTTGGCGACCAAAATTAAGTAATCCCAATATAGCTTCTTGATTTTCGCTCTCATTGGAGTCATTAGTTCCTCGAATGACGACGCATCACTTTCATTAGCTTGAAAAAACTCTTTCATAGCCTCGATATCCATACTTCGAACACCCCTAGAATTAAATAAATAAATCATTTGCAACATGCGCATGACGTCTAAGTTTTTCCGTTTTGACCATCCCTAAATCTGTTATCTTTTGCTTCTTAGTATGTTTGATTTGTTCAATGTACTCTCTTATAAGACATTTGCAACTGAAAGTAGTACTAGAGTCTCATAATGAACATAAAGCTTGCATAACATATGTTATATGTATTTGGTATCTTATTATTGGGCTATTACTTATTGTACTTTCATCTTATTTGCCTCATGTAGAAACTTTTTAAGATGCCAATGTCATTTTTTAGCTCAAATTTTATTATTTATTGAACTTGTCTAACTGTGATAGTATTGTACTAGTGAAATGTGTATATTAAAACTAGTACTAGTGAATAATGGAATGGAGTCTTGGAGTAACTGATAAAGTTGTTGCTATGTGACCAGGAGGTCATGAGTTCAAGCAGTGGAAATAGCCTCTGGCAGAAATGCAAGGTAAGACTGCGTACAACAGACCCTTTTAGTCCAGCCCTTCCCCGGACCCCGCGCATAGCGGGAGCTTAGTGCATCGGGCTGCCATTTTTAGTAGTGACTAATGTAATACATAGTTAATGGGTTCAACTGATCTCAACATCCTTAATATAGAGTATAGCTATATATATAAAAAAAATTATTATAAAAAAATAATTAATTTTGAATTTATAATTTCAAAAACGTAATGAGTTCAATAGTAAAAACTTAAAGATTGAGCGGTTTGAATTTATATCTTGGATTCACCTTTTCGTAATAGTGCACTCATATTCTTTAAATCATGACACTAAATTAAATGTAATAAATATAAGACGTGCTATTATTATAAATCTATATCACTTAATTATAATTTCCTTTTAGTTTTTTACTTTTTTTTAGTTTCTTTTTGTTTTCAATTTGTGACTTTTTGATAAAAATATTTGATTTGATTTCCCGAGAAATGTTTCCCTGCGCTCTATTATAGGTCTGAGAGATTCGGGGATTCGACACTGCATGATAGACGTCAACTCGTACACAAGTGGGGATTTCACTCTTGTAAGTTCCTCATCAATACTTTATAATAAGGTCAATTTGATAGACGGTCAATTGTAGTCGTCAAAATCTTTCGCTTACATGAGGTATTTTTCATACCAAACAGGCATGTGAAGAGGCCGAAAATCATATTTTTTTTTTAATTTTCTTCTTCTTCTTCATTCTTTTTTCTACCATATTCCTATCATCATCGACATCACCGTCGCCGCTATCACTACCGGAAAAAAATCAATTACATTTTTAATTCAACTCAATTTCTTGCTTTCTCTCATAGTAAAAAGAAAAAAAATCAAAGGAACTCATCGGAACACCATTAAAGGGTTCTTTAGAAAGTTTGAAGGTTTAAAATGAGTTACTTTATCGATTAAAATTTTGAGAAATTAATGATGGGGTTGTCTTCGGGTCTTTGTGTGGAATATTTAGTTGAAGTTATAACAATTTTTGAGGAATTTTTCTTAAAATTTTAAATTAAAATCGTGGTTGGAACAACAACATACATGAAAATAGTGAAGAACACCAAGAAAATGCTTTCAAATTTTTTTCTTTTGTTAATAAATGTGTTCTTTTTGTGTTAATAATGTGTAGGGTTTAGAAAATAGAGTTTTCTTTTCTTTTTTGAAATATTAGTTTTTCTCAAAATTATTTTTTTACATTATTATTGGATCAAATGACACATTTCATAATTTAATTTGTCATTTTATCATGTAATCGGCAAGTGTGTCACACACATTACATATTTGGCTGATTCAGCGAAAAGTGTCTAAATGACACATGGCGGACCCTATCCCATGTATCTAAATGGAACAACGTTTAATTAAGGTGTCTAAGTGAAATATCTTGAGGACCACCAGGGCCGCCGATGAATTTGGGCTTATAATAATTTCAATTTTTGTTTTTATTTATTATATTAATTTGTTATTTCAACTTTAAAACATACAATATAAAAAATGGAAGTTTGAAAAATAAATTTTAGAAAATTTTCAAGCTCTTTTAGATCTTCACTAACTATAAGGTCAATATTTTTTTCATGTCCAAATACAATTTCAATTTATAAATATCTTTTGTCTTGAATACATCATTTTTTTAAGCTAGTAATACGCACTCCCTCCCCGTCCCAACTATGTGACGCCGTTCAAATTTTATGAGTCAAACGAGTTTTTGTTTTACCGCAATAATTTGATATGACATATATATAGTTCTTACGTAGTTATCAAATATATAAATTTCATTTCAAGAATTAAAAGATCTCATCTCTGAATTTACGTTTAAAATTATAAAATTTGACTACTGAAATTCAAATCGTGCCACATAAATTGGTTCAGAAAAAATATTATAATTTGAACAGAAATTTTAGGCAACCGAGAAGGTATATTGAGTCATGCAAATAACTGAAACCATGTGTAGGACATTGTTGATGCTTTGTTTGCTATCATAAAAATGAAAGTATGTATGTACTAGAGACAATCATTATTAGGGACAAATGTACTTGAACATATTCGTATTATTAATAAGATTAATATTTATGGCATTTGCGATTATTGAACTATTATTTGATTATTTGTAATTATTCATTAATATGCATCCCTTGAGCTTACGTTGTCATTAATAGAGTGAGATATTGATGATAGAGCGTAACTCTAAAATAGCATCGACTAATGATCATCGAGAATGTGATATCGATGATAAGCAATTTTCCAATTCGGGTCATTTAAAGCAGCCACCGAATTATGGGGTAGAGGTGATTTAAGAACATTAGAATTTAAATTAAAATGTCTTTTTGGTTTAAAAATACCATGTTGACTACGAGTGATTGGTCTATGACTCAGGGGAGAATTGGGTGAATTTTGGGAAATAACGGGACTAGTGACGAACTGGCCAGCAGGCAGTGGGCCTATTGGCCAAACACGGAACTGGACGACGACGCATTGACTGGAACAGTGTCGATATTGGGATGGGTAACTTGCCCAATTACCGACACTGGCCCAGTTACTAAACTGGAAACAGCGACTGGAACTGTTTCAGGGGACGGGACTGTGGACCCAGGGGCAGTGGGCCCGTTGGTGGAATTAGGGTGCGGGACATGTCCGATAAATGGTGGATAATATACGGGGAGACGCCGTCATCTAAAAAATTATACGAACTCAACACGGGACTACTCACTTTAGCAAACGGAAATTGGGATTCGTCAAAAATAACATGGCGACTAACGATGATTTTATTAGACGATAAATCAAAGCATTTGTAACCACGATGATTAGATGGATAACCCAAAAAAACACAAGGGGTAGATCGAGCCTGAAGTTTGTTAATTGTGGTTGACGGAAAGAGGGGATAACATAAGCACCCAAAAACCATAAGATGGGAATATGAAGGAGTCTTATTATATAAGATATGAAGAGGGGAAGAATATGTCAAGCCTTTGATAGGAAGTATGTTAAGGAGATATATAGCCATTTGTAGAGCATGATGCCAAAAAGAAGGGGGTACGGAAGCATGAATCAATAAAGTTTGGACTATGTTATTAATGGTAAGAATTTTGCGTTCGGCTTTTCCATTTTGTGAAGACGTATGAGGACAAGAAAAATGAAAATTGATCCCATTATTAGCACAAAACTCCCGAAATGCCCCATTATCATATGCTTTGCCATTATCAGATTGAATATTTTTTATTTTCCATTCGAATTGGGTTCTAATGAATGCTCTAAATTTTAAGAAAGTGGAAAAAACTTGAGATTTGTTCGCTATCGAAAAAGTCCATAAAAAATTAGAATAATCATCCAAAAGAGAATATACTAACGATGACCCAAAGAACTGAGAACGAGAGATGTCCATAAATCACTATGAATAATATCAAATGACATTAAAGTATGAGAATTAGAGTCTACAAATGGTAATCTAACAATTTTCCCTAAAGAACAAGATTGACAATTCGGAATACTACGCGTACCCTTACAAGAAATAAAATTATTTTTATCTAAGGAAGACAAAATAGACGACCCCGAATGACCCAGACGAGCATGGAACAAGGAAGGAGCAAGGGCTGTAAAAGTTGATAGCAACGCTTGACTCGAGAGACCGGAACATGGCGTGATAAAATAAAGATCTCCCCTACTATCACACCTCATGAGAGGACTCCCCGTCTTGAAATCCTTCACAGAAAACACAAACAGATCAAATTCAATAAAAACGGAATTATCAGGGGATATGCTATGATGAAATATTATATTTAATTTACTTTAAAGAGGGGATATGCTATGATGAAATATTGAAATTCATATATAATTTGTCACATCGAAGAAGGAACGAGAGTGTGTGCGTGGATATAGTATAGAAGGACCGTGATAATAGAAGAAAAGCCAAAGGTATATACCATGTGAATAGAATAATAATTCATTTTTAGTTTCTTTCTACTTCTTCAAAAGATCAAACTAGGAGTGGTCAGTGGGCTGGGCTCGGGTCTGGCGGGCCGGGTCTGGCGGGGTCGGGGTCGGGGCGGGACGGGAGAAGGGGGGGGGTCGGGTCCGGCGGGCTCGGCGGGGTCGGGTCCGGCGGGACGGAGCAAGTCCGTCCCCGATCCCGATCCCGTCGGGCTCGGGTCGGGGCGGGCTCGGGGCGGGGTCGGGCTCGGGGCGGGATACGGCGGGTTTTCATTTTTTTTTTTTTTTAAATAACATATGTATAAAAAAAACTCAATAAACAAAATAAGATAGTGTAATAAAAACATCCCAAGGTCACATTTTGCCTCTTATATTATTTAATAGACATATGATTTTTTTGTAATACAAATACAATTGTCTAAAATCTAAATTGCAACTTTGTGGTGTTGTCCAAAAGTTACAAATTACATAATAAAATTACAATTAAAAAAATTACATTCTCAAAAAAACCTGTTCTAATTGCTTGATGATTTCATGTGGTTCTTCGGTTGGAATTGGTATTTGTTGGTCAAATTGATCCACGTCGCTTCCACTACCTTCGGTTAAGATTTCGTTGTAGTTTTCATCATCTTCTTCGTTGATCTCCGGTTGACCGCACCTTCTCCGCTCCGCTCGTATCCAATCTCTCGAATAATACGCAATTTCCAAGTCGTCTCCGGCTAATGAGTGTCTGTGGTCTCCTATTTGATATCTGCTGCAGAAAAAGCGCTTTCGTACGCGATTGACGACGCTTGAATGTTCAAAACATCTCGAGCCATCAATGAAAGTGTCGGAAAGGTCTTCTCATTCCCCTCCATTTCAAAGCAAGTCTTCATGTCCATCTTCATTGATAACTTCTTGATACGGTACGAACCCCGTAAAACAAAAATATCCAACTCGCTAATTTGGTTAGTAGTAGAGGTACGACCGCACATTCTATTTCGAGGCTTTCAATACTAGCCGCGAAAACAAGCATGTCTTTTGTGAGGTTGTGTTGAAGATGAAGAAGATGGTATGGAAGCTGGTAAGTTACTAGCATTTTCTTGTTGATAAAATCTATATATATTTTTGCATTGGTGTTCTACGCTAGACAATACTTCTTCTTTAGTTTGTTCAATAGGTGGTGGGTGATTTAGATTTTTGGGACTTGGAGGTGGTAGTACTTCTATACAATCGTAAATAGTTTCAATTAGTGATTTAGTACCGTCTATTTTAATAGTAGGATTTAATACGAAACCAATAATATAAATAGAGGGAATAGGAATAAAATATTTTTTTATTTTGAGAAACATTTTTTTAATAGCCGCCTTATAAGCTTTGGTTTTTCCATATATTCACTAAGTAATAAAAATATTAGAGTTATATAAAATAACATAGTTGAAATAGTAGGATAATATATACCGAAAAATTCTTTTGTTGCTTGAAAAAATTTCTCTAAAAATACAATAAGTTCGGAGATTTTTTCCCAATCACTATCTAAAATCATATCAAATGGCTTTTTATTATGAGAGTTAAAAAATAAAGTTATAGGTAATTTATAGTCATAAGCAACAAGTAGTTGCTCGTATAAAGAATTCCACCTAGTGGATACTTCTTGTGGAATTTTTCTAAAAGGTAGTCCACAATCATGACAAATTTTTTTATATTCTTTTCTACGTTGTACTTTATTACTTTTAAAAATAAAGTTTATAGCAAATTGTATTTTACTAAGAATGTCTTCAAAAAGTGATAGACCATCCTTTACAATTAAGTTATATATATGGCACGCACATTTTATATGAAAATGGTCTGAAAAAGGAGTTAAACTATTTTTTAAAATTGTAATTGCGTAATTGTTATTAGAAGCGTTATCTAATGTAATAGTCATAATTTTATCGGTAATTCCGTAATAATCGCACACTTGATAAATATTTTCTGCAATAAAAGTACCAGTGTGCCTATCATCTATATATCTATACGCTAAAATACGTTTTTGCATAGACCATTTATAATCTATCCAATGACAAGTTACGATTAAATAATCATGGCCGTTAGTACTACGACCTATATCAGACGTGATGGATACTTTGCCATTAAAATGATATAATGAAAACCGTAAATATTGTTGATATTCATGCGCGAATTTAAATACATCTCTCTTAACAGTTGATCTAGGAAAACCGTTAAAAGCGGATTATATATATATCTCTAATGTAATGAATAAAACCGGGAGATGAAGGAAATGAAAAAGGCAAACCCTCCACAAAGAACTAATTTTGATATTGCTTCCCTATCTCTATGTTTATTGTATTTAGAGCCTACAATTCCCCCCGTCATAGGGTTAATTTGACCACGTACTTGGTCCGAGACAAGATCGTATGTGAACCTTGTCCCGATGGAGCGGCGTTTGCGCACCCGGTTTTGAAGCCCGGTATTGGGCATACCTAGCTAGATGAGCACTTACTACGTGTCTAATTAAACCCCCGTCCCACCGTGACCTTTTCCGAGTTTAAATTTTAAAACATTTTTACAAATTTTACATATGGCTACTTGATTCTCTACGTCCCTATCAAAAAATGTCCATGCCTCGATTTTAATGGTCGTTTTTGGACCTCGTCTCATACTAGGGGGAATAGGAGGTATTTCGATTGAAGGTGCACTAGTGGGTGTGTTGTCATCAACATTAGTGGGTATATCATCTAGATCATCGTCTAAATTAAAGTCTTCTTGAGTTCCGTAAAATAGCTCCTGGTCTAAATCTAATGGTATTGTAGGAAAATGTTGAGTATCAACAAAATCATCCCGTGTAGGAATAAGATGACTAGAAGAAGTACCCTTGCCCTGGTTGCCCCTACTAGAAGAAGCACCCTTACCCTTACCCTTAAACATACCTTTTAATCCTTCCATTTTAATTATGATAATAAATAAATAAATAAATAATTAAAGACAATAAAATTAAGTGATCTAAACTAAATAAACAGACAATAATAATTTAATGAAGGAACGAATGTACCAAACGCCGACGTAACGTCGACGTGTAATCGAGAGGTTGAAAATTGAAACTTTGCTCGATGGAAGATCCTCAAGCTAGTTGCCAACTTCACTACCAATTCCCAAATGAATAAATAAAATTGAATATTTAGCAAACAATGTAGACTTGTAGAGAGATATATTGAGAAATTAGAGAGATTGTAGGAAGATTTGTGAGAAAGATGAAGAGAAAATGAGTTATTTATAGTTGAAAAATTGGGTTAAAGTGTAAATATAATAACTTATGGGTTAAAAATAAATATTAAGGGGTAGGGGGTTGGGGGAGGGGGGGGGGCTAAAATGGCCGTTGGTCAACGGCCATAATCTAAAATGGCCGTTGGTGCAACGACCATTTTTGCAAAGGGGCGGGGTCGGGGTCGGGGTCGGGCGGGGGCGGGTCTCGCGGGCTTGGGGCGGGCTCGGGTCTCGCGGGACGAGACATCGTCCCGTCCCGAGTTCGAGTCCCGCCCCCGTAATATTTTTTTTTTTTTTTTTGGCGGGGTCGAGGCGGGACCGGGACGGGCTCGGGTCGGGGTCGGGCTGTCCCGGCCCACTGGCCAGCCCTAGATCAAACTAAGCTGCTTTATACATCTGCAAAAACCCAACCTCCCATGTGCCTTCACTTATTGCCCGTCTTTCCTTTTTTTTTTTTTTTGTTTCATTATTATAGTATTGCTACCATCTTTTATTTTTTGGTTTAGATCTCGGATTGAGCTCAGTAGAGTTTTATTTATCGAATTTATCGTATAACCTTGCTCAATAATAAAAATAAATGGTGCTATATCCCATGGGGTATATATCATAAGATTTATACTAAAAAAAATTTAGATAAAAATATATGCATATTAAATTAATATCGAGATCTACCAATGTACTATAGCCCTCTCCCAGGAATCTTACTGAGCCGAGAAGTCTAAAGCTGTAAAAGATCTTACACTTATTTAGAAAAAATATACATTGATGAGATAAAAGATTTATTTTAGAATTTATAGATCAATCAAACATGTCAAAATGAAATATCTAATTTAGTAAAACTTAGTTGAAATTGGAAAGCAAATAGTCAAAATAGGAAAATGGTTTTATTTAGCCGACACTGGACATAAGGTTTGTATTCATTTTTTATTTATTTGGGTTGCTCACTGCTTTAATGCAACTTAGAATAGTGGCAAATGTTACTAGTTAATTAATACGGTATTTTTACGTCTATTAGCATGGTATTAGTACACTTCTCTAATCATGGTTGTGCTAATTAATAACACTATATATATATATATATGGTATACTTAAAAGAGAAGCTACAATGTCTTTCTTGTGCTAACACTATATATTTACTTAAAAAAGAAGCCACAATATCCTTCTTTGTAATTATTAAGTTTTAATTATTCAATTGATCCTATCTGACAAATAATCTATCTCAACATGCAAATAAAATCTGAAAATCCTGTGAAAAATACAATTGTTTGAAGAGGTGAAAAGGTACAAGTAGCGCCCATGACCAACCAAATCTAGGAGATCTGCCAAATCATCATAAATTGTTTAAAACCAAATATTGTCACCAACCCTGAAAATCTTATAATAAGAAGCCCATGTATGGCATTGCATGTGAATTTGTCACCAAGCTTCCATTGCTAACCCCACCTTATAAGTACCCACCTACCATTATGACTATCAACTGTAAAACTCTATCCGACTTTTAAGTATATATGTTTACAGTATATAGATTTACTGTCATTTTTTATCATGTCATAAATTAACATGAGACATAAATATTTGATGTATTACTACTGCTTTATTTCTTTAATATCTTCATCATAACATTTTACCCTTGCACGTTTTTCAAATTTATTCTAAAAATGATTTTCTCGAGCGAGGTCTATCGAAAATAGTTTATCTACACACAATGTTAGGGTATGAGTAAGATCTGTGTACACTTCACTCTCTCGATACTCTACTTGTATGACTATACTGGGCATGTTATTGTTATTGTTATTGTTGTTGCAAAACTCTCCACATGTTCAAAATTATCAACTGGAGTGTAGATATTATAATATGAAGATCCAACATGATAAATCAAGAATTGTAATTAAATTCTTATTAACCCATTATATTTTTAAATTGTAAGTTCATAATCTAATACTTATCATAGACATTGCTTATAATTAAGTAATATGATGTGTCAACTGTCAAATGTATGAAATTTAGAATTCTATCTATATATCTACCCCACCCCCACAAAACCAGCCAATCCCAATGTGCATGTACACGTGTAGACATGTGAACTATAAACCAACCCTTTCTGCTGATCAGAATTTATTAGCCACGGTGCTCTTTCAGTAGTAGTGTCAGCTGAATTTATGGTGGCTAGCTGAGAACACCCACCTTGTTATTTTCTTCACTTTACTAAACCAAATCCCCGGGAAAATGGAACACTAAAAAAAGAAAGTGTAAAAACCTTGTTAATTACCTTAGACTTATCCACAAATAAAAATACGGATGCTACACACACTTTTAGAAACAGAATACTAACTTTTAGTCAACTTCAGTCTTTAAATTTTACTGACCATTTCAGGCGTCGGGTGTTACAAATGAGACGACTGAACTGGAATTAGTATTTTTTTTGGTTTCCCAACTAGTGTGTGAATAGTGGCGGAGTCAGTTTTTTCACTAAGAGAGTCCAAAATATGAAGTAATAAACTTCAAAAGAAACCACGAGAATTCAACATTTATTAAATAGCATACAAACAAAATTATTTTAATATTAAATATACAATGTAATTTTTCGCCGAAATAAATTCGGATAAACTCCTTCTCCCACCTAGCTCCGCCCCTGTGTGTTAGGTACCCGCTTTATGATCGGACATTAGGAAAGTTTTACTTTGAGGTAACATTGACATTTCTTTTAAAGAAGTGATCTCATTTTCAAAACTCGAGTTCAAAACTTTTGATTAAAGACAAAGAGATACTTAATTATTAACTCTATGCAACCTTTAATGATGATATGAAATTAGTAATTTACGTGACATTCAACTCCGAAAACTATATGATGCTATATTATGAAGTTAATTTACTACATAACTATGTCTCTATCAAGCAGCTGTTAGAGAGAATTAATTGGATACATGGACCAAAGACTGAACAAGTAGTCTAGAGGGGTGTTTTTGGTATGATAAATAGGAAATATTTTTCAGAAGAAGTTAATATATAAGTCAGTGCATGATTATCAGAAAATATTTTGCAACAAAAGATGACTTTACTAACTTATGAGCTGATCGAAAGTCATTTTCCTACATAAATTATCTATGTCTAGTAAATTATTAATCAAATTTTTAAGAATCCTTTATAATTTTCTCTGAGTAAATTTGAGAAGATAAAGGCTATTTAGTAAATAGAATTCTTAATTAACGTTCCAAAGTATGTAATTTTCTTAATAGGGGTGCAAAAGGCTAAAAAAATCAAATAATAAGGAATGGAAAGAGTAGAATGTTGCTTAAAATTTTCCTCTAGACTAAAAGTGTGGACTTCACAGTGTTCAATCCTTTCGAAGAAATATATCTGAACCCTTACTCGGTCTAGTTTCTCATTTTCGTATTTTATTTCTCATTCTTTTCACATACTTATCTAAAATTTTCACTATATACACGACATGGGGTACTTTGACATTACCGGCCTTTACTGAAATTACATTTCTTAATGTAAAGCCGGCTCGTTCGTTATTTGTATGTATACATCATAATGGATAGTGAATTTAATTGAATGAATCCCCAATTGTATGTATATTTCATTAACAATATTATTATCGCTAATGAGATAACTTCAATGTTGACATTCAAGATAAGATTTTTAAAGCGGGATTTCGTTCCCTTTCCCAGGAATGCTTATTCAAACCATTTGTGAGAATCAAATAATTTTGTTGTCACACTTATTTTGAAGTTATGACCTAAACCAATTTTTATATCCTTTTGTCATTATGCCAGAATCTTGTCTATTGTCAAGGTGATTCAACTGTTTATATACAACAAAAAATTATTTTACCATATTATATATATAATAGTTAATCTTTCGATAAAAGAAAGAGATTCAATTAAACCCTCTTTTCTCTACATAGCTCTGCCTTGCTCATGATTTGAATTTTTATAATAGTATTTGTAAGTTGTAACTCAACACTTACCACTAATTAAGTGAAGGATTACAATCTCACTTACTGTCTCCTTTCTTCTATTTTCTCTCTTACTCACTAATCACGGAACTAACCCAACTACATAAAATAATTTTAAAAAATATATAAGCATAGTGATAGAATACCGTGTATATCATAGTGATATACACGATTTTGACTAGTCTTGTACCATAAATAGAAGTTAAAAATATGTTGTATAATGGCTGTTTCGGGAATTTTGTGATGCTAATGGCATAGTTTTTCATTTTTCTTGTCCTCATACGTCCTCACAAAATGGGAAAGTCGAACGAAAAATTTGTATCATTAATAATATTGTCCGAACTTTGTTAGCACATGCTTCTGTACCCCTTTCTTTTTGACATCATGTACTACAAATGACTACTTACCTCCTTAACGTACTTCCTACCAAAGGATTAGCATCTAAATCTCCCCTTAAAGTTCTCTATAATAATGATCCTTCGTATCTCATCTTAGGGTCTTTGGGTGTTTATGCTATCCACTTTTTCCGTCAACTACAATTAACAAACTTCAGACCCGTTCTACCGTTTGTGTGTTTTTGGGTTATCCGTCTAATCATTGTGGTTACAAATATTTTGATTTATCATATAATAAAATCATAATTAGTCGTCATGTAATTTTTTATGAAACTCAATTTCCTTTTACTAAAGTGAGTAGTCCCGTGCCGAGTTTATATAATTTTATAGATGACGAGGTCTCACCATGTATTATCCACCATTTTTCCGACTTGTCCCGTGACCAAACTACACCAGCAGGCCCACTGCCTGCTGGACCACAGTCTACCGCAACCACTGTTCTGCCCAGTGGGCCGATGACACGGTCCAGTACTGATCACGGTACTATTCCAGTGTTTCAGCCCAATCTCGAGCTTGTTACTGTTCTTGTTCCAGTTGTTGGGCCAGCAGGCCCACTGGTTGCTGGCCAGTCCGTTCCGTTCCACACATTGCCCAAAATCCATCTAATTCCTCCTCTAGTCAAGGGCCCGTTACTTGTAGTCAAAGGGTATTTTAAAACCAAAATGGCATTTTAATCTCAATTCTAATGTCCTTAAATTCGCCCTCCTGCGTAACCCCGTGTCCGCATTAAATAACTCGAATTGGAAATTGGCTATGATTGACGAATATAATGCTCTTATTGAAAACAATATGTGGGAGTTGGTGCACCGTCCTTCTGGTGTTAATATTATTCGGTCTATGTGGATTTTTACTCATAAAGAAAATTCTAATGGTTCTTTTGAGAGGCATAAGGCTCGTCTTTAGTCCGGTGGTCAAACCAGCTACTATTCGTACTGTTCTCAGTTTGGCTCTCTCAAAAGCATGGCCCATTCATCAGTTGGATGTGAAAAATGCCTTTTTACACGGTGATCTTAAGGAGACAGTTTATATGCATCATCCCTTGGGTTTTTGAGATCCCAATCATCCTCATCATGTCTGTTTGCTGAAGAAGTCCTTGTATGGACTTAAGCAGGCCCCACGAGCTTGGTATAAAAGGTTTGCAAATTATGTATCTTCTATTGGTTTTTCTCACAGCCGGTCTGATCATTATCTCTTTATATATCATCGTGGTACTTCTCTGGCATACATTTTGTTGTATGTCGATAATATTATATTGACTGCTTCATCTGATAATCTGCGCAAGTATATCATGACACTTCTCAATTCCGAATTTGCTATGAAAGACTTTGGGGGCCTTGAGTTATTTCTTGGGGATTGCTGTCACTCGTCATTCAGGTGGTCTATTTTTATCACAAAGGAAATATGTCGTTGAGATCATTAAAAGAGCTGGTATGTCATCGTGTAAATCTACTTCTACTCCGGTTGATACTAATCCGAAGCTGAGTGCTACATTTGACACTAAGTTCGAGGATCCCACCCACTATCGCAGTCTTGCAGGGGCACTTCAGTATCTTATATTCACAAGGCCTGATATTACTTATGCAGTTCAACAGGTGTGTTTGTTTATGCATAATCCACAGATTGAGCATATGAATGCGCTCAAACGCATTATACGATACATCCAGGGCACACTTGATTATGACTTGCATTTGTATCCTACGTCCGTTTCTACAATTGTGTCTTATACATATGCTGATTGGGGTGACTGTCATGATACCAGACGCTTGACTTCTGGTTATTGTATGTTTCTTGGGGATAACTTGGTCTCATGGTCTGCAAAATGACAAGCTACATAATCAAGATCCAGTGCAGAGGTTGAGTATTGAGGTATGACGAATGTGGTGTTAGAATCATGTTGGCTGCGTAATATTTTGTTAGAACTACACTTTCCTATTCAGAAAGTTACCTTGGTCTACTGTGATAATGTTAGTGCAGTTTATCTTTCTGGCAATCCGGTCCAACATCAACGCACTAAACATATCGAGATGGACATTCACTTTGTTCGCGAAAAGGTAGCTCGTGGACAAGTACGCATCTTACATGTGCCCTCGCGATACCAAATTGCTGACATCTTTTACGAAGAGCCTTCCTTCAGTTTTATTTGAAGATTTTAGGGACAATCTCAGCGTACGACAACCGCCCGCTATGACTGCGGGTGTGTGATAGAATACCGTGTATATCCCTATGATATACATGGTTTTGACTAGTCTTATACCATAGATAGAAGTTGTAAATTATGTTGTATAATTACCATAATTGTAGAATTCTTGTACAAGTAGAACTAGGATATTAGAAGTTTAGTAGGAATATGTTTTTCCATATTTGGAGATTGTAACTTGTATATATATCTATTCATTCAATAAGAATAATCAAGGGATCAATTCTTTCACATAGCTATACCAAGGGGGAAAAAAGATAAACAAACAGAAAAAAAGAGATTCCAATTGAAAACAATAAAAAGTATTTGAAAAAGGACTTGTGTTTGATTGGTATTACAAATCTAATCAAAATAAAATAGATACAAATCTAAGTATATAGTGCTCTGTGTATTGATTTTTCCCCCTGGAAACGGAGCTAGTGTGGGGGAGTTGCTTATTTCAAGAATATGTAACCGATGTCGGCTCAATCCAAAGGAAATTGCACGAAAGTTTTACAGAATTATTATGAAGCTATGCAACTATATTTATTGTTAGCCGAGGTTATTTAGACTAAATGAAATCATAAATTTTTGGAAAATTTCAAGTTGTTGTAAATATCAAGTCTCATGCATGGTTACTTAGCTGTCTTTATTTTCTTGAACATGAAAGTCGACTGCAAAACATAAAAGGTAATAAAATTACAAAAACATTATGAGACGTATTATTACATTCGATGGTAGTAATTGAATATATGTGTCTATATACTAGATAGAAAATTGAGATGCAAGCATGCAAACAACTTATACGATACGTATACTCAAATTTCTTCATAAAAAAATCTTTTGCATGCTATAGACTAGAATGATATGCTACAATTGAAATAGGAAATAACATGAACATGATTGATTAGATTGGATTTTCAATGACTAGTGCATGTGCTAAACAAACTTTGCATTACGATATGTATACTTTTTCGATCAAATTAGCTTGATTCTCCAACAATAAGAAGTATTCTTCTCTTTATACTAATCAGAGGCGCATTCAATAATTTTAGCCTAAATTCTATATTTATTTTAAATTTTTTATTTAATGTGTAAATTATTAATTTAAAATTTAATAACTTAAATTTTGAAAGTATAAACTTCAAATTCTAAATATATAACTGTATATGGGGTTATTTAGAAAGAAAATTAGAATGTCATAGTTGAGATTTTTCTTTTATGTTATGCGGATTCAACAAAAAAATTCGTTTAATTATATAAACGCGATATAATTTTTTGAGGAGGGAGATTCAATTGAACCACCCTTTCTCCGCCTACTGTTGGAGTCCTTTGTGTTTCGCAAAAATATTGTAATCCCTCCGTTCACTTTTACTTGTCCACTATTTTAAAAATAGATTTTTACTTTTACTTGTTAAATTTAATATATCAAAAAAAAAATCCTGTTTTACCCATAGCATTAATTATTCATTTCAAATTATTTTCTAGATCTCATTAAGACTATACACCAATCAATATAATTATCATGATAAAATATGCATCTCATTATTATTTCTTAGGGGTGTGAAAAGTCCCATGAACGGAGGGAGTAGTAAAAGGTTGAGTTGACCTTCAAAGGGTTTTACTTTGTATATGTAAGTTCTTGGGATCTAAAATCACATGCAAACGAATTGATTTTATTGCTTTAAAGGATTAAATTCATAACTAATTAAGTAGCCTTTTTGGATTTACGTAATTTGAGAGCAATGCTCCCAATTAAGTAGTACGTAATCTTCATTAATCATTACACAGAATTAAATAAGGTGCTTATTGCCGTTCAATAATAAATTAGAGTCAAATTAAAGTTTTCTTGTCACAAGTCGGTGTTCCAATATTAAAATATATTTTATTGACTTGAATAAAGTTTATTTTCGGTTAAAAGAAAAGATAAATATTTACCAAAAGTTGTACCACTTTTCCTTTTTCCTTTTATTTTACATATATCTAATACAAATTGATAGTGAATATATTATCATATATTCGTCGTATATTATGTAATTAATATTAGTGTGTAATTATTTAAAATATAGATCATCATTCAATTAGGATTCCTATTGTACACAATATATATATTTGTATTAATGAGAAAAACTCCTCAAGAGAGATTAATACAATCTTACATGATATCAAGAGTCAAACCCTAAAACACCTAAAACTCAATTCTCCAACCCCCCCCCCCCCCCCCCCATAAACCCTAAATTGTTCTCTCTTCCTAACCAAAATTCAGCCCCTCTAATGGATTTCATGGCTACTCCCACACCTTCATTTTCCTCCCCAGTCGTCACCCACACCCCACCCACTACCTCATCCACTCCTTCTTTCCATCCGGCTTTTGCCGTCACCAACATCAAGAACTTCATTCCCTCGGAGATCAAGAAGATGGTCAATATTCTTCGTGGGTTGAACTCTTTCAAATTCATGCATGTCCCTATAACGTGCTTGATCATATTGACGACTATGAAAACCGGTGCCTCGGCTCGTGAGTTATGGATACGATTGGAGGAGATTTTTCAGGACAACAAGCACACACGTGCCGTGTAATTGGAGGAACAATTCAATAATACACGTCTTGGAAATTTTGCTAACATGTCCGAGTATTGTAAACAATTGAAGCTAGTTGCGGACCAATTATTCAATATGGGGACACCAATTTTTGAAACAAATATGGTTCTCCAACTAGTTGATGGCTTGCCGAAGGGTGAATACGATACTCTAGCGATCATGATACAACAAGTTGATCCACTACCTAGCTTCAACAAGGCACATTCACAATTATTATTGGAAGAAACCCGACGTGCCAAACAGGACGAACATAATCAAAAGGTGTTAGCAGTTGAAACTTTGGCGACAAACGCCACCCCCGCCGGCCAACCACCACCGTCGGACAACCAACAACCGCAGGGCAGCCGTGAAGGTGGTAGAGGCCGTGACAATGGTAAGGGCGGCAGAGGCAGCGGACGTGGGAGACGGTCTGGCCAACAGTCCCAAGCCACCCAAAATTTTTAGTAGGCCGACCAAGGTCATTGGTCCAACCCAGGAAACTGGGCCTCACCTCCCTACCCGTTTCCTACAGCGAATTCCCAGGTTCCAGCCAACTTGGCAGCCCAGTATCTTGGGCTCGGCACCAGGCACACACCAACAGTTTTCGTCGGCCCAACAATAGCAACCTGGATACGGCCTGGCCCCCACTGATTTGGGCCAGGCCTTCAGCTTAATAAATCTCCAGCAGCCCGATGAAAATTGGTATATGAATACGGGAGCCACATTTCATCTCACCCTCTCTTCAGGTAATATCTCCCAATTGTTTCGATTAAAGTATCCTCAATTTATTAAGGTCGATAATGGTTATCACATTCCAATTCAAAGTTATGGTACCGCCCACACAAAACCACCTCACCTACCCTTCTCCTAAAATAACGCCCTATATACCCCTAACATCATTAAAAACTTAATATCTATTAGAAAATTTACTCGTAACAATTCCGTATATGTTGAGTTTGACCCCTTTGGTTTTTCTGTGAAGGATTTACTTACGTGGACACCTCTTACGAGATGCAATAGTGTGGGAAACCTCTATCCTTTCTCATCCACTTCCGCTGTCAGACCCCGATCACATACCTCTCTCGCTGCGATCTCTACGTCAACTTGGCACAATAGACTTGGCCACACAAGCGCTTCGGTTTTTAATTTTCTTAGAAGCAATAATTTCATTCGATGTAATAATGGAAACCTTGCCAAAAATTGTTATTCTTACCCTTTAGGCAAGCATGTCCGTCTTCCTTTTACATCATCTTTAAGTGTTACTTTTTCTCCTTTTGACATTGTTTATGCAGACTTATGGACATCTCGTATTACTAGTTCACTGGATCATAAATACTATCTAGTTTTATTAGATGATTTTTCTTACTTTATTTGGGTCTACCCACTTAAATTCAAGTCTGAAGTTTTTCCAAGTTTCTTGAATTTCGTATTTATATCAAAACACAATTTAAAAGATCTATCAAATCATTTCAATATGATAATTATCATGAGTTTAACAATTCCACATTTCATAAATTTTGTACAAATAATGGCATGGTCTTTTGCTTTTCGAGTCCCCACACCTCCCCCAAAATGGTAAAGCCGAACGAATCATCCGCACTATCAATAACATGGTTCATACAATCCTTTTCCATGCCTCTCTCCCCCTTTCCTTTTGGGTCTATGCAGTCAAAATGGTCGAATACATTCTTAATATTTTATCTACCCGTACTCTTCATAATAAGACCACCACCGAAATTTTTTTCCGTCGGATCCCCTCCTATGATCACCTTCGGATTTTCGGTTGCCTTTGCTACCCAAATCTCGCCTCCACGACCCCTCATAAATTGGCATATCACACCACTCCATGTGTCTTCTTAGGCTTCCCATCTAATCATCGGGGTTATTTGTGTTATGACTTGTCCACACGTAAAATCCTTGTCTCTCGCCATGTCACGTTTGATGAAACAATCTTTCCATTTTCAAACATCTAAAAATTCCAAAACACAGATTATACCTTTCTAGACGAGTCTGATGCCTCCCCTATTGTCCACTATGCTCTCCATCGTACCACCATTCCCGTTGTTCCGGTGATAACAAACACCGTTGTTGCCACCTCTATCACGTCACCACCCAACCCCGTCGTTGCTGATCCAATCCCGTCGACCTCCGCCCACCACAACCACCACTACCACCATCGTTCTAATCCACCACTATTCCCCACACCCAACAATCATCGACACCGTCATCCACCGACCCACCAGTCACCGTCACCATATAACCACCTCACCGCTGAACACGTCAGCCCATTGTCAACCCGTCATATGAACCCGCAAACCAACCCAACAAAAGCTCCTTCCCCGCACCGATCACTGAAACCAAACCTAACCCCACCTAATCCCATCAATTCATCCAACCCGTTACCAATCAGTCACACTGGCCCATCACCCAATGTACCGCCCTCAACCACTAACCTACACCATTGCCAGAACTCGACCCACACCTCTGCCCAACCAGCCCCTGTCCCCTCACACAAAATGAAAACATTTGCTCAGCATAGGATTTTCAAACCCAAAGTGCACTTTAACCTATCCACCCAAACTATATCCCCAATTTCCAAAAACCCAAAATTAGCCAAACTTGACTCGAATTGGAATGAGGTCATGCGTGAGGAATTTAATGCTTTAACGAAACAACACACTTGGGATCTGGTTCCGAAGTAGGATGGGAATAATGTGATTAGATATATATGGCTATTTCATCACAAATTCAGAGACATTAGTGATCTTGAGTGCCATAAGGCGAGACTTGTGGCTAACGGTACTTGTCAGCATGACGTCATTGATTGTGGTGAGACATTTAGTCCGGTGGTTAAATCAACCACCATTCACACGGTTTTGAGCATAGCTATGGGTAAGCTCTGGCCGATTCATCAGCTTGATGTAAAGAATGCGTTCTTACATGGGGATTTGAAAAAAATTGTTTACATGCACCAGCCGTCAGGCTTTGTACATCCGGAGGCTCCTCATTATGTCTGTCATCTTCGTAAATCACTGTATGGTTTGAGACAGGCTCTCAGGGTGTGGTATGAGCATTTTGCTACTTACATTATGCAAATTAGGTTCGCATGCAGCAAGTGTGATCATTCTCTATTTATTTTTCATCGAGGTAGTAACATTGCATACTTGTTATTATAAATGGATGATATAATTCTGACTGCCTCTTCTGATGTGTTAAAAATGAGATCATTGCTCTGCTCAAATCCAAATTTGCTATGACAGACTTGAAAAAGTTGAGTTACTTCTTGGGAATTTCTGTCACTAGATCTGCAGATACTTTGTTCATGTGTCAGCGTAAGTATGCGGAAGAAATTGTGTATAGGGCTAAAATGGCAAACTGCAAAATCATGTCTACCCTGGTCGACTCAAAGTCGAAACTCAGTGATGTTGATGGGGATCCAATGTCTGATCCTACCCTTTATAGGAGCCTCGCAGGTGCACTTCAATATCTTACATTCACCAAACCTGATATTGTTTATGCTGTTCAGCAGGTGTGTTTATTTATACATGCCCCCAAGGAGCCTCACTTTACAGCTCTTAAATGTATCATCTGATACGTTAAGGGCACTATTGATTATGGATTGCATCTCTACTCATCTGCACCGACCATACAGATATCATATACGAACGTCGGTTGGGCAGGCTGTCCGAAACGCGATGTTCCACTTCCGGCTATTGTGTGTTCTTAGGAGATAATCTCATCTCGTGGTCTGCCAAGCGGCAAGCCACACTCTCCCGATCGAGTGCAGAAGCAGAATATAGAGGCGTTGCAAACGTTGTTGCTGAGATATGCTGGCTCCGAAACCTCATCTTGGAGCTTCATTGTCCCTTACGTAAGGTGTCTACGGTTTACTATGATAACATATCTGCGATCTACCTATCTCATAATCCGGTTCAGCATCAGATAACCAAGCACATTGAGATGGATATACATTTTGTTCATGAGAAGGTTGCTATAGGTCATGTTAAGGTGTTGCATATGCCTTCTTCATATCAGTATGCAAATATCTTCACTAAGGGACTTCCTAGACAACTATTTCTAGTCTTCAGATCCAGTCTCAACGTCCGGCCTCCTCCCGCTCCGACTGAGGGAGTGTGATAGCAAATATATTACCATATATACGCTGTATATTTTGTAATTAATATTAATATGTGATTATGTAAAATATAGATCCTCATTCAATTAGAATTCCTCTTGTACACACTATGTATATTTGTATTAATAATAAAGACTCCTCAAGGGAGATTAATACAATCTTACACAAATCATATGTTTAATTGAATTTATTCGTTCATGCTTCTCTTTTGAATGACTAGAAATTCCTAAATATAAATACACATATTCGATAATGTCCAATTATGAAATGCAGCATAAAAATTAATAATCTTGTTCATGCATTAATCTTTACATATCCGAAGTGATAAAATAATAAAGAATCTTATCCAACTTGGTTCTGAGTTTTTTTTAAAAATGTCAACAACAACAATAATATACTTAGTATAATTCTATCAGATGGGATCTGAAGAGGGTAGAGTGTACGAAGACCTTATCCCTACTTTGTGAAGGTCGGGAGGTTGTTTTCGATAGACCATCGGCTCCCTAAAAGATGCAAAGACAACAATAGTAATAAACAGTAATAGCAACAATATAATAAGATAAAACTAATTAAGAGAAATCTGATCATAACATGGGCAGAGTATTCAACTTGTCGATTAACAGCTACACGAAAATTATTGTAAAAAAACATAAAGAAAAAAAAAGGCAACATTTAGATATCTTGAGCTAGACATCTTATTGAATTAATGCACCTACCTGAATCATTCCATTCAAAATTCTTGCCAATCATAGAGAAAATAATAATAACAATTTAAATCAATCATATATACATTCCTTAAAGGACATGTTTTATTAATTTAGTGTATATATACAATTAATTAAGACTAATGTGTTCACTAAGCAAAGGACTGAGAGTCCACTTGTTCCGTACCACTTTCTTTGCAAGGTTAAGGAATGCCAATTACTTTTGTCTTTTTTAGAATTTTAATGAGGCTGGTAATATATAATTACATTATGCTAGAGTTGACCTTTTAAGAATTGTTATCTTTAGTTTATACTCAACTCGTTTTCTTAAAGAATTTAACTTTCTATATATACATTGAAAATATAAGAAAAAAATTACACCTAAAGCTTTTATTACGGGTAAGACAAGATTATTTAGGGGGGGGGGGGGGGGGGGGGGGGGGGGGGGGGGGATATAATTTCAACTCAAGAAGGAAACGAAGTTGCATGGTGACAACAGAAAAAATTGAATTATAAGCATGTGTATATACCTCCCAAAAAGGAGACAGCAAATTTCACAGATATGAAAATTAAACGATCCATATTTTGTACTATTAAAACTTCTTATTTCCACACAATTACTATCACTTATGGCCTTTACACATTTAATTTTTGAGAAATGAGTCCACGTGTTTTTTTTTTCTTGAAGGGGTCCTCAAATATATTATGTGAAAATAACCAACAGAACATGAAGGTGGGGACTAGAAATAAATAATACTGTAATATTTATATTGGATCTTGTTCCCATCTACATTATTTAGGTTGAATGGTTACTATCATATCTATCAAATTTTGCATATGATTTATTAGCTATTTGAAGCAAACTATTTCTAACTAAATATATATCCACACTAATTTTGGTTGGCTACTATTTCCACACAAGGTACAAAAACACAAGAACTCAATAAGTATTTTTTGTGCTCGCTGATTTAGCTCGTCAAGTTCTAATTTAATTTGTCGCTACGAGAATACCACAATAATCTTCTTGGGATTAATCATTGTTCATCAAGTTCTTATTCGATCTATCGTTATGAGAAAACCAAAAAAATCTTCTTTTGGGATTAATCTTTTCAATGGAGAACAAATCATTCAAGTTTTAGATTGAAAGGCTAGTATATATAAAAGTAGTTCCGTTCTTTTATCTCCTTTTTTTTCATCTACGGAAAGTACAATACCACCATGAAAGCTTTGCCGGTTAAGTTTTAATTACTTTATTAAGTATGAAGAGATGAAGGTTGAAAAAGGATAAAGAAACACCATTTGCAATGAAATCTATGTATTACAATTTACAAACATAATCCAAAATGAGAAAAAGAGAAAAAATTACACCCTAATGCCTTTAAGTGATCTAGTTCCAAAATATGACCAAATATATAGATTTTTGTAAATTTATACATATAATATACATACCTATACATATAATATACATGTATAGATTTTGTATATTTCGACTATACTGATAAATAAGTTTGGACGAACTGCACATATTGGTATGTTTCCCAATAAAAACAAAGGTCATGGTAGGTAGTCTTATGGTAACCAAATGTATATCTCCTTTTATGTCGGGGTGAATATTACAGACCAGCAGATCTTGTGGTCTCCAGTATTATGGGATATAATGCAAACAGTTATACCTTTTGAGTTTCCACATATTGTTTAACAAGGTAATGTTCTAACGGAAATTATTGGGTGGCCAAAGAACTTTTTTTTAACCCCTTCCCCAGGAGCTCCCCTTTGCTTCCTTGGTGACTCGAACTCGCAACCTTCGGGTTGAAAGTGGAGGACGCTTACCATCTGAGCAACCCCTCTTGTTGGCCAAAGAACTAAAATAAACAGAGAATTCACATAACTTGACCCCTGCTAACCTCTCATTTAAGCTAGCAGAGCACCCAAAAATTTTACTAACAAAGAATGAAGCCAATTCCTCTTATTCTAGCCCAGTCAAGACAATGAGACAAACTGCTTAACCAACTCATACCTATCAGCAAATTTTCTAGACCTGTACCAACTACCAAGTAATTAGCTGCATTTTTTTTTTTTTTTGAGGAAGTACATATGTAGCTGCAAGTTTCAGCATGCTGCCAGAGAGGAGAGGCACAAGTTGTACCTTAATTCTGTTTTACTTATAAGTGTAATGCTATGGCCAAGCTTGCGTGTACCTCTACTATTCCACTAGTTACATGTTACCTCTCACCAATATAAGATACCATGTAAGTCTGCTAACACAAGCTCGGGCAGATGAGAAGAAACATGATCTCAACTCTTAAAGTCAACATTAATGAGTGCAACAAATCTAAAATAGCAAAGAGGACAAAATTTACAGTTTATAGGATAAAACTTTCAAAATCAACACATTATTTACTTAAATTGAAGAATATAATGCAAAGAATGAGAAATACCTTCTACAGTTTCTGGCTCCATGAGGGCAGTGAGTTTCAACAGTCAACGAATAAGTGCAACGAATGAAGACATAATGGGTGCGATATGTAGGAGAAAATTGAACCTTAACACATTTACAAACATGTAAGTTGTATCCTTTCCCTCTCTTCCTTCTGGCATCACTTTGCTTATATTCATGTAACAAAGTAACAAGAAAAACCTATCCTCTGTGCAATCCCGACCATCACTGAACTTGATGTGAGACAAAAGAGAGTGACTGAAAACTTGTACATACTGACCAAAATCTGTACAGCTCAGTCAAACCTCAAAACATAGATGACCGATGCTCAATTCCGCTGTCCAGATATGATCAGCACCTCAAAGCTCAAATGAAGACAACAGCGAGAAACGTTGTTGCCTTGTGTGGTTGCATCTCCAACATGTATATAAACTATAACTTGTCATTGACATAAGAATCGTTATAAGAGCTTCTTGCGTCCCTCAACTGACACTGGTTATAATGATATATCAATCCCAAGGTATGAACTCTTTGAAAGCCCACAATAGAGAGAAGTTATCAAAACACATGCACAAGGAACTATGCTGTTACTGTTGCAACGAAATGTTAGGTGTGGTTGTCTCCATCATTAGCTCTCTGGTCTCCGCGAACAAATATCCTATACCGCCTCAACCTCCTTAAGAGAGAGAACATCATCACGTGGATGAGCTTCTTCAACTTGCACATCTACTTCATCACCAATTTGTACACCAGTAGACATCCATGAAGAAGCGTGAACTCCAATCTGCAAAAGGTTTGCATTAGATTATAGCAAAAGTGCAATAGAGCAACCACCAGAAACCATTAAACCCGATGAACACCACGGGGATATCTTTTGCCACTACTATACTACTGCCTGGTATGTGTCTCAGAGAAAGGGAGAGGGGACAAATTGATATTCCTTTTTCAGGTTCATGTTGAGACATGCAGGGAAAGTTCCAAGGCTTGTGCTAAAGTTATGAAGTGTTCTACATTTTCAAGTACCAACTGGCACAAATTAAGTCAAGATCAGTAGAGGTCAACACGAAAAGCATGACTTGGTGAAAATAAGCAGCAGTTAATCATAATCTGTGTCGACTTGCCTTCCTAAAACAGCACTAATATTGCCCTAAGTCTGCTTTAATGATCCCATACAAAATACAAGACTTTTTCTTTCGATAACCGAGGGATTCCTGAGAGCCAGTAGCACAAGGTTGAAACCCAGCGAATGATGGGCCTCACTCCTCTAGCTTTCTCCACTTAAATACAACATACCCAGTGCAAAAGATAGAAGAAAAGCAATACCAGTGAAAAATTGAGTCGAGCTTAATTACTAGTAGGGTCCGAATCAGTACCTGGTTCTAACCCACACATCAAACACTATGCTCTTATCACTAGAACAAAGCCCTGACGGCTACAAAATACAAGACCATCCTCCACTTAAATACCAGGGATTTGTCTCCAGCAGGGTTCAAACTGGTGATGTGCGCCTAATCCAAACATCACGAGTTGTGTTCTTACCACTAGACCAAAGCCCTGGGGGCTACAAACGACAAGATACTTTTAACTCATATATTGCCTCTCAGAATATATCTGCTCAATCCTTTATAAAAATCTCAAGCTGGGCAATCTCATATAAATCCTAAACGACATTATATGATTCTTTGAAAGGCTTAGCAGCAATTCATCAAATTCAAACACATACATACGGGAAGACCTATCATGCCTCAATTCCTCACAGGGTGGATGCCAGGAAGAGTCTTGGTCCCACTTCATTTTCTATAGGGGTCCAAGTCTCTGCTTCTTCCAATATCACATAAATTTAGATACAATAGGTACCTCAAAGATTGACTGGAACGCGAGAAATTGACTTTCAGAAAGAAAAGGGTACCCTAGCAGCAATGTAAAAACAGCGGTAAAAAGCAAGAAAGGGCCAACAGAAAGATTCATGTTACACATGGGTTCTCTAACAAACACTTATAGGCCATATTTTGAACACATCTCACATTCTGAAAGAGTGACAAAAAAATAATTGCAGTTCTGGTATTCAGCATAGTTCAAAGCAATTATAATCTCTTACCTCCGTCAACAGTATTGTGGCGTCTCTGTCTTTGACGAATCTAAGAACCAGCGCACGATACCGTTTCCCTTTTGGTTGCCTTCTCAAGTATTCCAATATCCAATAACGAAGACTGCTGCTGGAGAGCCTCCTTACAACTCTGGTTGTCATGTTTACTGTAGACGCAATGCCTTCCAGCTCCCCAGCTGAGAAGGGAGGAGAATCACCACTAAGAAAGGCTTTCACCTATATACACAACCAAATGAACATCAGAACCTCACAAAACGTTGTTGCCGTTTTAATCATGCACATATTACTAAGGCTCAAAGCTACATGTTGCAGAATCAATTCATTAACATGGTAGACAAATGAGAAAATAACTGCATGCATAATAATTTACTTGATATTGAAAACTAAAAGCATCAATCAATGAGAAAGCAAGTACTTCATCACTTGCATGAACACAAACAACTCTATGTAGGGTTTCTATCCAGGCTCTATTACAGAGTAGAAAATAATCCATGGATATCTCATAGGCAGTGCCAAGTTGCAAATTCAAGAATGTCCTATGTCTAATAGATAATGCTGAACAATTTCATTTATCGCAACTGCAGAAATCTTAGCAGCAATAGTCGTTTGAAGTTTGAAGAGCTTGCCTGGTAATGGGCTGCGAGATCCATATATCTTCGAATAGGGGAGATAAACTGAACATAGACTGGAAGTCCCATCACCCCATGGCGTATAGGATTCCTGAAATCCATTTCAGCTGCATGCATAATTCGAACAATAGCAGAACTCCTGACGGGTCCTTCTGGAAGGTGTGCAAATGCAGACGAGTCGATATTAGATTGAGGTTGTCCACGGTATGGTAAAGGAATGTTGTTATGAGAACCAAAAGTGGCTATAACTTCCCCACAGAGTATCATCATCTCAGAAACAAGCCTCATAGCTGCATCAGCCTGGTTTTCAACATACAGCATGATTGATGGTTCTGAATGATCTGGATTAGTCACCTCAATTCGCATTTCTAAGGTAGCCGTGTCTATAGCACCCTGCAAAAACATTCTTTGTCAATGTTTGGTTCTTGAGAACCAGAATATGCAGCAGCACGATAGTAGACAATCTTCTTAAAACACTAGAACCAACATGGATACTGTCATGCAGAAGTAGTAAATTGTATTACAAGAATGCCGGTTAATAAAGTTTTTTAAACGTTACTACAAGACCTCATACTACATGTTTAATTTGAAGCTGCAGAAGAGCAGCTTCAAACAAAAGAAGCAATGCCTAATAGGTGCAAACATAGAATTGAAAAAATTTCAAACAACATCAATAATGCAAAAATTTGAATACATTCATGGGCAAGATACCTATCATGAACTATTGAAGTACATGAGCAAGCATCTGACTGCAGCAAGTGCAAAACCAAACATTAGTAAGATAATATACAAGCACTTGTGTAGAACACAGCCAACAATATACGTGTAGCTGGGGACAATAGCTCCTCTCAAGCAGAGTGCGGTGGAGAAAGGTGAAATGTGCTCTTAATTCCCATCAACGGCTAGGAGTATTAAAATTAGTACCATGGCTTATTTTCTTGTAGGTCCACTTAGACTATCATAATAGTAGGCGTAGTAGTACTTTATAGTAGCGTTTGA
Organism: Anisodus tanguticus; assembly: GCA_034509755.1. Taxonomy (NCBI): domain Eukaryota; kingdom Viridiplantae; phylum Streptophyta; class Magnoliopsida; order Solanales; family Solanaceae; genus Anisodus; species Anisodus tanguticus. The sequence continues at coordinate 4,051,817 of CM067555.1, read as the reverse complement.
TTTCTACTGTTATGTATTTTTTAATGTACTTTACTTATCTTATGTACCTACATCAGTTACTGCTTCTTTTTCAGAATGCGCTAGCATGACTTATTTTCTTGTTTTGCTTGTGCTTATGTTTTGTCTTGAGGCGAGGGTCTCTCGGAAACAGCCGCTCTACCTATCAAGGTAGAGGTAAGGTCTGCGTACACTCTACCCTCTTCAGACCCCATGTTGTGGGACTTCACTGGATATGTTGTTGTTGTTGTTGTTGTTGTTGTTGTTGTTGTTGTTGTTAGTATTAAAATTAGGTATGTTACGAGTACAGTACTATTGTCCTCTTGACTATTCAATTTCAGCTGACTTTCCTGTAGTTCACTAGCAAATTTCGACATTTTATTATGTAATTGAATGTCGATTAACATTCAAATAGCCGGTATACTCCTCTTTTATTTCAATTGTAAGTAGTATATTATTTCTTTTATCATCTGCTGATCATGTAAATTTGCATAGATCCGTCGTGCTTGTTCCGTATCTTATTATAAAACTTCCCTGTTAATTATATATATGCCTCTTATTTTATCATGGCAACTGATGTTAAATCAGAATGACATGTCACGTAGAAAAGAATTAAATATAAAGTCAATAAGGAATCAAAATCACAAAGAATATTATATCGTATCAGACACAAAGTAAATGAAAAAACAACTCTTTTTCCAACTATATAAAAATATGCTTACCGAATTTCAGTTGTAAGAGCCAAGTTTCAACTCCAAAAACACGAGAGCGTGTTAGGATAGAAGCACATTCATAAATGTCAACTCAGGTTTAGCCTGACTTAAGAACGCTTCAAATATGAACTGTGTATATTTTTTTACTATATAAGAATGTTCTCCAATACAAGAAAAAACAGTTAATCAAATGTTATGTATAGCAGACATCAATTTACAAATAAATTGCAAGTGATAACTAATCAACGGCAGAGCGACTACACAGCCCCTGGATCTGATACGTATTTGGATTCGACAAAGAATATGATCTCGTCTTGTTACTGTTGGAGCACGTCAATGTAAGCTGGTTACTTGTTTGCTCGGACTGCAAGAACGAAATCAGGTTCATAGTCGTCAAATGATACACATCAAAACTTCTCCATAAATGAAAAATACAAGATTACTTTAAAAAGAATTGCTTTCAGAAAGTCTAAGCACTAATACGCAAAAATCCTTAAAAACTTGTCAAGAAGAATTTTTTATGTGGAATTGGAAACTGATTCGTGGAACGGGAAATTTCAGTAACTACTTACCATACAGGAAACAGGCTCTGTGTTGCAACTCCACCTGGAAGTGGGTAGACAACTCATATAATGGCACCAGGGACAATGATCGTTTAAATCTACTCCACGGAAAAGCATGACCAAGCCAGCAGTAAACCTACACCAAGGAGAATAGTTTATTTACCAGTTGAATGATGGCTACAACATATGGCATTCAAATACTAAGATAACTAAGATAAATCAAATTCAGAATCTTCTTTATCTAAATTACCACATCATTTAACCATCGTAAGTTTTTCCCACTAATGATGAGAAGCATCACATGTTTTATTCTAATTTTTGGTGTCTATGGACCTAAATTACACATTTCGCATACCTAATACAAGGTGGTCAAGATAATATCCCGTGTCTATTGTTTAAATGCTATAATTATCAAAATCATGGAGATGGAACCATGAAGTGATCGATAACAGTAGACTAGTCCTATTAATCCCTGCAAACAACTTTGTCACTTGACTTAGACCCATTAGGTCATAACAAATAACACATATGACCAGCACCAACAGCCGTAAACATGTCTAGAAATGAAATTCATCTTAGTTGTTTCTTTTTTTCTTTTAGGGTGTGCTTGGTATGAAGGAAAATGTTTTCTTGGAAAACATTTTTTTGGAAAATATTTTTAGGAAAATAAGTGAGTTTTTTACTTATTTTCATATGTGGAGATGGGGGCTACGGTGGTGGGGTAAAGATGAGGTGTGTTGGAGGGTGAGGAGGACACAGTCAATGTGGAATGCCACTAGTGGAACTTGTTTTTCCTACTATCAATGAGGAAGTCATTTTTCTGATTTTTTAAGCAACTTGTTTTCCTAGAGAAAAAATTTCAAAAATTTTGACCAACTGAACATGAGAAAATTGAAAAACATTTCCATCCATACCAAACACACCCTAAGTTTCTCAAACTGGAGCAGAAGCCAAATAAAAAAGAATAAGAGATGACAAAATGTCAAAAAAAGGACTGGTGAAATAGACAGATAACATGATATAAAAATGCAAAATGTGAATATTTTTTTTTGGTCGAAAGGAAAATTTTATTTCAACCAAGTGTGATATTTACAAATCCACTAGTTCATTGGACTCTAGAACTAGATTTCATCAACATCTCTATTTCCTACCTATACAGATATAACTATACTAAATAGGAAAACTATTCAAATTGCCCAGTATACTAGACCACTTCTTCTGTCTCTGGCCCCGGATATGGAGTTGAAAAACAATCTCTTTCAATCTGAATCTGTAATCTCTACTAATGTTCTGAAATCTTCTACAGTTCCTTTCAGCCCAAACATGATATACAGTAGCAACAAATAAGAAGCTCAGAACACCAGCTCTTGGCCTGTTTCCACCAGCCCTCTTGGATATCCATTGCACTTCATTGTCCCAACTCTGTACTTGTCTTCTTTCACCTACCCAGTAAAGTAAGGCAGCCCAGATATGCTTTGAATAATCACAAGAGAAAAACAAGTGTGACAGTTTCTTCAGATGAGGAGTTGCATAAACCACATTCCTTTGGCACTTGAATTCCCCATTTCTGCAACCTATCCACTGTTGCCAGTCTTCTTTGTATGGTTAACCATGTAATAAATTGATGTCTGGGAATTAAGTGAGATCCCAGAACCAAACTCTTACAGTACACCTTTGAAAACTGCGGCATGGATGCTCTATAGGCCTTCTGGATACTGAATTTTCCTTTGACACACCATTGCTGAAGAGTAGTTGCAGCATCATAGCTTGACACCCACCCTCTAGCATCAAATATCTTCCTAACGACCCAACAAGCTTGTTTAGGAGTAACCATGATATTAACATCCTTATCCTTCATGTAGAATGTATGCACCCATTTGATCCAAAGGGTATCTTGCTTAGTACTGACAGCCCATAATAACTTGCATATAGCTGCTCTATTCCACATACAAAACTCAGTGAGATTCAAACCCCCAATTGATCTTGGCATACAATACTCAGTTGATCTTGAGCTTTCATGACTCCCTGTCCAAAGAAATGTTCTGCAGATACTGGTAACTAATTTAATGATTTTCTTAGGCAGGAGGAAAACCTGAGCTCAATATGTTTGCATCTCAAACAATACACTTTGAATTAGTTGTGCTCTGCCACTACAGGATAAAAACTTGGTTGACCAGCATCTAATTCTTGCAATCATTTTTTCCACAATTCGCATACATTGTTGTATAGTAATCTTCCTGGAAGATAAGGAAGATAAGGGTACCCCCAAATATTTGAAGGGCATTTCACCAAGAGCAAACTGCATTTCTTCCAGAATTTGATCCCTAAATTCAACAGAAGTACCAGACATATACAGAGAACTTTTTTCCATGTTGGCCTCAAGGCCAGAAACAGCAGAAAAATGATTGAAGGCATTTAACATTGTCTGAATTGACTGTTTCTCAGCCTTGCAACACATGATCAGGTCATCAGCAAAGCAGATATGCACCAGATTCAGCTTGCTACACCTAGGGTGAAATTTGAAGTTAGGATTGTGCTTGAGTTGCTTCAGTGACCTATTTAGATATTCCATCATCAGGACAAATAGATAAGGAGACATAGGATCCCCTTGCCTAAGTCCTTTCTTGGCTTTGAATTTAGGAGTCAATCCACCATTGATCAATAGGGAATAACTAACAGTTGTAACACATTCCATGATCAGTCCAACAAACTTGTCAGGAAAGCGAAATTCAATCAACACCATCTTTAAGAATTCCCACTCTACAAAATCACAAGTTTTCCTAATATCTACCTTTATCAGACATCTAACAGATACACCTTTCTGAGAATACCCTTTCACCTGTTCATGAGCCACAATAATATTATCCATGATAGTCCTTCCTTCAATAAAGGCAGACTGGGATGGACCAACTAAAGAATCAACTACCAATTTGAGTTTAGTGGTTAAGACCTTAGCAATGATCTTATGGACAGTTGTACAACATGCTATAGGCCTAAATTCCTTAACATAAGTAGGATTAGGAACTTTAGGAACCAAAGTAACAGTAGTACAGTTAATTTCTTTTAGCAGCTTTCCATTTTCAAAGAAGTCAAGAACAGCAGTAGTTACCTCACCACCAAGAATATCCCAGAATGCTTTAAAGAACTCTGCTGGAAAACCATCAATGCCAGGTGACTTATCAGCAGGTAGTTCTTTCAAGACTCCAGCAATACCTGAGCTAGTGACAGGTTGCAATAGTTGTTGCTTTTGATCATATGATAGGCAATGCCCATCCCTTGCTATTCTCACATCAATACAAGGCAACTCCTCGGTAGCCTGACCAAGTAACCCCTGAAAGAATTGGACAAACTCCTTTTGCACTAGCTGTGGATCAGTCAATAAGATGCCCTGATCATTACAAATGGAAGACACCCTATTTCTGGACTGTCTGACTTTGAGAGCTGCATGAAAGTATTTTGTATTTGAGTCACCATGACAAATCCAGGTAGCTCTGGACTTTTGTCTTAGAACTCTTTCATGTATATGACTCCAATACTCTAGTTGCATAATCAACTCCCTTTCCTCTTGAATCAAATTGTGGATTGAATCTATCATTCTCTAAGTCCTTCTGTGTAATAGGCACCTTCTCTTGAATACTTGCTAGTTTCACATCCAAAGATACCATCTCCTTATTCATTTGCCTAGAGGCCTGTTGGATCTCTGTAAGCTTTTTCCAAATGTTGAACATTGTATGACCTGGTATTTCCTTCCTCCAAGCATCTGCAACTGCAGTTCTGAACACATCTTGTGAAAGTAACACATTCAGCATTCTATATGGCCTTGGCAACCGTTGCTTTTCTATTTCAGTCCTGATAATAATTAGAGAATGGTCAGAGCACTGAGGAATGTCATAGTAAAGCTTCAAGACTGCTATATGCCATAAACCAATGGTCATTACCAAAAGCCCAGTCTATCAGACTATATATCCTAACATCTGCATCTCTTTTGTTACTCCATGAGAATTGACAAGCCTTCCTGTTCAATTGGCCCAGACCTGTGTCCTCTATACATTCTTGGAAGTCTGTTGTCTCACATGGTTGGACTGGGATACTCTGGTAGCCTTCTCTGGATTTATCCTTGAGGCAGCATTTCTATTTCTCCTAAGATAATGCTCAACCTCCTCAGTATTAACTTGCTGAGCTAGGTCCATCTTCTGCTTGCCCCTGGATATCATCTTTGCCTTGTCTATAGGACACTCTGTTGTGCCAATCAGCACTTCTCCACTTGTGACAACTTCTGTTAGAGGCCTCAACCTGAGTAACTGAATCAACATGAGTTGTTGGTTGCTCACCCACCTTAGTTGCGCTAGCTTGGCCCCAACTACTTGCATCTGAAGCAACATGAGTTGCTGGTTGCTCATCCACCTTAGTTGCCTCCACTGTAGAACCTTGCTCCTCAGTCTCAACAGGTACATTAGTATCCTGTTGAGAGACTTTAGTAGCATCTCCTGGTTTAGACTTCCAAGTAGGCTGCACCCGACCTTTCCTCTTAGGCTTCTTTGGACCCTCCTCCTTATGCTTCTGATTCATCTTACACTTTGAACTATGCTTGTCAATTTTTAAGCATTCTTGGCAATATTCAGGATACCACTCATATTCCACATACTGAGTGATAAACCCCCCCTCAGGATCCTCAATCAGTATTTCTTCAGGCATGGGTTGAGAAATATCCATTTCTATTAACATTCTTGCATAAGAAATCCTTTCCTCATTAGCAGTTGGTTTATCAGTACATACTGGTTTCCCCAAGCAACTAGCAATTATTCCTAAGTTCTCAAGAACCCAGTATTGAATGGGAAGGCCATGAAATACTACCCAAATTGGGACTTATTTGATCGGTTCACTCTTAAGCTGAAAATTGGGTACCCATTGCTTTAAGATTAATGGTCAATTATTATACGTGAATGGACCACTCTGCAACACTTTTTGTTTATCCTTTTCATCCTTAAATCGAAAGATATAGTAACCCTCATCATGCGAGTGTACCTGAGGAGTGGTGACAAACTTCCACACACCATCGACAAATTTCAGAAAGCTGGCATCCCTCCAATGATATAACCAATTGAGGCAGAGCTCCACCCCTCCTGCTGGTCAGCAATTGCAGTCGAGCATAATTTCCCCACCTTTACACCATCCTTCAGAGTTGGAGGAAAGTATTCCAGTGATTGCCAGCTCGCAACAATCGATTACCTTGAACTACATCCACCAACGAAGGTTCATCAGTGTTAAATAACAATTTCCTGACCGCATTGGTGCTGTCCTCCGCGTCCTGGAATTTGTCTTCAATTGGTTCTACTTGTATTGACGGCGCCGGAGTCGGAGCTCGAATCCCTGTTTGGACCATCTGTTGAACCACTTTCTTAGGTGCAATTGGGTGTTACAGTAACGTAGGAGCACTACCCCTTCCAACCATCCATTGCCCTAAGTTTAAAGGAGCTAGGGTTTGGGAAACCCTCGATTCTGGAGTAACAAATCTAGTCGGTTCATCCGGCGCAGCTGGTGTGAGTACCTTAGAGACCTGAGCCGATGGCGTCTTCCTCTTCCTTTTGGCCATGGCGAATTGGTGCACGTTAGTTATCCTCACTTAACGCGCGCCTCTAGAACCCACCCATTAATTATAAAAAAAAATAAAAAATGTGTGAATATTAAAAACACTGTACACCATCAAAGAAAGAAACATAAAAAGAAAAGGTCCTTTTTGGCACTTCGTCTGAAGCCTAATTAAAACATGACAGCACAGGAAAAACAAGGTACCTCACCAAAGAAACTTACCCAATTATCAGAAGAATAAGAGAAATAACCCATAGGACCATCTGATACACCTTGAATTTAGGTTTAGCTGATCTTGAAGAATATGCACTGGATGTGTATCTCTGGCTCACCCATCCAAATTGGGGCCGGATCAGAAATACGAAACCAAGAAGAAAACCAGACATAAATCCTCCAATATGAGCGAAGTTGTCAACATGCGGGAGAATTCCAACCGCCAGATTTATAACAATGATAATCATAAGGGTCACTAAAACTCCAAGCTGCAGAAAAGGAAAAAAACAAGAAGTCAAAGGGTTAAATAAGATGGTTTCTCGATCAAGTGATAAGCAAGCCGACCATTAATGGCAGGTGTGAACTGTGATGAGAGCTGTTTGATAAATACCTTATTGGCATATATAGTCCAATTGATTATAAGCTCAGAAAGCATGCTTCCCAGCAACCCAAAAAGAGCACCAGAAGCACCAACAGATATATTTGACTTAATAAATAGAGCTGAGAACAAGCTGCCACCAAGTCCCGCGATGATATAGAGCAGGCCAATACGTACTATGAAACACAACAATGAAAAATAAGCAAACACTAGTCCACTACTTCTGAATAACAGGTCAGAGATACACCAACAAAGCTAAGATTAAGTTGAGAACTAGAGGTGGATCTAGCTCTTCACAGCGGGTTCAATCAAACCCACTGCATTCAGCTAAAACAATAAAGACATATATAAGCAAAAAAATATAAACATATAATAGACTCCACTCCCCCTCTACTGAGAACTGCAAAGAAGATGCAAACCATGACTATGGGAGACTTGAGCATCTAACAGAACAAGGCCAGACAACTGACTTTGGGAATACTTTTTTTTAAAACTGGTAAATATTGTATTCCTCAGCATTAAGGACATGCTGGAGACCTTCAAAAAGAAACAAACAAAGTAATACGAAATACTTACAGTGATTCTAATAAGTCTACAAGTTGATCTAAATCTTCTATGCCTTTCTCTTTACACCAAAAATAAAAAGATACTATACAATTCCACTTGACTCTTTGAATGGAATTGGAGTTATCTTCAAAACATCTCTCATTTCTTTCTCTCCAAACAGTCCACCAAATGCATTGGGGTATTATCCTCCACCATTTCTTCTGGCTTTTGCTACCTCCTCTTCTGATCCAACAGATTAGGTAAGTATGCAGTGTGCTCAGGCATGGTCCACTTTGTCTCTGTGAGGCTGAGAAAAAGTGCTCATATTTGTGTTGTGAATTTGCAGTGCAGAAATAGATGGTTGTTAGTCTCATCTGTTTCTTTGCAAAGAAAGCATCTAGAAACAATGATTTTACCCTTTTTCTTCAAAACGTCATGAGTCAAACATGTTTTCTTGGCTACCAGCCATGTGAAGCACTTTACTTTAGTTGGTGCTGAACTTTTCCATATGTTTTTCCATGCTTTCTGGTACACCCCATTCCGCCTCATGTTCTGCTTCTTGTACGTCCTATTAACAGTGAATTCCCCATCTATGTTATGTTTCTATTTTAAGGTGTCAGGGTTAGAATTGATCCCCTTGAATTCATTAATCCCTTTTAGGGATTAGCCACCCTTTCCACCTCCCAGTCATTTAAAAATCTCCTAAAGGATAAATTCCAGCCCTGTGCAGTCCAACAATCATTGATTGTAGCCTCAGGGTTATTGCACAAGATAAACATATCTGCAAAAGAGTTTATCAATGGAATTTGGTCATTCCAAACATCCTTCCAAAACTTGGTTTTTCTGTCATCCCCCACTTTTACCAACAAATTCAACTCTAGCTTAGGCCACAAATCTTTGATTGTCCTCCACACCCCTACACCATAGGTATTAGAGCTCAACTTAGTGCACCAAGGACTGGATTCACCAAATTTGCATTTTATGACTTCTTTCCATAGAGCTTGGTCCTCCCCATTATATCTCCATAGCCATTTCATCAAATGTGATAATTGAACTGAATCCTCTTGTATAAATGGACATTAAGGGACCAAAAGTTGTGTATGTGATGCAAATGAGAAAATAGAACAGTTTTGACAAAGTTTATATCCACACATTTTGAGCAGAGCATCTCTCCACTCAATTGGATCCATTGAATAGTCCAAACGCACATTTTACCGCCAAGATTTTTACGGCAGAAGATAATCCTTTCAAAAAATGAGGCAACTAGACGAAAGGGTTCCAGGAAATGTGTCTGTTTAAGAAAGTGAGGCATTTGTTCAGCGTTGAATACATAAAACTATTGCAGAAACTTGTTTTCAAAGAAAACTAGAAAGCATGGGTCCAATAAATCTCTTGCACCAAACAAAACTGCAGGAGAAATAATATCACTTGGTTTCTTTTACCTATTTCGAACCTATTGGGGAAAAGGAGGAGCAGGAGGCCATCAAGTGCTGTGCAGGAGATAAAGTTTCAGGACCAGGGATTCATTTTAGCATTTTCCCCTCAGTGTTGGACTATAGAAAAAGATGAGGTAATGGAAACCATTGAGGTTTTTCAGGATGCGGGAGAATTCGAGAAAAGTCTCAACGCCTCTTTAACTTTCCTTGTCCCCAAAAGAGAGGGAACCAAGAGTATCAAGTATTATAAGACTATTAGTGGAAGCATCTATAAGATAATGTCTAAGGTATTTCTCGATAGACTAAAGAAGGTCTTGTATGAGAGGGAATCTACTTTGTAGAATGCTTTTGCAGAGGGCAGACAAATTCTAGATGCATCACTGTTGGGAAATGAAGTGGTTGATTCAAGAAGAAAGCAAGGGGAATCAAGGATCAAATTGGATCTTAAAAAGGCCTATGATCATGTGAATTGGTAGTATTTTGATTCATTATGTTGAAGATGTGCTTTGATGCCAAATGGAGTCAGTTCATCAAATTTTCATTTCAACAGCCAAGTATTCGATACTAGTGAACGACAAACCATGTGGGCTTTATCGCTTCTTTGTTAGTTCAAGAGGAGTGAAATAGGGCACACTCTACCCCTATGTCGTTCATACTAGTGATGGAAGATCTCAGCAGGATGATGGATAAAGCTGCAACAGGAGGTTACATGAGGGGCGTTTTCGCAATGGTCGGTGGACAAAGTATTGTCGCACTTTTGTTTGCAGAAGACATTTTTGTGTTTTGTGATGCTAACAGAGCTCCATTGACTTACTTGATACAAGTATTGACATAGTTCCGGGTGGTTAGAAAATAAAAGATCATCCCAGTTGGCAAGGTGGAGAAGATTGAGGTCTTAGCACAGGTGTTAAATTGCAAAGTTGGGGTTATTCCTACTATCTACTTGGTTTATCACTAAGAGTATCCAATGACCAAACAACTTGGAACCTGGTGATAGAAAAGGTATAAAAGAGGTTCGCATATTAAAAGTACTCTGTCGAGTATTCCCACCTATTTCATATCATTATTCCATGCTTAAGTAATATTGTAGTACAAGAAAGCTGAAAAAACTTCAGAGGGATTTCCTACGGGATGCGTCAAGTGGGAACAGGAAGTTTCACTTAGTAAATTGGGAGGCGCTCACAACACCAAAGTGTTGGTGACTTTAATTGAGGGGTTTTAACAAGGTGTTATTGGATAAGTGGCTATGGAGATTCAAGGTAGAAGAGAAGAATGCTTTTTGGAGGGAACGGAGAAATAGGGGATCTTGGATGAGGAATGGAGGACAAAAAATATCACACTTCCCTTATGAATGTGACTATGGAGGAATATCTTGAAGGAGCACAAAGATTTTAATGGGAATGTATCATTTCGGGTGGTTAATGGGACCAGGATAAGTTCTCGAAGACAAGTAGTGCAGGAATAGCAATTTATTTTGAAAAGGTAACATTTGTATTAATCACAAAATTGCAGGTATCCATACTTACAAAGGGTTTACAGGGAACACAAAGTTCTTTCATAGAACTGCTAATGCTCACAGAAGATACAACAATATTGAGGAGTTAGTAGTGGATAGTGAAGCAACAAGGAACCCTGAAGTAGATGGTGCACCAAGCAGGACTATTATGAGGTAAGGTTGCGTACAATAGACCCTTGTGGTCCGGCCCTTCCCCGGACCCGCGCATAGCGGGAGCTTAGTGCACCGGGCTGCCCCTTTTATCCCTTATTTCTGTTTGGTGCACCCACATGGTTCCTTCATGCATAGAAGATTGATTGTCATTCAGTTATCAAGGGGGATGTCTACTCTTTCGTTTACATACGCAAGCTCCCGATTAGTCGCAATCGCACTTCTGTGCAATATCCAACGCATATTAAAGCACTTAGCGGCCAAGCATCAACAGAGTAGCCTGCGGATTGGTGTCATTCGTAGAAAACTATATATTACAGGGTTTTCTATCTTTTGGTATATTTCGTATATACGGCTGTTTTTGCCCTTCTTTTAATGAAATTTTATTACCTTCATAAAAAAAAAAGTGAGATGTAACATTATCAAGTCAGCAACATACTAAATTCAAGTACCCGTTTCAGTCTTTTTTACTGATAAGTAGGTCCTAAATTCTGCTTTCTCAAACTCTAATATCAGCTAAGAGAAGCACGAGCTTATAAATCTCGCAACTCCTTATGGAAAAAAATATCTTGTGACTAACAAAAGAATGAAAGTTGTAGCAACTAACTTAGCTTCTGGAATCTTAGTACTTTTGGAAATGCAACATAACATCTATTGTGATTCTGCAACAAGAAATAAGTTTTTTCTAACCTCAAAAACAGATCTTTGATAGGAGTTAGGAGCAACAAACCCAAATGCAAATGCAGGTAAGAGCTCTGAATATTATAAGAGTTTAAGAATAACATACTAAATCCAAACTCTCGCTCCAGCCGAATGCCAATCACTAAAAGACTCAGCATGTTGGCCAGTAAATGAAAAACTCCACCGTGCAACCACATGCAAGTAATAAGGCGCCACCCTTGATGTTCGTGGACCACCTTATTCACATCTAAAGCACCCATCTTCTCTAGCCTAAACAAAAAGGAAAAGATAAACAGCTTTTTACATGTGATTTTGATGTTTAACTATTCCAATGTAGCTTACATTTAAGGAAGAAGAATTAATTCACTAGCCTAGAAAATTAACAAAAAAAGAACGTCGCAAATTCATTCATCAACCTCAATGAAGTAAAAGCTCAACAAATACAGTAATTTGATCATCAAATATGAAGTGTATGACTAGTCAAATGTATCGGCTCATAGGTGGCATGACGATTGTTGAATGTACATAGAATTTTTTTATAAGGATGTTGAATGCACTACAATAGGATGCGTTAGACCTATAAATCACATGAATGTAAGTTTTTTTCAAAAGATATATAATCTCTTGAATCCCTGCCGTTTTAGCAAATCATAAACACACCAGAACTAAAATATATTATAGTCAATACATTTCGGTTGGGTTAAGGTTTAATTGATATTAACACACTTACAATAACTCCGGTGTTGACACATTCTCAAAAAGAATAACTCCGGCATTTAACATGAGTCTTTTTAGTTTGGTTAAAGATTACATGCAGTGTAGGGATAGGTAAGAAATTTAAAGAAACTCGTGCTAAAGAATCCTTAATTTGTCTGAAAAGATAAATTTAATGAGTAGTTGAATGACATAGGCCCAAATAGGGCAAAATGGATATAGAAAATTCATATATCCTACACAACTAATTCATGATTTAGGTGTAATTGTTTTTATTGTCATAGTTGTACTGCTAATCAAACAAAGAATTAAGTAAATATGAAACTATAAACAGACATAACGAACTAACTTAAGCAACCTATATTAAAGGTGCAACTAAACTATCCTTATTCAAAAAAAGTACCAACTACATTGCTTAGGTTACTTCATACAAAAGATGAATATTATTGTAGGAAGCCAGTAGATTTAGGAGAACAAAAGATAAAAAGGCTAAGGAATGCTAAACTGGACTTATTTCTCAACCAGAAAACTTCGCTCAATTGCATAAAGGATCTCCAATATGATGTGACATAGGTCACACAGCTTCACTATGTATTACCAACTCCTATGCCTCAACAACTTAAGCATCCCCTTCGGATAGCTAAAATTGTCTCTCATCATCTGTATTCTACAAATTCCTCTTTTGATGTTAGTTTAAACTAAGGCTGGCCAGTGGGCCGGGATGGCCCGACCCCACCCCGACTCGACCCCGCTTAGTAAAAAAAAAAAATCGGTAGCGGGACTCGAACCGGGACGGGACAATGTGTCGTCCCGACCCGTCCCGAGCCCGCCCCAGGCCCGCCAAACTAGCTTGAGGATCTTCCATCGAGCAAAGTTTCAATTTTCAACCTCTCGATTACACGTCGACGTTACGTCGGCGTTTGGTACATTCGTTCCTTCATTAAATTATTATTTCATGTTTATTTTATTTAGCGCACTTAATTTTATTGTCTTTAATTATTTATTATCATAATTAAAATGAAAGGATTAAGAGGTATGTTTAAGGGTAAGGGTGCTTCTTCTAATAGGGGCAACCAGGGCAAGGGTACTTCTTCTAGTCATCTTATTCCTACACAGGATTACAATACCATTAGATTTAGCCGAGGAGCTATTTTCTGTAACTCAAGAAGACTTTAATTTAGACGATGATCTAGATGATACACCCACTAATGTTGATGACAACACACCTACAATTGCACCTTCAACTGAAATGTCTCCTATTCCCCCTAGTATGAGACGAGGTCCAGCAAAACGACCATTAAAATCAGATGCATGGACATTTTTTGATAGGGACGTAGAGAATCAAGTAGCTATATGTAAAATTTGTAAAAATGTTTTAAAATTTAAAACTGAAAAAGGTCACGGTTGGACGGGGGGTTTAATTAGACACGTAGTAAATGCTCATCCAGCTAGGTATGCCCAATACCAGGCTTCAAAACCGGGTGCGCAAACGCCCGCTCCATTTGGAGTGCATGATGCCAAAATACCGGGGGAAGTGAAGCATGAGAAAGAGATGTTCTAACAATATTTTTAATGGTTCTAATTTTACGTTCCGCCTTCCCATTTTGTGATGAAGTATGAGGACAAGAAAAACGAAACTGAAGACCATTTGTTTTGAAAAAATCCCAAAATTGTTTATTGTCAAACTCCCCCACCCCCATTGTCACATTGTATATTTTTGATATAACGTTCAAATTGAGTTCGGATGAATGCTCTAAAAGTGAGAAATGTGGAAAATACTTGTGATTTTTTCGATAAAGGGAATGTCCACAAATAATTAGAGTAGTCATCAAGTATAAGCAAATAATATTTATGACCAAAGGAACTCAAAACAGGGGATGTCTAAATATCACAATGTAAAATATCAAATGGCAAAAGAGTGCATGAAGTAGAGGAAATAAACGGCAACTTAACATGTTTACCAAGTGTGCAAGAATGACACTTATTTAGAGTCTGTAGCTGGGTACAAGAAATAAAATCATTTTGTTTAAAAGAAGCCAAAACAGCCTCTCCTGGATGTCCCAAACGTTGGTGCCATAAAGATGGTGCCAAGTAGAGATGGCAATGGATCCTGGACCCGATCCGGATCCGGTGTATCCAGATCCGTTTTATAGGATATGGATCTTCAAAATTTGGATCCGACGGATCCGGATCGGACCCGGATCCGTTTCTGTCGGATCGGATCTGGATCTGGATCTTGTATTTGAGATCCGTATCCGGTCCAGATCCGACCCGTGGATCCATTTTTTATTAAATATATTCATAATCTAGAATGTAATTTTATAAGTATTTTCTTAAAATTACTAAGCACATCCTTGCAAGTTTAATTCTCAAAACAAGTTTAATTTATCTCCGCGTTAACTCAAAAACAAAAAAAAGAGGTAACTTCGATAATAAAATCAATGTTATATTAGTGAATGACTAATATCTCCATAGACAAGTAGTTAAAATTATATTCACTTCATTTATGAAGATTCCAAGCACATGCAAGTTACCGCACTTTGTGAAAATACTAGTCACCATTTTTCACAACTATTGTCATTATCCAACATTTTTAATTAATAGCTCACAATCAAAACGAGACAACGAACAAAATATCTCATATGAACATTTCAAAATTGAAAAACAGTAAATTGTTAGCTAAGTAAAAATCGTTTGTCAGTTCAAAAAAAAAATTCTTAGCAAGGTTACATTTTTAGTAAGGTAATTTTTTTTACATGTGGATCCGCATCCGATCCGTGGACCGGCGGATCCGATGGATCCGGATTTGGATATGATTTTTATAGACCCGTTGGATCTGGATCCGGATCTGGATTCGGGTATGAAAAACGGATCTGGATCTGGATCTAGTAGGATCCGGTCCAGATCCGATCCGTTGCCATCCCTAGTGCCAAGGCAGCAAAAAAAGAAGGAAACTTGGATTGTTGGATGACGGATTTATTTGATAGAGCTCCCCCTTGCTATCACATCTCATGAGAAGCTTCCCCGTCTGAAAATCATGCACGGAAAACCAAAGGGGTCAAACCGGACAGATACCCAATTATCAGTTGTAAACTTTCTAACAGAAACCAAGTTTTTGATTAATTTGAGAGCATGAAGGACATTCTTTAAAATTAGGGGTGGGTTTGGCGGTAACAATTTGCTAAAACCATAACCTTTTTTATTGGAATTGAATGACCATTTCCGACAATTATTCCATTATCATTGTTCAAATTAAAATAGGGCGAGAGATTACCTTAGGAGGACGTCATATGTGACGTCGCTCCGGAGTCCATATACCAATTTGAATCCGGTGGATTAAGTCCACGAGTGTACATGGCGGACTCAATTTTCGTGGAATGGGCCCTTGTTGAATGGGCCCCATGCCACTGGGTCGGCTGAGGCCCATTGCTGCGCGTCGGGGCAACGACCCGGCCGAAACGGGCCCGCCGGACTCGTTGCTTCGCCGAGGTCACCGCCGCCAATTACCTTGAATCGGGCCATTGTTTTGCCAGCAGCCGCCGGGCCTTGGGGGCCGCCCGGCCCAATTGCTCGCCGGGGCCGGGCCGGGGTGGTACATGCCCAAGTCCACCGCGCCACGGTCCGCCGCCATCGTCCGCCGCCTCGCCCGGGCCGTTGCCACCGACCGCCGCCGCCGTTGGTTGCCGCCGCCTTCCTTGCTTCGTCGCCACTGTCCACCACCATAGTTGGTGTTGCAGCCATTACATCCGCCACCGGAATTTCGGTGGCCTCCACCTTTGTTATTTCCGCGATTTCCACCCTGATTTTTATTGTTATGACGTCCTTTTTGTCCCTTATTTTGTTGAGAAGGGTCAAAAAAATTACCATCATGTGAAGAAGTGGCAATCATGGCGGAATTTGAAGTAGTTGAGGCCTTTTTCACCAAGCCCGACTTTTCAAGTACAAGCATGGACCTTGCTTGATAAAATTGTGGTAGAGAATTACTTTGACGAATGAGAGTTCCCACGCCGCTATACGCGTCGGTGAGACCGGCGACCAATTGCAAGACTAACCGGTTATTAGTAACCGGTGAACCAACGTTTCGTAGTTGATCGGCCAACACTTTGAGGCGTTAACAATATGTAGAAACATTAGGAAAATCCGCCATGTCAATGGTTGAGAACTCATGTTCCAATGAAATAGCGCGAGAGTTTTGGTTATCTTGAAATATATCTCGCAAACGTTCCCATGCCGCCATGGCTGTGGAATCCGGTTCCATTATCGTATGCAACAAGTCTATGGAGATTGTCGCATAAATCCAACCAAGGACTGTGGCATCAAGTGTATCCCACAATTCCTTGTTTGCATCGTTTGTTATGTCTTTCCCTTTACCGTCTTTTGGAGGAATTATATGATGAAGAACTTTGTGAGCACGACAACATATTTTGAATAATTCTGCCCAAGTCTCATAATGGACGGTTTCTATTTCTAGTTTGATGGAAACATGTGTTTTGATGTTTGAGACAGCTAGGGCAGGGTGAAAAGATGATTTGGATTCAGACATAACTAGTTGTGATGAAGGATAATCAATAATGGAGTGAAAAATAATGAAATTTTCGGCCACTAGGGTTTTCTAGGGAGGAAGATGACCAAAAATTTGGAAGAAATTAAACTAATTTTGGATCTTTCCTTAAGCTCCTGATACCATGTAAGAATTCTAGGGTAAGTAGAATATTTTCCTCCCTGTATTCATCTTTCAAAGGTTCAATATATACACAATATACATCAATTAGGAAGAGTTAATCATGCCTAATCTTCCTAATCAATTCCTAATAATCTTCTACCTTACTTACATAATATTCCTAATTAACATTTTACTACCTACCATATATAATATGATACTACATTAATACAAAATCCTAATATTATTAACATAATATTCTAACACACAGAACCTCCCTAGAGACTGTCGTATGCCTTCTCAAGGTCGATAAAACCATATGTAAGTCTCTCTTTCGCTTCATATACTGTTCCACCAAACTCCTAATAAGATGAATGACTTCTGTAGTCGAACGCCCCAGCATAATTCCAAACTGGTTCTCGAAAACAGACACGCCTCTTCTCACCCTCATCTCCACGACCATTTTTCATACTTCCATAGTGTGGCTTAGCAGTTTGATACCCCTATAATTATTGCAACTCTCGATATCACTTTTATTCTTGTACAAAGGAATCATTGTACTCCACCCCCATTATTCGGGCATTCTCGCCGTCTTAAAAATGACGTTAAACAACTCAATCAGTCACTCCAAACCTGCTCTGCATATGCTCTTTCAAAATTCAACTGGATCTCATCAGACCCGGTCGCTCGTCCCCTGCGTATCTTGCGAACAACATCCTTAACCTCCTCAACCTTAATGCTTCTACAATACCCAAAATCTCAGTACCTACCAGATTGCTCCAGATCTCCCAGCACAATGTCTCTATCTCCTTCGTTCAAGAGTTTATGAAAGTAAGACTGCCACATCCCCCTAATATGTGCGTCCTCCATCAATACTTTGTCGTCTTCGTCCTTGATGCACCTCACATGATCCAAGTCACGGGCCCTCCTCTCCTCGCCTTGGCTAGTCTGTACAACTTCTTATCTCCACTTTTTTCCTCTAGCTCCACATAGAGGCATTCAAAAGCCGCTATTTTCACCTCTGTAACCACTAGCTTTGCCTCATTCCTCGCCATCTTATACAATTTCATATTCGTCCACTTCTCCACCTCATCATTGCTTCCTCCCAATTTCGCATACGCCATTTTTTTTGCTTCCACCTTCTTTTGAACTTTACCATTCCACCACCAGTCCCCTCGATGCCCACCACAACTACCCTGCGAGACCCCTAGCACTTCTCTAGCTACCTCCCGAATGCAACTGGCCTTCGTGTCCCACATAGTGGTCGCATCCCCACTACTCCCCAAGCCCCCTTGGCCATCAACCTCTTCCACATCTCCTTTGCACTAGCCATGATCAAACTCCCCCATTTAATTCTTAATCTGTCATCCACAACCCTCCTCTTCTTCTCCATCTTGATCTCCAAATCTATTACCAAAAGTTCATGTCGGGTTGTAAGATACTCCCTTGGAATAACCTTGCAGTCTTTACAAAAATCGTTGTCAACCTTACTAAGGAGCAAAAAGTCTATCTGAGTCTTAGGTATCAAACTAAGGAAAGTCACCAAGTGCTCCTACTTCTTCAGAAATCTTGAATTGGTTATCACCATCCCAAAAGCTCTAGCAAACTCCAAAAGTGAGACGCCTCCCCTATTCATGTCCCCGAGGCCAAAGCCTACATGCACGTCGTCATAACCCCCAGAAGTGACCCAATATGTCCATTGAAATCCCTCCTACAAATAACTTCTCAGTGGGTGGTATACCTCCCACCACTTCATCCAAATCCTCCCAAAAGCACCTCTTCTCCTCTTCGACCAAGCCTGTCTGCGGCTCGTAAGCACTAATAATGTTCATAGTGAACCCTCCAACTACCAACTTAATCGTCATAATCCTATCATTGACCCTCCTAACCTCTACCACATGATCACTTAGCTCGCTGTCTATCAAAATGTCTACCTCATTCATATACTTCGACCTACCCGAGAATCATAACTTATATCCGTCTACATCCTTAACCTTAGGTCCTACCCTTAAAATATGCCAAGTCCAATCAACTCATGTCACCAAAGGTGTAGCCATATTGATGGTTCTCTCCCTACAAAAGCTACTTGGAAGTACAATTTTCTCACAAGGAGACATCTTTTTATCTGGTCGGGTGTCTTCGCACAAGAAAAAAAACCTCCATATAAGGTAATGAAAGTTGCCAAAAGATGTTGCATGTCTAACAAAGAGGAAGAACCAGTTAATATCATTTTCATTTTTCTGCATTAGGGTTGTCATTTTTTGTTTAATTTTCACTCTCTTGATACAATAAAAAGCTAGAAAATTAAGTGCAACATGCACTCAAGGGTGTGGTTTAGTGGTCAATGAAGTTGGTTGACAACCACGAGGTTTGAGGCTCAATTTCCGGACAAAAAACGCTAGGTGATTTCTTGCCATCTATCCAAGCTTTGGTGTATAGAGCTACCCAATACATGTGCTGGTGGGAGAAATTAGTCGAGGTGCGTGTAAACTGGCCCAGACACCTTTTGATTCGGCTTACTTTCTCCACCTCCGTTATGCCTAACGCAATATGTACCACTTAAATCCTCTTCTCAAATTACCCAAGACAAAAGATTTGGTAGCCAAACCTCAGACGAGAGTGATGATAACCCCCACCCCCTCTACATAAACTCATTTAAATAAAGCTTATCATAGAGCACAGGCTCTTGACAGCTTGATAAAAAGGGCACACCTATTATCCAATTGAGTATTGTTTCATCTTTTTCTTTTATGACGAGGGAACCCGCAGCCGCTACTCTTTGGGTGTGCGCAAGGTAAATCCCGCTCATGTGTAATAGCCCGCAAACCACTTATTCAAGCTAATTCAAACAATTTAAGCTCGATCACACCTATAAGTGAACACAAAAAAACTTCACCTTGTGATAAAATTGGCGCTTCCACAAGCTCCCAATCCATCCTTCCCTTAGGCCGCCGGGTTGCCCCTCCACTAATTAACCAAGCAACCTGCTATCGTTCCCACAAGTATAGATGCGTTTTTTCTTTTGATGAAAATCAAAGATTTCTCTCCTACAGCCTCAACCACTCGGTTATCCCTTTGGGACTCCCCCTCATGGGTGGAGCCACAATGGTTGCTACAGGTTCGGCAAAACTCAGTAGCTTTAGCTCAAACCCTATATTTGTGTTTAAAGAACTCATTGAATATGTACAAAAAAATCTCTCAAGAAGCCAGTAAAACAAAATACTTATGGTCAAGAACCCATAAACTAAAAATCCATAGAGCATGAGTACACCATAAAACTTACAGATTTCACAATAAACAACAACATAGGGTAGTGTCCGCAGACCTTACCCCTACCCTGAAAAGTAGGGAGGTTGTTTCTTAAAGACCATCAGCTCAATAGAAAGCATAAAAAAGTCAAATAAGGACAAGCAATTCAAAGCAATATGAAAATGGAGATAACGAAAGCGAATAAGTCATGGTAAAGCAGTCTGAAAAAAAAAGGAGTAGTAGCTACCAAAGTACAAGAAATAACAGATACTAGCAGAGATCAAAGGAACAGATTTCACAAAAAAATACTGAAAATATAGACTTATAGAAACACAAAAGGGATAAGAAAGAGATACATACGTGTTAGAAGAAGGTCCAAGAAGAGGGTTTTCACTGAAAGGCTGAAAGGAAAACCTACCCAAGAATCCAGCAAAACAAGAAACAGAGTTGTGGGGACAGTTATTCACATACATGGTCACTAAAAATGTCACCACAATAACTATAACTAAATTTGGTATCAACCATGGAAACCATTTCTTGAAATGCTTAATTTCTCTATAAACACCATGTTCTCCACCTGTTGTACTGGGTATATTGAGTTGCCTCCTTTTCTTGAATGGGCCTGGATTTGTATCTCCGGTACACCTCCGGCCATCTCGCCGGAAAATCAAGAATTGGTGCCGGAAAATCAAGAATGGGTGGAAATTTGAGTTTTTGGAGCTTTTGGGGAGATGGGTATTGAAGAAAAAGAGTTAACATGGATTGGGAGAGAAGATAAAGTCAAGTTGATTGACACATACGAACATGTTTTTGCTTTCTTTGCCGACGAGCTGTTGTTTCCTACACTCTTTCACCTTCTGTAGCCTTTTATCTTTTTTTTCTTTTCTAAATTATAAAAACAAGATATAATCCAATACTATGATTCAATTGCAATTAAATACTTATATCCCTCCACCTTAATCAGAAATTTTGAATTCAAGACTCTAAATTTAAAAAAACAAACAATTTTTTTAATAAAAAATATCCTGATATAATTTATTTGGCATAAGTTATGTTATATTTTTATTTTTGAAAATTGAATTTTTGTCTCCCTCAACACAAGTTACGTAGAAATTAAGTTATGCTGCATAAATTGTATATGAGTAGTATTTTTCAGATTTTGTTGAGAGTTTAAAGTTTTGCCTTTTTTAACATAACTTGTGTGGATGTAATGATAATGTCGAAGTTAAACGCTAATAATGTAGAGCAAAATCTAAAGATTATGTCGAGTGATGAAAGTTTTGTCTTGTCTGGCATAACTTGTGGGATGTTATGATAAATATACCGAAGCTAAATGCTAACTATACCGCGCCAAAAGTAACGAGGGAAAAAATAATTATAAATTTGAGCCATAAAAATTAAAGACCACCCCGAAATAGGGGCGTTTGTGCGGAAAAAACCTTTGGAAAAAGATTTGTGTTGGGAGAGTCGCCCCTAGAAAATGGGTCTGCAGTGCGCGATCCGAATTTAGTTGGGTTTCAATGTGGATATCGGACACGAAATAGAAGATTAAAAAAATACGTATCCCACATATTATATTAATTCTACCAAATATAATTATATCATGCTTATTTTTTTCTATAAATATTTAAAGTTACTTTGGTCATGCTTTTAAGAATGAATATATTGTGTTTTAACAAAAACATTATATTTTAATTTGTCGGTTTGTAATTATAGCTAATTATGAATCTATTATATGTTTGTCAAAACAAACACTTACCATCCTAGTAAAATGGAAATAATATTTAAGTTAGTTGTTGAGTTGAATTTCTATTGTATAGGAAGTGTTTGATTTTAGATATAGTGATTGTTTAGTGTTATTTACCTTTTTTTCTTTTATTCTCTCTTTTGTTTGTTTTGTTTTTTGTTTTTTGTCTTTTGTTTTTTCGTATTTATCCCTACTTTGGCTACCTTTTTAAATAATTTATTATTTTTCCAACATTTCTTTTCCTTTCCTTTTTCTGATACCTTTAGTTCTAATTTTGAATGTGTAAAAATTCTTTAGACATGTTGATTTGTAACTATTTTAATAGTGTGAGCTAATTCATGAAATGATTTTTGAATTATTAAGTTTCTAAGTAAATGTTATAAAACAGAAACAAAAAAGGAAATAATTATTTTATGGTTGATGATGAAATCTAGACTTCTAGATAAATCGAAACTCCTCCAAAAGTGCAGATATATTAGTCTTACCTTTCTAGGTAATAAACTAATAATACATGACAGATTTTGTGTTTATATTCTTTTTTTTGTTAGAGTGGGAGAAATAGTTTTGCTTTAGATTTACCTTTCTAGGTAATAATAAATGACACATAAAAAAGTATATTTCTAGATTTTATTACGGAAGAACTTTTTTTAGGGGAAGGTGAATCGTGTTTGAAAATATCACTAAACCTCAACATTTTATGCACTTTTTTTTATTTTGATGAAAATATATACATTCAAACGGACTAAAAGTATATTGTTGTAATTGTTTTTTTATCTGATCTAAGTATAGACAAATTGTTGTGTTTCTCCTACGAAAGACCAAAACATTGGAACATGTCGGCAAGAAAGCAGAAACTGCATGAGGTAAGACTAAGGGCCTTGTGCGCCCTGCAAGAGATTACCGGGGGTCTCGGTACCAGGGGGACTACCAAATCGTCCACGTAAGGCTCGCATATGTTATGTAGGAGGCCACTGATAATTTGTGTCATCGTTCTTTGATATGTTGCACTTTCTTTTTCTTTTTTTTTTGGGCAGCAACAATAGGATAGGAGTGCACAGGTTCGCAACTGGACTCTTCTCTGACTAGAAGAGTTGCGCCTAAGACTCTGAAGCGAAGGGAGGTGGTCCCGAGCCTTCCTATCCATGAAGTATGAGCAAAATTGGATTCCATAACAAGAAATATGTCGGACAAGTGCTATTATTTCAACTATTTTGAACTACGTATATATTTTTGCTTGGATAATTTCTTGAGTCAAAACACCCACTTCCTTAGTCCCAAAATTGGGTACGTAGATTTTGATCAAATGCATTTTTCAATAGTTATGCAATTTTACTTTTCCATGTAATCATAACTTTTTGTTATCTAACTATAAGAGTTTATGAAATTTAGCCTTAATATGATAGAGATAATGAAATTCGATATTTAGATGATTCTGATTAAAATTCTATATATATTATGCGTTGTTGCAACCGTTGAAAGCATAACGGTAATAACATATATTTAGACTCTATAGAAGCCATATATATGATATGAATCTCCACGTGTGTTGAAATATAAAAAAACAAAGAGCTAAAAAAGGAAGAAAAAAAAAAAACAGTATTGTCATTTTGTAGTAAAAACTTGTTGTGATTTACACCAAATCAATTATAATTGAATACAAGATATATTTTTTATACATATTTAAAAGATATATAATATTATTTAAATTTGTAACTTCTACGGTAATTAAATTTCTTGATTTGATAGAAACAATAAATGCGAATAATATTTACACTCATTGCATTTTATTTTATTTTATGTTTTCTGCTTAATACGCGCCTTCATGTGATTCTTTCTGAATCAAAAGTGACAAAATATGTATAATAAATATTCGTGGTTGTGATGAGCACAAAGCTTTACATATATAGTGAGCAGTTAAAGTGTTCTAGGGATTTGACTCAGTTAAATGTTTGACACATTAGGGGTTATGCTTATGTGGTTGTGTGTTAAGGCGTACTTAAACATCATAGGCGGAGCTAGAATTTTCATTAAGAAATTTTAAAAATATAAAAAAAGTAAAAATATAAAAAAATAAAAAGAATTCAACAACAACTATATATATATATATATATATATATATATATATTCTTTCTGATAATCATTTAGTATTCGAAATTCATTGATCTATAAGTAAAAAGTTTTTTTTTATTCTCATAATTTGAATTCGAAATTTTTAGCTAAGCATGAATGAATCACATCTATCTCACCTCACTCTTGAATAGTAATTTCGACCTCCGCTCTAGCTGATCTCCTGATGTAAATCAAATTCATGTTTAGAATTTTATTTACTGATTAAACATAGGTTACACGTTTAATGTAATTTGATTAGTGTCTACAAATAATCAT
Organism: Anisodus tanguticus; assembly: GCA_034509755.1. Lineage (NCBI taxonomy): Eukaryota > Viridiplantae > Streptophyta > Magnoliopsida > Solanales > Solanaceae > Anisodus > Anisodus tanguticus. The sequence continues at coordinate 4,027,279 of CM067555.1, read as the reverse complement.
TTTTTTCTTATTAAGTCACTAGTAAAGACATTAACTTCTAACTAACTCATCCATTGCATGTGGTGCGTTTGTAGTTTGAATTCAATTAGGTACGTGTATCTCTTTCTTTTTCTTCCATTGCTTGTTCTTTTTCTCATTGACAACCGTGTGGAATTTAAAAACTGTCAAGTATATACACTTAATATTGTACTAATAGATACAAATAGAGGCCGATACACAACTTGAATTAAGTCTGAGTTCTGTATTTTATTATAATTTATTTGATTTATTGTGTTTGAAATCTTCTTTTATACTAGTTAAGTGGATTTTTAATATAGACTAATATATACAAGGTAATGTATGAACCTTAAAAAATTCACGGGGTATCATATTTGAACACCACTTTTTAATTCGTATCCAATTTTTTCAAAAAAAAAATTCACATCTACCCACTTCGAAATAACTTTAGACATATGGTGTCTAATATTTTATATGCTAAGTTCTATTATTTTTGCTTGAACTTCAAGTACATGTTGGTTCTCTATTGTACTTTATAAAGCAGTACGGGAAGTAATAACTATTACAAATGTTCGAAAGGATAGATAAATGGTCAATCTTCAAAACTGCCGCATGTGTGTTGTGTCTTGAATCTTGATCACCTTGTAAAGCCAATGTTGAGAACTGCCGCAAGTTTGTTGTGTCTTGAATCTTGATATCCTGAAATCAAGAAACAACTAAATCTGGATGGTTACAACGTTGTGTGTTGAGTCGAGGATAGCCCTCTATCCTTAAGACAAGATTGCCCAGTATATATGCTTTTACGTTAGCGGGCAATAGTCTCCCAAGATAAAACAACACTATAATCTCAACACTACAAAGCCAATAGGTTGAGCTTGTCGAAGAAAAAAAATATGACTCGACTTGCTGAAGATATGGAATAGGAAGGAAGAGTTCCTCTTTACTCTTCTCTTTTGTCTCTGTGTATATAGTGTGTCTCTCGTGGTGTATATCGAGTGTATACGTGAGGGTTTGGTCACCGTTTTTCGATCACTGTTTTGCTTGAATTTCGATCACTGTTTCGTGCTATTTTTCTCACCGAAAATGCACTTTGTTTCGTGATCGTTTTTTTTTTGTTTTTCCAAAGTCTTCCGAATTGATGTCCGTTTTTCGTGTTTTTGCTGCCTGTTTTTGGTCTTTCTTTATCGCTCGATTTCAGCCGATTTTCAGCCTATTGTGCAAATCCGAATTGAGCCAACAACTACTCAATATATAGCATGCAAGAGGGGTCGTCTAACGCCAAAAACAAGGTTGTAATGTCCATTAAGGGAGGCCATTAAAATAGCCAAGTAATGGCTATTAAGGCCACTGAAAGAGGTTGCTCACTGCCCAAGTAATGGGCAGTTAATGGAGGAATTAATCAAGTTTTCCAGAAACTCTGGGGACCACACTGTAAATATTGAAACTTCGGGGACCAAACTCGTACATATGAAAGAATTCCGGTCCAAACCGTACATATGAAACTTCAGGGATCAAACTGTACATTTGGCAGAGTTTTCTGGTCCAAAAAGATAATATCAGAAAGTCCCCACAGCCCGTGACCCGACCCGACCCAACGGGCGGGCGGCGGCGCGCGTGTGGGCTTAGCCATGAACCCAAGCACATCTAGGTCTTCCCTCCTTTAAACACATGGGATACCCCTTGGGGTCCCAAACCCTTTACCAATTAGAGACTTATATAGAGAACAATTCTTCATATTCCCACCGATGTGGTAGATTTGTCCCACACCACATTTCCATGCCTTAAACACCTTACTTCGTGGACCAATATCTCTTTCATTTCTCAACGAAATTTGATGATTCTTGGCCCTACGGTCATCTACTCACTTCGTAGATCATGCATGTGCGAAGAGACAAGGTCTCCAACATGCGAAACACTAGTGTTTAATTCATCAAAGATGGGTGGACGCATCTCCCCGTCAAAGGCAAATTTCCAACAGTACATCAGCTTGAAATTTAGCCATATCAGCTTGAAATTTAGTCATATATGGTTGAATTCAACAAATTTTGCTTTAAGTTCTTATTTTGACTTGAACTTTAATCATTATGATTTTCAGTTGTTTAGAAGTGAATAAACTTATAATTTTTACACAATATGAATATGACTTAAATGATAATCCCAGTAAACGCTTCGGTCGGCCGAACCAAAACTGCTAGATTTGTTCCCATAACTAATGCACTAAATCCGTCCCGGGATACAGAAACAAAAAAAAATATATTTTTCTAACTCTACCTACATATGTTCCTGTAAAATTTATAATGTTCTCAATTACTTAAGAAAAGACAAATAAATTGCTTCTACATGACACAATCATCTAACTTTCAGACCTTTCAATGGATTTGTTTTGTTGGACATTCTCCAATAGGGTCGTTATACCTAACCCAACTTATTCTGCAACTAATTTATTGACTTAGGTACTTCATTAGTTTTTTCCATTTCAAGTAATTCTTTAGTTATTACGTAGTTGCTAAACTTGTAAATTTATATACTAACCTATTTTTTCTGCAGGAATTATAGCGCACCTGCTTTTGGGCATATCTAGATTGTCAGCTGTCAAGCTTAACTTGAAAACAAAACAATATTGAGACAATAGTCAAACAAGACATGGGAGATTGGAATATTTTGCTTCATATACTTAACTCCTAAATATTATTATAATCAACAACAGGCCTTGTTGCCTCAATTAATTAGTTCATTATGTTTGTCGATTAATCGTATTAAAGTTACGAGAGATATTTGAGTTAATACTTAATACAACAATATTGTGATTGAGTAGAAATAAGAATATAAGATTAGTTTTTTTCCTTTTTAGCTTTACAAAATTACTTAAACTTTAAAAAAAAATCACATTTTAGCTCAAATGCGTGTTCTTTCTTTTAAATCATAATATCTCAAAAGGTTGAAAAATTATATAACAAAGTTATTATTTGTTTTGTATAAATAAAATCACTCAATTTAGGACTTTTCTTTTATAAAATTACTCAACCTAATTTGATATTAATTTATTAACAGTGTTTTAAAAGACAGAGGCGTGAGGCGAAGCATTTTTCTTAGCACGAGGCGAGGCATAAGCCCCGATGCATGAGGCGTATGCCCCATGGATCTTTAAATTTTTAATTTATAATGTAGTAAAATATTAGAATAACATAAAATTGTAAAAAAAAAAAAAAAGTAAAACAAATTAAATACATGACTAAAGAAACTCATAAAAAATAAAACTTCTAACACGATTTTACAAGTATATAAATAATGCAATAATATAAAAGCTCTAATGAGATACAATCAAGTCTAACATCTTAACTTTCAAACAATAAAAGAATCACAATTTTTTAAAATATAGTTAACTCCCCCCCCCCCTCAACCCAACAAAAAAAATCGATAAAGTTTATCAGTATTATAACTAAAACATCACTCCTTCATGAATAAAATAAAATAACTTTTAAATGGTGAATTAATCAAATATGATAATTTTGAGAAGACAATAACATGAAGACCAATGACAAGTGAAAATGTAAAATCCGCCTTTGTATTTTTTTTTAAATTATTAAGTGATATTCATCCTCACGGTGTTTTTAAATAGTATATATATATACTCACACACACACACAATACTACGACTTATTATTTGAGTTACTCTCAATCTTTTTATTTCAATAGATGAAAAAAATTATTAACCATCATTCATTTATTAAAAAATTATGAGGGTCAATAGAGTTAATTAAGGAATTTGACACATAGAGTGTTGGGCGTTAGACGTGCTTAGGGCATACAGTCGGGCGCTTAGGGCGTAAGCCTCGCAGAACTAAGCCCCACATGTAAGTCCCGAGGCCTTTTGCTAGTGCCCCGTCCTTGAGCGAGCCCCGAGGCGAGTCCTAAAACTGCCTTTTAAAACACTTACTAAAAAGCTTCACTTTTTACCCTTAACATTTTGGATTTGGAAAATAATACCCCTTCACATTTTGAATGGGATAATAAACTTCCTTGATCTTAAATCAATGACTAGAAATGAATCAAGTTATTTCATATATTTTTAAAATATCTTGCTTACTGTTAATATAAAATTTATGATTTAACTAAGTTGTCTTTGATGGTATTCTTTCTTTAAAAAACTAATTTTGACTTCTACGAATAATTATCAGTTTTTCTGTGGTGTTGTATAAATCTTGTTCATCGCTTCAATCCTATGGTTCCCAATAACTAAACATTAGGAAGAATCTACCAGCTAAAACTATTACACCTATTGAAATTTTTGAGTTTGTTATGTTTGAACGTAAGACTATTGTTGATTTTCTCAAAAGCGTCTAACTTTAATCCAAATATTTTCGTGATGAATATGGTCTCACATTTCAAACTTATGCATGTCTATGCCTGTATCTTCTTTTTCTAGTAAGAAGTGACTTGTAGTGAATAGCTACATATGTTGCATAATTATTTCTCTCTTGGAGTGAGTGGTATATTGAAAACTTATTACAGTATTTTGATGAATATTATTCAGAGGCTTGTAACTTTCATGATATGATGACCGTTTTATTAGCTTAAGTGTTCATTTCAAAGAAAAATATTTCTTCAATTTGTTTGCGTAATGAAAAATGGTCAAACTAGCTGATCATTTCAAGCAAATTATAAAAATTGAGTTGATTCATACTTAAGCTAATTGATGTAAAATGGACTTTACCTATACATTTCTTCAATTAGTTGAAGCTATCCATTAAGTATTTTATCATATGAATATATGATGAACCATAAGATGTAACTTAATTTTGAACTGATTTAATTTTTTCACTAACCTAGGCAGGTAAATAAAATATTTAAATTGGTTAGACGGCTTCTGGTGCCTTTTTATGTCTAATTAAAGCGCAAATGTGCAAATATAGCATTTAACTTTGCGATATATAACAGATATACCCCTAGTTAAAAAATGGTGCATAAATATCCACGGTATTACATAATTGGTGCAAATATAACACTGTCATTATACAAATTGTGTAAATATACTCTTTTTGCTAATGGAGTTTTCTTTAAAATCAATTAACTTATTGTTTTAATTAAAAAAATGCCACGAGGCTTTAAAAAATAAGTCTAAATAGTAGACTTATTTTTTTTAAAGCCACGTAATATTTTTTTTCCAGGTGGGTCGGGTCTGATTCGTTTTAAAAAAATATGTTTTTGGCTTTAAAAAAAATAAGTCATTTTTTTTAAACGAACCGACCTAATCCACCAGAAAACAATCACCACGTGACTTTAAAAAAAAAAAAAATTTACTTGGTGTAGAGAACATATAAGAGGTATTTATATTTAGTATCTATACTTTACTTTAATTATATTTGATAGCTAAATGTTGTATTTCAATTACACAAAGTAACTAATATATTTCCCTTGTATCACTTCAATTTTTGAGTGTATCTGGTCTCACTCTTGCCCTTCTTCTGCACTACTCACTTTCATTTTCAGATTTGTTTTTCTTTGTATCTCTGGTGGCAGCGCCGTCATCAGCAGCGGCGGAGGTAGTGGTGAACATATACTTTCTGGTGACTTTTCCTACAAACAGAGGACGACCCACCACGACAGAGCTCACGGCGACTCTCTCTTCCTGTTCTGTTCGTCGAAGCTCACGCCGGCAAACAAAGGATGACCCACGATAGAGCTCACAACGGCTTCTCTCTCCCCGTTCTGCTCGCCGGAGCTCACGCCGAAAAACAGAGGATGACCCACGTTGTTATGCTCAACAGAGGATGACCCACCCCGTTCTGCTCGCCGAGCCATTTTACTTGGATTTAGTTAACAGATCCCACCAACTCCGATCCACTTCTCACTCCCAGCGCCGATCTCACCGCCACTGCCATCGCCATCCAAAACCAGCTCCACCAAAAACCCTTCTTCATCCGGTGTATCTCATATCTGAATGTATTCTCAAATCTGAGTATTTTTTTTCCAGATCTAAGCTTATTTTATTTTTTGTATCTCAGATCTGAGTGAATTTTATTTTTTGTATCTCAGATCTGAGTGTAGTTTGTTTCTTGTATCTCACATGTAGTTTATTTCTTGTATCTCATATCTAAGTGTATTCTTTATGTTTTAGTGTAAAATAGAGTGTTTATTTATGTATTTTTCGCCTTTATTTCGAAGGATATTTTTTTTGTATACAAATAAATACAGTGAATTTTGAATACAACTGAATATCCTTGTATTTTCTTGCATTATGTTGTTTGAATACAATTGAATTTAAATACAATAAGTTTAATACAGTGTAAAAGTAGCTACGAATAAATACAACCGAATTGAATACATCTGAATTGAATACAACGAAATAAATCGAATTTGAATATATGTTACTGTAGCTATGAAATGTAATTAGCAAAAGTGTTGCTATGCCTAAAAAAATACCCCAAAGTATAGTCATTTGTGAAAATATTTCTTAAAAAATTAAGTCTATTAAAAAAATTGGGTAGACTATTTTTTAAAGCAACGTGACTTTTTTTTTAATTAAAAAATAAGCTAAATGATTTTTTTAAAAATATTCCGTCAACAAAAGGGTATATTTACACCATTTGTGTAACGATATGGGTATATATGAACCACTTTTTTAACGAATGACATATATGCTCTGTAGGGAATTGTTGGGTTCGTAAACAAGTAGTAAGCACATCGGAAGTTTAAAATTTCTTACCCAACAACAATCCTGGCATGGCTTATGCGATAATCATGTTGTATGTTCAAAACATGATAAAATAAAACTTACAGGTTTTCGTACGCGGGATTCAACACTAAGGTATCCACGCGATTTGTTTCCTCAATTGCAAGATCTAACACCAGTGTATTTCCTATTCAAAAAAGCTAGGAAATCTTGCTTTTAGGAACTGAGAAGTTATTTTCTATCATCCTATAATTATGGGGTATGTGTTGTATATATAGGAGTTCGGGACAAAACCTAATCAGATATAAAATAGGAAAACCTGAGCCCATGTTAATGTTTAGTGGATCAGCCCAGTTGGTCCACTTCACACGCCCAAAGTGGATGTCCAAGCTCCCATTTTGGGCCAACAATTTCTGGCTCAATTGCTTCCTTGTATTTGTCCGAGTACCCATATAATATATCCAACATATTTAGTTAAATCCAAAATTCAATTCGTCTTAATTAAATAATTTCTATCAAATAGAAATATTTCATAATTATTATAAATTAAATATCTCGATTCTCAATTGAATATTTAATATTTTCTCAATACACTCTTAGATCGAAGAAACAATCGCATATAGTGTGACCCTATAGGCCTTCACATATCGACATTAATCTAATTAAGGTCCATACGAAACTCCTAGATTGCATCGTGTGACGAACTCAATATGTGAAGTACATTTACATGAATCCATCAAACTTAACCTTTATGCGAAACTATAAATTTCTTTCATTCGCGACACACTTGATTAAGCTTAGGATTTGCCAAGTGTCTATCCAAATGGCTTAATCACTTTATCTCACATTTATTAGTTGACAACTAGACCATATTCTAAATATGTCTCTTGCACTGGCCAGTGACTTTAGTCAACCTAATAACATTGAGAAGTTGAGTGCTCTCTCGAATTTCCAATTGAGGAATGAATCATATTTTTGGCTCAACTACCACCTTGATTTACATCCTGGTGCGCCCAACACAAGCCATATCTTATCCAGAAGGAGTTTAAACTTTGAACTTGGTCAAAGTACATCATTCTATAAACAAGGTGTGTATTGACCTCAAGTCAAATGACATTTATATTCCACACGCCGATAACACTATAGACATGTATAACAAATAGTTTATCTGCAGGGTGTACCAATACTTCTCCAAAGTATCCATATGCCCATCACGAGTAACCATTACTCGTAGATGTGAGACATACTACATTCTCCAAGAATGTGATGCAGACCACATGTCGACTTATAGCATATCATCGATATCCCATTCTCGATGATCATTAGTCGAGGCTATTTTGAGAGTTACGTTCTATCATTAATATCTCACTCTATTAATGACAACGTAAGCTCAAGGGATAATCAAAATAATTGCAAATGCCATAAATATTAATCTCATTTATAATACGAATGTGTTCAAGTACATTTTTGTCCATAATGTAGATTGTTTCTAGGACATACGCACTTTCATGCTCTATATCGTAAAGTTGAGAGTTATATTTTCACCATTTGTATGAAATGGTTAAATTGGTTATCAGTCACATGAGTTGTGTTGCAAAAAGAATGGTCACGATAATATGGAGAAGTTTTTCTTCAAGAATCACATAAACCCATGGTTTGTAATTGGCCAGATTGTCAAAATTAATTAAGTAATAAATATACAATAAAGAGAAATTAGTTAAGTCATTTTTTTTTATATTAATAGCAATCAAGATATTTTAAAAATATATGTAATAATTAAACTTATTTCTAATCATTGATTTAAGATCAAGGAAATTTATTATCTCATTCATTTGGAAGGGGATATTATTTATCAAACCCAAAATGTTAAGGGGGAAAAGTAAAGCTTTTTAATATCAAATTTGGTTGAGTGATTTTATTAGAGAAAAACCTTAAGCTGAGTGACTTTATTGATACAAAATAAAGTTCAATAACTTGGGTATATAATTCTTCATAGTTGAATGACATTTTAGGATATTTACTCAAAATACAGTGATATCGATTTAGTGTTGGGTAAGCCAACTAAATCGTGAAGTTTTCTCTACCAAAAGACCTTTGATTAAAAGTATAAAAAAAAAGTTTTTCCACCTCGACGTCTAGTTTAAAGTCTATTAAACATGTGTCTCAAATCACAAATCGTAATGTGTGTACAAGTTCTTAATTAGCTCAATATGTGGATGTTTAGCTAGTTAGCTTGAGTCATAAGTTTTATAAGGAGCAAGTGCACAGATAGCTGATCAGAGGATCACTATTTAAGCCATAATCAGAGTATATAATTTAAAATTTACCCGCTTCAAAATCAATTTCGAAGTTTCGAGATGGAACTTGAAAAAAATTATGTCTAAAGTTACAAACTTCAGACATATATGATTTTGAAGTTAGACTTGCTAAAGCCAAAACTCAAATATTTATGACTTGTGTAATTTACAAATTTTCTATTTAGGAATCAGTTTCAAATTTCACTATTTAGAGTTTCAATTCCTAAAATATAAGTCTCCAACTTTAGTCATATCAAACAGATTAGGGACGAAAAAAAATGCAAATATTCAATATCAGCTGCTTCACTTCAAACCTCAAAATGAGAACAAAATTTTAAGATGCTTTAGAATTATTAGAGAAATAAACGAAGATTATAGACAAAGGGAATTTGGTTCAAAATTACAAAAATAACTACCTAATACGCAAACATTATTGTTACCAAGAAAACAACAAAGCAAAAGGTAATTTACACACAATGAATGAAGAAGAAGATCAATTATTATAAACAAGAAGAAGAAGAGTAGTGGAGGAGCAACAATCTTTTGGCTGAAATTTTCCATTACCAGCTATAACTTAAATAATTTGAAAAAATTAAATATATAACTTAAATAGCAAGGGAAAAATTGAGTGCAAATTTCCCATTTCGTAATCTTAATGTAAACTCAACCCCAGTACAATTCGGCCCAACTTGCTACCGTGGATGAGGGTGAAGATCTAAAAGCCCACACAAGATAAGACTATCAATATTTGTAATTATTGAACATTATTATTCGATTTAAACATAAAGTTTCGATTAATTTTATTTTCAAGAGAAATTTACTTTCAAATACAATTTCAACTTTTAAATATTCCTTTAACTTCAATTTTAAATACTTTATATTATAACTGTTTTGTCAATGAAGGATTTCGCACCATGGAATGAACCGGATCACTCTTATATAAAATCGAAGTTAAAAGAATATTTAAATTTTACTTTCAAATACAATTTCAACTTTTAAATAAGCGTGATCCGGTTCAGAATAATTAAAAGTTGAGTATTTAATTATTTTGCAATGATGAATTTCGCGCCACAGAATGAATCTCAAGTGAGACAACCAACCAGTAGAAAGAAAGTGGGATCAAGGAGGAGGATGTCAAAGTACAAAGGAAAAGAGCTTCTTATGTAGTGAATACGAGAAAAGGAAAGTCATGAATTTCATTTTTTCTAATCGATGATTTAATTTATGGGTCCAAGTGCAGTTTATCCAAATGCGGACGAGGTTTGGATCTCAATGGTTTGAAGAATGCGACGATACTTTGGGGTGACATATACATGAGCGTGCCCCATTGGACAAGTCACAGCTCAAATGGCATCCTAATTCCTAAATATGGTGCAAAAAATCGAAGAGAAGCGCCAAGTTACAGTGAAAGGTCCAATTATGATTTGCATAATTGAGTGGCATCTCTCATCTATTTTGCACCGCTTACTTTAGGATAAGGAAAAGAAAGATAAAACAATAGTAATATATTTAGTGTAGTCCCATAAGTGGTGTAGCGATCAATTTCCAACCCAAATACTGATGTATATTATAGTCATTAGAACGGAATTACACTGAATATAGAAAATACTATTGGAATGAACAACAATAATTACTGGAAAATTAAGGGAACAATGAAGGGTAACCAGAAGGGGACGAGGAACATAGACTTATAGAATTGAAGATGAGAAGCACAATCTTTGCCTAATTTGAATTTTCACCTCTTAAGTCTCATTTAATGAGAAAACACTCCATAATAGATTTTTTATACACAAAATTCAAATCCCAAACTTCTTATTATCATCATATCACAATCGTTATTGGTCCTACAAAATTTTATTAAGTAGAAAGGAACTACTCCTTCCGTTCTATTTATATTTAACACTACTTCTTTATTGCTTAATTTTTAAAATAAGGGCAAAGTACAAATATATTTCTCAATTTTGTGATTTAGAGCAGATATATCATTCGTTAAAAAAGTGGTGCATATCCCCTATCATTACACAAATGATGCAAATATACCCCCGCGATTACAAATAGTGCAAATATACATTTTCAATAACATAATTTTCTTTTAAAATTATTTAATTTATTTTTAATTAAAAACATGCCACGTGGATTTAAAAAAATAAGTCTTATAGACTTATTTTTTTAAAGACGTGTGGTAATTTTTTTTCTGGTGGGTCGAGTTTGGTTCGTGTTGAACAATATTTCTGTGGCTTTTAAAAAATAAATCTACCCATATTTTAAACGAACCTGAACCAACCTACCTAAAAAAAATTACCATGCTATTTTAAAAAATTAAGTCTACTAAAAAATGAATAATCTCTTTTTAAAAAGCCATGTAGTATTTTTTAATTAAAAAATAAATGAAATAATTTTATAAAGTGCAGGTACGCTATATTGAGGATAAAATACGAGAAGATAGCTTGAGATAGTTTGATATATTTTGCGTCTATCTCACCGATGTAGGTGTGAAACTATGATATCAACGCATGCTTCACTATGAATAAGATATAATAGAAGAAAACGATCATATAAATAATAGCTACTCCTAGTTAAGGTAAGTTCTAGCTTTGTTTGAAAACTTCTAATAATATTATATATAACTTCTTTTAAATTTAAAAACGATATGAAATAAATTTAATTGAGCAAGTATAAGAATTAAATAGTCAATCTTAACTTGTTTAAAATTGAACATAATTATCGTTATTATAGTATTCTCACATTTCGTATTAATCTGTCTTAAAAAGATTGACACATTTTTATATTTAAAAATAATATAATTTTATAAGATGATTTATAGTCATATAAATATTTAAAGCTTTTTTTAGATTAAATATTTCAAAAAAAATTCTTTTAAACTTCGTGTCAAATAAAATTAAAATAATTACCGGTGAATATGATTTTAGAAAATTTAGAAATATGTGCTCGGAATACAAACAAAAAGTTGGTGGACCCTCTGCTGCGAACCTTTCACATAAAATAAATAGGGATATAGGGAGCATCTTATGTTGACACGTGGGTGTGCATTGATTGGTTATAAGCATAAGAGAAAGATGAATTTCACGTCAACTGCCATCTCCAACCGAATCTTACAAATACTACTTTTATGAGCAACTTTCTATTCTCTTTGCTTCTCCATAGGTGTAAGGTATGGAGTTTAAGAATAAATGAAACTTTTGAAATGTGGGATAGATATTTGTGCGGTTGTTAAATTATTTTTTAGTATAAAAATATTTCAATTAATAAGAAAATTAGGATAATCTTTTGGGACAGAGGGAGTATTTCAATATGGATTTTCTTGATTTCTTATTTAAGCACTTTAGATTGAGCTCACTTTTATGCTGAAGTAATTGACTGGCTATTTATAGGATTTAGAATTGATTAACTTAGTGCAAGTTTTTGCTGGCCCCTTTGTTAATTGTATGGAAAAAAGAAACTTGTGGGGGTAGTCTATTTAATAGTGATAAAGATTCAATTTTTGTTAAAGCAGAATTTGCTAGTATTTGTTTTCTTGATTTTATGGGGGTGTTAAAGATTCAATTTTGTTTAATGCAGAATTTTCTTGATTTTATGGGGGGGGGGGGGGGGGGTTTAAATAGTTAAGCACAATTTTATGCTGAAGTGATTGAGTATGGACAATTTGTAGGATTTAGAATTGATGAACTTAGTGCAAGTTTTTGCTGGTCCCTTTGGTAATGTATGATGCAAAAAGAAACTTATGGGTAGTCTATTAAATAGTGATAAATATTCAATTTCTTTTTGTTAATGCTGAATTTGCTAGTATTTGTTTTCTTTATTCTATGAAGGGGAGCCTTTGAGCAACAGTAAGGTTGTCTCCGTGTGACCTATAGGTCACGGGTTCGAGCCGTGGAAGCAACCACTAATGCTTGCATTAGGCTAGGCTGTCTACATCACACCCCTTGGGTGCGTACCTTCCTCGGACCCTACTAATGCGGGATGCTTTGTGCTGACCTTTTTTTCTTTATTCTTAACCCCTAAAGAAGCTAGAGCAAGGCATAATTGAAAATGAAGCGAATTGTTGATTGTGTCTATGGGGTTGTTAAAGTTTCTGATAGCTATTACTTGTGGGTAGTCTGTTAAACAGTGATAAAGATTCAATTTTGCTAATGCAGAATTTGCTGTTTGTTTCTTGATTTATGGGGTTGTGTTTCGGTCTTTTTTTGCTATTTTCTGAGAGATATTACTTGTGTTTGTTCCACCTTCGAGCTTAAAATTCTATATGGTTGTCACAGATTGGCTGCAACTTCCATTTGGCGTCATTGACATTGAGGGTTTGGTTTTACCAATTTGGTTGAAATGGATCCGAGGTTTAATGGAAATCCGAGTTCTTTGAATAATTTTCAACTAGGGAACCAATCATTACCTATTAATGGACCAAGATTTGAACTTATTTATTCAGATCAGAAGCTACTCAATGGTCCTAGACTCGAAAATAGCTTTGTCCAACAAAATTTTGGTGCTGTTGGATTTATAAGTGGCGACCATTTACCGACTAATGTACAATCAAGAACTGACCTGGGCGTTGAGGACAATTACAATGAAGATATTGATTTCTCGGATGCAGTTTTGAGATATATAAATCAAATGCTTATGGAAGAAGACATGGAGGACAAGACGGATATGCTTCAGGAGTCTTTGGAACTTCATGCGAAAGAGAAGTCATTCTATGAGGCCCTTGGCAAGAAGTATCCACCATCACCAGAGCAAAGCACATTTACTAAACAGAATAGTGAGAGTCCTGATGACTACTTGGGAAGTATATACAATTCCACAAGTAATACCAGTGAAGGCCTTTCATTTCGTAATACCTCATATTCTTCAGTATGCTCATCAAATAGTGGGAGTAATAATATTGTAGATGGATTCTTAGACTCTCCTGTTAGTTCTTTTCATATTCCTGATATATATGATGAGAGCCAATCTATTTGGAACTTTCGGAAAGGAGTTGAAGAAGCAAATAAATTCCTCCCAACTAGTATTAAGTTGTTGAACAGTGTAGATGTAAATGACTTGCCACCTCGGGAGCCCAAAGGGGAAGCTAGTTATGTGGGAGAGACTTCACCAACTGAGGCGAGAGGGAAGAAAAATCCTCTGAGGGACGGGAATTATATCGAAGAGGAAAGGAGTAGCAAACAGGCAGCGGTTTTTACAGAATCAACTCTACGATCTGAGGAGTTTGATATCGTCTTGCTGAATAGCATGGGGAAGGGAGAAGAAGCACTAGAAGCTTATCGACAAAACCTAAGGAATGCTAAAAGCAAAAAAACCACAACGCAGATTTCGAAAGGATCAAAAGGAGGAAAGGGCCGGGGGAAGAAACAAGGTGGAAAGAAGGAAGTCATAGATTTAAGAACACTCTTGATAAATTGCTCGCAGGCTGTTGCTGCTGATGATTCCAGGACTGCGAATGAACTGTTGAAACAGATCAGACAACATTCATCGCCTTTCGGAGACGGAAACCAGAGATTAGCTCATTGTTTTGCTGATGGTCTTGAGGCGCGTTTGGCTGGTACTGGCAGCCAGATTTATAAAGCCCTTGTCAATAAACGAACATCCGCAGCTGATCTTTTGAAGGCTTACCATTTGTATCTCGCATCTAGCCCATTCAGGAAGATCTCAAGTTTCGCTTCGAACAAGACAATCATGATAAAGGCGGAGAATGCGTCAAGGGTTCACGTCATTGACTTTGGCATCCTGTACGGTTTCCAATGGCCTACGTTCATCCAACGTATCGCAGAAAGAGAAGGGGGGCCACCGAGGCTTCGTATTACTGGTATAGAGTTTCCCCAACCAGGGTTCAGGCCAGCGGAACGGATCGAGGAAACAGGTCGCCGTTTGGCTGATTATGCTCGGTCCTTTAATGTTCCATTTGAATACCATGCGATAGCAAAGAAATGGGAGACCATCACAGTTGAGGATCTAAAGCTAGACAAGGATGAATTTCTTGCTGTCAACTGTTTGTATCGCTTTAAGAACCTGCATGATGAGACCGTCAAAGTTGACAGTTCAAGAACTGTTGTTCTCAACCTCATAAGGAATATCAATCCAGATATCTTCGTCCATGGTATTGTCAACGGAGCCTATAGTACCCCGTTTTTTGTCACACGATTTCGTGAGGCCTTATTCCACTTTTCAGCACTTTTTGATATGCTTGAAACTATTGTTCCCAGTGAGATTCCAGAAAGAGGATTAATTGAGAGAGAGATCTTTGGGAGGGAAGCTCTGAATGTCATAGCTTGTGAAGGGTGGGAAAGAGTTGAACGGCCAGAGACGTACAAGCAGTGGCAAGCTCGTATTTTAGGGGCAAGGTTTACGCAGATACCTTTTGATCGGAAGGAATTTGTGGATAGGGCAGTAGAAAAGGTGAGGTTAAGCTATCATAGAGACTTTGTAATCGATGAAGATAGCCAGTGGTTGTTGCTGGGGTGGAAAGGAAGAACAATTTACGCCTTATCTTGTTGGAAACCTGTTTAAGGAAGATCATTTGGTTGCTAAAGTCTTTGAGATTCTAATATGGACGGGGCTAAATATTGCAGCTTACGCGTCAATAACTAACTGATAATCAGACAAGATGAGGTTTTGGTACATGTTCTTGGTGATTATCATCAGCGCACAAAGCGAGGGACTTGTAAGGAGTAAATTGATTGAATCGGTATTTCATAGAAGAATGACCAAGACTATGAAATCACAAGTTGAACAGCTAGCGGATAAGCCATTACTGCAGAGTGTGCATCAGATATGTATTCTGGAATTTTGTGAGCTTAGCAGTATATATTAGTTTGTTCAGTGAACCATTTAATTGGGGGGGGGGGGGGGATAACATGTTTTAGATCTGTTTAATTTCTCCGTTTTATGACACATTAACCGTTTTAACTAAATGTTCAAGTGCAATAAGGATTTAGATGAATAGCCGACTCCAGGTAGTTTGAAACTTTGGATTGAGACATAGTTGATTGATTGATCTATGATGTATTAACCGTTAATAGTAAGTGTTCGTTCCGGTAACTAAAGTCAATTTCCTTCCCATTTAAAAGCAATGTCCTATTTCACTAAGGAACTACAATTTTCTGCCATCAGCATGCAAAATGGAAAACGTTTAAGTTATATACAGTAACAATATGACAATTTTAGCCGAGGGACTATCGGAAATAATCTCTTTACCTCCTAAGGTAGGGGTAAAGTCTGTCTACACTCTACCCTCCTCAAACTCCACTTGTGGAATTACACTAGGTATGTTGTTGTAATATGAAAATTTTCTTACACTATCAGTCTAATTTAATTGCAATTAGCTTTACCGTATGGTATACAAAATTTAAAATATAATAGCAGTGGGAATTCTCAAAATTAAATTACCTTCATCTTGGAGGTAGTTGCAAATTGTGAGGGATTCCTTAACAAATTGCATTGTAAAATAATGTGGGCACCTTTTCTGCTGCATGCTTACTATTATGCGACATGTTGGGAAAAATTTAAGTCCAGTTGATTAAAAACTTGGCAAACTGTGCTGTCGATTAGCTGAGGATGGAGTAACTCGGGTTCGTAACATGTAGACGAGTTAGGATTTGAAGTTTATGGGTTCTGAATTTGCTATCAAATGACCAAACTCATGACTCGTTTTAGTTACTGGGTTCTAAGCAAAACTACTGAGTAATTCCTCCAAACAGCGAAACACGTACCTAATATTGTAGCCCCTATGTGTACTAATACACAAAAGTAAAACCGAATGTCAACTTGGGTGGCTCTTTTTTGTTTTCAATAGGTGTTGCGAACAAATCAGTGAATTCATAATGAATGTGATTGTATGTATATATATACATATATATAGTTTGAGTCCGAAAGTAGGTACCGTAGCATTTTAGTAGGTACCGGGATTTTGGGTATTGTAGAAATATTAAGGTTGAGGAGGTTGAGGGTGCTATTCGCAGGATGCGCAGGGGACGAGCGGCCGGGCCTGATGAGATCCCAGTTGAATTTTGGAAGAGCGCAGGCAGGGCAGGTTTGGAGTGGCTGACTGAGTTGTTTAACATCATTTTTAAGACGACAAGAACGCCTGAAGAATGGAGGTGGAGTACAATGATTCCCTTGTACAAAAACAAATGTGATATTCATAGTTGCAACAACTATAGGGGTATCAAGCTGCTGAACCACACTATGAAAATTTAGGAAAGGGTCGTGGAGATGAGGGTGAGGAAACACGTGTCTATTTCCGAGAACCAGTTTGGATTCATGCCGGGGCGTTCAACTACCGAAGCCATTCATTTTATTAGGAGGTTGGCGGAGCAGTATATGGAAAGGAAGAAAGATTTACATATGATTTTCATCGACCTCGAGAAGGCATATGACAAAGTCTCTAGGGAGGTTCTATGGAGATGTTTGAAGGATAGAGGTGTACTTGTGGCGTACACTAGGGCGATCAAGGATATGTCTGATGGAGCCAAGACTAGGGTACGGTCAGTAGGAGGAGACTCGGAGCACTTTCCAGTGATGATGGGGCTGAACCAGGGATCAGCTCTTAGCCCATTCCTATTTGCCTTGGTCATGGACGGACTGACGCGACAAATCCAAGGAGAGGTACTATGGTGTATGTTATTCGCAGAAGACATAGTCCTAATTGATGAGACTCGAAGCGAAGTGAATGCCAAACTGGAGGTTTGGAGACAGACTTTGGAGTCTAAAGGGTTCATAATGAGTAGGACCAAGACAGAATATTTGGAGTGCAAGTTCAGCAACGGGAGCGATTCTGAGACAGACGTGAAGGTGAGGCTTGGTACTCAAATCATTCCAAAAAAAAGAAGCTTCAAATACCTAGGGGCTATTATCCAAGGGAATTGAGAGATTGATGACGATGTCACACATCGTATTGTGGCAGGGTGGAT
Source organism: Anisodus tanguticus (assembly GCA_034509755.1). Lineage (NCBI taxonomy): Eukaryota > Viridiplantae > Streptophyta > Magnoliopsida > Solanales > Solanaceae > Anisodus > Anisodus tanguticus. Next base: position 4,009,391 of record CM067555.1, on the reverse strand, counting down.
GAAATGGAGGCTCGCATTAGGAGTCTTGTGCGACAAAAATGTGTCAACTAAACTTAAAGGCAAGTTCTATAAGGCGGTTGTCAGACCGACTATGTTGTATAGGGCAGAGTGTTGGCCAGTCAAGACTTCGCACATACAAAAGATGAGAGTTGCGGAGATGAGGATGTTGAGATGGATGTGTGGGCATACAAGGAGAGATATGATTAGGAATGATGTTATCCGGAATAAAGTGGGAGTGGCCTCGATGGAGGATAAGATGCGGGAAGCGAGGTTGAGATGGTTCGGGCATGTGCAGAGGAGAGACACGGATGCCCTGTGCGGAAGTGTGAGAGGTTGGCTATGGACGGGTTCAGGAGGGGTAGAGGTAGGCCAAAGAAGTATTAGGGAGAGGTGATTAGACGGGATATGGCGCAAGTGCAACTTAAATGACCTTAGATAGGGGGTTGTGGAGGACAGTGATTAGGGTAGAAGGGTAGTAGGTAGTCGAGCGTAGTCGTACTTACGCTTACAAAATGAGAGTGTAGTGTTATCAATGTAGGCTCGATTAGCCTATCACACTTATAGGCGCATTATTGCTCTATAGTACCCTGTAGTTTGATTCCTGGTGCTATGTGTTCTTTAATGTAATTTATTTATCTTATTTAGTTGTGTTACTATTGCTTCTTGTTGTTAGTATGCGCTACCATTGCATATTTGATTTTACTATCTGCATGTTCACAATGCTTTAATTTCTCGTCTGAGTCTGACCGTTTTCTCACACTTTGTTTTGCTTTGCTTGTTTTGCCTGATTATGCTTTGTCTTGAGCGAGGGTCTCCCAGAAACAGTCACTCTACCTACTAAGGTGGAAGTAAGATCTGTGTATATTCTACCCTCTCCAGACCCTATGTTGTGAAATTTCATTGAATATGTTGTTGTTGTTGTTATAGTTTGAGTCCGAAAGTAATGAATTCAGTTGTTACCCTCCACTCTTAAATCTAGTGTGCATCTTTACCTGAAGTTAGACTTACAAATAAAGAATTGATTTCAAAATTATAGTCAAAACCAGGAAAAGAGTATATAATAAGTTGAGAAGCACAAATAACGGCTGAAACGCCATTGATAAGGCATAGTGCTTGCCAATAAGTTTACTCATAGACTAATAATGCTTTCTTGGAACAATGAGAAATCAAATGAACTGAAGCACTGATCTATTACTACTTCCTCCCGATAAAAAAAATGTTCACTTAGTCTTTGTTTTTTAGTTCAAAAGGAGTGTCCACTTACCAAATGAAGAAATAATTAATCTTACTTTTTCAAATTTACCCTTATTAAGTGTTAGATGACTAAATTATACCTATTTAATTAGAGCCATTTTAATTAAATTATCTATTTTTATCTAAAAATTAGTATTTCCTTAAGAATGTATAATGACTAAGTGGATATTCTTTTTGATCGGGAGGAATTATATACTATCACTTGATAAATTGGTCCCAAGTTATATTCAATGATTAGGCCAATACCAACACTCTTTTTCCTTCTTCTTTTTTAAGGGGAAATTTGTTTACCACTCACATTCAGCCAATTAGATCGAGGCATAGCCATTTGGACAAAAGAATTATATGCCTGATTTGTTGTGAAACCAAGCATTCATAATCAGTCAGCGATTAAGAATTCTAAAAATGTATACATAATTCTATCAATACTTATTTTGCGCACATACTTATAGAACTCGACTCTAGACATTGAGTTTAGTCGGACCATGAATCCGCCGCCGCTTATAGTTCTTTGTCAAAAGCAAGTTGATTTAAACAACTTTTTAGATGTTTGTGAATATCAATATGTCATATTGATAACTTGGTTAGGTCTTTTAGTTTAGAAGCATGAATGTGATACAATTAAAACAATGGTCATGCATCTATCTTCCTGAGTGAGCAACATGGGACAGTTTAAATTATGAGTTTGAGATTGGACAGAAAGTATACCAAATAACTGTAGATGTATACCAAAACAATTGTCTCTTAAGCTATCTTCATATTTTTCTTAAGCTCATATATTAAAAGAAAAACAAAGACTTCGCTTGTGTTTGGTATGAAGGAAAATGTTTTTCATGAAACTAAGTGATTTTTTTGTATATTTTTAGTATTTAGTAAGATAAATAATATTATCACAAAACCATTTAGAATGATATAGGGAATACTATCGGGTGGGGTGGGGTCGGGGATTACTGGGGTGGGATGATAAGGGGTAGGCGTTGGAGTGTGGGGATGAGAATAAGACAATTAGCTTGGAATAACAATTGTGAATTTGTTTTTTCTATTCCCATTAGAGAACTCGTATTTTTTATTTTTAGAGTACTTATTTTACTAGCAAAAATATTTTGTAAATAATTTTAACTAATCAAACATAAGAAAATTTAAAATAGCGTTTTAAATGTTTCCTCCATTCCAAGCACACCCTTTATCCTATTGCATTTGAATAATATGCTCAAAGGTACCACTTATAATTATCTGGAAGACTACTAGAACTAGATCTAGGAAATGGTCAAGTCAAATAGATGTTCTCCTAAGCTTTTTTTCTCTCCCTAGAAAAGCACTACTAAATGATCACAGGATCTAAATGCATTTAAAAGATCTTAGCTGATGCATTCTTGAGCATAAATTCAAGTCCTTTAAAAGCTAAGTTGTATGAATTTGATTAGAATTGTGAAAGTTGTATTACAGAATATTATTAGTGAAATGGTAGGTTGAGTATGATTTTGATGATGATAAATAAAATACGATTGTTATGAGGGACAGAAGGAACTCTTTGGCCAAAGGTGGCGATTCTCTGATGTGCAGAAAGGGAGTATGAGAGGTTCCTGTTGCTATTTAGATCGACAAGTCCGCAAGTTGAAGATTAAAGAAGTAGCCTATGTAAAAGTTTTGTGGCGAAATAAGAACGTGGAAGAGATGACATGTGAGACGGAAGAGGAAATGATGCACAAGTATCCATATCTATTCCAGACCAACGCCGAGATTCCAAAAGGAGCATAAGGTGAGCTCTATCTCATGGTATCATAATTAATGCTTGAAGGTGTGATGTATGAAGGTAGTTGTATTTTTGAGCTATGTAATGGAGATTAGATATGTCACCCCAACATTCGAGGACAAATGTTTCTAAGGGGTGAATGATGTAACATCCCGTACTTTCGGGTCACGGTTTGAACCGCTAGGCGTATGTAAAATCGCTAGGCGTGTGTAAATAGACTCGAGCGTTGGGAAAATTTATGTTATATTTACGTATGCTAATAAAGAGATTAATATATAAAAAGGATAAAATTCCGAAATAATTTTGGACGTACCAAGTGTGACGATGGGGATTAATAAAAATAGTTGTGTATCCCCAAAGAGGTTATGGAATAGTGTCATATCACATAAATTATGACATTGATTATATGAAGGTCTCATAAATTATTGACATTTAAGTGAATTGAGATCACAAATTAATTATGTGTATAATTGATTAATTGCGGGGTATGATACATGTGTGGTGTGAAAGTGTGAGCCACGAAACCATTTTAAAATGCATGTACGTAGAGGTGTCATGCATTAGGATTAAAGTGGGATTTATTTAGTAGTTAGTGGGGAATATGATTATGAGCAATCATTTTGGGTTCCACTTTGGGGAATATACATATTGGTTTGAGATTTCATTTTCGTTCAGCATTTCAATTTCATTTCTATTAGTGTTATTTCGTTCTCAGTAGTTAATAGGTGTGGAGTCATTTGCTGCTTCACTGGCCAAGCGAATTCCTATACAAAAAATACTCTCCTATACTAATCACTTGGCTAAATGCCCCTCTGCTCACGACGAATTAGAGAAAAAATCAATTAGAGGGAACTTGCTTACTAACGTCCAACAACAATAAATGGAAGTTTCCATTTTAAGTGCAATTTTGAATTATTAAGCTTGGATTCAAGGTATGTTAAGACAAATTATTTCTTTCTTTTGGCATGTTCCATGTAACGAAGTATAACCGTGATATTGCTCCATAATTTATTCTACTCCTAGAAGTTAAGAAAATTCATGTTATTGATTCCTATGCTAAAAGCATGTCTAAATATGTTCCTAAGTCCTTATTGAGGCATACAAAAAAGATGTTGAAATTCAAAGTGTTAGCCAAAGGTGCTAGGATATTATGTCACTCATGGTATTTTAATTCTATTCATGTATATTCATTTGCATTACATTCATATATTACCCTGGACCCACTTGTGTTATGCACACTACTATATGGTAAATATTGTATATATATATGTATGGGGAATGAGAAAAAGGGAAAGACGTTATATACGCACACCACATGTAGCTGGTACAGACTATCACAAAAGAGCCTTAAGAGGCCAATATTGAAGCCTGTGTGGCATGCCCGTGTGGCCGATATAACCTGATGCCCACAGAGCCAGTTATGAGAGGATGTCTGTGTGGCCATTAGTATAACACATTTGCATCATGTATACATTCATTAATTATTATATGATATGATGCCCACAGAGGCTGTTATGGTAAGGAAGATGCCCGATGAGGCTGATGGATATGTATATTGCATTGTGCATAATATCTAGGCATGTGTATTAGGGCCCTCAGAGGCAATTACTGCTGGTAAGTTGTTTTAGTTTTAGTTATTGGTATATCCATGTTATGATATTATTCATGCCTAACATACTCAGTACATCAGTCGTACTGACGTCCCTTTTGTCGGTGGACGCTGCGTTTCATGCCCGCATGTTCAGTGAAAGAGAGTGACGGTTCACGCTAGTAGGTTGCTGGTTTAGTTGATGTTGGAGCACTCTATTTGTTTCAGAGTTGCAGTCTAGTCGTGGTACAGTATTTTTGCATACGCATATGGTTATGGTGGGGTCATGTCCCGTCCTTGTGATGTCATGTACTCTTTAGAGGCTTGTAGACAGGTGCCCTGTGTGTAGTAGACTTGTATGGCCTTGTCGGCCTTGGTATGAGTATGTATATATATAAGTTAGTTTTTCTGGATAAATAATTTCATATACTGGTCTTTTGGCTTAGTCCGTATTTAATTATAATTAGGTGTTGGATGTACGATTAGCGGTACCCGGTGGGTGATATCCGGGTACCCGTCATGGCCCTACAATTTGGGTCATGACATCTGTATTCTGCCTCAGCACTAGACCAAGAAAATGTGGATTGTTGTTTAGACGACCATGAAACAAGATTGTCCTCCAAGAACACACAATAACCGGAAGTGGAACGTCGTGTGTCCGGGCAGCCACCCAATCTGTATCTATGTAGGCTGAAAGATGCTTGATGGAGGACTTATACAGATGGAGGTCGAAATAGAGAGTACCTTTCACATACCGCAGAATTCTTTTTATAGCCTCATATGCTCATCCTTCGGATCATTCATGTGTAAACAAACTTGCTGAACCGCATAGGAAATATCGGGTCTCGTAAAAGTCAGATCCTGTAAGGCTCCTGCAAGGGTTCGATAAAGTTTTGGATCACTATATAGAGTACTAGCTGTGTTACTCAATTTCGCCTTTGTGTCAACTGGTGTATGTGATGGTTTGCAGGAAGACATTCCTGTTTTTTCAATTATTTCGTCGGCATATTTCTTTTGACTCAGAAATAGATCACCTGCATATTGGGTGACTGCAATGCCAAGAAAATAATTCAATGTACCCAAGTCTTTTATTGCAAATTCTGTTGCAAGAAGAGACATGATAGACTGGCGAAGTGAAGTGGATGATGCTGTGAGAATAATATCATCAACATACATATGTATATAGGCCATGTCAGCACCCTTCCGATAAATGAACAACGACTAATCAGACTTGCTGTGAGAGAACCCCAACTTGGAAACGAATCCTGAAAAACGGCTATACCATGCCCTAAGAGCTTATTTCAAACCATATAAGGATTTTTTCAACATGCAAACATGAACTGGATGTGAATAGTCTCAGAAACCCAATGGTTGATGCATGTACATTGTTTCCTGTAAGTGGCCATGTAAGAATACATTTTTAACATCCAACTGATGAATGGACCAAGATTTGGAAAGAGCCAGACTGAGAACCGTCCGGATAATTGCTAGCTTAACTACCGGACTGAACGTTTCACCACAATCGACCCCAACCTGCTGAGACCTTCTATCACTAATAAGACGAGCTTTGTATCTCGCAAAAAAAAAAAAAACAGTCAGAATTCTTCTTATGACAAAAAATCCACATAGATCGATGACATTCACATTAGACGGGTGTGGTACCAATTCTCACGTCTTATTATTAATAAGAGCATTAAATTCGTCTAACATGGCAGCTTTCCAATTCGGGTCGAACAAGGCCGCTTTGGGATTTTTGGTATAGGTGATGGTTGTTTTGTGGATAGTAGGTTAAACTAACGTTTGGGCCTAAAGATCCCGTGCATAGCACGGGTTTCAATGGTCCGGGGCTGTTCGGGAATGGTAATAGGCCGAGGGGGAGTGTGATGGCCGGTGTTGGGTTGGTTTACAGATGTAAGTAAGGGAGCAGTGGGCTCTCCCACTTTGGTCTGCCCGCCACTAGAACAGGACTGGGCCGAGACCCTCGGCAACTCGGTTGTGGTCTCTGGTCCAGCCTCATTTTGTGGATGGGCCGAAACATGTTAGTTATTTTGGGGAGGTGGTTCCACATGTGATTGGGTATATACATGGTGGTGTAAAATCGGATGTAGTCTGTTATCCAAATATCATATGAAGGTGAGGATGCCACATGAGATTTAGCAAACGGGAATTTAGACTCATCAAAAATCACATGACGACAGGCAATTATTTTTCCATTAATCAAATCATAATATTTATATCTCCTATATTTTTATGTGCATCCCAAAAACACACATGGAGTAGACCGAGCTTGCAATTTGTTAATGGAAGTAGATGGAAACAAAGGATAACACAAACATCCAAACACCCTTAAATGTGTAACAGACGGGAGATGATGATATAACACTTGTGTAGGAGACACACTGGATAGCAATTTACTAGGAAGATTATTTAAAAGGTAGGTAGCCATTTGAAGTGCATGGTGCCAAAACTTTGGTGGTGTGGAAGAATGCACAAGAAGAGAGCGAATCATATTATTAATCGTTCGAATTTTTCTTTCGACTTTCCCATTATGTGGTGAAGTGTGTGGACACGAAAGACGCAAAAACAATCCATTTTTGTGATAGAAATCATTAAAATGAGCATTTATGAATTCCCCCCCCCCTTGTCACATTGAAAACTTTTAATGCTTTTGCCAAATTGAGTGTTGATAAAAACACTAAATTATTTTAAAATGGTGGATGTTTGTGATTTATGTCCCAATGGAAAAGTCCACAAAAAATTCGAATAATCATCTAGAATGAGCATATAGTATTTATGACCCGCAGAACTCAAAACGGGTGATGTCCACAAATCACAATGCAAAATATCAAATGACATATAAGTATGAGAATTAGAAGAGGCAAAAGGAAGCTTAATATGTTTACCAAACACGCAAGATTGGCAAACAAAAGAGTCCAAAAGTTTATTACACAAAACCAAATTATTCTTTCTAAAATTACTAAAAATTTTTGCTCCTGGATGTTCCAAACGATTGTGCCATAGAGTAGGAGAAATGACAGCAAATGTTGATGGTTTGTTCATGCTATTTTTGGAAACAGAGGTAATGGGATATAAGCCCCCCATGCTATTGCATCTCATGAGTGGCATCACTATCTGAAAATCCTTCACAGAAAAGCCAAATTGATCAAAATTTACAAAAAACATTATTGTCAATTGTAAAACTCTAACATAGATCAGGTTTTTAATTAGATTTGGTACATGTAAGACGGTTTTCAAGTGTAAAGGTGGGTGTGGAGAGGGTAGTATTACCTGACCAATACCACGAATTAGAATTTCTTGCCCACTGCCGACAATAATATTTTTATTATTGCTCATATTACAATAAGATGAGAGATTACCTTGAGATGCCGTCATGTGTGATGTAGCCCCTATGTCCATTTACCATGACTCATCGGGAAAACATAGATGCATGTTATTCATGGCCTGTTTAATGTCAGTGGGTGCATAGCCTACTGAAGATGGTGCCTGAGTCGGAAATGCATGTTGGGGACGAGACCCTAGAATTTCGGGTTGGCGAGTTGAAGGTGGAGGCCTGGCCATGAATAAGTAGGGTACAGACATGGCGGGGCAGCCCACTGTGGGGCCCAGGCCCACGGTGGGTACTGCCTCCACTGATTACCGTTTATTGCTTGGACGCCACTGCTGCCGACGGGTTGGCCACTGCCACAGCCTCGTCCCTTTCCACCATTATTTTTCCCTTTGTTATTGTTACGATTGGAACCCCGTTTTGGCCATTATTTTGACAATTATTATTGCCCCCTGATCCAGAATTTTGGGTCTCCAAATTTGTGGGAAATGAGTTGGTGGAGACGAGAGCGCTGTCAGCGGTGGATGCTCCAGAAGATGCCTGTTTTGCCTTCCTTGTTTCCTCGAGAATTAACCTCGAAAGAGCCTTATAGAAAGGGGCAATGGATTACTTTGTTGAATGAACGTAGCAACCCCATCATATTGTTCATTCAATCCGGCAATCAACTGAAGGACTAACCGTTGATTTGTTACGGACAAACCAACGTTGGACAATTGGTCCGCAAGCATCTTTAATTCTTGACAATAGGCTGAGATGTTGGAAAAGTAATCCAATTTAACATTTGTAAATTGGTGTTCAAGATAAATGGCCCTAGAAATTTTGTTATCTTGAAAAATGTTTTGCAACCGTTCACATGCATGTTGAGCCGAGAATTTGGCTCTAATATGGTATGTAGAAGATCATTTGATATGGTGCCATAAATTCATTGAAGGACTATAGCATCTAACCGGGACCATAGCTTTTTGTCCACCGTAGTGGTATCCGACGATGACTCGGACAGGATGATATGGTCTATGACCTCATAAGCGCGACAATGAATTTTGAACAATTCTGCCCAAAAGGTGTATTGCCTTTTCTCCATTTCAAGTGTTATGGAGATAAAGTTCTTGATATTATTTACGGCAAGAGCATGATGAAAAGTTTATTTTTCGGCCATAGTTTCTCTAGAAATTAAACAAAGAAAAGAGAGAAATTGTTTTGGTTTGAGGGAAGTAGAGTAAAGAACCCTAATTTTTGGAGAGGGAAATATTGTAGCCGAGGTTGGGAGTATATTTGTCGGCTAGGGTTTGTAGTAGAGGAGTTTAGGGTTTAGGAAGTGGTTTTATAATTAGGGTTCTTAATTGGTTTGGTCGAGAAACAAGGTAATTGGAGAAAAAAGAGAGTGTTGATTTTGTTAATGACAACTTAGGAGAAGTAGTCGAGAGAATTTCAAAAAATTTAGGGCAAGGAATTTTAGGCTATTGATAACATATTGAAAATTGATTCCTTGATTAATGTTCTTTCCAATAGTACAATATATACAAGTATAATATCATTTGTCTTATGGAAGACTAATCTACCTTACCTAAATTATAAGATACTACTTAATTACAAAATATTACATAATCAATTAATAGTAATGAATGGAGGTAATTATGAGATTGCCCCATAATTACCGTGTGCTAACCGTAAGTACCTTCCCAAGAAAGGAGAAACTAAGCTCTCATTGTAGATTTCACCAACAAAATCTACATCATCATCATCATCGTGATAAAAGTTAATAAGGTTTGGATAATATAGGGCGTAATCATCATTGTGTATCATAAATGTCTTTTCAAGCACAAGCAGAAGCTGACCTTTAGATGACAAAAATATGCGAATGGTGTACGCAGTTCCTTGCCGTAAAGGCCCTAAAGATAGATATTAAACATCTCTTTCCAAGATCCTTTAACTGCATACTCTGTCATAATCCAAATATCTGCATGCTGCATAATCCCCACATAATCAATAAGTAGAGAAAGTTTCCCATCCAAGACTTGCAGCCAAGAAATTTCTTCTAAGAAAGGGTTAGAGAGAACTGGTATGGTGCTCTCTGGCAGCCCCATATTACCCCATTCCTGTTTAGCCAAATCAAAAATTTTGATAAACACCCCAGAATTACTCATCTTCCTTGAAAACCAATGGAGTTTGCCATTAAAAACAATCCTGAAGAACTCGAACTAGCTGACAACTCAATGGGAGAATTACCATCCAAATTTCTCTATGAATCACTTTTTAGACTATAAAGTTTGACCTGAAACTGAAGAGTTTTATAATCTTTAAAAATACCGAGGATCTTATAATCATCCTCAGCATCAACATATCCAAAACCATATGCTTTGGGGAAGTCCCCGACTGTAGGTTTAAGATCAGGTAATAACTTGGACTTTCTAGTGGAAACAAGAGAATTACAATATCCCTTGGTATCAAGTAGAGCCTAGGAAAGTTATACGTGCATTCATGTCACTTGTTTTCAGGGGATTATACAAGTCAAGTAATGAAGTGTGAGGCTCAGTAAAATGAAATTTAAGATCACAACGTTCAATTTTCGATCCATCAGATATAAGCTTATGGTGGGTTTGTTCCTTCCTTTGGGTGTATATTCTGAAATGGGTTTTGATGAATTGAGGGGTAGAGAGGTCAAATCAAGTCAAGGCTTTGCAATGCACCGAAATTACAAAATGGATTTCACCGATAGTCATACAATGATCTCATCAAACACACTCTAGGTTACGCAGAGGAGGTTCCATGAGGCTATCAAACATAAGAGAAAGTTAATCGACTAAAATTATTAGCATTGATAGCCAAGTGATCCTTGTGACATATAGGGCAACGAAACGCATAACAATCCATGTAGTTGAAGCTTGTTACATTCATTTTCATATAGGTTCTTGTTGATGATCTTCAAAGTGACATGGTCAGAAGGGATCAAGTTCCCCATAAATTTTGAATACAGACCACTGTAAATACGGCAGAATCCATCATTGTAATAACCCGTTTCCTTGGTGAGAAGGTAAGTATCATTAGTTTTTGGATCAGTAATAGTCTCCCCAACTTTTCATGGAGAGTAAACATTTGGAAAACATAAAAAACACATTTGGATTTTGCATATTTTCTTGGAGATGTTTCAAGTTTGCATCTTTTTCTTTCTAAACCCTTGATAACTTGTTGATTGTGTCATTTGGGGAAATAGAGGGAGAAATTAAAGATTTTCTTGAAAACAACCTAAAAATGGTAAATTTTGTTGGTTGGGTTGTTGTTAATGTCTCAACTTGGGAGTTCAAAGGCTCTTCATGAACAAGCCATTTTGGAAGTAATTGTCAAAGAGTTAGCAATACATGATTGGGATCTGTATAGCTCTGATTTCTGTTCTTGGCATAGCATTAAGTGCAGCTCAAACAGTTCAATGGTGGAAAGGCTAAATCTTTCGGGTTTTCGATTACACAATTTGATCCCAATAGACTTTTTTTAGTTTATACCATTCAAGAGGGTTTCCTCACTCTCTTTTTTAACAATAAACCCCACAAAGCAAAAGAATAACTCCATAGCAGTGAAAACAACATCAGGTACCCAAAATTGAATCTTTTTTTACCATGAATGAGGTCTATAACAAGGCAATAACAAGAAACAGAAAAGAAACCCTCCCACCAAACTCTTAAAACAAAAATGTATTTATTTTCACTAGAATTAATCAACCGAGTGTGCAAGATAACAGAGATTGACAACCAAGAGTAAATAAACAGAATTTAACTTCTTACAAATTGATGTGCGTGAATATGTAAGAAGTCATGTTATTCATAAATTTCATTATTATATTTTTTATCGGCTGCACACCCTATTTTCATCTCAACCCGATTCCCTAAAAGCGAGTTAGGCCCGAAATTGGCTTTTTAGAGTGTCGTGTTAGCCCAGTCCGACTCCATCAATAAACTTAGCATAATTGTATGCGTATCTGCTAGATTAGTTACTAATCGAAATGAGAAAAAACAGGAGGACCTTTCTCAATACTTACTACAACGTCCTCAAATTATATTATTCATACTATTTTTCTTTACCAAATGAAATATTCGATGATGTTAAATAGATAAGGTGAAAATAAAAAGTAATGTATTTAATAGAGAGAAAATATACAAATAACAAAAGATATGATATAAACAAAAGCTAGTGTAAACATTAATGGTCAAACGAGAAAAAGTAAAGAACATGGTGAAAATCAAAAGATGATGCTATAGAACGAATGCGAAATGCAAGATCTCAACGCTTATCAATAGCGATAGAAGATTGAAAACTCCGAAATAATGTCTAAAAGAAAATTGTATTTCCTACTGTATTAACCCGTAGTACTATTTCAGTTGATGACACATGAACATCTACTTCTGTCATGCTCCAAACCATGACCTGAGCGAAACACTGCACTCAATGTCCGATTACATGTGACCGAGTGAACCACATGGTTGCTGAATCAACATGGGCATCAAACATACTATAGTAATGATTTAAAAAGATGTAATTCAAACTGATGAATTTATAATCTGAAAGTATATTGCGGAAATAGTCTGAAAATATCAAAAGTCTGAAAATAGTAATATTGATATGTCTGACATGCTGAACTAGTCTAGTCTATGAAACCTCTAAAATATGAGTATGCTAATCTGTGTACCAGGACAAGGCCCTGACATAACTCTACTAATAAAATATAATCACGCAATAATAGACTGACACCCCGAATGAGATGGGTCTCACCAAGCCGCTGATACTGAAGCAATCCTACTGAGCAGATCTGTCGTCTTGAAACTCAGCACTTGCACCTTAAAGTACAGGCCCCATGCAAAGGGACGTTAGTACATTTAAATTATAATGTATGTAAAACAACTAAAATAATAAATAGTTGTGGGGTGCTCGTAAAAAGGGCAACCCAAATCAATAAACACATGTTGTAAACTGGTAACTGATAACTGATAACTGAATAAGGAAGCAAATAATAAGAATACTTCATATACTAAAATGAAGAATCACCTTTAACTGAAATATTAAATAACTGTGGCCTTAGGCCCAATATAAGTGCACAAATCTGTGGCCTTGAGCCCAAGTGTACGCATACATAAATTGTGGTCTTGGGCCAAAAATACAGATATTCAACTACAAGTTGAGAGAATCATTACTGAAGATCCTCATGTATTCATGAACTGATTATGAGTACAATAGCTTTAACTAGTTTACAAGCATACTGAGTATTCTAGACTGAGACTCGTGAGTATCAATCACAACCCTATGTTGATTACGTACTGAGTGCACAACAATCAAAGTGATAGTTATGAACAACTACGAAGTTATAATCTTAAAGATAGACATTCTAGTCTTTTCATGAACTAGGGCATAATCTCAAAGTCTGAAGTAATTCATAGTAACCTTGATGAACGAGGCATGGGGATGACTAAAGACGTTTCCACACGTAGAGAGTTAACCTCACATACCTTAATCGCTTCCAAAACGTGTCTTAGAATTCTGAACTTGAAAGGAGAACTCCAAAGATTGAACCTTGAGCCTTAAGTTGAGTTTATCCTGAAATTCCTAGGTTAAGAACATTGGATTCTACTTAGAATTCATTAGGATCACGTTAGAATTACATATAATCATGTGAAAAAGGCTCACCTTGGTGTAGGAGATGGTTGCGAAGAGAGATCTGTCATTCTAGGGCTTGGGGATTGTGAAAACTGATTTTTGGGACTAAGTCTGTGTATTTATATTATTTGCTATCGGAAGAATTTTATGGTCAAGATTGACGATCCATCATTCTTTTTACGATCTGCGTCTGGATCGTCAATAATTTGCGGTCCGTATAATCGGACCGTCTTTTAAAAGAGATAAACAAACAAATTTCCAGTGACTTCAAAACTTGAGAGGCTTCAAACGTTAAACAAGGACATGTCGTATAATCATCTACGATCCGTCAAATTTACTGTACATCATCAATTTCAAAAACAGAATCAACGGTTCCTTTCGACGGTTTGTAAAATATTTTACGATCCATCAATCCTGGCGTAGAATTTATTCTCCAGAACTAAAATTGGTTTTTAACTTTAAACTCTTTGTTTTGATTTTCTAAATCCCTGAATCATAAACATGGCTTAGTTTGGAGGTATGAGGTATTACAATATCTCCCGCTTGGGATCATTTATCCTCGAATGATGGATAATGATAAAGAATGAGACTGGACCTTAACGTGACTGACAGAAACATGAGAATACTTAACTGCCATGAACACACTAATACTGAGCTGAATATTGAACTGAACACTGAACTGAATACTAAATTGAATTACTGAACTGAAAAAGAGGTACGTATATAAAGGTTAATTACATTCAACATTTTCTGCTTGTTCTTCAAATAAGTGTGAATATCTGGATTTCATGTCTTCTTCAGCTTCCCATGTAGCCTTCTCAATATTCTGACTTCTCTACAACACTTTCACTGAGGCAAATTTCTTAGTTCTCAACTTTCGAAACTGACGATCCAAAATAGCCACCGGGATCTCCTCATAGGTCAAATGATCCTTAACTGTAATGGAGTTGGTAGGGACAACCAGCAACGAGTCTCCCACACACTTTCTCAACATGGACACTGAATGAACAACAACTAAATCTTGTGAAAATTCAAGTTCATAAGCCACTTGGCCAACTCTCCTCAAAATTCTGTATGGTCCGATATATCTAGGACTGAGCTTCCCTTTCTTTCTGAACCTCATGACACCTTTCATAGGTGAAACTTTCAGAAAAATCCAATCATCAACTTGAAACTCCAAATCTTTAAGCCTCTATCTGAATAGGACTTTTGACGACTCTGAGTTATTTTCAAATGCTCTTGAATCAACTTGACTTTATCCAAAGCCTGATAAACCAAGTCTGGTCCTAACAATTCTGCCTCACTAACTTTGAACCAATCAATTGGTGATCTACACCTACGCCCATACAGAGCTTCAAACGGTGCCATATGGATACTAGCATGATAACTGTTATTATAAGCAAATTCAATAGAGGCAAATAATAATCCAAATTACCTTTAAAATCGAGAACACATGCTCTCAACATATCCTCAAGAGTCTGAATAGTACGCATTGCCTGGCCATCTGTCTGAGGATGAAAAGTTGTACTGAGATTTACCTTGATATCCAATCATTTCTAAAAAGACAGTGTGTTGTGAACTGAGCACCAATGGACACTAGGTCCCATGAAGCCTAATAATTTCTTGGATATACAACTTAGCATAATCATCTGATGAATCTTGATCTTAACTGGCAAGAAGTGGGCTGATTTAGCCAGTCGGTCCACAATCACCCAAATCAAATTTTGCCTACGGACTAAGCGAGGTAGACATGTTATGAAGTCCATATTTATCATCTCTCGTTTCAAAACAGGAATATCAATATTCCGAGCCAACCCACCAGGCCTCTGGTGCTCAGCTTTCACCTGCTAACAATTCGGACACTTGGCTACAAAATTTGTCACATTCCTCTTCATATTGTTCCACAAATAAATTTATTTAAGATCATGATACATCTTGGTAGAACCTGGGTGAATAGAATACCTGGAATTATGCATTTTTGCTATGATTCTCTCTCTGAGTTCATCTACATCTAGTACACATAACCTGCCTCGGTACCTCAAAGTACCGTCATCTCCCACCTTGTTCAAAAGTCGTAATCTTATGCTTGTGAATCCCCTCTTTCAGCTGCAATAAGTAGGGATATTAAACTATTTCTCCTTCACTTTGGCTACTAAAGAGGATTTAGACTTGTTCTGGACAACAACACTATCATCTTCGGAGTCCATGAGTTGAACTCCTAGATTGGCTAGTCGGGGAATCTCCTTTGCATGGTTCTCTTATCTTCTTCAACATGTGCTAAACTTTCCATGGATCACCGACTAAGAGCATCGGCTACCGCATTCGCTTTCCCTGAGTGGTAGAGAACATCTACATCATAATCATTTATCAATTAGAGTCATTTCCTCTGTCTAAGATTCAACTCCCACTATTTGAAAATATACTGAAGGCTCTTGTGATCTGTGAAGATGTCAATGTGAACTCCATACAAATGACGTCATATCTTGAGTGTAAAAATCACATCTGTCAATTCTAAGTCATGCGTCAGATAATTCTTTTAATGAGGTTTAAGTTGTCTTGATGCATAAGCTATAACCTTACCATGCCGCATTAAAACACACCCAAGACTAATTCCTGAAGCATCACAATAAACAACGAACCTCTCGGTTCCTTATGGTAATGTCAACACTGGAGCAGAAGTCAGTCTCGTTTTCAGTTCTTCTAATTTCATTTTATTTATTATTTATATATGTATATCTAGTAAAAAAAAAGTCGACGAAGTGGTGTCACATGACACCCCTTGGACCAAGGTAAATCTTCCATGACAACAACTATCTCTCAATTCCAATATAGTAGGTTGAACAAACAACATATATTTGCAAAATCATAATAAAATGCAGGTCGTAGAGAAGACAATAAGAAAATCATTTTAATAGTAGTACAACGAATGCAAATTCAAAATTCTTTTTTTTGTGGGGGTAAGGTGGTAAAGAGTGTTGGTAGCATGCCGCATGTGAACTTTCTAATACAAGCATAGATGACCATCGAGAAATTATTTGTTTTAAGTGTAAACGCAATGTCACAGAAGCGTGAAAACTTAAAATTGCTCGAATAATCAAAATACCATAGGATTATGCTTGTACTTGTCTAAAAGACTAGAAGTACCAACTCTATGTGTACAAACTTCAAGAATTATATATCTCAAGACAATGACAATGCAAGAATTCAAACACAACAACTACAAGAACTTTCCAAAGAATTAAAGTTACATATAGTTTCATCCTACAAATTAACGAAAGTAACAGAGGAGAGGTGAGGATCTTCTGGGTTAATCCTTCTCCTTTGACATTGGAAAAGAGGGTTTCTTGATTGTGAAGTTCCTAAGAAGAGTAAATAGAAATCGCAGTGAAGTGAGTGGAACTGTGGGAGTGCGCGTATTCGAGATGAATAAGTAACATATGAAATTTTATTTTTATGTGGATTAAGATATATGCAATAAAAGCTAATGATAGTTTTACACTCTCATTGTATTTCTAATTGTTTTAGTGGGCTACTTACTATTATTACTTCCTCCGTCTCAATTTTCTTATCTTGATTACAATAGTTGTCTCAAATTATATATCGTTTTAGAAGTTCAAGACACAATTAATTAATTTTTTCCTCTTTTATTCTTAGTAGAATTTTGTCATTAATAGAGATGACACATAATAGAGTAAACATTTAATGAATAGAGATTATAACTTAAGACATAAATAATGATAAAGTAGTTGAATACCTCTCATAGTTACTATTTTTTAAAGAGCGTGTAAAATAAAAAAAATGGCAGATAAATTTGAGACAAAGGGAGTGCTAGGTTGCCATTATTACTCATAGAATATATTTATGTCCAATTAATTTAAAAATTAATTCAATTATTTAAATATGTTTTTCAATATATGTATATATCATTTAAATCCGCAAAATATAACAGAAACTATATAGTGACTTAGTAGCCATTTGGACATGATTTAATTGAGATTGTTTTTTTACAAAAATATTATTGAAGTGAGTGGGACCGAAGGAGTGCGCGTATTCGTAATTAATAAGCTCTGTTTTAAAAGGTTTTTCTTTAACTCGCCTCAGAGCAGACATTTATAAAAGGCCTTGACATTCACGCTTGAGGCTTATGTCCTAAGCGCCTGATAATACGCCCTACACACGCCTAAGACTGTCTAGTGGGCCGGATTGTTCCAATCTCGACCCAGCTCGTCCTGACCACGGTTCCAATCCACCCCATCTGGATTAGAAGAGATGGGGATAAGGGAGCATGGGACCGCGTTTGGTCCCGCGCGTCTTGATCCCATGTGGCCCGCCTGGGTCCGATCCCGCCCCTAATTTTTCTTTTAAAAAAATCTTCAAAAACTAGTCGTTGCACCAATGACCTTGCAAAAACTACTGTCGCACCAACGACCACTTCGCAAAAACAACCGTTGTAAATGCCCCCGAACACCCCTACCCCATCAATATTTATTTTTAATCCATAAAAAAGGGGCAGCCCGGTGCACTAAGCTCCCGCTATGCGCGGGGTCCGGAGAAGGGCCGGACCACAAGGGTCTGTTGTACGCATCCTTACCTTGCATTTCATCAGAGGCTGTTTCCACGGCTTGAACCATGACTAATATATTTACATTTTATTCCATAAGTAGTATATTTACATTTTAACTCAAATTTTGTATTATAAATACCTCATCTCTTCTTCATTTTTCTCACAAATCTTCTTATCCTCTCGAGTCTCTCTCGCTCGCTCTCTCTTTAAAGTCTAAATTGCTCTTTCTATTAATTTATTTTCTATCAAAATTTGGACATTGGAAGAGAAGTTGGAAATTAGATTGAGGATCGAGTAAAATTTCAATTTTCAACCAGTTACATGTCAGTGTTTACGTTGGCATATGATATACTTGTTCCATCTTTAATTTAAATTGTTGTTATTTAATTTTAGTTATCATGCTTATTTTTCTTAACGTTACTCCTTTACTTGCATAACTATAATGTCTAGTATTGCGCATGTTCCTACGGATAGTGGGGATAACAGGGGTAATAAATCAGAAGATAATTTAGATGACACACCTAGTGGTCTAGATGTTCAAACACCACCTCAAACTCAGTCTCAGGCTGAAAATGGAATCCCTTCTATTCCTTCTAGTATGAGAAGGGGTCCAAGTAGAACGAACACCAAAATCAGATACATGATATTTTTTTGAAAAGGATAAGCCTCGTCAATTAGCAATTTATCTTTCTGGAAAGAAGTAAGAAGCTGATTGTAATGTTGTAATGGCCGAAAGGTCAATTTCGATAAGAGCCAGTGCTTCCTCTCGAACAGAGCTCCTCGCAGAAATTCCAGATCATTGAAGAGGAATCAAAAATGCTTGTTTTCCTATCAAGTACCTGGATGTTTTCTTGTCCCTCAAGAGAATAAAGAGAGAATAATCCCAGGAGATTAAGCATTAGGGCGATGAGGGGTCTACTTCTTAGCTAGAACCTTTCGCCTGTAAAATTTGTAGAGAATGTTACAAATTTAAAATTGAAAAAGATCACGAGGGAATAGGGGTTATTTAGACACGTGGAAAGGGACCTCAAAGTAAGTTAGATCCAATTCCAGGCTAAAAAAAATGGATATGTAAATGCCTTTTGAGTTAGGATATGGTTCACATAGTATCGACATACAAGGTCAAATTAACCTTACAGGAATTTTTTTAAGTTAAACTCGAAATATGATAAATACAAAGATTGAGAAAAAAAATTGGTCTTTGACTTTATGAATCCCAAAAAGCAGACGCGAAATTTGGGAGCTGATCGGAGCATCGAATTTGGAAAATGAGGCTTCGATTGGGCAACAATTGGAAATGAGTTTGGTTTAAAGAAATTATTTTTAAAATGTATAAGTTAGTTGTTTCTTTGTATAACTATAAAATAGCCTATGTAGTTGTTGGATAAATGTTAATTTAAACCCCATTAAGTTACTATATATCAGTTAATGATCAACAATTAAGTTGCACGAAATGTGGGATTACTAAATTGAGTTTGGAGGAGTAAATATATGAAAATATATATTATCATAACTATGGTTAAGACCCAAATTTAATTAAGTATATTTAAACTATAGTGTAAATATTAATATGAGATATGTGTCATCCATTCAAAAAAGAACTTGAGAAAATGAAGATAACTGGAAATGTAAAGGAGTCAAATTCCATGTTAATGAAACTTGACCTTGAGAAAGTTTATTATAAAGTCCCTACTTAAGCTTAATTCCCCAAGCAACCTTACCGATCTAATTAACTACTAATACTATCTTGCATCTCCACTTCATCAACTTCAATCTTAATCAATGGATCCCCAACATTTTTCTGCCCCACAAGGGGTACTAAACAAGGCAACCTTATCTTTTCATTAATTACATGAAAATTAATTAAAAAACAAATTAAATCTTTGAAAACACATTAAAATCTCTTTTAATCTCTTTTAAACTAACTCTTCTTTGTCGACAACCTAATGCTATTTGCTAGAGCTAACAAAAACAATTGTAACAATATCCTTAACGTTCTTGAAAATATCATTAGTGAAGCCGGACAGAGTTAATCGTAACATATCAAAATTAAAGTGTCGATAAACAACTCTGAGAATACAATGAATAGCCTAATTACAAGCATATCAACACTACTACTAAGGTTAATTAGAAGTGAATGGTTAGTACGGGATCAGGGCGGGGCGGGTCCCGGCAGGACGGGTCCCGGCAGGACGGGACTGGCGGGATCCGTCGATGTTCCGTCCCGTTTCCGGTCCCGTCGGAAAAGGGGACTGGTCTTATCGGGTCAGGGCGGGATCAGGTTTTCCGATTTTTTTTTTTTAACATTTAATTTTAAAAAATAACATATGTAATAAACACCTCAATAATTGAACAAGATAGTGTAATAAAAACATCTCAAGGCTGTTTTTGTGCCTCTTATATTATTTAATAGAAATATGATTTATTTGTAATACAATTTCAAAATTGCAACTTTGTTGCGTTGAAAGTTGCAAATAACATAGTCAAATTGCAATTAAAAAATCACATATTTATAAACACCTTTTCTAGTTTCTTCACAATGTCTTGTGGTTCTTTGGTTGGAATTGGAATTTGTTGGTCAAATTGCTCGACGTTGCTTCCACCTCCGTCGGATAAGATTTCGTTGTAGTTTTCATCGTCTTCTTTGTTGATCTCCGGTTGACCGCACCTTCTACGCTCTGCTTGTATCCAATCTTTGAATAAAACTGCAATCTCCAAGCTGTCTCCCGCTAATGAGTGTATGTACTCTCCTATTTTAAATCTTCCGACAGAAAAAGCGCTTTCAGGCGCTGTTGATGACGCTTAAATGTTCAACACATCTCGGGCCATCTTTGATAGTGTCGGAAATGTCTTCTCATTCTCCCTCCAGTATTTCAGCAAGTCTTCACGTCCTTCTTCATTGAGAACTGTTTGGTACGGTACAACACCCTGCAAAACAAAAACATCAAACTCGCTAACTTGATTAGTAGTGGTACCACTAAACGTTCTATTTCTAAGGCTTTCAATACTAGCCGCAGAAACAACATGTCTTTTATAAGGTTGTACTGAAGAAGAAGAAGAAGATGATGATGTGGAAGTCGGTTGTTGCTAGCACTTTCTTGTTGGTAATGCATATATACTTTTTTTTTTGCATTCATCGTGTATGCTAGACAAAACTTCTTCTTTAATTGGTTCCTTAGGTGGTTGTTCATTTGAATTTTTTGGAGTTGGAGATAGAAGTAATGCTATACAATCATAAATAGTTTCAATAAGTGCTTTACAACCGTCTATTTTAATAGTCGGATTTAATACAACACCAATAATATAAATAGTGGGAATAGAAAAATAATATTTTTTTAATTTGATAAATATTTTTTTAATAGGTGTCTTATAAGATGGGTTTTCCATATATTCACTAAGTAACAAAAATATTAGAGCTATATAAAATAACATCGTTGAAATAGTAAGATAATATATACCAGAAAATTCTTTAGTTGCTTGAAAAAATTTCTCTAAAAATACAGTAAGTTCTGAATTTTTTTCCATTCGTTATCTACAACCATATTAGTTGGATTTCGATTATGGGCGTTAAAAAAATAAAGTTATAGGTCTTCTATAATCATAAGCAACAAGTAGTTGTTCATATAAAGAATTCCACATAGTTGCTACTTCTTCGGAAATTTTTCTATAAGGTAGTCCACAATCGTGACAAGTTTTTTTATATTCTTTTTTTTCTTTGTATTCTATTACTTCTAAAAATAAAGTTTATAGCAAATTGTACTTTATTAAGAATGTCTTCAAAAGAGATAGACCACCCTTTACAACTAAGTTATAAATATGACACACACATTTTATATGAAAATGATTAGGAAAAGATGGAGTCAAAAAGATCTTTTAAAAGTCTAATAGCATAACTATTAGAAGAAACATTATCTAACGTAAAAGTCATTATTTTGTCAGTTATTCCATAATAATTACAAACTTGATGAATATTTTCTGCAATAAAATTTCCGATGTGCCTATCATCAATATATCTATATGCTAAAATACGTTTTTGCATAGACCATTTATAATATATCCAATGACATGTTACAGTTAAATAATCATGGTCGTTAGTACTATGACATATATCAGACGTGATAGATACTTTGCCAGGAAAATGATATAATGAATAACGTAAATATTGTTGATATTCATGTGCAAATTTAAAAAATGTCTCTCCTAACAGTTGATCTAGGAAAATCGTTAAAAGCAGGATTATAAATATTTCTAATGTAATGAATAAATCCAGGAGAGGAAGGAAATTAAAAAGGCAAACCCTCCACCGCAACTAATTTTGTTATTGCTTCCATATCTCTATGTTTATCGTATTTAGGGCCTACAATTCCCCCCGTCATCGGGTTATTTGACCCTGTACTTGGTCCGGGACACTATGTGAACCTTGTCCCGACTGAGAGCGCATTGGCGCACCCAACTTTGTAGTCTCTTATTCATCCCACCTAGCTTTGTGAAAGTTTTGTACATGTCTCAATAAACCTCCCGTCCCACCCTGACCTTTTCCCATTTTAAATTTATAAACATTTTTACAAATTCTGCATCTAACTACTTGATTCTCTTGGTCCCTATCAAAAAAATCTCATGCAACAGATTTTAGTTTTCATTGTGTGGGGACTCGTCTCATGGTATGGGGAATAGGAGGCGTTCCAATTTTAGTTTGAGGTGCACTAGTGGGTGCGTCATCTAGATTATCTTTTAAATTGAAGTCAGGTTGAGTTGCAGAATATATCTCATCGTCTAATGGTATATCATTAAAAAATTCAATTTCATCTATACGAGTATAATCAATCAAATCATCCTATCTAGTAATAGGATGACTAGAAGAAGTACCCCTACCCTTGTTACCTCTACTAGAAGAAGCACCCTTACCTTACCCATAAACATACTTCTTAATCCTTCCATTTTAATTATGCAAATATATAATGAAATTAAGTGCGATAATTAAAATAAAGTAACAATAATAATTTAAAGAAGGAACGAAGGTACCAAACGTCGACGTAACGTCGACGTGTAATCGAGGTTGAAAATTGAAACTTTGCTCGATGGATGATCCTCAAGTTAGTTGTCAACTTCACTCCCAATTTTTTAACTTTGATACAGTTATACAAATGAACAAATAAAATATAATATTTGGTAGACAATGTAGACTTGTAGAGAGATAGATTGAGAGATTGTAGGAAGATTTGTGAGAAAGATGAAGAGAAAATGATGTATTTATAGTTGAAAAATTGGGTTAAAGTGTAAATATATTAACTTAGATGTTAAAAATAAATATTAAGAGGGTTGAAGGAGGCCAAAAATGGTTGTTGCACAACGACCAAAATATAAAATGGTTGTTGTGCAACGACCATTTTTTGCAAAGGGGAGGGGGAGGGTGGTACAGGGGCGAGTCGGGCGGGATCGGGCCTGGGGCGGGACGGGCCCGGGCGGGACGAGTCCAGGTCTAGTCTCGGGTTCGAGTCCCATGCCCATTTGTTTTTAGGGGGGATCGGGGCGCGTCGGGACCGGGACTAGTTCGTATCAACGACAATTGTGCTCTTCAAGTTATTTGTTAATATTGAATATTCAGTAACTTGCGCGGATGAGACAAATCTTAGAAAATAAATTCAATAACTCAAGGATTCAAGTTGCACAAAAATAAAAATAAACAATTCATTGTACATGGTTTCGTCTAATTTGAAGTGATCTTTGTATATTTGAAAGTTAGTAAAAAAAGTTGGATGATGAAAAAACATATCCAAGTCAAAAAACATTATACAAGGGAAATGGTGAAGTTTGATTCTCATGTGAATTAAAATATCTGCCTCAAATTACTTGTGAATTTGCAAAACCAAGATAGAATTAATTAAATCTTTCCCTTCTTACCCATAATATTAAGTGTTCTTGAAAATAATAAATATTGATTATAATGCAATTTATTGGAGAGAGATAATAATAAGATAGTAAAAGTACTCTTTTTATTTTTATTTATGATTTCTTAAGGGGCGTATAAAGGAAAAAATGGACAAGTAATATGAGACGGAGGGAGTAAGTTGAAACATTATTTGGTGAAGCATGCAATGCAAGCAAGTAATAGTAACATAATTGTTGCCTCTTGCACTAGTTCAAAAATTCACAGAACATATTAACTTCAAGTCCTGTTTCAATCCTGTATCATTGAAATGATAAAATATGACGTTCCAAGAACCTATCGGCAAGTCATCTCTGAGTGTGCCATGGTACAACCAAACTCGAATGTCTCTCTACATTAATTTTTTAGCCTCCCTTTTGAACAAATATGTTGGTAGGATAGAGTGATGAAACTTTTGGACATAGTCCTAGTGAGCAGTGCATCAGAAACGAGTAGCGATTTGTGCAAATAAAGCCTTGAAATCCTTAGTCGGAGTGCCAGTTCCCTCAGGTTTCGAGGCCAGATCAAATGCCTTAAATTTTGCTTCCTTATACTGCAGTGCCTATCAAAACCGAAATGCCTCGAGGACTTTAGTCTTAGAAGATGAGCAAACAGAGAGCAAATTTTAGAGAACGAGGTGATGAAAGCACGGAGCGTTGAAGCTGACCAAAGCACCTAGATAGGATTCAAAAAGAGTTAAGGCCGTTAACATACCTGAATGCAGACTTCTGCAACATCAGCCCTAGCAACAGTTTTAGTTTCTGTCTCGAGAAGTTCATCGTCCTTTCCAACAAGTAGTTCCCTGATACCACCTTCTTTATCTTGTAACCCTCCAGCCCTGAACAAAGAGAAGACTTAAAAATGATGAAAGAACAGTAATCTTAAGCAACGAAATTGGGGATGATCGTAACATGGAGGTCTTTTCACCCGGATAATTAAGCAGTGCGTTGAATAAGAATAAAAATGAGGGCATGAACTTCAGATAAAATTAGTGTTGTTCTATAAGTACATTTTCTAAATTCAGCTATTCAAGACATAATGAAAGTATATAAAAGTGTGCTCTCGAATATCTTAAGCTTTTGATCATACACTTCAACATCACCAACTAGGTAAGAACCATTAATAATTCAAATTAGCAGCTTTTTTTGCATCCCAAAGAGGAGATTGCCTTTATTCAAATTAGCAGTTGTTAATTGAAAGTACTGTGGATATGTTTTATTAGAATTATTATGGCGCAATGCAGCTTACTGAGGAATACACTGGGCATGTTGTTGTTGTTTATTACTGGAAGAATTGAATTACGTGCTCAATAGAGATTAAGCATGACATCATTCAGAAATACAAACAAATTACTATACAACAATCCATCTTGTCTCCTTCCTTAAATATTTTGATCCGCATATCCAGAAATACTATTGGGTTCCTTCAGTAGGTTAGATACTCTGTTGTTCCCAGTAAATGCTCAGGAATTTGGTTCAGTATAGTCAGATGTTTTTGTTTCACTTTATCTTCGAGGTATAATCACTGAACTCTATTTGCACACAAGTTTATTTGGTGGGGACAAATTTAGCCCAAAGAAAGGAGAAACTGTAACTTGCCCTTAAGCCGGTCACAACCCAAGACCGTGGCGCGTATTGTCCCCTTTGGCTTAATAGATCTCACAGATTTGTTCCTTCAGTTACACCATCATCGAGCTCAAAAGCACGCGTACCATATGAACTTCTGCTCTATATAGCACTTCACTCTTCTCCCCATTTCTCATATGGAATTGCCTAAAGTGTCATATGCACCTTTTTTTTCAGAATAACTGTCAGCTTAGAAGCTTACCGGTCATTCTTTTTTATCTGCACTCATCAAACCAACTTCCGTCATAGGAGTCATACACCCCTCCGTAGGAACTCAGCATCCTCGCTAAGGTTTGCCGCACCATCATACTGCGAGGATTAAACTCTTAACACCATATTTGTCACAACCCAAGCCCATGGTACGTATTATCTGCTTTGGCCAAATAGACCGTGTGAACTTGTGCTCTTTCTTATATAACACTTTACTCTTCTCTCCCTTTCCAATGTGGGATTTGCCTAAGGTATATATGCACACTTTTTTCAAAAGTTTGGCAGCTTAGAAGCCTATAGTCTCTTTAAACCGCCCTCATCAATTCGCCCTCCATCATGGGAGTCACAAGGACATCCTCTTTCCTTATCACAGTACCATATATCCCTGATCCAGCATTATTTTGGCTTAACAGAGTTTTCTTGACAGCTAATTTCCCCAATTGCTTCATATTTCTTTCAAACATGCAATTTCTTTTACAGACCTAAATATCGCATTTGCATGGCTTAGAGAATACTTTACAAATTGTTTAAAATGAAAAACTTTTGGTTGGACTGTTCCAAAAGACTTTCTATACTAATAGGATAGTGCTCTAAACAAAAGAGTCCGGCACACACTTTTATGTTTACTTCACACCTAATATGGCTTAAATAAGAGCAGCTTTCGGTAGTATAAATGAAAATGCAATGTTTTTGCCATCTTTATTTAGCCACAAATGAATATTGATATAGATATGAGGATTGAACAAACCTTATAATTGTATATGGAATTCCAGAGTCAGCCAAATATTGTTCAGCCTTTCTTTTCCAAACCTGTAACCTTCATAAAAGTTAGTCTGCAAGAATAAATGGATGACAATATTTCACAAAATGACAGAAGAAATATAGGAAAAGAATCAAGTTACAAACCAATATATTCCCATTCCCCAAACTGTTCAAGGGGTGGTTAGGATTAGTCCCTCCCATTGACCCAACTAGCACGATTTGCTTCACACCAGCAGCTTTAGCTGTAAAATGCATATTGCATATCTTAGATAAGCAGACAGAAGTACATTTTAATTACCAAAAAATTCTCCAAGATTATTCCATACCAGCATCTATTTGGTTCTTTTGGCCAATCCAATCTACCTAAAAATACAAAGTCAGTAAATTTTGTGCCAGACAACGACAACTAAAAAGAGATAATTACAGTCCAATGCCTTTCAGTGATCTACTTTACAAAATAGTCAGAAAATGTATAGCTTTTTCATATTAAGTATAAATATGCATATAATATACATAAATATACACATTATACATTATTAGTGTATAGGTTTAGTATATATCGGCTAGCACCCGTAATTAATTTTGGCCGACGGGTCAAAAATGAGAAAATCCCAACTAAAAACCTGAGAACAGATATGGGTACCCAAAGCATGATGTACCTGTTCAGGATCTGCCCCATCTTCAAAATAGAATTCAGGTCTTCCACCTTTTGTTGGATCAAACCCGGGTTTCATTTTTGGCACAGCACTTGTAAGAATAACGAGAGCATTGATACCTTGTATAGCAGGAACAAGACTCTCAGTACCTGATATCACCAATATAAACATCATCTGCACCACCGATTTTTTGTTTGCTTTCCTTTGTTCTGACTAATCCTCTAGCGGTATATTTCTCTGACCTCTCCTTCAACTTCTTATAGACAATTGACCCTACAATTTAAACAACTCGTCAATGAAATAGGAACAGGAATAACTTAATTTACATCATACTCTAAAGCTCATAGCCACTAGACATGATTGATTCTAGCATTAGTCATTTAAAAGCCCACAGAAAAGTTGTAGCTCTTATACTCCGTTGAATATTCTTCAACTAGAGCCATCTAAGTCAGTGTGTGGAAGTTCTAACACATTTTGAAGTTGTCATGTGTTTACTTATTAAACAGTCAATTGAATTATAACGATAAATAACCAATCGACCAACTAAATTTGGTTTTAAAGCATGCAAGCTATGAGTATATGACCTCCTTCACCATCGGAAACAACCTAACTAATGGGTTATGCTACCTACCAAGAATTCGTAACATAGTAGTAGAAAGTAGAAACAGCAGAAAAATACATTCTTGAAAGCTATCAAGAGCCTCCTTTGATAGATTTGAGAATCAATGGTTACATGACAACATTTTACATATTATTGTAATAGGACTTTAATGCAAAAATGAATCTCACTACTTGGGCTCCCATCTCTTCTTTTAGGGTATTCTTTTTGAAGGGGGCAAAAGAAAGATAGAAGCTTGATCTTCTAGAACTATGTGTATCACTGATCATCAATGAAGTGGATTGAGAACCATAAGGTCTCAAGTTCAAATCTAATCGCAAAAACACTACGTGATTTCTTCTCATCTGTTCAAGCCTTGGGGGACAAAGTTATCGAGTACCTATACTGACGGAATGTAGTAGGTTACCCATGGTATTAGTCGAGGTGAGAACAAGCTGGCCCGAACACCACGAAAAAAATGTATCAGCTAATCTCCTCTCAACAATTTTCTACCAAACATTACAATTGTGTAAATCATCATGTGCCTTAGCTAGGTCTCATTGTTATCACACTCATACAATTCCAATACCTTAATCCCACATTAACCATTAACAACCTTACTTCCACAAAAAAGCCAAAAATCATAACCAGAATCCCCCGGAATTAGCACCCGAAAAACTACATAATCAATTTTTGGAAGAAAAAAAAACTACATCTTTATACTGAATTTGCATATCATAACCACAAATTAGCAGTAATTACAGTAGTATTCCACATTTCGACTTAAAAAATCCTGAAAATGAAGATTACGTAATACGCACTTTCCTCTTTACCCGCCCTTCAAAAAATTATAAATAAAAGTATATTTTTACTATATTACTCTTTATCTCTCTAATAAATTAGACTATCAATACTGGTTACTTTAAAAAAATAATTAATGTAAGGATAAAATTGGAAAACTTTAATTAATTCTATCTTGATTTTATAAATTAACAAGTATTTTAGGACATATATTTATAGTAATGTGAACAACTAATATAAGACGGAGGGAGTAAATCAAGAAACCCCCCAAAAGGAAACTTTACCAGTTCTACCACCAGCACCAGTAACAAGAACAGTGCTTGTGTTCAAATCAGCCATGACCACTACTGAGAATCTCCTAAATTTCTTGTTTTTCTTTGGAAATGATACAAGTGATGAGGTTGTTATTGTTACAAGTGAAGACAACTCTAGATGTCTAGGATTTACCAAACTTAATTTATGGCATTAGCAAGGAGATACACGTGTCAAGGTAGCCATTTTTATAGCAAGAAAATTTTAGACTATTCAAGAATCAAATATGGTATGTGATATTACTCGAAAGTCATTATTTTCTTGATTAATAGGTAGTTGGGATTTTTGTACATTTTCTTATCCATTTGTCAGATTTCCTTGTGACCAATCATCTTATCTAACTTTTCATAACTAGCTAAAAAAATTTAATCAATGGCACCCCAGATCCGGCTCCTCTCCATTTGATTAAGTACACGTTTAGATGAGAGACATATGTCATATTTAATTTGTAAAGGTCAAGATTTTATTACACTAACATGTATTATAATCATAGTTAAGTGAATAATTTTTAGAAAAGTACTCTCCAGTTTTGGAAAGAAAAAGATATTCCCCACAAATTTTGGTACGCATTAATATCATTAATTTCATCTTATATATATAATAATATTTAAATGTTAAACTGTACGACTTTTTGTGCCAGTAAATTTATTTTTGAAATAACCAAAAAAGGGAAAAATTTCAATGTTGACAAAAACCATAAAATAAAAGAACAGGAATAACAAGAAGAGGCTAGAGATCATCAGCCTACTGTGTTTGAAGAAAAAAAAGAAATATGTTTCTTTAGAATATTCTTTAGTTTTTTTTTGTGTGTGAAATAAAAGAAAACGTTGTTCAAAACCCAAATGTTTTTGAAAACTATTGTTTATCACGCTAAACAAACACCTTATTAGGTCCATGTTTAGGGATGGCAGATGGGTACAATTTTGCGGATTTCGCACTGCATCCGCCTCAATTGGGACGGATATGGGTATAACTTTGACGGGTAGTAGGCGGGTATGAGTATAACTTTGACGGATAGCAGGTGAGTATGAGTATAACTTTGGTGGGTAGTAGGCGAGTATGGTAGGTGGTGGATTTGCAGTTATATCTGCCTCATACCCGCCCCGCATCCAACCGCCCGCCCCAAATCCAGCCGCCTGCCTTATAACCGCCAAATTATACCCATACCCGCCTACTACCTGCAAAAGTTATACCCATACCCGCCCCAACTGGGGTAGTAGGCGGATATGTATGTTGAAAATGTACCCGCCACCCGTGGCGGATAAGTGACAGATATAAAATTTTCTGGCGGGTACGAGTGCGGGGGAGGGGTACCCGCATCCGCCCCGCCCAATTGCCATCCCTATGACCATGTTCTACAATTTTAATATTTAAATATTATTATATAAGATGAAATTAATGATATTAATGGGCATCAAAATTTGAGGGGAATATCTTTTTCTTTTCAAAATTGGAGAGTACTTTTCCAAAAATTATTAACTTAACTATGATTATGATGCTTGTTAGTGTAATAAAATCTTGACATTTTAAAATTAAATATGACACATATTTCTCACATAAATGCGTACTTGAGGAAATGGAGAGAAAAGGGTAATGAAGAGGAGGATCCCGGGGGGATTCAATAGATAAGCGAAAGGATCATGGAGGGGGGCATTACCTGACCTTCGCATTACAATCCTAGGAGTGAGGGACAGATCCTTACACTTTAGCTTAAAAGGCAGCTTGGTATACTAAGTTTTAGCTATGCACAGGGTTCGAAGAAGGGCCGAACCACAAGAGTCTATTGTACGCAGTATTACCTTGTATTTCTACCTTATCAGAATAAAAAGAAACAGAAAGGAGGAGGGTTGCTTCTCGTCAGATAAGCTTACAAAAAAGTTCTCCTTAGAATTAGAAGCAACCAAACAAAATTCAATCAGGATCGAAAAACTTTATCGTAGTTGGTTAATCCATAAACTCAATTTACACTTTGTATACAAAAAAATGTTTTCTCAAATTCTAAATCCACACTCTATTAAAAAAAATAGAGAGACAAAAAGGAAGAAAGAGGTAAAGCCAATGCCCACGCCCCGACTCAACCGCCCAAAACAAGATCATCCACCCCACCTGCCCTCCCAATTGAAAAAAGTTTAAATCTCAAATGGTACATTACGTTGGGTTTAAATGATAGATTGAATGGGAAATGGAGGGAGTTCCCTCTTACTCTATGAAATAATCATTTGTCCCACATCGGTAGTGGAAAGAAAAGTGGGAGTTGTCCCACATCGGTAGTGGAAAGAAAAGTGGGAGTTCTCTCTTGCTTTATAAAATAAGCATTTGTCCCACATCGGTAGTGGAAAGAAAAGTTCTTCTACTTATAAGTAGAATTACTCCTTCTTGTCAATAAAAGGGTTGAGGGGGCAAGGACCCCTCGCGCCGTCGTCATCGCTCGGCTTCGGCTTCGGCTTCTGATTGATTGATAATCTTTTTGGACCAAATTTTCTTTAATTTTAAATTATTTAATTAAATTAATTAACTTATCCAATCCTACCCGTTAGTGACCCTGACCCGCGACCCGGCCGGATCCGCGTGTCCGACCCGCGGCCCGGTTTCTTTCCCACGTTTAAATTTCCCACCAGTTTTAGTGACTGTTCAGAAGGGTTGGAAACCTTCAGAAACAGTACTTCCATGGCTATAAATTCGTTTGATTCCTCAGAATTTTACTTACGAAATTTCTGAACAACACAAACTTCTTCTTCTTCTGCATAAACAAATTCTGTGTGATATACTTTTGTTGAGTGGTTCGCCGCTACCCGAATTTGGAGTACTACTATTCTGGTAAGATAATCGTTCTATCCTGGGAGGGGATATTCCATCAACCTCGAGTACTGTGAGGGGAATAATTTCCTTAAGGACACACTTTGAACTAAGTGAGCTCGATTATATTCTGGAAAAATTATTCTTATTTTTCCAACACTGATTCTGTTTATTTTAAGTAATTATTATTTACTGGTTTTTTTCGGCTTCGGATTCGGATTCGGTCAAATGATCTGATTGATTGATAATCTTTTTGGACCAATTTTTATTTAATTTTAAATTATTTAATTAATTATAATTTAATTAAATTAATTAACTTATCCAATCCTACCCGTTAGTGACCACGACCATGACCGGCCGGATCCGCGTGTCGACCCGCGACCGGTTTCTTTCCCACGTTTAAATTTCCCACCAGTTTTAGTGACTGTTCAGAAGGGTTGAAAACCTTCAGAAACAGTACTTCCATGGCTATAAATTCGTTTGATTCCTCAAAATTTTACTTACGAATTTTCTGAACAACACAAACTTCTTCTTCTTCTGCATAAACAAATTCTGTGTGATATCTTTCTTTGTTGAGTGGTTCGCCGCTACTCCGAATTTGGAGTACTACTATTACGGTAAGATAATCGTTCTATCCTGGGAGGGGATATTCCATCAACCTCGAGTACTGTGAGGGGAATAATTTCCTTAAGGACACACTTTGAACTAAGTGGGCTCGATTATATTCTGGAAAAATTATTCTTATTTTTCCAACACTGATTCTGTTTATTTTAAGTAATTATTATTTACTGATTTTTTTTTTGGAATATAGATTAATAACAATCTTAAGGAAATTATATTTTTAGATTAATCTGTATTCTGTTTTGGACACTAAAACCTGTGTGGTTTTCTACTCCGTATGAAATTTCATATTCTGACTTGAAGACATAAAAACTTCGTTGGAATATTAAAGTTCATACTTGTACAACTATTTGAAGAACATAAAAACTTCATTGTTGTTTGTATTACGGTTTGGAGATTAAAACTTGTGTAGTTTTCTACTCCATATGAATATTAGTATTCTGACTCGAAGATATAAAAACTTCGTTGGAATACTAAAGTTTCATAATTATACTGCGATTTGAAGAAATAAAATCTTCATCGTCTAAGTCTGTGATTGAATTGCTATTCGGTTTTATTAACGAAAACAGGTTTGTCGATTTGTGATGACAAACGAATAATGGCAATTGAGACCGGAACTACCTCTGCGAATACTTTGCACCAACGGTTACTCCTACAACCCGTACCGCTTTGCCGTGCCACCGGGAGAAACTGCGAAGTTCACCGGTGCCAACTTTAAAGGATGGCGACAAAGAATGTTCTTTTGGCTTACCACCCTTAGTATGCAAAAGTTCACCGGTGAGGACCTCTCCGTGCTGCCGCCGACATGCCTGACAACCAACAGTTCATGGTTACTGAGGCTTGGAAACAGGCTGATTTTTTGTGCAAAGGCTACATTTTGAGTGCCTTAGAAGATGACTTGTACAACGTCTACAGTGCAGTAGATACTTCCAAAGAATTATGGAGTGCACTTGAAAAGAAGTACAAAACCGAAGATGCTTGCTTGAAGATGTTTGTGGTTGCCAAATTCCTACACTACAAAATGGTGGATGGAAAAACCGTTGGAACCCAAGTTCAAGAGCTTCAACTTATCTTCCATGACCTTATTGCTGAACGTATGATAGTAAATGAAGCGTTCCAAGTGGCTGCAATGATTGAGAAGCTGCCGCCCTCATGGAAAGATTTCAAGAATTATCTTAAGCACAAAAGAAAGGAAATGAAGTTGGAAGATCTTGTGATTCGTCTCAAGATCGAGGAAGATAACAAAACCGCTGAGAAGAGGTACCGTAAGACTTCACCAATTGAAGGGGCAAACATCGTTGAAGATGCTGCTCTGAAAAAGAACAAGAAAAGGAAGAGGCCTTTTGGGAAGGAGAAGGATTCCAACAAGAAAAAGTTCAAGGGCAACTGCTTTAATCGTGGGAAAGCTGGCCACAAAGCCCCGGATTGTTGTCTCCCGAAAAAGAACAAGGGAAAAGGACAAGCCAATATGGTGGAAAATAATGATGATATAGATGATCTGTGTGCAATGCTATCGGAGTGCAATTTGGTTGGGAACCCAAAGGAGTGGTGGCTTGATTCTGGTGCCACTCGACATGTTTGCGCTACAAAAGAAGCATTTGCAACCTATGCTCCCGCTGGACCCGAAGAGGTATTGTTTATGGGAAATACTGCAACAGCCAAGGTTGAAGGATATGGGAAGATACTTCCGAAGATGACTTCCGGCAAGGTCTTGACTCTCAACAATGTTATGCACGTTCCAACAATTCGGAAGAATTTAGTTTCAGTCGGACTACTCGTCAAAAACGGGTTTAAGTGTGTGTTGGTTAGTGAGAAAATTGTAATAAGTAAGAATGATTTGTTCATAGGAAAGGGCTACCTCACCGAGGGCCTTTTCAAACTCAATGTAGTGGTTGTTGACAGTATTAATAAGAATTCAGCTTCGTCTTACTTATTGGAGTCAAATGATTTATGGCATGTTCGTTTAGGACATGTCAACTACAAAACCTTGCGAAAATTGATTAATTTAGAAGTATTGCCTAAATTCGAGTGTAATAAATCTAAATGTGAAATCTGTGTTGAATCTAAGTTTGTTAAACATCCATATAAGTCTATTGATAGAAATTCAAATCCTTTAGACTTAATTCACACGATATATGTGATATGAAGTCAATACCATCTCGCGGTGGGAAAAAGTATTTTATAACTTTTATTGACGATTGCACTCGATATTGTTATGTGTATTTGCTTAATAGTAAGGATGAAGCAATTGATGCATTTAAGAAATACAAAAACGAAGTGGAAAATCAATTGAATAAAAAGATAAAAATGATTAGAAGTGATAGGGGTGGAGAGTACGAATCTCCTTTTGCAGAGATATGTTTAGAATATGGAATTATTCATCAAACTACGGCCCCTTACACACCACAATCAAATGGAATTGCGGAAAGGAAAAACCGAACATTAAAGGAAATGATGAATGCCTTACTAATAAGTTCCGGTTTACCGCAAAGCTTGTGGGGGTGGCTATCCTTACAACTAACCGAATACTCAACAGGGTGCCCCACAAGCAAAACACAATCTATTCCATATGAACTATGGAAAGGAAGAAAACCCAACTTGAAATATTTCAAAGTGTGGGGGTGTTTAGCAAAGGTCCAAGTTCCTTTGCCCAAAAGGGTACAAATCGGACCAAAAACTGTGGATTGTGTTTTTATTGGTTATGCTACAAACAGCAAAGCTTGTCGGTTTTTGGTTCACAAATCGGACAATCCCGAAATACATGTTAATACGGTAATTGAATCAGATAATGCTGAATTCTTTGAAAACATTTATCTGTATAAAACTGAATGTGAGTCGTCAAGTGAAAGATCTAAACGACCGCGGGAAGAACCAAAGAAAAATACACCAAGTAAAAATGATGCAAGGCGTAGCAAACGTCAAAGGACAACTACTTCCTTTGGACCAGATTTTGTGACATTCTTGCTTGAATATGAGCCTCAAACATTTAAAGCAGCGATGTCTTCTTCTGATTCAGCATTTTGGAAAGAGGCAGTCAATAGTGAGATTGAATCAATTTTGAACAATCATACATGGGAATTGGTTGATCTTCCTCCTGGAAATAAATCTTTAGGATCAAAATGGATTTTTAAAAGGAAAATGAAAGCTGATGGCACTATTGACAAATATAAGGCAAGACTTGTGGTCAAAGGTTATAGACAAAAAGAAGGCCTTGATTACTTTGACACATACTCGCCGGTAACAAGAATAACATCTATTCGGGTGTTAGTGGCATTGGCGGCCGTATATGGTATTGAAATCCATCAAATGGATGTCAAGACAGCTTTCTTAAATGGAGAATTGGAGGAAGAACTTTACATGGAACAACCTGAGGGTTTTGTGGTTCCTGGTAAAGAAAGGAAAGTGTGCAAACTTGTTAAGTCACTTTATGGACTTAAACAAGCACCCAAACAATGGCATGCGAAATTTGACCAAACAATGTTGGCAAATGGATTTAAGATTGATGAGTGTGACAAATGTGTTTACATTAAAAATACTCCAAATCATGAAGTCATTGTTTGTTTATATGTTGATGACATGTTGATAATGAGTAGAGATATTACCGATGTAAATGCTACGAAGCGTATGCTGGCTACAAATTTGATATGAAGGACTTAGGAGTTGCTGATTTGATCTTAGGTATCAGAATTCATAAAAATCCACAAGGTCTAGCATTATCGCAGTCTCATTATATTGAAAGAGTACTTGACAAGTTTAAGTATTTAAATTTCAATGTTGCAAAGACTCCAATTGATGCAAGTTTTGCACTTCAAAAGAATAAAGGTGAAAGTGACTCACAATTGGACTATGCACGAGTTTTGGGAAGCTTGATGTATATTATGAATTGTACACGACCAGATATAGCATGTGCTATAAGCAAGCTGAGTCGATTCACGAGTAATCCCAATCAAACTCATTGGATGGCAATGAAACGAGTCTTGGGGTATTTAAAACACACCCAAGACTATGCTTTGCATTATAAAAAATATCCCGCCGTGATCGAAGGATATAGTGATGCAAATTGGATCACCGGATCATCTGAATTTAAATCCACGAGTGGTTATGTTTTCACAATTGGGGTGGATCAGTGTCTTGGAAATCATCAAAACAAACATGCATCGCCCGCTCTACAATGGAATCTAAATTTATAGCTTTAGACAAGGTCGGTGAAGAAGCTGAATGGCTCCGGAATTTCTTAGAAGATATTCCATTCTGGCCCAAACCTTTGGCTCCTATATGTATACATTGTGACGATCAAGCGACAATAGGTAGGGCGGGGAGCGTAATGTACAACGGAAAATCTCGTCACATACGACGAAGACACAATACCGTTAGACAACTCCTCTCTAGTGGCGTTATCACGATTGACTATGTAAAGTCAAGAGATAACGTGGCGGATCCGCTTACAAAAGGCTTATCTAGAGAGGGAGTTAGTAGATCATCAATGGGAATGGGGTTAAGGCCGAGGACAAGTCATCATGGCGGTAACTCTACCTAGCAGACTGGAGATCCCAAGAGCTAGGTTCAAGGAGATCAAACAAAGTTGTGACTGACGGTTCAACATTGTCAAATAACTCAACCCATTCTCGGATGAAGACAATGTTCAGAAATAAGGATAAAACCGTATGGCTTGTTAATGAGTTAATAAAGCATTAATGTTCTTTAATGATTATCTAAATCTGACATTGTATGACCAGATAATGTGGCTATAGGACCACATGTTTAGAAATCACCTATGTGAGTGTTAAGTGTAAGCCGCTTTAAAGGGGAATGACAGTGAAGGCCCATTCTCTATGCACTCATGAAACCAGGAGGTGTTCATGGCTGAAACGAACACAACCGTGAGAACCATAAACGGTTGAGGGTTGATTGTGTGACTTATGTTGTCTAGGTATACAACAAAGTTCGACGGTTCAAAGATATCAAATCTACCGATTGATCGAGTATATCCGATATAAGTTCACTACGGAAAGTTCAAAGGGAAACCTACTTATCCAGATGCAGTCAATTCTCGCTTGTATATCACACTTGTCCGCGCATTCATTTATCTTATAGCCATTCCCCATTCATGTGGGGGACTGTTGGGTTTAAATGATAGATTGAATGGGAAATAGAGGGAGTTCCCTCTTGCTCTATAAAATAATCATTTGTCCCACATCGGTAGTGGAAAGAAAAGTGGGAGTTGTCCCACATCGGTAGTGGAAAGAAAAGTGGGAGTTCTCTCTTGCTTTATAAAATAAGCATTTTTCCCACATCGGTAGTGGAAAGAAAAGTTCTTCTACTTATAAGTAGAATTACTCCTTCTTGTCAATAAAAGGGTTGAGGGGGCAAGGACCCCTCGCGCCGCCGCCGTCGCTCGCTCGGCTTCGGCTTGGCTTGGCTTGGCTTGGCTTCGACTTCGGCTTTGGATTTGGATTTGGATTTGGTCAAATGATCTAATTGATTGATAATCTTTTTAGACCAAATTTTCTTTAATTTTAAATTATTTAATTAATTATTATTTAATTAAATTAATTAACTTATCCAATCCTACCCGTTAGTGACCCTGACCCGCGACCCGGCCGGATCCGCGTGTCTGACCCGCGACCCGGCCGGATCCGCGTGTCTGACCCGCGACCCGGTTTCTTTCCCACATTTAAATTTCCCACCAGTTTTAGTGACTTGTTCAGAAGGGTTGCAAACCTTCAGAAATAGTACTTACATGGCTATAAATTCGTTTGATTCCTCAGAATTTTACTTACGAATTTTCTGAACAACACAAACTTCTTCTTCTTTTGCATAAACAAATTATGTGTGATATACTGCTGTTGAGTGGTTCGCCGCTACCTGAATTTGGAGTACTACTATTCTGGTAAGATAATCGTTCTATCCTGGGAGGGGATATTCCATCAACCTCGAGTACTGTGAGGGGAATAATTTTCTTAAGGACACACTTTGAACTAAGTGGGCTCGATTATATTCTGGAAAAATTATTCTTATTTTTCCAACACTGATTCTGTTTATTTTAAGTAATTATTATTTACTGGTTTTTTTTGGAATATAGATTAATAACACATTATAGTACGTATATAAACAATATATGTTTAGTTAATGGTATATAGATGATATATGATATACACGTATAATATACCTAGGGAGGTGAAGGGAAAAATGGTGGAGCTGTTTGAAGATCTTTAGAACGCCTTCCAAGTTAGTATAGCAGTGAGCTATAATCATATCTTGTAAGTATATCTTTTAATTAACTTTGAAAACATGAATAAGCATAGCATATCCCTCTTTTGGGATCTTTTAGTTCAACTACTGAGTTCATTTATAAGAATGTTACAATTGGTCTTCATCTTAGTCATTTATCGTGATATATACAAGAAGATATGGTTCTTATGGACATTATCTTGATATATGACTAGTCTTTATTTATACGGACTTTCAGGATTGTTAATAGAAATGTTTTTGGAGGATAAGGTTCTTATGGACATTATAGTGATGGCTTATGAATGAATCTCAAGAGACATCATCAAGAATAAAATATATGTCAATGAGGTGGCTTTGACCTATCTATAAGGACAGTCCGAGTTGACGGTTCTAATTTTGTTACAGTAAAAGCTCTTACTGGAATAACTTGTATTGATGGAATAGAAACTCTTCCTGCTCTCGTATCCGATGAAGAAAAGTACTCCCAAGGGACATCTATGAACGATTCTCTTTTTTTTTCTCGGTATGTCGCTTCGCGAACAAAGAGCTAGCGAGTAGTGAATGAACATGAATCTTTCTGAATATCCTTCGCCGTATGTGTGGTATTATGCATCAACATTCGTGTTAAAACTCATTCAAATTAAAAGTGCCGTAGTAATAGATATGAATTGTGTTTTATGGACATTGTTGGAATTTAATCTTTAATTACTTATTTATTCGCTTCTTTAAATGCTGATATCACCTTACAAAAAAATTCTATGTACGTCACCTACTAAGTCATTTCATCCACGAATTTGTAAAGTCCTAATCTCATATACAGGCCTTGAACCAGCTATGTTAAATCCAACATAGTTGTTAATCATATCATTTGGCTTCACATGGAAATGGCAGGCACTAATGATATCATCCGTACCCATCAAACCTATAATTGCACAAGATGTCATATAGTCATAAAAAGGGCGGCCGTTGCACTAAGCTCCCGCTATGTGCGGGGTCCGGGGAAGGACCAGACCATAAGGGTTTATTGTATGCAGTCTTACCTTGCATTTCTGCAAGATGTTGTTTTCACAGCTTGAACTCATGACCTCTTGGTCAATGGCAACAATTTTACCAATTACTCAAAGGCTCTCCTTCTAAGATGTCATATAGTCATAATCTTGAAAAATAAAATTTCCAAACCATTATTGTGCTGATGCCAGATTGATGATACATCTTAATCATAATATGTTATTGTTGACAATATAATCAAATATTAAAAGTGTGTTCTATCTAACAGCTTAAGCTTTTAGATCAGATGGTCAAATACTTCAAAATGGTATTAGAACAGGACAAACGTCCTGGGATCGAACCTCACTGCCACTCATTCTCAAAAAGAATTTCCACGTGCTTTTGGACCATGAAAAAAATCAGGCCAACACGTGAGCTTTAAGCTTTTAGATCAGATGATTACACACTTCAATAGTTATATTAGTAAACAACCTACGTATTAACATCAATATCCATCCCATGTGAATATCATGTTTGATGCGTTACGCTATCTTATTGGGATATACAATCATATATTGTTTTTATAGAAGACCCCTTTGTCCGAAAGTTTTTGACTTATTGTTTATAGCCCCCACCACAAGTGAATATCATGTTTGATGCGTTACACTGTCTTATAGGGATATGCAATCAATCAAACTTCTTTATAAGAGCCTCGTCTAGCCGAATGTTTTTTTGACTACTACAACGAAACATAACATGGATAATCAGTTTTTAAAAATTTGGCTGTTACAATGAAATATTATTTAAAGCATGATTAATATAGAGATCTGATTATATTATTATCATTAAACCAATCTTCTTGTGTCATTTGGATAATATTACAACTTACCCCTTATAAAATATGTGACCGGTTTATAGCCCCACCAGTCCTAATAAGCTAGAAAAAATGCAAACTTTATCCTTTTGGAATAATAATAATCAACTTTATTATATAATCATAGAAAGGTAGACTGATAAAAATAGAATGGAGAAACAGAAGGGAGAGTTTATTTACAAGATTTGTGGATGGATGGATCATCACTAGTTGAAAGGAAGTACTAATAGACTACTAATTAATTGATAATGACAACAAAACATCTACATCATTTAAATCAATGTGACAGGAAATTTTGATCTTCCCATAATCATTCTTGAAGTTTTTTTCTCCCAACAACAGCAATATGATATACTAAGCTGTGACAGATGTCTCCACAGCAACACCAGAGTAGTTAACTTCAGCCAGCCTATCAACTTCCCAAAGCTGTGGTAATGCTTCCCTTATGTTGTGGATACTTTCTAATGCATAATCTGCACCTACAACTCTTTGGGAATTGCCAACCTGAAATATAACAGCAGCAACTCAGCATTAGCAAGATAACATAATAAAGTCTTGTTTGGTTCGAAGACTAGTTATGCTGACCGTATTTCATATCGGAAATAGTAATGAATAGGATGTATAAATAATACTAGCATTAGTTGTACTAGACTTAGTTATACCAAACAACCCCTAAGAGGTAGTAGTTCAACAAGATTGGTCTAGTAAGGACTATCCCCTCCTTTTCATTTTATTACACCAGTGTTAGACTGTGTACGTAGTTTAAGAAAGATAAACTGCCGCCCACAATTTAGACACAATTTTGGGGTTATAGAGCCTCTCGTTAATGGTAAAATACAAAGTTTTAATGTTAAGAATTTTCAAACATTTATAGAGATGTATCCTTATTTGTGGAACAGACTATGAGGGATTACAACTACTTACCAAGACAGTATCAAGACCTACACGCTTGCCAGCTTGAACGTTACGGACACTATCTTCAAAGAAAAGCTGAAAGTATAAAAAATCCAAATGAGTATATTAAGATAGCATAATTCTTGAATTAGTATGATTCAAGAGTGGAACAGTTAAAATACTATCTTCAAAGAAAAGCTGAAAGTATAAAAAATCCAAATGAGTATATTAAGATAGCATAATTCTTGAATTAGTATGATTCTTACTGTTCTGTGTGGGTTAATGTTGGCTATCTTTAAAGCCCGTTCGATGGCAACTTCTGAAGGCTTGCATACAATTGGTGTCTTTGGCAACACTGCTCCGGGCTTAGGTTGAGAAAAATGTCCAATAATGTCAAAAATCTCAGAGCCGTTAGTAACAGCAGTGTTGGAGGCCAATGTGTCTGAACCAACAAACTCAATGTCGTCTTCGTCATCTGATGGAGTGCTCTTGTGAATTGGATTCAGTGTCTCAAAGCATAATATCCCTTCAAAACAACCTTCCAATCCAAGTTTACTCAGAACTTTGAGAGCATGGACCTTATCAGCATTAGTGAAGATCTGTTACACACACAAAAACAACATTAGAAAAATGCTTCAATCAGCCACTTTTCCGATGGCCAGAATACACATATAATATACGTATTGTATACATACAATACACATATAATACATAAATATACATATAATATGCATAATCAGTGTATAGGTTTTGTATATTTTGGCTAGCGCACGTAATTAATATCCTGACGGGCCAAACATGGAAATATCCCTGTTAACGAAAATGCTTATGAATTGTGATTAAGGACTTACAACTTTGCGGATAGGTACACTAAGCAAAAGACTTCTCAGAACAGGGTCAGGCCTCAAATTTTCATAAGGTAATCTACCATGGACAAAACTGCAGAAAAACAAATTTGCAAATTTAAGTTCAATAATTTAATACAATGAGAGTTTAAAATCAATTCAATGCAACTACTGCTACAAATACTCACCTATGGTACTCATCATAGTCGAAATCGTAGCCGATTGCCTGCCAAAAATTAATGACTTATTTCATAAGTTAAAAGTTCTCAATAAAACTTTGTTTGGATGATCAAAACTGATGCTTAAAAAAGGAAAAAAAAAACTTTACCCTGAGGCCTGCCATTGTGGTTCCATAATTTTTGTACAGCAAATTACCCAACTCAGGAATTTTGCTTTGTTCTATGCCAAGCTTTTCAACCATACAATCTGCACAAGTAAATCAACTCCAAAATAAGGCACCATTCCCGGTTTTTGGCGCAAAAAAAACTTCGGTCGGTCAATTTTTGTTGTGTTATTAATAGTATTTTTTGGTAATCACCGTTAGTTCTGAAGTCCATTATGGTAGTTGGCCCAAAGATGCTCCACTTAGCAAAATTTAAAA
Organism: Anisodus tanguticus; assembly: GCA_034509755.1. Taxonomy (NCBI): domain Eukaryota; kingdom Viridiplantae; phylum Streptophyta; class Magnoliopsida; order Solanales; family Solanaceae; genus Anisodus; species Anisodus tanguticus. Next base: position 3,966,507 of record CM067555.1, on the reverse strand, counting down.
ACTAAAAATGTTCGGAGTTATACTTAAGGACAAAAATAGACCTACTTTCATAGATAAACAACAATTTTGGCTAAAAACTTAATTTGAAGAACAATATCATGAAGTATACCTTCAATATTCTTGCGTACACTAGCCGCCAGACCAGTACTAAGGGGATAAAGAGTATCATCTAGATCTGTAAATATCAAAATGCTTTATCATCAAATTTGCCAAAAGATAAATAAAAGATGAAATGAATGAACAAATGGAGTTTGAACTATGTTGTTCTGACTCTTCAAAAATGCCGATAGGTACGTATCGTACCCTAAAAATTAGTGCAATTTTGGAGGATCCAAGAGATTTTTTTTAAAAGAATATAAGCAACATAGGATTTGACAACTATATTTTTGAGAAAAGATAACATACCAAAAAGAAGACAGTCGTATTTTGGCCTCTGAACATGCCCATATTCCATTTTGGCCTAAAAAAACTTGAGTAAAGAAGTGAAATACGTAAGAATAGTGGAAAAAGAAAATCTAAATCTACCAAAACCAATTTGAAAATTCAGTCTAAGTCTCAATCTACACTTCTTCATGATGGCTTCCCAATTATTGAGTTTCACATATATGATTATTACAAGCAAAAGAAAGGGGGCTATTATTCTATATGTCCTCATTATTTTTTTAGTTCCGTAAAGAATGGATCTTGGGCCTAACTTAATCCCAAAAGCTAGCTTGTAGGGGGATTGTCCAAGTACATATAAGGAGTAATGGATCTTGGGCCTAACTCAACCCCAAAAGCTAGCTTGTAGGGTGAGGATTGTCCAAGTCCATATAAAGAGTCCATGTTTCCATTCCATATTCGATGTGAGACTCTTAACAAGTTATTATAAAAACAAGCCACAAGTCCATAACTTATTTCTTCTGTCAAGCCAAAAATAAAGTGGACCCTTGACCCTCATAAATCACAAAAATATAATAATAGAACTTCTCCAAATAGAAAACAAAGAAGCAGCATTTAGATTCTTCAAAGTACAATTCATTAGAACAATAATGAAAAGCAAAATCTAATGCACTTCATAACTAATCTTCCAAGAAAATATCCAATACGTGTACTCCTTCGGTTTACTTTTACTTATCATGTTTCACTTCTCAAGAGTCAATTTGACTAATCTTCATAGCTAAATTGGATTAGAATATTTCAACATTATAAAACTAAAATTCAGATGTTCAAAAACTATACAAAAAATACGATAAGTTACAATTTTCCACATATTAATATGATGAAAAATACATCTTAAAATGTTGATCAAAATCTATATAATTTGAATCTCAATAAGCGAAACGCGATAAGTAAAAGTTAACCGAGGGATTATTTGTAAGGAAAACTACACAAACATCAGCAAAAGGAAGCAAATAAAAGAGAGAGAGAAAAACAGCAAACTTCCCCCTTAGATATCTCATTTTGGTGTCAATCAAAGCAAATAAACCCAACTTCAAGATATTAAAAACTGTTACATTCATGAATCTGCACAATTTATCACAGTGCAAACACAAATTTTAACATTATAAACACTAAACAAATTCCAAGAAAACATCATTCTTCATTATTCAATCAAATATAAATCATTTTAACCAAAACTACTTCAGTGGATCAAAAAATTAACTTTGACCCTCCAACACAAACATCAAAATGAACATACTTTGGTTTCAAAAACATCAAAATAAACCCATTACCAATCCTAGATTTTTCAATATTTCTCATCCATCATTATTCAAAAATAATACTCCACTAAGTAATAGAGAAAATGGAGAAACAGATAAGGAAAAACAAGTTAATCATTAATCAAAAACTAGTTTAATGGTTCAAAAAGTTTAACTTCGACCCTCCCAACATACACATCAAAATGAACAAGATCAACATAAAGCCATTACTACTCCCAGATTCTGCAATATTTCTCACCAAAAAAGTATGCAAAAAAAATAATCAATACTTAATAGAGAATGGAGAAAACCAAGATAGAAAAACATACCAAAAATGAAGATACACTAGACTTTTGTTGTTGTAGTGAAAGTGTTTTTTTTTGTGTAATAGTATTTGCAAAGAAGAGAAGGAAGGAGGGGAGGAAAATCAGTAGGTATTCGTTGGGTTTATATAGGCAAAATGTTGCGTCTTTTCCCATTTTAAAAAAATAGAAGTAGTAACAGATTATTAAAAAACCGCCTAAGTATTTTCTTCGGCTTTTCCATTAATTAGAAAAAAGACCTTTTTTTTTTTTTTTTTTGAAAAAGTCGTTTTTCTTTTTCTTTTACTTTTTTTGCATATTCGTTTGTGCTTCTCCGTTATACTTTCTGGACTAGCATATATTTGTTGAAACTGACAAATTTGTCCTCTTTTCGCTTCCATTTGGTCATAGATTTTGAAGGAAACTTAAAATTTGAAAATTTGAGTTTTTGAAGTTGTGATTTTTGAAATTTAAAGTTGTGTTTGGATATGCATTTTACTTTTAAAAAATTTAAAGTTTTTTTGAAAATAGATTTTCAAAATCTATTCCAAAATTTATGACTAAACAGATATTTGAAGATAAATTTTTAAAATCTCATAAAAAATGTATGACCAAATGTTAGCTTCATTCCCCCCCCTCAAAATACTCCCCATTTTTTTTTCTTTTACTTTTTATAACAAGTGTTATTCGAGCCGGTTTACACAAAGTTTAGCTATTGTTTACCCCAAAAAAAGGTATAGTTGAATTTGTAAGTGCTTTTAAGGTTATGTGGATAGATTTATAAATAAGTTCGATAAACAATTAATAATAAATAAGTAAATGAGAATAATAAGCAAGTAATTAGCATGTAATGTCGTAATCTTGATTTAAATTGAATTGAGAGTTTAGTCTGATTCTTAGCTAAATTGCTTTGGGCCCGAGTCAATAACAAGAGCACTTTTGAATATAATTATGCAAGTATGATATGTCCTTCTAACATGAAGGTTGAGCTCCTTTTATAGCTAACAATGCAAGACATTTATGCTTAAGAATCACTCCTCATTAAATGCAACTAAATGATAAAAACGGTCACTTAATGAGCAAATAGTAACGGTTGGCGCCATATTTGGAATGGGTAGGTGCTAAGCTCCTTCGGTCTTCCACCCGATGTCACCAAGTCCGATCTCCATTCGGTGTCATCTGGCTCGGTCGTCAACCGGTCTTGTTATGACACCCGAACTCTCCATCAATTCAAATTGCTACTTCCTTCGATTTCAATTCTCAAACCATGCCACGTGTCGTGCCGATTTTCACCGTATACAACTACTTAATTGCATTACACATTGTTTTCAGTAGCACAAATACTGACTAATCTGCCTATAAATTTAAACACGTGTAAAAATAGTGGCGGATGCAGCATGTAAGCACCGGGGTCATATGAACCCTGTATATTTTAATGTGAATCATACAATTTGTATAGAGATTTATTAAAATTATAATAAATAGTAGATCTGAATCTATAATTTTAGCAGTGCAATGAATTCAATACTAAAAACCTTATGATTGAACCCGTAAAATTTAATTGTGAATCCACCTCTATAAAAAATTCACTTAACTTTTTTTTCTCCGTTGAGATCTACCTCTTATATTTGTCTTTTTATTTCAAAATCCCACGTCAAAATTGAAAATCAAGGACTCTATCATATCTATCTTGTTTTAGCTTAGTATTAATAAATTATTGTTGTTTGAGGAGTTCAAAAGAATCAAAACTGTGTTGTAGAATTTATATAAAAATGCAAGAAATTTAAGGAATCAATATTCTAATTCACATAAGAAATTAGGTACTTTGACTTGTTAATTTTGTCATTCGTTTGGAGCCGAAAAAGTAAGATTTAAGTTTATATCACTTAAAAATTAATTGCATAAGTATATTGGTTAATACCTAGCAAAGAAAATGTTAGGAGATCGAAATAATACGACGTCATGCGAAAGCTAATAATTGCAAATTTCAAACGACGATAAATCAGACAACAAAGAAACTATATTAAAAATGCATAATATTCTATATAGTTTGATTAATTAATCTACATATCAAAAAATAATTAAAAACATAAAAAATTATTAAGAGAAAAATATTGCACTAAACAAAACTCTCTTTAACGACTACATTGTTAATGTTATTGTGTTGTTTTAGTTGTGGGAAGGAGGTCATCAATTTATAGATATCCAAAACTTTTCCTTCAAATAAAGGAATAGTCAAATATGAAAGAAAATTATATCTTCCTTTCATGAAAAGTAAAATCATTTATGATAATTGTTTAACTTTCCTTCAAAAAAAAAGTAAAATTCAAATATGTTATGAAAATCAGGGCAAAAACCCTAACAAAAAAATAGATACTAACATAGTAAAGACGATTCTAACATAACATGTAAAAATACTTACAATGTGAATATAATGAAAAACTTAATTCGTAAATATAAATATTGTTTAAACTTGACGGAAAGTCTGAAACAATAGAATAAATATTGTCACCGAGTTATAAGAATAATGATTAATCTCTAAAGTAAATTAAATATAAGGTTAATTGACCACTCAACTATCTAATGTACGTAGAAGTATTCAACAATTAGCCAAGTGTTTTAGAGAAAATATCAAAGATAAAATAAATTAATTGAAGACTGAAGAAATTTAATAGAACGTCCCCTTGTGTAGTTGTTAAGGTACTCGTAGAGCCATTATGCAGGATATTCAATCTTTGATCTCTATTCAATATTTCAACTTTCAAGATTGCATAATATAAAACTGTGGTGCTTTTATTCAAACGAATATTCGTCCGAATTTCTTATCTATAATTAATAATGAGATCTCCCGGAAAAACTGGCCATCGGAGCACATTCCGCGATTTACCTGGTAATAGTGTTGAAGGACCGGTCCTATTACCTCCAGGACGTCTGGGTAATATCAGTGAAGTAGTCAGGCGCAAGCCTGGAAACCTGGATTATAAAAAAAAAAAAAAAAAAAAAAAAGATGAAATTAGATTCTCTTCGAAATTTGGTAGGTAGACTACAGCCATAAACTTCAGATAAAGTTAACTCAATATGCATCAAATGATTAGTTCTCCAAATTTTGACAAATAAGAAAGGGATAGTATCTGAAAGCAAGAGTATAAATAATAATAATAAAAAAAAAAAAGTATTTATCAAAGAGCATGAGTGGTTTATTATAAAACCGACAGATTCTATCGATTTTTAATACCAATTTTTCAATAAAAATCGAGATTTATATTTTATCTAGTTGATGGATTCCCTCGATTTTAACCAACGAAATCTGTAGATTTTTTTCTTCCAAACCACTATTTTCTGATATTGTTAATTTGTCAATTTTTCTCAATTTTGACCTATTTTTAGTAGTGAATCAAATTGGGAATGATGTAATTATGTTAGCCCTTAAAACATGTTACTTCCTCCGTCCCAGTTTTAATATCTTTTTTTTTTTTGGTCTGTCTAAAAAATAGTGTCTCTTTCTATATTGGAAAAACTACACTAATGCCTCTAAAACTAAACTATTTACCTTTACATGCCCCTTAACTTTTCATACCTCCAAAGTATTTACCCTTAGTACTCCTATAGTTTTTATAGGTAATTATCTCTTTTTTCTTCCTTTCTTTTTTATTTTTCTACCTCTTTTCTTCTTTTCTCCTATTTTCTGTTTTTTTTTTCTTTTTTCTTCTTTTTTGTTTCAGTTTTTCTCCAAATCATAGTATTTTTATTTTTATTTTCACCATAATTAATTCCATATTTAATTTTATCTCCTTTTATTTTATTTTTTTATTTTTTATTTCTTCTTTTCTATTTAGTTGTCTCTTTTTTTCTTTTTCTTTTTTTATTTCTCTACTTCTTATCTTCTTTTCTTTCTTTTATTCTTTTTTTCTCATTTGTTTTCTCCTTTTCTGTACATTTATTTTTTCACACTATATTCTATTTTCTTTTTCACCATAATTTGATTCTATATTTAACTCTAATTTCTTTATTTTTTATTTTTAAAATTTCTTTATTACTTGTTCCTTTTTCAATAGCAGTTTAAGTATACTGTTGCAATATACTATGATACCCACATGGTATTACATAAGACTGACGGTTCATTCTTTCAAGGAAAACACTCATTCCTCTCTGATACGAATCTGGTATATATCATATACTGACAGAGTATCATAGAAGACTGATTCATTCCTTCAAAAAAAACACAACTCAAATTTTTCTGATACTCACATGGTATAAAATATACTGAAAAGGTATCATAAAAATTTGATTCATTCGTTAAAAAAAAAAAAACTATTCAATCATCTATGATACCAACATGGTATATCATATACTCATATGGTATCATGAAGGATTGTTGAAGTCCTTGAATGCAACAGTCCAGAATCCTCCATGATAACATCATGGTATAAAAATATACTGAGATGGTATCATGGAGGACTTCTTAAGTCCTTCACATGTGTCTGTTGACACCCAATTTTGTCTCATCTTTTCCGATTATTTGTTTGCGATTTTAAATATTTTGACACCTCAAAACAATTTTAATATATATATAAATAAGGCATTTAATATCGTCGTCTATTCTCAATATCATTATTTATTATCATTATCATTAATATTCGTATTTTTTTACTATCATTTGTCTTTTAATATCATAATCATAGTTTTACCCTAATATTCTATGTTATTTTATTTTCGCAAAACGGCATCACATTTTTTATTTTTAGCAATATGCATTTCGCAAATATTATATTTTATTTATTATCACATAGTTATTTTATTTAAATAATTTACATTTCTTCAAAGCATTTTAAAAAATAATAATAAACCCCTTTTACATTTTAATCCACAACCCATTTTTTCCCCTCACCCAAAATATTCTACCAACCCTAAAACCAGCACACAAAGGGCAGCCCAAATTGTCCGAAAACCCGGCCGAAACCCCATTTTCGCCCCACATCCATTTATCCCCTTAAAACCAAACAAACCCTAAATACTTTTCTTTTACCCTAAACATAACCCAAAAAATACGCCGACACCACCACACCTCTCCCCGTCACTTCATCCATACCCTATCCCCCAAATCCCGCTTCCAAAATTGTCCATTTTCCCCTTTAATTTGAAATTCAAACTCAAATTGAAGGGGGGGGGGGGTAGGGGATGAACGATTTTTGGAGGAAATCCATCTATAAATACCCCTTTGTTCTTCATTTCAAAGGGGTCCGAGGTCGGGGGTCTGGTCGGAGGTCAGAAAAAAGGGGTTCGAAAAACAGTCCGAAAAGAAATAAAAAACGGATCGATTTGTTCCTAATTTGTGGTTAGAAAATACTTTTTTTTCTATTCCTAATTTTCAATCCAAAAATCCCTTTTTGTTCTTCACGTTTCCCGGCTGTTTTGTTTCGGGTCGAGTCAAAAATCCAAAAATACTCCTCTTTGTTTAAAAATTTTTAATCCCAAAGTCCCTTTTGAACATTAGTTTCAATCGTCAAAAAAAATCCCCTTTTGTTCTTCACGTTTTCGGGTCGGGTCTGTTTCGGGCCGGGTCAAAATTTGGGTCTGAAATAAAAAAATCAGAATTTCAAAATAATTTCCCTGAGCATATTCAACGATTCGAGACGACACCTTGGTTCGCTGTCCGGAGAAGGTCCATAAGCTCAATTCCCTCTCGATTCTAGTTTATTTCTGTTTTCGATGTGTTTTCACTGGTTAATCATGTATTAATTAGGTTTACTTATATTATTATGTCTGTTAATGCTTAGATGCAATGTGGATATAGTCTATTTTAGAAACCTAAGTTGGTGTTTTACTTCTTAAACTATGGAATGGATTTATATTAAAAGCATGTTGTTAATAGTTGCTTAAGGGAGGATAAAGATGTGTATTTAAATGATTTCAGGGATGTTTATTACTGTTAATGACTGGTTTACCTACTTGATTAACCTTTAATCCGTGAACATGCTATGTTAGGCATTATGTGATGTATGTTGCATGTTTAAGCGTACTTTAGGATGAAGAATAATCAGTTTGATAGTTTGTTTTGCTTGGAAAGTCATTTCATGCCTAGTACAGTCATGAACATGCGATTTGTGATTCATCTGAAGCCCTTTTGTTAAGTAATATCAAGACTCTGAGAGTTATGTGAACTTAGCTTTATATTTCAGTGACTTGTTTACATGCTCTGCCTATGGTTTGAGAATAGTACTGAAGCAGGTTATTCCTGTTGAGTTTGTTAAGTTTAATTTAGTATGTCTTGGATGTGTTTTTCTGGTTTGTAATATGATTGGTTAACTGAGGACTTGTTGATAACCAAGTAGATTATGCCATGTTTGACTCCTATATCTAAGTATGATATGGATTGCTTGAATTGTTAGTTGTGGCCTTGTATATCTACGATAGTATCCTAAGAATGTTAATTGACCCATGCCATGCTAAGTTATAGTCTTTGTTGCATCTCATATTTGACTCATAACTATGTTTCATTTAAGTAGGACACATATATACATGGTACAGTTTGGCATTAAGGTTGTTTACGTGTGAATGATGGATTCTAGTAATTACCCTGAATATGCCTCATTTAGGAACAAGAAGTACATTTGTTTCATGTTAAGTTATGTATATTTTCCTAGGCTGCCTACTTAGGATTATGTGTTTTTTTCCCTACGGTTTGTGAATCTACCTATGTGAGTATGTCTATCCGTGAATGTTTAACTTAGCGTTACTTGTTCCTCATATATGGGAGGTCTCCATGGTATTTGTCTTTGCCGGCGTCCCAACATGCCCATAATTAGTCAATTTTCCTTTAAATTGCCAAGTTTAGGATGGTATACCTCAAGGGTATAGAAGATATACAGGCCTGGATATACATTTTGTGTATATTCGAGTAGTATGATTTATATAACTTCGGATATACCATGCATATTGAGAGTATTTTTTTTGTCTCAACCTCCTTTCATGTGTTACGGGTTTAGTTTTGTACTTTTAGTATTGGGTCTTTGCTATTATTCCCATGAACGAAGCCCAACAACACATTACTTTTCAAGAATTATTTATTTACATTTTCTTATGTATATATTTTCATGTTCTTTCTACTAATCCTTTTTTTTTCTTTCGTTTACATGAAATGCATCGGGAGCAACGAAGAGTCTCGTTATGAGAATCATCATGACTATTGTCAAACGAAGACCCGCATCCACGTTCCTTGCATTCTCCTGCACTCGAGATTTCTAAACAAATAGGGCGTGATGACATCGTCATCCCCCCTAGTCGCTGCTTTAATTCCTTAATCCCGCATTTTTATCTCTTCTGTTGTAATTTTAATTACTCAACTTTGCGCGATCATGGGAATACTTAGAATAATTAGGCCTTGAATTGATAATTAAAAGGGTAGTTTAAAATTAGAAACCCGTCGCTAGCTTATTTATTTTAGGCTCGTCATGCATGTTTAAAACTGTCAAAACAACTTGATCATCCTTTATTCGCATTATTAATCATACAAATAAAGTTTTGTTTCTATCCGATTTGTAACTTAAAATGACTTCCATAAAAATCACTTCTTTGCATTACAAATAATTTGCTTTCTCCTTTCTATCAATTGCCAAAATGGGTATTTTATGGACAATACCATATAAATGCATGCTTTTATCCAAAACAATTTTACATGTATCTTTATAAACAATGTCATACAAATGCATGCTCTTATCTAAAAAATTCAACTTTACATGTATTTTATAAACAAGGCTATAAAAATACATGCTTTTATCCAAAAAAATCAATTTACATGTATTTTTATAAATAATGCCATGTATACTTTTTTCGGATTTTATGCCGGAATTTTATTTCTCAGAATCGCAATCACCTTTGCGAGACTCCTCAAAGGGGGTTATAAGTGGTAAAAAAAATCTTCACGTTGTCAAAATGCATATTTTAATTAATTACTTGCAACATCTCCTTCAATTAACTTTATACTTTTAAAAGTGTATTTTTTAGCATAATAATTAACCAAAGTTTAATCGGATAACCGTAGTTAGCGGATCTTAAAGGATGTCTAACCCCTTCTCTTTAAGATAATAAAGAATCATTACCTAGAATCTCATAGATTAGCAGACCATTAATCGGAGTTTATTTTGCAGCATTTATGTTAACATTTAGGTGCCCTAATTCACCGTAGAATAATTAGGTGGCGACTCCTTATGCAGTTATGGTATATAAATCTATGCAGATGGTATCATGGAGGACTTCTTAAATCCTTCACATGTGTTATGAGTCTTGCATGATACCATCATGGTATATATCATATACTGAGATGATATTATAAAGGACTGCATACACCATGATGCTACCATGAAGAACTGCAAATATCATGATGGTATCATGAAGGACTGCATATACCATGATGGTATCATAAATGACTGCTGCAGTTATTCAAAGAGAGTCATTCATGATACCATTATGGTATATAAATCTACGCAGATGGTATCATGGAGGACTGCTTCATTCCTTCTATGACATTTCTCAATCCTTTATGATACCATTTGCGTAGATTTATATACTATGATAGTATTATAAATGACTTTCTTTGAATAGGGCATTGATTTATTCCTTAAAAAAACATGATTCAATTCTCTATGATATCCATATAGTATATATCATATACCAACAGAGTATCATGAATGACTGACCCACACATGATAAAAAATTTATAAGAAAATACAACAAATAAAGTTTGAGCTTATTTTGATATTTTAAGTTTTATATAATTTTATCAAGATAATATAAAAAAATAGAGTCATATTCTTGAGTCTAGGGTCTCCCGAAAACAGTCGCTCTACCTACCAAGGTGGAGGTAAGGTTTGCGTACACTCTACTCTTTCCATACCCCACGTTATGAAATTTCACTGGGTATGTTGTTGTTGTTGTTTGTATTTTTTATATATATTTTGATTTAAATTTTATAGTTTAATTGTTTAAATTTTTTATATATTCTTAATTACTTCTTTTATAGTTTAATTGTTTAAATTTTTTTAATATTATTATTAGTCTGAAAATAATTAGTTAATACTTTGATCTTTGTTGTTTTTGTATTTTTAAAAGAAATATAAAAAGACAAAAAACGAAGGAAAAGACATAATAGAAATAAAAAATAACTACACAAACAAAAATACAAAACAAAAAAAGACATAATAGAAATAAAAAATTAAAAAAATAACTACACACAAGGACGTTGGAAAAAAGGAGTAGTTGCTCATCATGGGAACACATGATTGCCGAGTACCCGCCTAAACCCATCAAATGGTATCTCGAGTAAAAAAGTTTTGCCGCAGGGCCATTTCCTGTAAATAGTTTGGAAGGGGCCATAAATGCGTAAATAATTTGGATTTTAGGGACAGTAAGTGTAGTTTTCTCTTTATTTAGTAAGTTTTCTAATTTCAAGACAAGTTTAAGACCACAAGATTTGAAAGACATCACACATCTTTAATTTAAAATCACAAGATTCAAAAAAATTTCTTTATTTTTTAAATTTTGTGTCAAATCAAACTAAGACAAATAAATTGGGACTAGTGAAGTACATGTTATAACACATGATTGTTGGTATTTGATAGATATTTTAAGATCAAATTTCCTTTTGGACTATTTAGTCCTATAGGTATTTTTGGTTGGTATGAATTACTTATATAATATAATAGGTCTTTCTAGAAGGTCTAATGAGGGTAGATTTACATTATTTGCTCCAGAAAAGGTGGAATCTCCCACCCCAGGAGCCTCCACACTCCGGTCCGACAGGTCTGTGAAGGAGGTAAATCATGGTGACTCAATTGATTTCAAAGATTAGACCACTACCACGCTGCGCACAAGGGGCCCTCCTTTATTTCAAGAAGAAACCCCCACACTGCCGCTGACGGGATTCGATCCTTGGTCTTTGCTCCAAATATCCCCCTTGAAACCAATTGAGCTGCCCGGGTATATTTACATTATTGGTACCGTTGTAAGCGCTCTCTGCTTGAATTATGCAGTTGTAAGTTTTGTTTTGTTTTTTTTTAAAAAAAAATCAGACTTGTACAGAATCGTCATTTTCATCACTAAGAAGATATGTCGAGGAGTCCCCGGGGGCACAGGCGAGTTGGTAAGTGGCAAGGTAATTGGGGTACAACCACTCTGACGTCGCGGGTTCGAATCCGTGTGGTGACAGTATTTGCTGAAATATTGCAAGGGATGTTGCTGGGTTCGTGTCCCGTTGGTCCTCTCCCTTGCAGGGCTGCCACTCGCGCATATCCCTCGATTTTACATCCCACCTGGCCAAGGGGCCTCTAGTACAGGTAGGGGGTTTCGCCTTCGGGACTTTCCCCTTCACAAAGATATGTCGAGGAAATGGTTCTGAACCTATATTGACTTCAAATATTGTACTCATAACTTAATTTTATCCTTCAATAATTGTCAATTTATTTGCGACTTCTAATTCAATAAAAAAGAATGAAGGATTATGATTGGTTACTTTAGAGAGCAATATTCAACTAAAATACAAAAATACTTATTTTCAGGTGTACTCTAACATATAACATATGAATACTTCAAAGCATTACTCTTGATAAAAATCCAAGGTTAAAGTAAAAAAATTGTCCACCATAAATATGAAACACCTGTTTGAAATGAAAATTATTATACTCATGGGTTTTACCAGGTGCTTCAAAACTAATACTTCAACAACTAGATAGGTATAGTATTAATGGCATATAATGTATCTAACAATATGGAAGTGACTCAAAGCAACTACTCCCTCCGTCTCAATTTAATTGTCTTACTTTCTTTTTTGGTTTATCCTAAAAAGATTGTCTATTTCTATATTTAGTATGTTTTGGCAAGTTTGAGACCACAAAATTTAAAGGACCTCACACATCTTTAATTAAAGACCACAAGATTCAAAAGACTTCATTTGTTTCTTAAATTTCGTACCTAGTCAAATTAAAACATTTAAATTGAAACGAAGGGAGTAGATAGGTATAGTGTTAATGGCATATAATGTATCTAACAATATGGAAGTGACTCTAAGCTTATAGACTGAAGCTATATATGGTAGGTTAGACGCATTAAATTGGTACTTATATTATTGGTATATATGTTTGATCAAATTTTCAAAAGCTTGATCCTCCTTTCCGGTTGTCCTTGATCTTCTCGTAGCTTCCCCTACATATCTAGATATCATAGCAACTTCATCTTCTCTAATATCATCATCAAATTCCTCAATTTCAGTTTTGAAAGCTACTATCTTTTTCTTGCTCTCATCTTATCTAGCCATGTTCATATATGTCTTTTCAAATGCAATTAGATTTTCTATTACTTCATCATATGTAAGAGTTTGAGATTTATGCTTTTAAGAGCAACAACTTTTGCATGCCATTGAGAAGGCAAACATCTCAAGATTTTTCTTATGTTGTCCACAAACATATGTTTGCAAGATTCAACAACTTTTGCATGCCTTGAGTTCTCTCATAATTTTGTTGAATCTTGCAAACATATCTTCCACAGTTTTTCCTTCCTTCCTCTTGAAAGTCTCATATTAAAAAACAAGGAGATTGATGATGGTTTCATTAACTTTGTATGTGCCTTCATATGTGACCTCAAGTTTATCCCACATTTCTTTAGTCGTTTCACATGTAGAGATCTTTTCATATTCTTCTCCACTAATAGCATTGTAGAGAAGATTCTTGGCTTTTGAATTGATTTGAATTATTATCATCTGTTCATGCAGGAGCGTTCGACTACAGAAGTCATTCATCTTATTAGGAGGTTGGTGGAGCAATATAAGGAGAGGAAGAAAGATTTACATGTGGTTTTCATCTACCTCGAGAAGGCATACGACAAAGTCCCTAGGGATGTTCTATGGAGATATTTGGAGATTAGAGATGTACTTGTAGCGTACACTAGGGCAATCAAGGATATGTATGATGGAGCCAAGACCAGGGTACGAGTAGTAGGAGGAGACTCAAAGCACTTTTCAGTGTTGATGAGGTTGCACTAGTGATCAATTCTTAGCCTATTCTTATTTGCCTTGGTAATGGATGGATTGACGAGGCAAATCCAAGGGAAAGTGTCATGGTGTATGTTATTCACAGATGACATAGTCCTGATTGATGAGACTCGCAGCGGAGTGAACGCTAAGCTGGAGGTATGGAGACAGACTATGGAGTCTAAAGGGTTTAGGCTGAGTAGGACCAAGACAGAATACTTGGAGTGCAAGTTCAATAACGGGAGCGACCATGAGACAAGATTAGAGGAGAGGCTTGGTACTCAGGTCATTCCAAATAAAGGAAGCTTCAAGTACCTCGAGTCTATTATCCAAGGGAACAGAGAGATTGATGATGATGTCACACATCGTATTGGGGCAGGGTGGATGAAATGGAGGCTCGCATCTAGAGTCTTATGCGATAAAAATATGCCACCAAAACTTAAAGGCAAGTTCTATAGGGTGCTGGTTAGACCGACTTTGTTGTATGGGGTGGAGTGTTGGCCAGTCAAGACTCTGCACATCAAAAAAATAAAAGTTGCGGAGATGAGGATGTTGAAATAGATGTGTGGACATACAAGGAGGGATAAGATTAGAAATGAAGATATCTGGGACAGAGTGGGAGTGGCCTTGGTGGAGGATAAAATGCGGGAAGCGAGGTTGAGATGGTTCGGGCATGTGCAGAGGAGAGACACAAATGCCCCAATGCGGAAGTGTGAGAGGTTGGCTATGGACAGGTTCAGAAGAGGTAGAAGTAGGCCGAAGAAGTATTGGACAGAGGTGATTAGACGAGATATAGTGTAGGTGTAACTTACTGAGGACATGACCTTAGATAGAGGGTTGTGGAGGGCACGAATTAAGGTAGAAGGGTAGTAGGTAGTGAGCGTAGTCCGACTTACGCTTACAAACTAGTAGTTGTAGTGTTATTATTGTAGGTCTGCTTAGCCTATCATACTAGTAGGTGCAATATTACTTTCTAGTAGTGTTTGATTTATGATGCTATGTGCTCTTTAGTGTACTTTGTTTATCTTATGCACCTGCTTTAGTTAATGCTTCTATTTTCAGAATGCGCTAGCATGACTTATTCACTTTTGATACCCGCATTTTCATACTTCTTTAAATTTCTTATCCGGGTCTAGACATTTCTCTTGCTTTGTTTGTGTTTATGCTATGTCTTGAGCCGAGGGTCTCTCAGAAATAGTCGTTCTACTTACCAAGGTAGATGTAAGTTATGCGTACACTCTACCCTCCCCAAACCCCACATTGTGAGATTTTACTGGGTATGTTGTTATTGTTGTTGTATTACCATCTGTTCATTAGTGTAGTCGGCTAGAGAAGCTAATTCATCGGTTGAAGTTGACTCTTCTTTCTTCTTATCATT
The DNA here is from genome assembly GCA_034509755.1 of Anisodus tanguticus. Taxonomy (NCBI): domain Eukaryota; kingdom Viridiplantae; phylum Streptophyta; class Magnoliopsida; order Solanales; family Solanaceae; genus Anisodus; species Anisodus tanguticus. The sequence continues at coordinate 3,951,126 of CM067555.1, read as the reverse complement.
AGTTTTGTCTTTAGGCATAGGGATATCACCTAACTTGATGACTCTCCAGATCTTCATGTGGTATGATTTGATATAGGTTTTCATCCTTACCTTCCAATGAGAAAAATGTTTCCCATTGAAGTAGGGTGGTCTAGTTTGTGAGGTGCCTTATTGAAATAAAGCCCCAATAGTAACGTGGTTTGACATGATCTTTTTCTCACTTTCTGTTAAGTAATCAAGAATGTGAGACCAAGCTCTGATATCAATTGAAAGTGCAAGAGGGGGGTGAATTGTAACTTTTTTGATTTGTAGTCGACTATCGGGTGACTGAGTCAACTACCACTTAAGTTACGCATAAAGTAACTTGCGTAAAGTAAATGACACACAATATGTTATACAGGTTCGGATCTAATGTAGATCCTAGTCCAATCCCCTTGGGTTATAAGGGTATTCTCTTAAGCTCTTTTAATGGTGATTTCGTACAAGGTTTTATTTTAATGGAGCTCCTACATCTACACTCAAACTCTTGTAATCTTTTTGATACAATTATCACAAACTATACTATATCTCTCCTTTCTTTTTGCTTACACTATAAATCTCATAGAATTACAATGCTTATGAAAAGTAGAGCAGAGAACGTGAGAAATTGAGACGAAGGTATATTTTTCTTCATCTTGAGTTGAGCCTTTAAATAGTGTTGATATGGCTCTTTTGAAGAAAACGCAACCCAAAAGTGTTGATCCTCGGAAAAAGAAATTAGAGATCTTATTTCCAAGAATAAGGATAGAGCTTCATAATTGATTGCTTTTCATACACAGTTTTGCAATCAATAGTCTCTAGATATCTTCCTTCCTTTAATTAATTTTGGCTTGACACTTTGCCATTATTCTTTCCTTGTAACTCGTACATCTTTTTCCATACATGTCTGAAATTTTGTCTTCACTCCAGCTGCTGAATGCTCTTTTCTTTTGATAATTCCTGGATGGCTTCCTTTTTTATTCAGGAAACTCAGAAACATATGTCCATATTTTTTACATTCATAGCATTTACCATCATTTCTGTTTTGGTCATTTGGTGACCTGTCATTTCGAAAGCTTGATCCTCATTTTCGTTGTTCCTTGATCTTCTCATAGCTTCCACTACAGATCTATATATCATAACAACTTCATCTTCTCTAATATCATCATCAAATTCCTCAATTTCGGTTTTGAAGGCTACTTTTTTTTCTTGCTCTCATCTTGTTCAGTCATGTTCAAATATGTCTTTTGAAATGCAATTAGATCTCCTCTTACTTCATCATATGTAAGAGTTTTGAGATTTATGCTTTCAAGAGCAACAACTTTTGCATGTCACTGAGGAGGCAAGCATCTCAGGATTTTTCTTATGTTGTTCACATAGGAAAAGGCTTTTCCTGATGCCTTGAGTTCTCCCAGAATTTTGTTGAATCTTGCAAACATATCTTCCACAGTTTCTCCTTCCTTTATCTTGAAAGTCTCATATTAAAAAACAAGGAGACTGATGATGGTTTCCTTAACTTTGTTTGTGCCTTCATAAGTGACCTCAAGTTTGTCCCACATTTCTTTAGTCGTTTCACTTGTGGAGATCTTTTCATATTCTTCTCCACTAATAGCATTGTAGATAAGATTTTTGGCTTTTGAATTGATTTGAATTATTGCCATTTGTTCATTAGTGTAGTCGGCTAGAGAAGCTAATTCATCGGTTGAAGTTGACTTTTCTTTCTTCTTATCATCAATCTTGTCTTTAGGCATGGGGATATCACCTAACCTGATAACTCTCTAGATCTTCACATCATATGATTTGATATAGGTTTCCATCCTTACCTTCCAATGAGAAAAATGTTCTCCATTGAAGTAAGGTGGTCTAGTTTGTGAGGTGCCGTCTTGAAACAAAGCCCCAATAGTAACGTGGTTTGACATGATCTTTTTCTCACTTGCTGTTAAGCAATCAAGAATGTGAGACCAAGCTCTATTACCAATTGAAAGTGCAAGAGAGGGGTGAATTATAATATTTTTTACTTGTAGTCGACTATCAGGCGATTGGGTCAACTACCACTTAAGTAACGCAGAAAGTAACTTGTGTATAGTAAATGACACATAATATATTATACTGGTTCGAATCCAATGTATATCCTAGTCTAGTCCCATTTGATTGCAAGAGTGTTCTCTTAAGCTCTTTTAATGGTGATTAGGTACAAGGTTTTGTTTGAATGGAGCTTCAACGTCTACACTTAAACTCTCGTAATTTTTTATACAATGCCTCACCAACTATACTATTTATCTCCTTTCTTTTTTGCTTACACTATAAATCTCACAGAATTACAATGCTTATGAAAAGTAGAGCAGAGAACTTGAGAAGTTGAGACGAAGGTATATTTTTCTTCATCTTGAGTTGAGCCTTTAAATAGTGTTGATACGGCACTTTGAAGAGAACGCAACCTAAGAGTGTCGATCCTCGAAAAAAGAAATTAGAGGTCCTATTTTCCAAGAATAAGGATAGAGCTTCATGATTGATTGCTTTCCATACACAGCTTTGCAATCAATAGTCTTGAGATATCTTCCTTCCTTTAATTGATTTCGGCTTGGTACTTTGACAATCTTCTTTTCTTGTAACTCGTACATCTTCTTTCTATACATGTCTTGACCTCGAGTGCTTTAATGAATCTTGCTGGTACTTGTACTATTCTTTATTATTGCATATCTTCTTTCCTCGTAGAGAAAATTTCTGTTGGTACTTAGGGGAGTATACTTTATATCTCCATGAAGATTTCAGCTGATATCTTCTTAGGGTTTTGAATCTTTTGGATGTTGACACTTTGCTCCCCTTTCTTTTTGAACCCGTGTAAAAATATTTAGATATCATTAAAATATGCATTAACATATAGGGCGATATTTCTTTCTTTCTTTTACTATAAGGTGGTGTAGGGGTTAGCTTTCGTACTTCAATTATTTCATCAAGTAATTGCTATTATCAGCGGAGCTACAACCAACAAAGGATTGAAAAATTATACATTGTATATAGAGGTTAATTAAATAGTACTGTACTACTTTTTATACATGCATGCGTATGTGAAGAAATTTATGATTTTGTTAACTTGATATCTTCCATTAGCATAGATACAAGTAATTATGATCATTAAGGTCTAGATAAATATGAAGAAATCACCTATTCATATTTTTAATATTCATTAATTCATCTACTTCATTATCAGTTAGGCCACGCTCTTAAATGCAATACAGAACGATCTTTATTGACTATGACGTGGAGGATACTCTTGTCCATATATCTCTTTTATGTACCAAAAAAAATCCAAAAAGTTTGTAAGATCTACATACTCTCATTAATCACATGCTTCATATGAAAAAAGACCAAACTTTAGTTCTTTGAACCTTACAACGTGATCCATCAAATCCCACACATATTTCCAAGAAGTACAAAAGTTTACAGCTCAACCTTTTCTCTTTTTACTATCTTTTGTTTGAATATGGATCGAGTTGGTGTTTAATGAGGAAGGTAAATTGATGAGCTCATTGTTTCAAAGAGAGGAATTAGGTATATATAGAAATAAAGTGGGGTTGGTATCTACTTTGAGCGTGAAATTTTTACTGTCTTCCAAGTTCCAACTTGTGAGATCTAGCTGTCTACCAAAATTAAAGCCAAGGGTCATAACTTACTGCATCTTTTTCTTCCGTAAATCTTTCATTATCTAAAAGCTAACTAAATAGATCATTCATCTTTTTTTAGTTTAATTATCTGGTATATGGTGTATTTTACTGGCATAACTAATTCAAATTTGGACTAAATAAGGTAAAGAGTTCCCTACCAAGAAATTCTTCATTATTAAAGTCGAAATCTCAAATTAAGGGCGAAAGGATTCAAAGGTGGATCAAAAATTTTAAGTTTATTGGTTCTGAATTCTGGAAAAAAAAATACCTTATTGAGTTATGAATAAATTATCTATACATATTTACTAAATTGCTTAACATAAACACATGATTTTGGCCAAAGATACTAAATTTTATCAAACCAATAGCTAGAACTCTAGCTCCGCCTCTTAGGAATCTAAATTATTCCACTACACTTGGCTTGCAGTGACATTTCATATTATTTTAGAAGTATGCCAAAACTTTCCAGCTAAGTTGTTAAAAGAAAGTGTTCTTTTGAGTAATGTTTGCTTTGACAATCTACTCATATGAGACCTTGTTGCTTTCTATATGGCCTTGGGGATGGAAATGGTCCTTCCATTCCCCAATGGAAGGTACAATGTAAAACTCACCAAATATACAAATGGACAAAAGCATCTCTAATTAAAAAACTCTTGGTTGAATACAGCTAATTACAAGTAATTAATTAGAATTAGTGATATTGCACTTCTTTAAGCATTTGAGTTTAATTTGTTCTGTTTTACCCCTCTCAAAACCCTTTTTAACCTTATTAAATTTCATTAACCACGTGATGTTGGAAAATGGTTGGATATACAAATTTAAATTTGTGCCACGTATAGTTGATTAAAGGGAAACTCTATCTACTAGGAAGGTTTTCATTCTCCGGGTTCAAACTTGAGACCTCTAGTAATCATGAAAAGATCGCATCCATCTTACCACACCCCTTGATAGTTATAAGACGGACTTGATATACTCCGAGATACACATACAACACCGAAATATTAAATAACATTAATTAAAGAAGGTAAAAAATAATTCCAATTAGAATAATAAAAAATAGTACCTGAATAATCAAACAAAGAAGAGTTCTAGAACCTTAGATGTACATCTCGGACAATAATCGATTGACGAACTCGATCGCCTGCCAACACTACAAGAAATGTAATTTTCTATGGTGAAGACTTTACGTGTCGACTCCTTTAGGTGCCACAAAATTTAGTAGGACGTCTTTGTAGCGACTTAATTTAGTCGCCACAAAAACGGATAGCTTTAAACACAAGCTTATATTGGATCAGCAAGAAAATTCTTACCATTTGTGGCAACTTAACTCTAGTTGCCACGAGAATAGTACGAGCTAAACAAATATCTGCGGCAACCTCTCAAACTAATCAGTGGCAATTTTAGTCGCAACTAAAGACTGATTCTTTGTAGTAAAAGAACGGCAAAATAGAACCCCAAGATATAAAGAACAAGAATAAGATTACCTTCAAGAATTTCAATTCTTAGAAATATACAATTATGTGAGATTATATGGCATGTTGTTGTAGAAACATGCAATTAACAAGAATTTTCTAATTTCTCAATATGTACTAAAAACAATATAAATTTAAATAGGGGTTGAAAATAATTAGAAAAATCCCAAAAATAACAAAAAAGATAAGGTTTAAGTTCGACTGGGGCGGAAGGACGGGTCGGGTCGGGGTCGGGCGGTCCCGGCCCACTGGCCAGCCCTAGGTGGAACCATGCACGCAAAAGTTTTGCGTTGCACCCATATTGGTCTTGAAAGCAAATATGCGAAACATTTGGTAGTAGCTTAATTTCAATTAATTGTTTGCTGCAATTTTGTGCTAAATTAAACCTATTCAAGTTAACTTTTTAGAGATTCTTTTTTGTCCATTTTTTTTTAGATGAGATACTAACCCTTGTATCAATTGGATCAAGTAGATGAAAGTTCAAGACCAAACTATAAATTCATTCTTTAGAATTTGTTGACTTCACATTATGTTTTTTCATCTTCTCATTTCATCTAGACATTATGTTAAATATACAATATACACACAATATATCTAAATCTGTAAAACCGAGAGCCACTTATGGAGCAAAATCCAAGACAATATACACATGTGTATTGTGTGTATATTATATATTTAACACATTATAATAAATGTTCCTATCTTGGTTAATTGGCAACCCCAAATTAGAAGTCATAAATATTGGCCCTAGGTATATTCCCGTTTTTATTATTATGATAATGTTTACATGACATGATTTAACGGAATTAAAAATTCACAACCAAAATAAATGCTCCAGTAATTAAAATTAGTACTCTTGACTTAAATTATACATGTAAATAGCTCACACTTGTCCATTTCACACGCTATATAATATATGTTTGAATTAAAATTAAATAGGATATGTAATTTGAATTTTTCTAGAAAGTATATATAAACATAAGAGTAATAAAGGCCTGAAAAATCAGAAATGTCTTAATATGACAGTACAAAATGTGATGCATGATACAACTATATATGTTTCTCCCATTTGGGTGGTAAATATAAATATATAAAACAAGAACAAATCTAAATAAAGTCTGTGCCGCCATTACCTAATTGAAAATGACTAAGCATAAAATGACAATAAAAAATTCACAATTGTTGTTTAATAAACAAGCACAACTCTATAAGAAAATTAAAAAATTACAAAAGTTCCCTAAAAAAGTGATAAAAATAGACCCTTAATTTAGTCTTTATTAAATATCTCCTTCACACTTCTTCTTAAATAAATACTCAAAGATTTAAGTCATATAAAATAACAGAGTAGAAAATATATATAATCTATGATAGTAGGTTAATTATTAACCATATTACTAATTAATTTTTAACAGAAAAAACTAAAGTGTATTTATTTTATAAGTATTATAATTATGTAAATATTTAATATACCGTCAGTACATATAATTTATTTAAATAGGAAAGGGAAAGATCAATACGCAAAAGATGCAATAAAGTCACATACTAATAATTGGTGGGTTTCTATATAATCGGTTCTCTTGAAAATGAGCTATTTTAACTCTTTCACTTGAAATTTTATTCTTCAATTATTTACACCACCTGGATGTCTATGATTATGACACATATTTTAATCAAATTATATTTTTAACTGATACTCCTAATTGTTTGATTTGATTAGTTAATCTTAATTATCGTGACCTTTCAGTAGGTGAAGTCTGGTATCTAGGAAAGCTACGGCAACGGGGATCCTTATTCCAGAAAAACAATTAATAACAATTTCATTAATTAAAATCAATTTATTTGCGTTTTCATTAAGTTTAAATAATTGTTTTAATCATTTCATATTTGTCCCCTTTGTAGCGACATTTCCACCAATCTTCGTATGAATTGCCACATATCTAGATTATCAAAGGTGAAGACCAAATTAAATATCAGTTTTTATTCACAAAGAAAAACAGAAATCCAGTATAAAATCTGTCGCTAAAAGGCTTATATCTAACAAATATTTTGATAATTTATCGCTAATTCATCACTAAATAGAATCAGCGATGAATTTTGTTGTTCAACGTCAAAATGTGGCCGTAGTTAATTCATGTATTTTAGTAGTAATTTTTTCTCTAAACATTTTAAGTAATTCTTTAATCACATCAGTATCCAATGGGAACGCTTGAACTCACATGTAAATTCTCTAATGTGTACACAAGGACTATGGCCCTATTTCATAAGAGATTCTATGACTTGTCATTATCTCAAGTACTAAATAATTATGTGCTAATAATTAAACAACTAGTGGCAACTAAGAAGGCCTATAATGCTAGAAGTTAATAAACATGAGATCAAATTTCTAAGGTGTTCAATGTTCTCATAATTGTAGGTTGTTATGTGTTAGACGCATAATTTTGGCAGGACATGACCAATAATGCACTTCCAAGATGATCCTTGCACATAATTGGCACCATAATACATCTCTTGCTTATCTAGTTCAATGTATTAAATTGTGTTCTCTAAAATTTTTCAAAAATGTTAAATATAAAAAACTTTATTTATTTATTTTCGATCTGTGCCCAAACGCCTAATTCTTGCAAAATATTTTTTGTTGATGCGATTATGAGACTCAAAACTAGATTTCACCTAAATATTTAAGTTGTTATAAAAGAACCGACGAGACTCAAATTCGAGATTTCACCTAAATATTTAAATTATTATTGAGGGAAATTAATTCCTTGAGTGATTTCATTCTAATGGTAATATATATATATACAAAGGTATCATAATAGAATAAAGGAAGACATATCAATTAGCCTAAACTAGCTGATACAAATTTACAATCATCCTAATTAATGTGATTACAATTGATTACAAAGATATTACAATATTCATGAGTAATGATGATTGGAGATAATTATGGGATTGCCCCATAATTATCTTAACAGTCCCCCGCAATCATAGCGGGAGGTTCTCGTATGCTGAGACTGTCCCAAAAATCATCAAATAGTACGCGTGGAAGACCTTTGGTGAAAATGTCAGCAATCTGATAACGGGACGGTACATGGAGAACACGGACTTGTCCACGTGCAACCTTTTCTCGGACAAATAATATATCCATTTCGATGTGTTTTTTGCGTTAATGCTGAACATGATTACCGGATAAGTATATCGCACTCACATTATCATAATAAACCACGGTTGCCTTTTCAATCAGACAATGGAGCTCTAAGAGAAAATTACGGAGCCAACATGATTCAGCAACCACATTGGCTACCCCTCGGTATTCTGTCTCGACGCTCGACCGAGACAATGTTGGCTATCGTTTGGATGACCATGAAATCAGATTATCTCCCAAAAACATACAATAACCAGAGGTGGAACGTCGTGTGTCCGGGCAACCTCCCTAATCCGCATCTGTATAAGATTCGAGATTCGAGATGGAGGACTTATACAAATGCAGTCCAAAATGAATAGTACCCTTGATGTACCGCAGAATCCTCTTGAGAGCCCCCATATGTTCCTCTTTCGAATCATGCATATGTAAACACAATTTCTGAACTGCGTAGGAGATATCAGGTCTCGTGAAAGTGAGGTACTTCAAGGACCCTGCTAGACTGCGGTAGTGTATTGGATCACTGTATGGAGTCCCTATACCGTTACTCAATTTGGCCTTTGTATCCACCGGAGTGTGTGATGGTTTGCAGGAGGACATACCTGCTTTGTCAATGATCTCCACGGCGTATTTCTTTTGATTTAGAAATAGACCACCTGCATATTGAGTTACAACAATGCCCAAAAAAATAATTTAAAGGACTCAAATCCTTCATCGCAAATTCTATTGCGAGAAGGGACATAATAGACCGGTGAAGTGATGTAGATGAGGCCATGAGAATGATGTCATCTACATATAGGAGGATATACGTGATGTCACTTCCCTTCTTATAAATGAATAATGACTGATCAGACTTGTTGTGTGAGAAACCAATTGTGGATACAAAACCTGCAAACCTGTTATACCATGCCCGTGGAGCCTGTTTCAAACCATATAAGGATTTTTTCAGCAGGAAAACATAATCTGAATGTGTAGAGTCTCGGAAACCCAACAACTGGTACATGTAAACTATCTCATGAAAATGGTCATGTAAGAATGCATTCTTGACATCTAACTGATGAATGATCGAGAATTTTGACAGTGCCAGGCTAAGAACAGTCTGGATAGTTGCTGGCTTAACCACCGAACTAAAAGTTTCACCACAATCCACTCCAACATATTGATACATGCCATCACCAACAAGACGAGCTTTGTAGTTCACAAATGAGCCATCAGAATTCTTTTTATGGCAAAAAACCCACATAGACCTAATTATGTTCACATTAGATTGACGGGGCACTAATTCCCACGTCTTATTTTTAATAAGAGCATTAATTTCGTCTAACATGACAGCTTTCCAATTCGGGTCTGATAGGGCTGCTTCGGGATTTTTTGGTAGAGGTGATGGTTGGATCGAATATAGTAAGTGAAAATGATGTTTGGTCCAAAAAATCTCATGCGTGGCATGGGTTTCAATGGTCCGAGGTTGTGTTATCATCGGTTGGGTATTAGGGGTCTCGGGTATGGCATTGGGCCGAGATGTGGTAATTTGGCCCAAGTAAGAATGTGGTTGAAATTGGGTTACTGTTGGGTTATTGGGCTGGGTTAATGCACGGGTTATTGGGCTAGCTTGGTTTACGAGTGAGGTAGCAATGGGCTCCCTCACTTGGGCCTGGCTTCCACTGAAAATGGACTAGGCCGAGACCATCGGTAAAAAGATTGTGGCCTCTGATCCGTGGACTGGTCCAGTCCTATTTTGTGGTTGGGCCGAGACATTTTGGGGGTTTTGTTGGGTAGGTCCCATCTGATTTTGGGTATTGAGATGGTGGTGTAAAATTAGATGTATTCCGTTGTCCAAAAAATCATATGAATGTGAGGATGCCACATGAAATTTAGTAAACGGGAATGTAGACTCATGAAAAAACTACATGACGAGATATAATAATTTTCCCATTCATCATATCATAACATTTATATCCCCTATGATTTTGTGGGTATCCCAAAAACACACAAGGAGTGGAACGAGCTTGCAATTTGTTAATGGTTGTGGACGGAAACAAAGGAAAATACAAACACCCTCAAATGTGTAAAAGATGGGAGACGATGATACAACATTTGTCTAGGGGACACATTGGAGAGTAGTTTACTAGAAAGAATATTTAAAAGATATGTGGCCATTTGAAGTGCATTACGTGTACATGAATGACGCAAAGACATCCCATTTTGGTGACAAAAATCATTAAATTGGCCATTTATGAATCCCCCCCCCCCCCCCCATTGTCACATTGAAAACATTTGATGGATTTGTCAAATTGAGTTTTGATAAAAACACTAAATTATTTTAAAATGGTGTAGGTTTGTGATTTATGTCCTAAGGGAAATGTCCACAGAAAATTTGAATAATCATCTAAAATGAGCATATAGTATTTATGACTTGCAGAACTCAAAACTGGTGATGTCCATAAATCACAGTGTAAAAGATCAAATGGCATAAGGGTATGAGAAGTAGATGATGCAAAAGGAAGCTTAACATGCTTTCCAAACACACAAGTTTGGCAAAAAGAAGAGTCCAAAAGTTTGTTACAAGAAAATAATTTATTCTTTCTAAGATTATTAAAAACTGGTGCTCCTGGGTGTCCCAACCGATTATGCCATATAATAGGAGAAATGGTTGCAAAGGTTGATGGTTTGGTCATGCGATTGTTGGAAACAGTGGTGATGGGATACAAGTCCCACGTACTATTACATCTCATTAGTGGATCCCCGATGTTGTCAATTGTAAAACATCGAACATATATCATGTTTTTAATCAGTTTTGGTGCATGTAAGACTTATTTCAAATATAATGGTAGGTGTGGAGGGGGTAGTTTTACCTGACCAATACCATGAATTGGAATTTCCTGCCCACTGCCGACAACAATATTTTTATTACTGCTCATATTAAAATAAGACGAGAGATTACCTTGAGATGTCATCATATGAGATGTTGCCCCTGTATCCATATACCACGACTCATCTGGAACATTCAGATTCATATTGTTCATGGCTTGTTCAATATCAGTTGGAGCATAGCCTACAGAAGATATTGCATGGGCTGCAAATGCATGTTGTAAGCGAGAACCTAAAATTTCGGGCTGTCGGTTTGAAGATAAGTGCCTGGCCCATGATGAAGTTAAGTATGGGCATGGTGAGGTAGTCCAATGTAGGGCACATGCCCACGGTGGGTACAGCCCCTAATGGTTGCTGATTTGCTGGTTGGGCCGCCACTGCCCGGACTGGTTGTTGTCGTCTGCTGGTTGGCCACCTCTATTACCTCGTCCCTTTCTACCATTATTTTTCCTTTGTTATTGTTACGGTTTGAACCCCATTTTTTTCCATTATTGTTGTGATTTCCATTTCCACCCGAACCAAATTTTTGTGGCTGAAAATCTGCGAAAAATGAATTGGTGGAGACGAGAGCAATTCCGGTGGTGGCTGCTCTAGAGGATGCATGTTTTGCTTTCCATGTTTCCTCGAGAATCAACCTCGAACGGGAAAGGAGGCAACAGATTACTCTGCTGAATGAATGTAGTAACTCCATCATACTGTTCATTCAACCCTGTAATCAACTGAAGAACCAACCGTTGATTTGTTACTGGCGAACCAACGTTTGATAGGTTATCTACGAGCACCTTCAATTCTTGACAATAGGCGGAAACGTTGGAGAAATCATTCAATTTAACATTAGTAAATTGGTGTTCAAGATATACAGCCCTAAGTTTGTTATCTTGAAATATATTTTGTAAACGTTCCCACGCATGTTGAGCCGTAGAGTTTGGCTCTAGTATGGTATGTAAAAGATCGTTTGATATAGTGTCATAAATCCATTGAAGGGCTATAGCATCTAAATGAGACCATAGCTTTTTGTCCACCGCAGGGGTGTCCGATGATGACACGGAAGGGATGATATGTCTATTACCTCATAAGCGCGACAATGAATTTTGAACAATTCCGCCCAAGAGGTGTATTGCCCTTTTTTCATTTCAAATATTATAGAAATAAAGTTCTTGACGTTATTAACGGCAAGAGCAGGATGAAAGTTTTGTTTTTCGGCCATAGTTTCTCCACGTAACAAATAAAATAAGACCAAAAGAAGAAGAGAATGTTGTTGTGTTTGGTGGAATTAACGTGGAGAACCCCAATTGTTGGCTAGGGTTGAAAAGGGAGAAAGAGAGGAGCCGACGGGTGGGGGTGTATTTTAGGGTTTGGGTTGAAGTGGTTTAGTGTTAGGGTTTTTTTAGAAAACCCTAGGGTTTTGTTTTAGTGTTGGCCTAAAAAAGCAAGGAAAAAATCGGCTAAGATAGGTGAGGGAAAAAAATTTAGGGAAAAATATTTTTGGCTCTTGATACCATGAGGGAAATTGATTCCTTGAGTGATTTCATTCCAATGGTAAAATATATATACAAAGGTATCCTAATACAATAAAGGAAGACCTATCTAATTAACCTAAATTAGATGATACTAATTTATAATCATCCTAATTAATGGGATTACAATTGATTACAAAGTTATTACAATATTCATGAGTAATGATGATTGAATATAACTATGGGATTGCCCCATAATTATCTTAACAATTATAAAGGAATACTTATTTATTTCAGGTTTGTAATACAAAACACATTATACTTACTTAAGGTATGTCCAAAACTAAAAGTATGCTAGTTGATTGCAAAAGAAATTTAATTTTCAAGAATATATAAGTACACAGTGTTTCTTTCATTTTCTACGCGATATTTGTGTACTCGTATTGAAGCCCGATTATATTCGGCTTGCATAAGACTCATTCGTGGGAACCCTATCAAGTATTTTTATATACACATGGATCGAACCTGAGACCTCCAATTAAGATAGGAGAAACCTCATCCGTTGCACCACATCCTTTGGTGGTATAAGTACTCCGTGTATTAAGGTACAAGTCGGAAAAGAAAAGTGCAGATAGCAAATTCCTTAGGTTAGATATATATAGTGGTGGTTTTAACAACTAAGTAGTCTAGCTCTGTCTAAGCAACGCCCGAAAGCCTCATGCCTTTCTTGAATGGATCAATCCAATTGGTGATTTATGACAAATCTTTCTAAATTAGAAGAGAAAAAAGCAAAATTCATGCATATATACTTGAACACCAAATTGATTTTTTTTCTTTTGTGATTTAATTCCATGCTTTGGAATGGGAAGAGATTAGATGAGTGTTTGAATAACAAAGTCGAAGAGATTCTCATTGGGAATTTAACGAATGTTGGATGATATTTTAAAAGATAAGCAAAATTGAAAATCGAACTTAATATTTTTCTTACAGCCCAATTTATTAGATGCTTAGTGTTAAGAGTGTCATATCGGATATGGAATGATAACATGGAATTCTTATGGATTTGGACAATTCTCACCCTACAAGCTAGCTTTTGGGGTTGAGTTAGGCCCAAGATCCATTCTTTAGATGGTATCAAAGCCAGACCCATTCTAATTCTTTGTTCACCGATGTTGGGCCCCCAAATTATATTATCCACGCTCTAGTTAACAAGGTCTGGGCGTGTGTGGGAGTGTTAAGAGTCCCACATCGGATATGGAATGGGAACATGGACTCCTTATATGGACTTGGACAATCATCACCCTACGAGCGAGCTTTTGGGGTTGAGTTAGACCCAAGATCCATTCTTTTTATGTCATTCCAATTCTTTGTTCACCAATGTTAGGCCCCCAAATTATATTATCTACACTCCAGTTAACAAGGTCTAGGGGTGCGGTGAGTGTTAAGAGTCCCACATTGGATATGGAATGGGAACATGGACTCTTTATATGGACTTGAACAATCCTCACCCTACAAGCTAGCTTTTGGGGTTGAGTTAGGCCGAAGATCCATTCTTACATGAGTCCCACATCGGATATGGAATGGGAACATGGACTCCTTATATGGACTTGGACAATCCTCACCCTACAAGCTAGCTTTTGGGGTTGAGTTAGGCCCAAGATCCATTCTTTACATGGTATCAGAGTTAGACTCATTCCAATTCTTTGTTCACCGATGTTGGGCCCCCAAATTATATTATTCACGCTCCAATTAACAAGGTCTAGGAGTGCGGGGGAGTGTCAAGAATCCCACATCGGATATGAAATGGGAACATGGACTCCTTATATGGAATTGGACAATCCTCACCCTACAAGCTAGCTTTTGGGGTTGAGTTAGGCCCAAGATCCATTCTTTACATGGTATCAGAGTCAGGCCCATTCCAATTCTTTGTTCACCGATGTTGGGCCTCCAAATTATACTATCCACGCTCCAGTTAATAAGGTCTGGACGTGCGGGGAGTATTAAGAGTCTCATATCGAATATAGAATGGGAACATGGACTTCTTATATGAACTTGAACAATCCTCACCCTACAAGCTAGCTTTTGGGTTGAGTTAGCCCCAATATATATTCCTTCAATTAGAATATCTGTCTACTTCAAGCATCAAATCTAATCCAACTACCCAGTAAAGTAAAAAAAATACTAGCTAATTTGACTATCAAAACCCTATGACAAGAGTTAGAAAGTGGTTACGTAATTTTTATTTTAAGACATTTTGCCTTGCCCAACATGGCAAGAAGCCAAATAGTATTATATCATAGTATGTCTTTTTTTTTTTCTCCTTTTCCTTTTGGTTTTGACTAATGGTAAGTGGTGTTTGTGGTAGTATTATTTTGTATACATACAGCAATTTGTAGCTTATGTTGTTTCTTTAATATCGCAAGTGCATGCATACTTGTCATATTTTAACTTTTACTAAGATTGGAAACTTTAACAAAAAGCACTAATAGAGACAATAAAAGGGCATTTAAATTAATCAATTGACAACAATTTTATATTAATATATAATTGTAATTTGTGCGCACCTCAATTATTATTGTATGGAGCAATTATGACTTCCTAGTAGCATAATGACTTGGTCACTTTGTCGACAAGACCTTAGACAGATGTAGAGAAACAAATTATTAGTATTTTTTTTATCGCTATTGGAAATTGAACCATGATATCCGGTGATAATCCACTAACTATATTGACCAATAGATTACATTCGTGAGGTCCATATAAACAATTGTTTTAAGGAACTCTAGCACACACTAATGAAATTGGCAAAATGTGTTACTATAAAAGAACCCCTTTTCATTAGCAAATATGACAATATTTCTTTTAAAAAGACTAGTATACTAGTGAATGACATAAAATTGAGCCCAAGCAGGTAGAATTAGAAACACAACCAAATGATTGGGATTAAAGAATTATTATTTGAGGTTTTGGCAAGTATATATTTAATTTCTTCTTTGCTGCTTTCCAAGTAGGAAAGTCACTTAATTAGGGGCTTTTTCATGGCTGCTTTTATATTCAAGCTGGAAGGTCTGTTCATATAGTAGGTGCAAAGACAACACATTTTGTTTGGTTAAAGTTTACAGTAACACATTTTGTTTGGTTAAAGTTTAACACATTTTGTGACAGCCATTCATGTCTAATCTTTGTGGATCATACATTAGTTCCATATCATCAATACTTATCAAGTTTCACCTGAAAATGACCGAGCCAATCGTTTTTTCAATTAATTAGTACCATGATTTTTTGGTCATGTGATTTGATGGACAGTCCATTAGTATATTAAAAATGTTGGATTGCGAATAAAGTTTCACAATGATATGGAAAATTATGTACTTCCTCCGTCCCAATTTATATGATGTTGTTTGACTGTCCACAAAGTTTAAGAAATAAATGAAATTTTTTAAGTTTTGTGGTACTCTAAAACAATTCAAAGATATTTGTGTGGTTATAGATCATCTTGTTAAGCGTAAAATGTAAAATTTAAAGTTAAATTATTGTCAAACACTACAAGAAGAAAGGCATTTGCCAACAACAAAAATTGTTGCATTCCGTTGCAATAACCTCCGATGCGATAAGTTTTCGCAATAACAAGTTTTTTTTTTGTTGTCATTTATGTATTTTTAGCAACAATATATTAATTTTTTATTGCCATTTACGTTTTTTAACAACAATATATTTATTGTTGCTAAAGTTTTGTTATCAATTCTATACTTTCTTGTAGTGAAATCAGAAAATGTGTCATTCTTTTTTGGACGGACTAAAAAAAAGTACGCCAAATAAATTGGGACAGGGGGAGTATATGTGAGACATTATGGGAAAATTTGTGCAATCTTCATCTAAAACGAATAATTTTACTTCATGTTAAGAATATATTTCGACTAGTTTAACCCAACCTCTAATATAAAAGCTAATTATTTGGCGAAACGAATATGGAGATAGCGGAGTAATGTCGTGGGCACAGTCTACTATCTTTATCCTGTCAAAGATAGCTTTAAAACACATACGCACAAGAAGAAGCTAGCTCTGATTTCAGTATGTTACGGTCATTCATGTGGGAGGCACACAATAAATCTCATAAATTAGTCTGTGATTTTGGTAATGGCTAATTTGAAACTTAGTTCGAACAGAAGACTATCGGGTAAACAAAGTTCACATCGGTAATTATAGAATGTAGGGATCCTCTTGAGGGTATTTTAGGGGAAAATATAAATTTAACCTATAATGAATAATATCACACCATATTAATCTTAGGCTTGATCTAGCCCAACAAATAACTAATGAATCCTATATAGTGCTTATCTAATGCAATGCCTCTAGCACTTTTTGTGAAAGAACTATATCACACACACATAAAGTCATAAAGGGCATATATATATACCCGCAAGGGTAGCCAGTAGCAGTAGAGCGCGGGATCGTAAGGTCACGAGTTCGATCCCCTGCATAAACCTTCTTGGTTGAGCCTGTCACACATGGCTTGCCAAGTGTGGTTAATCGGCTGACGTGGTTTGCAGGCTATTGCGTCAGTCCGGGGTTTACCCTGTGCGCACTCGAGAAAGTAGCGGCTGCGGGTTCCTTTGTCAACAAAAAAAAATAAAAAAAATAAAGGGCATATATATGAAGAGGTAAAAAGGATACTAATGAGCCGAGATTTGTGAAATATATAATCTGCTTATTATGTGCACTAAAGTGACACACGGGTCGGAATTCGGAAATTTAAAACAAAATACCGTTTACCTTTACTGTATCACGAGATAGATCTATACAAGCTTTATTTTTCTGTTAAAATAAATGTTATTATTCACTTATTATAGACAGTTATTTCTCAAGTTACTTGATAATATCAAATATTTTGCTTAAACTATCTGATACATACAATTAAGTTACACACTTTTTTATATGCCATGAATCCTCACTGAATTTAAGAGTTACTGTTAGCCACAAATTAATGTGCAAGGCAGATAAGATGACTCGACGAACAGACATTGCCACATCATCTCAATTTCTATTTTTATAAAATTAATTCTGACATGGCATTAGCTACACCAAGTGTATGAAAGAGCTGCATCTGTCCCCAACCCCATCTCCCAAAATGACAAGAAGAAAATGAAATTAAAAATCTGATATGAGAGAATACAAAATCTATCCATAATTCACATTATATTGAGCCTAAACAATGGAATCCAAAAGAACCTTATCCTCTCCATTTCGTACAGCTTACATAGCCAGGAGAAAACATGTAATTCTTTCGTTCACTTTTACTTGTCACGTTTCGTTTTTCAAGAGTTAATTTAATTAATCTTCGGATCTAAATTATATTAGATTAATTTAATATTTTAAAATTAAAATTTAGATATCAAAAACTATATGTAAAATACTATAAGTTGCAATTCTTATCATACTAATATGAAAAAATGTTGGTCAAAATTTATATAGTTTGACTCTAGAGAAACGAAACGTGACAAGTAAAAGTGAAGGGAGAGAAATAGCAAAAAGTCCAATGTAATAACTATAGTTGTATATTCTGGCATTATAACTAGAATTATGAGTAAGTTATTTACTGTTTATATCAAGTTATCATGATTAGTTTTTATCTATATGTTTACCTTATAAGTAATCAAATTGTTTGGCACATTACAAAATTTTAATATGTACAAACATATTTAGTTTACTAAATTAAGAATTTACAACCAAATCTAGTAGCTTAAGCTCATACTTTGTATGTGTTAAGAAATCCATTATATATATATATATATATATATATATATATATATATATATATATATATATATATATAAATTAAACTCTGCACCGAATAACTCAAATGGACAGTGGATTCATTAGTATTCGAAATTCATAAAATTTAAATTGTAAATCTATATATTATATTGGCACCTACGTAATCAAGAACTGGAAAAAAATAAAGAAGTCGGGTGAATAGGGTCCCAATAGAGATATGTAAAAAGCAGGTCCGATTACACGTATTCCTAATCCTAAATGGAATGTAACGATGTAGGGATCCATATGTAAACATAGTATCTATTTAGATAGGCCCGAATG
This sequence comes from Anisodus tanguticus, assembly GCA_034509755.1. Classification (NCBI taxonomy): domain Eukaryota; kingdom Viridiplantae; phylum Streptophyta; class Magnoliopsida; order Solanales; family Solanaceae; genus Anisodus; species Anisodus tanguticus. The sequence goes on along the minus strand of CM067555.1, from coordinate 3,932,432 downwards.
ACCCATTCTCATAATGAGAATGTATATAACTCTATTCCGGCCTGGTCCGGTATGGAATGAACTTATAATCATGGAATCGACTCGATCATCAGATTATAAGTTCATAACCCTAGCCCATTCCCATTTTGGGCGGAACAGATCTACTAATTCTTTGATTCCAGTTAATAAGATACTAAGAGGAATCTTGAACTAAGAAATAGACCCTAGAAGCTAAAAAAGGCTATCCTGAGCAATTGCAATAATCGGATCTCAAAATGAGTTGTGGTCATATATACTCTCAATAATTTGGCCACAATAATGACGGTGATATTTTAAATACACGTTATGGCAATAAGTTGTACATAGTACGAGCCAATGTAGATGATTGACAGGTCGAAGCTTGGTCCTCCTCTTGAAAAAATAATGCAACTATGAGATAAAAATTGCAACACTAACGAAAAAGGAAACTAAACTTTAATTTTTTTGCGTGAAGTGGACAATGCATTTGCTTTCACAAGATTAGAAATGGCCTTAAATAGTTCTTTTACACAAAGTTCAACATTGAACATCAACAAATCCAATATAATCCCATAAAGTAGGGTCCGAAGAGGGTAGAGTATAGACAGACTTTATCTCTTTTTTGTAGAGGTAGAAAAGTTGTTTCCGAATCGACTCAAGTATCGCAAATAAAAGTAGATATGCAAGACAACTAATATAAAAAAAACAGAACAGAGCATTCAGATAAAATACAATAACAACAGCGAAATAAGGCAATAGCCGAAACACATTAAACAAGTAACAGACATCAGAATCAAGAATACAAAGTTCAACACTATTTTAAGATTATATATTCCAAAGATTAGTATCACTACTGGAGTAGCTACCTCATATTAATGTAACCTTAAGAAAGCGGATTTAGATTAACACGGAAGTTCAATGCAGACTAATATATGAGTAATAACATGATTTATCAAAGGTTGGTCTTGCTACTATATGAAAGATTCCAATAGCCTGTTTGGCGGAAAAATTGACTTCAATATCTCTGATCATAACATGAAACTAAAAATATTCTTTAAAAGTGAGAGCATTGTGGAAATTTTGAATTTATGTGGTGGCTAAGAACGATAGTGGGGAGGATAGTCCTGAAAAACACAAATACTTTTAAAGTAGGATCCATAAATCAGAGGCTTTAAAGAAGTAAAAATATAGTTCTTTGAACCTTACAAATGTTCATCCATCACATCGAATATACATTTACTTAAAAGTACATTTATTTAAGCTTTTAAATAAAATTATTAGCGAATATTCTCCGAATATTCTCTGTATATTTTGTAATTATGATAGATGTATATTTAAGGTAACTTAGGATTCTAATTGTATTAGGAATCAACCTTTGTAAGGTAAGTTAGGATTCGTACCATATTAGGAATCAACCTTTGTACAAATATATATATTGTGAATAATGAAAGGAATCCCCAAGGGAGAATTATTCTATCTTTCATGGTATCAAGAGCCTAAAACCTAAATCCTCATTCCCGGCCGAAATCGATTTTTTTTTTCCGATTTCACGGAAAAAAAAAAAAAATCGGTTTCTTCCTCCATATTTCGGCCAAACCGAAAAATTCCCTTCCCTCGACAGGGCGGCAACCATGTCTTCCCTCACAAATTTCGTTTCATCCACCGGCACACTTGAAAACCCCTCTCAACGTTCGGTATCTTCTTTTCATCCGGCATTCGCCGTTAACAACATCAAGAATTTTATCCCTATAATTCTTGACCAAGAAGACTATCAATATTCCATGTGGATGGAACTATTCTACATTCATGCGTGTGCATACAACGTGCTCGATCACATTGACGAATCTGTTCCTCGTCCCACCGATGTTACGGACTCAATCGGCGTCGTCTTGACGCCATCGTCAAACAATGGATCTACGGCACCATCTCCAAAGATCCGTTATGCACTATCATGAAAACAGGTGCTACGGCACGTGAACTTTGGGTCCCACTAGAAGAAATCTTTCAGGACAATAAAAATACTCGGCCGTGTATTTGGAAGAGCAATTCAACAATACCCGCCTCGAGAATTTTAACAACATGTCCGAATATTGTAAGCAACCGAAACTCATAACCGATCAACTATCCAACGTCGGGACTTCGTTTCGAAACCAAGATGGTGCTTCAACTTGTTGCGGGTTTACCGAAAGGTGAATATGACACACTCGCAACAATGATTCAACAAGCCGACCCTCTCCCAAGTTTCAACAAGGCACGTTCACAACTATTGTTGGAAGAAACTAGACGTGCTAAATAAGAGGAACATAATTAACGGGCGTTAGCCGTTGACGGATGGCAACACTGCGGCCGGCGGAACTAGCCATCACAAGATGTCCACCAACGAAGCGACCACCTGGTTGCGGTCCCACCGGCAAAGAAGAAGCGGCAAAGAATCGCTGCGCGGCGAAGAAGACTAAAGACACCGGACCGGAACGACTCGCAAAGCAAAGACCAAGCGACTGCGCAAAGACAAAGACTCAAGAAGACCAAAGATTCGGCGGAAGAATCGCAAAGAATAAAGAAGAAGAACAACTGCAAAGCGAAGAAGACCCCAATGGGCTTTGTCCCCGACGATTTGGGCCAGGCCTACACCACCGTGAACCTTCAACAGCCCGACGACAATTGGTACATGGACACGGAGCCACATCTCACCTCACCCGGTCGTCGTGTAACCTATCTCAACTACGTCGGTTAAAGTGTCCTCAATTTATTACTTGTCGGCAATGGTCATCGCATTCCAATTGAAGGTTACGGTAACACACACACCAAACATACACACCCGCCTTTCTCCCTAAACCACGTCCTATACACACCTAACATCATTAAAAACTTAATCTCTGTTAGAAAATTCACTAGCAATAATTACGTATGCCGTCGAATTTGACCCTTTTGGTTTTTCTGTGAAAGAACTCAATACGGGGAAAATTCTTACACGCCACAATAGTGTGGGAGACCTCTACCCATTCACTCAATCTTCCGCCGTCGGGCCGCAAGCACCTCTATCCCTTGCGGCAATCTCTCCCTCCACTTGGCACAACAGACTCGGACACCCCGAGACCCGCTTTTACTTTTCTTAGGACTTCTAAGCGTATTAAATGTAATAATGAAAAAATTGCCCAACACTGTTTTTCTTGTCCACTAGGCAAACATACTCGTCTTCAATTTATGTCATCAAACAGTGTTATTTTTTCTCCCTTTGATATTGTTCATGCTGATTTGTGGACATCTCCGATTGTTAGCTCTTTGGGTCATAAATTCTATCTAGTATTCTTGGATGATTTTTCACATTTTGTCCGGATTTACCCACCGAAATTCAAATCAAGTTTTTACAAAATTCCTCGAGTTTCACAACTTCATTAAAACACAATTTGAAAAATCTATCAAATCATTCCAATGTGATAATGGACGTGAATTTAATAACTCGACATTTCACAATTTCTGTTCTAAACAAGGTATGGTTTTCCATTTTTCTTGTCCCTATACTTCTTCCCAAAACGGAAAGGCTGAAAGAATTATACGTACCATCAATAACATGGTTCGCACACTTCTGTTTCATGCCTGCCTACCACCGCCTTTTTGGGTCTATGCTGTCAAAATGGTAGAATCCCTTCTTAATATTTTACCAACTAGCACACTCCAAAATAAGACCCCTACCGAAATCTTATACCGTAGGCTACCATCATATGATCACCTACGTATTTTTGGATGCTTATGCTACCCCAACATGGCCTCCACCGCACCTCACAAACTTGCACCTCGCACTCGCCATGTGTCTTCCTTGGTCTATCTCCTAATCATCGGGGCTACTTGTGCTATGACATTGCTACTTGCAAAATCATCGTCTCCCGTCACGTCACCTTTGATGAGACAACCTTTCCTTTTTCAAATCTCCGGAAATTTCAGACCACCGATTACATCTTTCTCGATGAACCAAGTCTGTCCCCGATCATCCAAAATCTATATCAACAGCAGCCCACTGTTCCGACAGTCTCACCACTGTCCGGCACCACCCCAACAGCTCCCTGCTCACCCCTACAACCCCCAGTCGAGTCACCGAAACCGGTCCGGGTGAGCTGCGCCCACCGGTCCGAACCGATGGACCAAAGAACCTCCCAGCCCCGATCCACCGCCACTGCCGTCTCATCGTATGGAGACTCGTGCACAACACGGGATCTTCAAACCCAAGGTTCACTTCAATCTCTCCACACAAACCTTATCACCCATTCCACAAAATCCAAAACTAGCAAAACTGGACCCAAATTGGAATGCGGCCATGTGCGAGGAATTTAACGCTTTAACCAAGCAGAACACTTGGGATTTGGTACCTAGACCCGAAGGTGTGAATATTATCCGGTGTATGTGGCTATTTCGGCACAAGTTCAGAGACAGTGGTGACTTAGAGAGGTATAAGGCAAGACTAGTCGCCAATGGCACTAATCAGCAGGAGGGTATTGATTGTGGTGAGACATTCAGTCCGGTTGTTAAACCGGCCACTATTCGGATCGTTCTCGGTATTGCTATGGGCATGCATTGGCCAATTCATCGCTTGATGTCAAGAATGCATTCCTTCATGGGGATTTGAAAGAGATCGTGTACATGCATCGACCTCACGGCTTTGTTCATCCGGCGACTCCGCGGTTTGTGTGTCGTCTCGAAAAGTCATTGTATGGACCGAAACAGACACCCCGCGCTTGGTATGATCGTTTTGCCGGTATCTTTTGCGATTGGTTTTGTATGTAGCAGGTGTGATAACTCTCTCTTCACTTTTCACCGAGGTAGCGACCGCATATTTGCTATTATATGTCGATGACATTGTTCTTACTTGCCTCATCGACGGTTTGAAGAATGAAATCATTGCTCTACTCAAAACTGAATTTGCTATGACCGACTTGGGCAAGCTAAGTTATTTTTTGGGTATATCGGTAACCAGATCTGCACCACTATGTTCTTATGTCGGCGTAAGTATGCGAAGAGATAGTGTACGGGGCCAAGATGGCAAATTGTAAAATTATGCCAACTCCGGTGGACTCCAAATCCAAGATTAGTGTCAATGACGGTGCGCCGCTTTCGATCTCACTCTATATCGGAGTCTAGCGGGTGCTCTTCGATATCTTACATTCACTAGGCCCGATATTACATATGCCGTTCGGCGGTGTGTCTGTTCATGCACGACCCCCGAGAGTCCCATTTTGCCGCCCTCAAACGTATTATCATATACGTTAAGGGCACACTAGACTTTGGATTACACTTATACCCCTCTCGCCCCCCAACCAAGTTACTTGCCTACACGGATGCGGATTGGGCGGGATGCCCGGACACACGTCGCTCCACCTCGTGTACTTGTGTATTTCTTGGGGATAATCTTATCTCATGGTCCGCCAAGAGGCGAGGCCACACTATCCCGTTCGAGTGCTTTGAAGCGAGAATATCGCGGTGTTGCTAATGTAGTTGCTTTGAGATCTGTTGGCTCCGAAATCTTCTTTTAGAGCTCCGTGTCCACTCCGCAAGGCGTCTATAGTCTATTGTGACAACATATCGCCATCTATATATCTCATAATCCGGTCCAACATCGGCGGACTAAGCATATTGAGATGGATATCCACTTTGTGCGAGAGAAGGTTGCCGTGGTCGGTCAAAATTTTACACGTGCCTTCCTCTTATCGGTATGCGACATCTTCACAAAGGGACTACCGCGACAGCTCTTCACCGACTTCTGATCCAGCCTTAGCGTTCGGCCTCCTCCCGCTCCGTCTGAGGGGGAGTATTAGCGAATATTCTCCGAATATACTCTGTATATTTTGTAATTATGATAGATGTATATTTAAGGTAACTTAGGATTCTAATTGTATTAGGAATCAACCTTTGTAAGGTAAGTTAGGATTCGTACCATATTAGGAATCAACCTTTGTACAGCTATATATATTGTGAATAATGAAAGGAATCCCCAAGGAAAATTATTCTATCTTTCAAAAATGATCACATAAATTAACATGGTATCCGAGCATGTTAAGAGTCTCACATCGGATATGGGATGGGTAATTGGTCTCCTTATATGGCTGGGTTAATCCTCCTCCCTTTGAGTTAGCATTTGGGATTGAGTTAGAGTCAAGATCCATTCTTTACATGGTATCAAAGTCAGACCCATTCCAATTCTTTGTTCACCGATGTTGGGCCCCAAATTATATTATCTACACTTCAGTTAACAAGGTCTGGGTGTGCGGCGAGTGTTAAGAGTCCCACATCGAAAATAGAATGGGAACATGGACTCCTTATATGGAGTTGGACAATCCTCACCCTACAAGCTATTTTGGGGTTGAGTTAGGCCCAAGATCCACTCTTTACCTAATATCAAAGTCAGACTCATTCCAATTCTTTGTTCACCGATGTTGGGCCCCCAAATTATATTGTATACACTCCAGTTAATGAGGTTTGGGCGTACGGGGGAGTGTTAAGAGCCCACATCGAAAATGGAATGTGAACATAGACTATTTATATGGACTTGGATAATCATTACCCTATAAACTAGCTTTTAGAGTTGAGTTAGGCTCAATATTCATTCTTTTATTGTGAAAACTAGACCAAAAAAACAAAAAACATCTTGAGTGCTAAAAAGTTGGTATTAGTGATGCACCTCACGAAGTTAGGTATACGTTCAAAAATATCCACACACTGATCATTTCGCACGCTTCCTAAGATATTTTATAAGTTAGGTATGAATCGAAAATCAAAATGGAAATGCACTTTAATTTAAGCCCATGGCGGAGCTAGCATGATAAATACGGATTTGATAAAATTTAGTAATAATTTTAATTTAAATCTTGTATTTATTGAGAATTCACTAAATATATACATGTAATTATAAACTTTAAAACATATAAATTTTAAATTTATAATTTATAAACTTCAAATTATGAATCCGCTTATATTTAGCCTTCATATAAAGTACAAAGGAAAAGCATTTAAAGGACTGACAAATGAGAAAAACATTCATATGAATATATTTCTCCTCATTTGACGTGATAGTATAAATATACAAAACTAAGCATAAATTTGCAATAAAACTCGTGATTCGTTTAATAAACAAGCACAATGATTCTACCCTTTAGCCTACTGGCTTAGAAAAAGAGCACATACAACAACAACATATCCAGTATAATTTCATAAGTGTGATATGTGAGGAATAGGATGTACACATGCCTTATCTCTGACTTTGTGGGGGTAGAGAGAATGTTTCCGATAGACCCTGGGGTCAAAGGAAACGTAGTCAATGCAAGAATTCAAAGAGAATAAAACAACAAGATACTACGATACAAAACAAAGAAGCAACACATAGCAATACACCCATATGATTATGGATCTACGTAAAATCTAAATAATATTATAAAGAAAAGGAGAGGAAGAGGTGAAGAGGCCAGCCCCCTACCTCTCTCATACACAGTGCGACAAAATTCAACGACCTACTAACCTTCTATCCTAATCATTGACCTCCAAATTTTTTTATCTAAGGGCATGTCCTCAGTCAACTGAAGTTGTGTTATGTCCTGTCTAATTACCTCCCCCAGTTCTTCTTCGACCTACCTCTACCTCTCTTAACTCTTGTTATCGCCAATCTCTCACACCTTCTAACTGGCGCATCCTCACACCTCTTCACATGCCCGAACCATCTCAGTCTCGCTTTCCTCATCTTGTCCTCCACGAAGACTACTCTGATCTTGTTCGGTATAACTTTGTTTCTAATCATATCTCTCCTAGTATGACCACACATCCATCTGAGCATCCTCATCTCTGCTACCTTCATATTCTGAACGTGAACGTTCTTGACTGGCCAGCATTCTGTCCCATTTAACAATGCTGGTCAAATCACCACTCTATAGAACTTACCTTTCAGCCTAGGCAACACCTTCTTATCACAAATTTGTGACTCAATTTCATCCACCCTACTCCAATACGATGTGAGACATCATCGTCAATCTTCAATCACCTTGTATTATGGACCCAAGATACATGAATCTTCCTCTTTTGGGTATAGTTTGTGCCTCAATCTTCACTTCCACAACTGTCTTCTGTGTCACGTCACTAAACTTGCACTCCATATACTATGTCTTAGTCATGCTTAACCTAAAACCTTTAGATTCTAAAGTCGTTCTCCAAACTTCCAACCTATCGTTAATCCTATTGTGTGTCTCATCAATCAGAACTATATCATATGCAAATAGCATACACCATGACACCTTCTCTTGAATATGTCATGTCAATTTGTTTATCACTAACGCAAATAGAAATTGGTTAAGGGTTGATCCCTGATGCAACCACATCACGACCGGAAAGTACTCAGAATTACCTCCCACTGTCTTAACCCGGGTCTTGACACCCTCGTATATATCCTTAATTACCCTGATGTAGGCCACATGCACACCTCTAGACTCCAAACATCTCCAAATGACCTCCCGATAGACTTTATCATATGTCTTCTCTAAATCAATGGACACCATGTGAATGTCTCTCTTTTTGTCCCTGTATTGTTCTATCAATCTCCTAGAAAGATGAATAGATTATGTGGTCGATCACCCCGGCACGAATCCGAACTGGTTCTAGGATATCAGTTCGAATTCATGCCAGGGAGATCGACCACAGAAGTTATTCATCTTGTCATGAGATTTGTGGAGCAGTGTAGGGACAACTAACAAGAAATTGAAAGATCAAAATGAGTTCAATTTTTGTGCCTTTCCAATATATAATTTTCTTTTATCATCAAATTAATTTAACCTATAATAATATGAAGTAAATTTCTCAAACGGTCACTCATGTGTAATTACTTAATTAATAAAATTACTTAACTTAATTTTATATCAATACAGTCACTCAATTTATGAATTTTCTCTTACAAAATCACTCTAATTGGATTTGTCACTCCAAAGCAGGGTAATTAATCGTCGTTAGTTAGCACATCACTTCAAACTTAATTGCTAAATGTATTAAAGAAATGGAAAGATCAATGCACAATTGACAATTAGACACAAAATAATTTAGTAAATTGGGGCTTTCTAGGTAATTAATGGTTTCTTTTGAAAGTGTCAGTTCTTTAACACTTTCACGTGAATTCTTCTTCGACTTGAATTATTATACCTTATGGCTGGCTCTGATTATGACGCATATATTTAATCAGATGTTATTTTAATTGATTCTCCTAATTGTTTGCTTTACTTTATTAAATATTAATATTTCGATACTCCAGTAGGTGAAGTCTGGTCTCTACGAAAGCTACAGCAACGGGGATCCTTATTCCTAAGAATTAATTGTTTATATCTAATTGTATTTTATTATTTTTAATTAGAGATTTAATCATTTTATAATTGTTTCTTTGGCAGTAACATCTCTACCCTTTTCACGTGAATTGCTACAAAACCAAATTATCAGAAGGTGAAGAAAATTACTACTTTTTAAAAAATGGCAATACTACTCATTCTTTATTATTATTATTATTATTATTATTGGAACATTTAAAGAATACATTATATCATTATCCAAGGAGAACGTGAATCTCACGTATATCTCTTGTGAGGTAAAATAAGAGCTTGTTTCGCTAAGTTTATAAGCTATTCAAATTAATTTAGACGGACGTTTAAGCGCATCTTTCTTGAATTAATCGAGGCTTTCATCGAATTTAAAGTAAGGGGCAAGAAGTAAGGACATAGTAGCTACACTAAAGTCGTTGAGCCTTAATACATCCATTTTCTTACCGGAGTGCTACCCCATCTAAGCGTTTGATAAATCCTATGCTTCAGTTTGACTAAATACTATATTATCCTTTATATATATATCTAATTCTCAAAACACCTTTCCCAAAATAAAATCCCCAACTTCTCTCCGTCTCATATGTATCGTTCATCTTTTTCTTGAAAGATATTTTTAAATTTATAATTTTTTTATGAAAAAGTAAAGGGTATTTTAGTTATATTGTCAAATGAACAACTTATCAACACTTTTTTCATCAAATACATCAGCTATTTATTGTTAATTTAAACACTATTATTTAAATAATTAATTACTTATTTGAAAGTTAATCGCAATACTAAAAAGTACTTATTAACACGTAATGTTTATATGTTATTTACAATCACCTAATCTAAACATGGTGTAAGGCCTCTAGCTTAGCTATTTCATGTGATTCTTTGACTTGTCTTTATCTCATGTAATAATGATGTAGACATACTAAAACTAGTATTGGCAAAACAGAAGTCCAATAATGCTACAATCTGATAAACGTGAGGTCAAATTCTAAGGTTCTCATGATTGTAAGTTGTTCCTTAACTGCAATTTTGCCAGGACATGACTAATAATGCTTTCCCAATATAATAGTAACTATTATTTTGGATCAACCTTTAAATTTTTGTTGTGGGGGTGGTTTTCTCTTCTCAGGGCCATAATTACGGTAGTTAGAGGTGGATTTAGAATTTTTATAATATGGATGTATTACAAAAAAAAGTATTAAGTGAGATTTAATCCTTGTTCCTCTAAATAAATACTCAATATTCTACCAAGTGTATCATTTAACCTTTTTATGATTTGGAGATCAGTAGATAATATTAGATAAATTCAAAAAATATGAACATACAATACTTAAATTGGCGGAAAGATCATAAGTTCGCGTGCATCATAAATTGGGCTATAAATCCGCCTAGGAAAAGAGATAATTACCTAGACCCCTTTCGGCCTTTTAGTTAACCAAATCTTACCCGACTATTGCTTTATTACTTGATATAGCCTTGTTTTACTATTTTACGCGCTTATCTTCTAATTTTCTGCTGAGTTTGATTCAATAGCTATTAGCTTTTAATTCCTTAAGCCACCCCTTTTTTATATTGTTTTAGACCAATTATTATCCCAAAAATTTCTACTTATTACCAATCACTATTTTTTTTTTTTTTGAAATCAACGTTCACAATCATATACATTATTTATACATCATATACGGTGTATATATAAAAAAGATATATGTTGTATAATACTGTATAGGAATATATATGTAAAGTTATAAAAAATATTGAGCAATTTGTATATAGATATATCTTATATATACATTATCTATACACCGATGATATAATGGGCTACATGGTTGTAAACTAGATGTGTGGGTTGTATATATGAGTTATTTTCACATACGAAATTTTAAGGGAAAGTTACACATTTCATCATCGGCCAAAAATAATTAAAGCTTTTAGCTAAAAGTTTATATATATATATATATATATATATATAATGCAAACCTAGTTGCCCCAAAAGCGTCTATGTGGAGTCAAGACCATGAACTTCAAACACCACGAGGGTTGCACAAGAAGATAGGCGCTCGTGAGCATGCATTAGCGTCATCCCGAGGATCTCAAGTGTGGAAGATTGCATGGGAAGGCGAAAAGGCGAAGAATGGTGAAGCAAACACCATCTGCGAATCACATATGGTGCCACATGTGGAGTCTGTGAACCGCAGACAATGCCCAGAAGCCGCAGATGAAGAACTCAATCGCAGATCATGTCACATACAGTGCCTGCGATTCACATGTCAAGAGCAGAGCGTGATAGGGCGGCATTTTGGTTATTTTGCAATCTAAGAGTGTCATTTTTGGGTCTTGTGTAATAAGTTAGTCCTAGACTATAAATAGGAACCTTGGCCATTTCATTTGCTTAGATTATCTTGAATATTATTTTTATGTTACTCTTTGAGAGTTCGAGTGTTGAGAGCTTGATGAAGCATGTAATTGAATCTTGTTTGGAAAATTTGGGTTGTTTGAGAATTCAATTCCCTTGAGGTCCATCTTATAGGTTAGGTGTTTGTCTTGGTCAATCAATTAAGTTCCATTATTTAATATACTTTCAGTTATTTTTTATTTCAATTCTTTGTGCCTTCTTTTTATCTTGTTTATTTTCAATTCCGCAATTTATATTGTATCAATTGGTATCATAGTTTGATTAAAGGGTCGTTCCAATAATCCTTGTCTTGGATTTTGATTACTACAAAAATCACAAAAAAAGTGTTCTAGAGTCCAAAATCTGAAAATCCAAAAATAGTTATTTGTTTGTTGATTCTATTATTATATTTGATTTTTTTAGTATTAGAAGAGTCTAAATCATTTCAGGTCATTTGAATCATTTTGAGTCATCTACTATTATTGGCCATTGTTGAAGCTTGAAGTTTAAGAACTTGAATTGAGTTTGGTTGAAGAAAAAAGAATTGGAGCTTAAAAATTAGTGGGCTTTGTTCTACTAGTGAAGAAGGTGTGGTAACTGAAATTTGGGGTGATTTGAAGAAGAATTGAATGTCCTAAGATTTTTGAATTTTGCAATTGTTCTTAAAGATCTTCATAGTGTTCTTGAGGAAGAAGAAGCAAAAAGAGGCCCTTTGATCTTCCAGAACCTAACTCCAAGATGAAAAGGTGTTTTTGGGCCAAAAGTAGTAAAATAACTGAAAAAGTAGGCCCAATTCATTAGAAAATCATAAAAAGGCCCAGAGCATGAATCCCCAAAAGAATTTGACATCATCAAAAGTGTTCAACGGAAACACAACTTGTGAACCGAAGGTTGTGTCGCAGAAGGTGTATGCGGACCGCAGGTCAACCGCAGGCCACGACAGAAAAATTGGCAAGTTGAGGAACAATTATTGCGAACCACGGACTGTGTCTCAGACACTGTCTGCGAACCGCAGGTAGTGCTCACTGAATAGCAGACCGCGCTTTTCAGATCTTTGACTTAAATTTGTTTCGTTTTGATTTATTTTCCATTTCTTTGATCATCTAAACTAATTAACATTTGTAATCGATCTTACAAAGTGATTAGCTAGTTCTTGAACGTTAACTTTATTTTGTGCTACTTTTTGCGTTCTTTTCTCTTTTTAACTTCGTCGATCATTTCTTGAATCGAGTCTGATAATTCGAGTCGAATCATTCTTTTATCGAGTTGACAAAGATTCACTCTTGATATCAAGAAAAATTGACCCTTGTAACTCATCGAGCTAAACAAGGTACAATCACTTGCCGAGACAATTGTGAGAAAATCAAAGATGCGCATACTCGAGTGAATTGTGAGGTTAAATTTACTAACTTGACGCGTTTATTTGTTTTATTGAGTGTTTTAAAATAGGTACAATGTCAATCGGGTGATGAAACCCAGGTTCCCACCGGGGGACCTAATCTTGTTGATGTGATGAATGCATTATCCGAACTTACCCGGCACATGACCATTTTGAAAGCTTATGTGGGAGTTGTTGAAGGGCGAAGTAGGGAAGCGTTATTACTACCCCAAGGTCAAAATCTCCAAGCATCTACTAGTAGAACGCACAATGATACCTCCCCTACCATGACACCCCAGACGTTTCGCCTAAAATTCCAACCCACTCACCCAAACAACACACCACCAACACCTCGAAATGAGAACCCAATTGCACCACCACCCAAATGAACCTTACCCACATCAACCACCACCAAATATCTATCAACCAATTCGACATGTCCAACCATTTGGAGATGATTTGTAAGATGAGGTAGGACATTAGGGTGATCGAGTTGCCGATCAAAGGCGGGGAAAATGAATGCCCATGCTCAAACTGGGAAGCTCCTTTGATACAACTGCCTTGACAGGATTGTTGGAAAAATCTTGGATAATCTTCACCTTGTACTCAATATCCGCAAAATGTATTCAAAGACCATTTCAATGGCAAAAGCTGTCATATCAAGGTCCTCACCTGGGAAGAGGTGGAAGAAATGGGCATACCCCTCAAGTAGGTAGGCAAAGAAGTTATCGAGACCGTCATGGTTACCAAGGACGTAATTGCCAAGGTGATAATTATGGAAAATAACTTTATGGAGACCATGGTAATCAAGGAAACATCGGTGGTTAAGACACGAGTTAATTCTGTCAAAGTCACTCTTTCAACCTTCAAATGAGGTAATGACACTGATGTGTTCCTCGATTGGATCACACAATGCGATCAGATCATCTTCACTAATGAAATGTTTGAAGTGAAAAAGGCATCCTATGTTATTGCTCAATTTGAAGGATTTGCCTCGACATGGTGGGAAATGCAAGTAAAGTTTAGGAGAACCAATGGACTTCTGCCAACTTCTAATTAGGAAGAATTGAAGATGATTATGACAAGAAAGTATGTGTCTGATCGGTACAAGCAAGAACGACTAAAGAAGGTCTACACTTTGAGACAAAATCTCAATAGTGTAGATGAGTATTATGATGAATTCCAATTTGCGAAAATAAAGATTGATTTTGAAGAAGAAGAACTGAATGCCATAACTCGGTTCCGACCCGGGTTGAACAAATAAATCCCATCCCAAATGAGGCTTCACAATGATAATGATCTTAATGACACACTTGAAGCGGCAATTGAAATTGAGAAGGGTCTCAAAGAGGATAAAGCAGTCAAACCTAAGGGGTATTCATCTTCATGGAGCAAGAACGAAGAAGGGAAAACTTCTTCCGCCAATTGGAAAAACAACAAGGGCATTGTGCAAGATTACAAGAAGTCCTTTGTCAAGAATAATCAGGTTGATAAACAACCTCCCAAGTTTGCGCCAAAAGAATGAGGTATTAATGTTAAACCCCTCAATTTTTCAAGTGCATGGATATGGTTATTGAATGATTGAGTGTCTCAATCGGAGGGCATTCATTGTAAGGGTTGATCCTTGTAGTGATGAGGATGAGAGGGAGTATGCGAAGGTTAATAAAATAGGTACTCAAGAAGATGATGATTGTGTAAATGATGAGGGAAGTGAGCAAGATGAGGATGTTATGGTTCCATGTGGGTTAGCAAGGGGAGCCTTGTTAATCAAGAATATGCCTCGAGAAGGGGAGCTCATTGTACCAAACTATGTAGTGATGAGGGCAATGATAAGTAAGGCTATGGATGATCCTAGCCAAAGGAAAAACATCTTCCATTCCAAATGTCTCATCAAGGAGAATGTATGTTCATTGATAGCGGGAGTTGTGCCAATTTAGCAAGTACCACCTTGGTGGAATTCTTGAAGCTCCCGACCACCAAACACTCAACCCCATACAAACTCTAATGGTTGAATGAATATGGAGAGTTGAAGGTGCAAAAGCAAGTCATGATCAAGTTTAAAATTGGAAAATATCAAGATGAGATCTTATGTGATGTGGTGGCTATGCAAGTTTGACATGTCTTACTCGAAAACCTTGGTAATATGATAGAGCCATGAATCATAATGGAAGGACCAATCTGTACTCATTTGAGTGTGAGGGGCACACACATGTACTACATCCTTTGTCACCATTGCAAGTTAATGAAATCTATGAAAATATGATAGAATTAAAGGATAAAAGTAAGGGTAAGAGGAAGAGAAGTTATCAAAACGGTGCCAACATGGTAGTGATAAAGAGAAAGAGTCTCATGGAAGGGCTAAGGTGACTCTTATGGTAAGTTTGACGGAGATTAGGGAGAAGGAGAATGAGCAAATTGAGGTGGTCCCTATCATACATCGGGACTACTTTTTACCATCTAACGGACTAACCTTTTCTTCGTCTAGTTTTATTTCTTCCTTTTTATAGGGTTATGATGATGAGGAGATGCCCAACCACACGGCTTATCAAAGCATCCCGACGGATTATTTTAATGAATGTCAAGGTAATCTATTTTCCCATGGCACTCATACTTCTGGAGTGATTTAAATGACAATTTGAGTGTGAGTGATTATTTTCCTTGGAATGAGCTTGATGTACTATCTACTATTGGAAGGTGTGAATTGAAAAATGAGCCTCATCTAAATGAGAGTGATGACACATGCTTAGATGATTTTATGTCTTGTAATTATTCTCTCTCTAGTAGTGATGCCATATTTCTTGATGATGAGATCAATTCTAGTAATTTGCTTAGTGAATTTGTAAGTGATAATGTTGATGTAGCTTCTTTTAGTAGCTACAAAATCTATGACAATCCACTTTGGGATAACTTTTCACTTGTTGGGGTAGATGGTCTTGATAGTGATATGGGTATGACAAGGAAGGATGCACCGCTAGTTGATGGAAAAATTGACTTGCTTGACTATTTACGAAATCTTAGTAGTGATCTTATTACCTCTAATGCCCATGATTATGAGTTCTTGTATTATTCCCCACCTATTTATGATAATGATATTCATGTATGACTTCATTCAAGTAATTTCCCCGACTATGATCCATTTCTTAGTGAAAATACTAATGAGGGAATCTCTCTGGTGGTGAAAGTGTATCGTCATATTTGAGTAGTCACACGTCGGCAAAGAAACAAAGCTTTGATGGTGTGAGCGACTTTGTTGATGGCTACATTGATGGTACGACAATGTTAGATGCTCTCCATTCCACGTTGTTTTCTTGTGAGATCTCTTGCCCTTGTAATGAGACTTTGGTGTCCAATGGGAATTTTACACTTGAGTTTGAACTAAGAGACACTTTCCTCTACTACTTGTTTGTTTATGATGATTGTCATTGTGAGATGATCCTTGCGGATCTCTATTGTACTAACGAATCTTATAGTTGTGGTATTTTGTCTTCTTGTTGGATGTGTGCAGATAACCCCTTAAATTTGAGGACAAAATTCTTTCAAGAATGGATAATGATGCAAATCTAGTTGCCCCAAAAGCGTCTATGTGGAATCAAGACCATGAACTCCAAACACCACGAGGATTGCACAAGAAGATAGGTGCTCATAAGCATGCATTAGCGTCATCCCGAGGATCTCAAGTGTGTGAGATTGCATGGGAAGGAAAAAATGCAAAGAATGGTGAAGAAAACACCATTTGTGAATCGCATATGGTGCCACAGGTGGAGTCTGCGAACTACAAACAGTACCCAGAAGCCGCAGATGAAGAATTCACTAAAGGACATAACCTGTGAATCGCAGATCATGTCATAGACAGTGCCTGCGATTCGCAAGTCAAGAGCAGAGTGTGACAGGGCAGTTTTTGGTTATTTTTGCAATCCATGAGTGTCACTTTTGGGTCTCTTGTGTAATAAGTTAGTCCAGACTATAAATAGGAACCTTAGCCATTTTATTTGCTTAGATTATCTTGAATATTGTTTTATTGCTACTCTTTGGGAGTTTGAGTGTTGAGAGCTTGTAATTGAATCTTGTTTAGAAAATTTGGGTTGCTTGGGAATTCAATTCCCTTGAGGTCCATCTCATAGGTTAGGTGTTTGTCTTGGTCAATCAATTAAGGTCCATTGTTTAATATACTTTGAGTTGTTTTTTATTGCAATTCTTTATGTCTTCCTTATATCTTGCTTCTTTTCAATTCCGCAATTTATATTGTATCAATATATACACACACTATTATGTATACATTCGTACCTATAGAAAAGCTTCACACATCTAGTCAAGCTCTTCAACAAATATTGCTCCATCTGTTTCAAAAAACATTGTCTTACTTTCCTTTTTAGTCTGTTTAAAAAAATGTCTCTTTCCCTTTTTAGTAACTCTTTCATTCCAACTTTCCACATGGCATGTTTAAGATCACAAGAATAAAGGTCATTTTTGTACATTCAACACATCTTTAATTTAAGACCACAAGATTGAAAAGTCTTCTCTACTTTCTTAAATTTTGTGCTAAGTCAAAATCAGACAATCTTTTTGAAACGGAGGGATCATATGTTTTGATCTCTACTTAAATAATCAGTTTCTAAGATATCCATCTACAAATTAAAGTTCAAAAAGGAACTTCTTGACTATTTAGATCCAAAAATAAAAAAGAAATAGAAAAGTGGTGAGACATTTTTTGTTGGATAAAGACATTTGCTTGTGCCCAACATGAGAAAAGAAAAAGAAAATATACAACACTTTTACCCTTTTTCCCTTTTGGTTGGACTTATAGTAATGTTCTGTAAATATACAACAAGTTTGTAGCTTAATAATGTTTTTTTTCTATTGCAACTTAAAAGTCCTTGCATATTCAACATTTACTAAGATTGGCAATCTTACTTTAACAAAAAGCCTTGAAAGACAACAAAAGTGCTACTAACTTAAGTCCACTAAATATGTTCTAAGAAACTACACTAATGGAAATGGTGACACTGGCACACTTGTTAGAAATACTGATGTTTTAGCTTTTGGAAGGCTAAAAACTACTCCCCAGTTCCAATTTATGTAAAGGTATTTGTTTAATCACAAAATTTAAGAATGAAAAAAAAAATTAAAATTTATGGTCCAAAATAAATGAGAAATATTGTGTGACTAGAAATTATCTCACTAAGGGTAAAATGAAAATTTTTAAATTAAATTTTACTAAATATAAAAATGTGTCATTCTTTTTTAAATTGGCCAAAAAGAAAAGAATGTCACGTGAATTGGAACGAAGGGATTAGTAATAATGTAATACACCCGGTCAATCACTAAGGTATATGATAAAAAGGATGGGATTCATCATCCTTAATCAAATGTCTCGAGTTTGAGGCGTGGGGGAAGAAATTCTTGGTAGGAAGCGTTTTCCCTTAAATGAGCCCAAAGTATCCGGAACTGAATTTGATCAGACCAATAAGCTCCGAATACCATATGATTAAAATTATAAATAATACAAGTAGCAAGGTAACACAACAAATGATTGGCCATGCACTTTTTTCGAATTTTTTTAGTAAGTACAATCTTATTCTTTACTGCTTTCCAAGTAGGAAGTCATTTACTAGGTTCTTTTTTATCATGAAACTTTGCTCTGATGCTCAAAAGCCCACTTGTCAAAATTTAGTGAGTCCAGTCCAAATAATAAGTGCAAGGACAAAGCATTTTAGTTGACATATTTAGCACAGCTATCCATGTCTCCTTGTGCATCAGTACTTTAGTCAAAATTTCACCTCAAATTGTGAAGGGGTCATTGTAGTGCTTATCTGATGTAATAGCTGCAACAATTTTTGAAAGAACTTTACCACTTTCATATAAATGCCAGATTATTATATAAACGAAAAAGGTCCAAGTATACTCTTAAAGTATTTAAAATTGAATAGATATGCGTATGCCCTTTGTTACTACTCCCTCCGTCTCAATTTATGTGATGTAATTTGACTGGACACAAATTTTAAGAAATAAAAGAAGACTTTTGAATCTTGTGGTCTAAAATAAACCAAAGATATTTGTGTAGTTATAAATCATCTCGTTAAGCGTAAAAGGTAAAGTTTAAAATTAAATTGTTGTCAAATAAGAAAATGTGTCATTCTTTTAGGGACTGACTAAAAGAAAAGTGTGTCATATAAATTGGAACAGATGGAGTAATAGTTTAGCTGACATATGCATTTACCGTTTAATAGTTGATCCAAATAATACCTTTAATAACTGGATCTTTCAACTAACCTAATTAGTTGTTTAATAAGCGAAAGAGTGCCAAACTAACTAAGGGTATATCTGCTCAATTTTGTTAGAAGTATATTTGGACCTTTTCCAATATTATATTTGAAGAGGAGAAAGAATCCTAAAATGCAGAGTTTTGAGAACCATAGAATCTGCTTATTATTATATGCACTAAGTGAGGCAAAGGGTCCCAGGAAAAAAATAGTGGTACTGATTTAACAATTTTTGTTTGCCAATGTGCAAGTTCAAATGATGATGACTGTAGGTGTAGGTACAGACTTTGCCACATCTAAAAGGCCCACTTATATTTGTATAAGAATCTTGACATGGCATTAGCTACACACCAAGTGTTCAATTTCTATGAAGAAGCACTAAGCCTCACCCCCCACCCCCACCCCCACCCCACCACCCTATTTTTTTTTTATGTAAGTCCTACATCATTTAATATAATATAACATAAGATTAGTCCATGAAAATATGACACAGTAATATATAACTTTAACCCATAGGTATATATATTCAAAGACTTTTTTGTTTGATATATTAAATATAGCCACAATAAAAAAACAATAATTTTATTAGTAATTAAACAAACTATAAGAAAACAAATTAAAAAATTAAAACTTTATTAGAGCTGAACAAGTCCATTTATGACTTATTCTGTAGCCCATTCCATCTCAGTAACTTGGGCAAATTAATGACCCGTCCATTTAATGATTCAAAGCCCATTTTATCTCGCACAAATTTTGCTCAAACTGGCCATTTGACTTTCCTTGAGCCAAACTCAATGTATGTTCTCCTTTACGAGTAGCTTACATATAGTAGAAAACTTGTAACAAAGTGTCCAATATTTTAGTGACTTGTCCAGTTAGAAACTAAAACTTCTGGATATACATATTTGTTAATTGTACAGGTATATAATATAACCTCTTATTCTTAAAAGGTACTTTTATTTTATGTTGTAGACCACAAGCAATAAAAGTGATCCAGCTGTCAATAGAATTGGTGAAAATTATAGGAGGTTTAGTTCAAATCTCAACAGACTAAAAATGCTACACGTTTGTCTGGACCTTAGTGGTTAAATTTATCCAATATTTGTGTTAGTGGGACATGGTAGATACTCGAAAAATTAGTCAAGGTGTGCAAGCTGATTGGACACCATCATATTATAAAAAAGGAAAAAAAATCTCAAAATATCAGCCACCACCCTGCTAGTATTAGAAGGTTATACCCTTCCACGCCTAAAGTTGCCACAATAGAGGGACATCCAAGGAAAGAAAAGTATGCATGTGAAATAGAGGAATGCATCCCCAAGGAAGTAGAAGTCAAAACAGAACCAAGGGTTGTGACGCGATGGATAAAATCCGTCCATCTCTTAATAAGAGGTCTCGGGTTCGAGTTCTAAGTGTGAAAAAAATTCAATTAGAAAGCACTTGCCCCCTTAAATGAATCTTACATGGTACGAATCCGAAGTAGCCGGGGCTCCAATGACAGTACCGGACACCGGATGGAAAAAAAACTAACAGAGACGGCATATGAAATCCAGAATAGCAACAACTCAAGTGTAATCGCCCAACTACGAACATGTAACATCTGCACACATGACACATCATATTAGTAGACAACTACAACGTGATTTTCATACTAATTTAACCGTCAAATAACTACCAGCCACACGAAGAGTATCAGCCAACTTGTGTGTTTAATTTGAGGTCCAAGACAAAGTTCTCTATAGATTTCAGCTGCCATTATCAGTGTTACATAAAAACAAAACACAAGGATGTCACGTTCCTTCTCAGTTATTGATCGCCTTGTCCCTCGGAAGAAAAGACAAGGCGAAGACCCCTATCTTGTGGTGGCGATTTGGCATTGGAGCGGGGGATGCTTTGTGCCTTGGGATGTAGTCCTTTCCTGAACCCTGCGTGAATGTGGAATGTCTCGTGCATGTCCTCTTCTATCTTTCCCTGCCCAACTATTTCTGGTTCACTTGATCCGGAAAAAGAAAAAAACCACGAGCATAGTCTAGAGATAACATACGACTGCTACTGCGCTCTACCCATAGCTGCAACTACGGTGCTCCTAAAGGTTCAGGTCCTCCTTGTTTTTAGGTGCTAACTGCTAATGCATGAATAGTCATAAACTACTCATAATGTCCTGCCAACTAAGTTGCTCGGACTTGGGTGCGGGTGTCTGATACGGTTGCGGATCTAGAGGTCAGATCCTTCATAATCTAAATTTTAAGATTCGAGAATACAGATCTAGGTATGGATTCGGGTACGAGGATTCGGCTAAAAATAATTCAAATATCTAAAAATATAGTTATACTCCTAAATTATGAGATATTATGTGAAAAACTTGAGGAGAAGAAAATATAGATCAAGAGGAGAATCCCGGAAGGAGACAAGGAAAAGGAGTGACATAGAAATTTCTATATACAAGGTGTTTCATTTTCTTCAATTTCATCTTAGCTTTTGTTTTGATTAGAAAAATCATTGAATCTGTCTGAAATTTCTCCATCAATTTTGGGTACTTTACCCAAAATTGATTTACCAAATCAAGTACGGATCCCACACCCACACCCATGTCGTTTGGACACGGGTGCGGCACCGAAAGTGAAGAGTCTGAGCAACATAGCCTGCCAAAGGCAATGCTATCTGATTAATCTGGAAATCCAGAAACCATACCCTTCCTATTAAGTTTATCTCGATCACAGTTTTGTCGTTGGCTAACATATCAGTTATCACTACTTGACAAGATTATAAGGATCCAAAGCCATCGAACCCCCCAACCAGGAAGTAGAGTTGTATGCATATTATGAATAGAAAGCAACCGACTGGGATCATTCAATACATTGGGAAATACCCCCCAACAGCAAAGACAACGTACCTTTACTGCATTGGAAACAACGCACAACTGGAAGTCAGGGAAAGTAGATTTCTGCAGCCACATTTAGTCTGATAGATTAAATTTATGCAGCCCGTACGAACCTGATACAATTAGATTACAGTATTTCTTTCACCTCATTTTTTGTTCTTTTCTTTTTCTTCGCAATATCATGGGATGCACAAAATGAGAAACTGATTTCTCTGTTATTAATACCAAGACGCTTTCTTTTTATCTCTTCTACAATTTTCTAATAAGTGAATATCAGACAGCAACTACACCACATTATCATTTACAAATGCACCACCCAACAACTATACTGGGACAACCTCCGGTACGACCGGCGATGATCCATTATCTTCTACATTCTTATTTTCGGGGTTATCTTTTGTTTCTTTGTTCTCTTCTTCAAATCCTTGTTTGAATCTATCATAGTTTGTGGGCTCAAGACTCTTGAATGGGCGTTCACCTAATACCCGAACCAAATCTTCTTGATGAAGGACCTCTTTTTCAAGTAGTAACTCTGCAATCTGTGCCACATGTTCTTTGTGCTCCTCTATAAGTTGCACAGTGCGTTCATATGCCTTGGAGACCCATTCTCTTACTTCATTGTCGATAATTGCTGCTGTCTTACTACTGTAAGGTTTTGACATCTCAAATCCATCATCTCTTTGTGGGAAGGAAAGAAGACCAACCTTGTCACTGAAACCATAGACTGCTACTTGGGCATACGTCATTTTGGTGACTTTCTCCAAATCATTTTGGGCACCAGTCGAGATCTTCCCAATCAAAACCTAGTCAACAAATAAAATCCAAATGATTACACTTTCATGTATCTTATTTATTCACAAAAAGGTAAGAAAAAAAAAGCTGCTACGACAGTAGAAAAGTGAAGCTGCTGATTAGCATTTAAAAAACAAAATAAATCTACCCGAGGCACTAAATCTTCTCGGACAATAAACTACTAAGGAGTTTATCCTATAAAAGCCACTCCAATCAGAGCCATCATATTCTGAGCTACTATTGATCCTCTTCTTGTTGAGGATCGAAAGCATATAATGTAAAAGACAAACTCATCATACATCATCTGACATACAGGCCCCTTTCAATTTAGACTCACTAATCTGCAAAAGTTAGGTCTTCGGCGAGAAGATACCTTCTTTAATATGCCTAAAGATGCCCTTACAAGAACAACAACACAATGAAATCCCACAAGGTAGTGTCTGGGAAGGGTAGAGTGTACGCAGACCTTACCTCTACCTTGGGAGGTAGAGACCTTACTTTTAATATGCCTAAAGATGCCCTTATAAAAATAAAAATAAAAAGCCTAGAGATACATTGCACGACTTTAAGCCCAAAATATATTAAGCAGACCATGGAACTCGCATAGTTTAAGCCGAAAGATATTCACATTCTACTTAAGTCATAAGATATTCACCTGCTACTAGCTAACCTTATTTTTAAGGGGGAAAGAGAAAGAAAAGAAAAAAGAATTACAAGTGTAGCTGATGAGTAGATTATCAGAATGTGGTGAGGAAGTCTTAGGGGGTCCTTCGCCATTCTGTGCAGGATTTCGAGTTCAAATTATCTTAACACTGTAATTCAATACCTTCCCATACTACTTAAATAACATAATTCAGGCCAAAGAATTAAGAACACACTCGCATGACAGAGTGTCCGTACAGTGCATAGTGTTTGCCCTGTACCAAAAAGTTGGCTTTTGGAATCACTCCAAGAAAAGATTATCATCCAAAAAAGTTCGCTTCTCAAATACAATTTAGCATTGAATTCTATATTTTGGGGCCACCCCACTGCCCACGTGGTGAGAGAGTTTCAAGTTAACAACTCTTAATGCCTACAGGCAGTGGCGTACCCGGGATTTTTTTGTAAGCGGTATCGACATTTAAAGAAGTGAACAAATGAACCATTATAGCGACATCATATATGTATAAAAAGATAATTAAGATCATAATAAAACACAATTCAAGCAAGCACTTACTACAACTCACATCGACGAATTTTTATTTTTCTGACATTTACTCATAACTCCTGAAAATACTAAAGAGTTCTTTTTCTATATTGGGGGGAGCTTTTGCGCGGTGATTTAGGTTATTTTTGCTCCTTAGGAGTACTGGTTCGAAACCACACAACCTATATTCTTCTCTTTAATACTAAAGCTCAAAAATCTTAAAATGAGGTGTCAAGGTTCAAACCCCAGCCCTAGCTTCCGGGAATAAAGTGCTTGGCCAGTAGCCTAAAGAAAACAGGTTTTTAAGTAAGGTCATCTATATTCTTTTTTTTGTTTTTGCATATTATTTATATAGGTATTAAGGTAGTAATATTTTTCGATGAAGCGGCGTCGGATGACACCGGTTGAACTAAGGCGCCTATGCCTGTCTACAGGAAAAAATATGAAAGCAAGATAATATTTTCCCCTATTATATTCACCTGCTCAGCAGCTCGACCTCCAAGAGTCATGCATGTCACATCAAATAGCTGTTCCTTAGTCATTAAAAGATTTTCATTAGGAACATACTGAGCAAATCCCAAGGCTGCAGTACCACGAGGAACAATTGTCACTTTTAGTAATGGTTCTGCATGTTCCAAGAACCAACCAGCAACAGCATGACCAGATTCATGGTAGGCAACTGTCCGCCTCTCTAGCTTGCTTATGACCTGCAGAAAGCACCCAGGAAGCTTTGAGATGCGACATCATCCAAAACAAAAGAAATTATTTACCCTTAAAACTTCACAACTCAAACCTAAAACTGGACCAGAAATTTCTAACACTAACCACATAACTTTCCCAAAGGGGGCATCCATCCAAATTCCTTTTTTATTAATAAAAAGTAGACAAAAGAAAGATAGAAAAGAAAAGGGACCAGAATGCACGGAAAGGTCAACCTTTGCTTTGCCCACCTACCCTCTCCATGCCAAGTTGGTTCCATACTCGTTTCAAGTTAACCAGAAGCAGTTATAATGGTATTGAAGTGGAGTATCCAGTAGCTACTCACTTCAAATATTCTCCATAATGTTACCTCTTAAAAAAATAAAAAGTGCTCAAAACTTTCCAAGAGGACTTTATGGACATCACCCCCACCCCCCCACCCCCCCCCCCCCCACACACACACCCCGAAAAAAGAGTTCTTACATTGAATATCTCCAGATCTATGGTGCCTGCAAAAAAGTTTTGGCTGACAGGATATTCAACAAATGGTCACTACAGTGGTTGCTGAGTTTGTGGGACACTAATAAAAGCGC
The DNA here is from genome assembly GCA_034509755.1 of Anisodus tanguticus. NCBI lineage: Eukaryota > Viridiplantae > Streptophyta > Magnoliopsida > Solanales > Solanaceae > Anisodus > Anisodus tanguticus. The sequence goes on along the minus strand of CM067555.1, from coordinate 3,906,925 downwards.
CTATTCTTACAATATTGGATTCTTGCCACCAAAACTCTAAATTTTCCACTTGCTACAAGGAGTTTCAGGCCTGGCCTTTAGAAGAGTACTCGTATTAGATCATTTTTTATCAAGTTAAATAATTTGTTGAGCATTCATAACCTCCCATCCCCCCCCCCCCCCCAAAAAAAGGGAGAGATTAAGTGAAATAAAAGAAATACTTGCCTAGTACGAAAAGAAAACAGAGAAATTCTAAATTTGTAATCAGTTCCAACTTCCAAAGGATGTAGACCTTTAATATCAATTTACCACTTCCCCAGAAAGTAATAAAAACATCTCTGATAATGCCTTAATCATAATTGAAAATGTTTTCCCATAGCAACTGAGTGGTAGATCTGTCGGGTTGGTTGGTCTGGAAAGTCATGGGAGAGGCACAAGATTTAGATACTAATAAATCACATAATATCCCAGTTATTTTTCTCTCTTTTTCAATTCAGAAATAGTAAGCAAATGTAAATCCAACAACTTCTCTCTTTTCCTTTTATTTCTGCAATGAGTCACACAAATCTAAACATTTATCCATAACCAAGATCCAGAATGAAGAACATTATATGTGATATCCACCAATGCAATGTAAAGTGCAAAGTAGATAGTGGAAGAGAAAAACTGAGGATCGGATACCTTATTCTTCTTCTCAAGACCTCCAATTACCCTATCTATTGCTGCCTCAAAATGTTGCATTGTAATTATTGTGCTCTCATTCCTTGCGGCAATTAAAGCAGCCTCATTACAAACATTTGCAATGTCTGCTCCGGCAAATCCAGGTGTTAGAGCAGCAAGCCTTTGTGAATAATAGGATGCCTCATGGTCAAGTTTCAACTTGCTCAAATAGATCCGGAATATCTGATCACGGCCTTTTATGTCTGGTTTGTCTATGGTAATTTGACGATCAAATCGACCGGGTCTTAACAAGGCTTTGTCTAATATATCAGGTCTATTTGTGCCAGCAAGCATAACCACACCTGATGTGGTTGCAAAACCGTCCATTTCAACAAGCAGTTGATTTAAAGTGCTTTCACGTTCATCATGTCCTCCAGAAAAGCCACCTCGCCCTCTTGCTCGACCAATGGCATCAATCTCATCAATGAAAATTATACTAGGTGCACACTGCCTTGCCTCCTGAAATAAGCTCCTAACTCTGGCTGGTCCAACACCAACAAACATCTCCATAAAATCTGACCCAGAAATAGAAAGAAAAGGTACACCAGACTCTCCTGCTGTAGCTTTGGCCAGAAGCGTCTTCCCAGTCCCAGGAGGACCCACTAGAAGAGCACCCTTGGGAATTTTGGCTCCCAACTGCTCATATTTCTTGGGGTTTTTAAGGAAGTGGACGAACTCCATGATTTCTTGCTTTGCCTCGTCACATCCAGCCACGTCTTTAAAGAAGACCTGTACCAAAGACATGTTAACAGACTTTCCAAGAATTAATCATGAAATACCATGGCATGAAGCATCTTCAAATATAGCTTTTAAAAACAAATTCAATACTTCTGAATCTGCACCCAAGTTTGACACTAGTGCATGGTTAGAAACTAAGACTCACCTTATTCTTGGCATTTTTATCCATCTTCGTGAAATGCGCTTTGCCAATGTTAAATATTCCACGACCACCTTTTCCACCAGGACCTCCAACACCCATCCCGCCCTGCACTCTCCGTCCCATAAAATAAAGGACAGCAAGAAGCAACACTGTTGGACCAAACTTCATCATTTCTTGGAACCAATTCAACTCATCAACATATGTAACAGGAACATAATTATGAGGATCTATTCTTAATGCCTCCTGTGCTTCTTCAAGCTTCTCCTCGAATGACTCGACACTCCCAATGTTAAAATAATATTTGTACTGGCTCGTGTTTAATCTATCATTTCTACCAGTTACAGGACCTTGAACAGTGTCATCACCAATTTGATTAGGACCAGTTGGAGAGCTTCTCACATAAACTTTGGCCACAGATTTGTTAGTAACAACAATCCTATCAATAAGACCAGCTTCAAGTAGCTTGTTTTTGAACTCTTGGAAGCTAATCTGAAAATGTGCATTTAAGAAAATTATTGTGAGAAGAAAGAGAAACAAGTTACAGAAGACAACCAATCACTGAAGTTAAGAGAACTGCGCCTTCAATCGATAGAATTAGAACCTGCTTTACTCACCAGTCATCAGTTAACAATTAAAACATTTAGAGAAGTCACATCGTTTCATTAATTTAAAGATATATCATTATACTGAGGAGAAATTCTTCATCAAAATATATGCTTAAGCAAGAATAAAATATCAGCAAAAGAAGTGAGCTCTAAATTAGGGATGGCAATAGGGCAGGTCCTTGACCTGCTAAAAGATTTCAACCAGCCCTGCCCTTCCCCGTTTAGCATTTTTCAAAAAAAATTGCCCTGCCCCGCCCCATTTATGTCATCTTTCATTTCTCCTCTTTATTTTTCACTTTGCAGCATGGATTTTTTTTAAACTCCTATTGATATAAATTGGATGAACAATCAATTCTTGGGATCTTTTTTTTTATCGTTAGGATTTCAAAATATAATTAGAATCACTTATTTTATTATGTTTAGAATGAGAATACAAAAATTAATTATACATTATATGACAAGAAATATTTTTGTTGGTTAGTTTAATTTTTTCTGAATTACGTTATTCTAAAAAAAAAAAAAGAATACTACATATATCAAACCCAAAATGGATCCACCCCTCAATTACCTCTACAGTTACGTCCAAAAAGGCCAAAACCTCCCTTTTCCCCAAAAAATCTCCCCCGCCATTGCCCTATTTTAAAGAGAATAACATAATGGGTCAATCCTAATTGTCCGACCCGCCCTTCCCTGACCTATTAAAAAACTAGTGGAATGCAGGGCCATTACCTCATGCCAAAACTTGTCGTCAATAGGATAATAGAAACGATAAATGTCTTGTTCTGACATGTGTTGTAAACTATACTCGAGGCAACTATCAACCGAATTTGGATTTGTAAATATAAAAAACAGGTAATAACAACTAGGAACACACAGCCTATGTATCATACAAGAACCTAAGTCTTTAAGTTCCCATAAAGATCATAATCATAGGAAAACATTATCAAGCCTTCCATAAATGCTAGTATATGACTTCATCTTCTTGAATAACAGGGGAAACATAGCAGACTGGAAAATTGTTTTCCTTTTAACAGGTTAGACTAAAAATCCAGCATCGTGAAAAGGCTACCACTCCCCGTCAAAACATAGAGCTATGACAGCTTGAGCAAACCATTTTCTCAAAGGTCACATGGAACTATATATTCCCAATATAACGCAAGTGATATGACCTCTCAAAGAGAGGTCGTGTCAGTCCAAAGGCGGCTCAATAGAACTAGAGGCCTAAAGCCTAAGTTTAATAAAAGCCTTAGACTTAATAAAATTTATATAGTAATGAGATAAAGGATTTATTTTCTATTATATAGATCAATCAAACAGGGAAAAGTGAAATACCTGATTTAGAAAAACTTGGTTGAAATTGGAAAGCAAAACGCCAAAATAGGAAAAATGAACGATAAACAAAGGAGGAAAAACATAACCGAAAGGCGGTAATTGTAATAATTAATGAGAGATATAGAAATTTGCAGTACTTTACTTATCTGTCGGAACAACCTAAACCAAATCCTAAAAACCAACATAAAATTTGAAATCTTTAATGAACAATTGTTATATATATTATATTACAATATTATATATACTTTTAATTTTCTTTTACTTTTTAGGCCTAAAGCAGTGACTTCTTTTGCCTTGCCTTTGATCCGGCACTGTGAGTGGCACTGAATAGCTAGTTTTATCACCCAACCGCTTTCTGGATGAACACTTCAGGACAGCTAAATCTGGCTAGCATTTATTTACTGTCTGGTATCTACAAGCAAGTGTTTCTTTGTAATGACTCAACCTACAAAAGTTTGTGCATTTCTGATCATCTTTCCATTATGACTCATCATATTAAACAAGAAAATTAACATTATTTGTGAAAAATTTAACTGCAAATCTTCTATAGCCTTAAAAGGGGATTTCCTTTTAAAAAACTTATGAAAAGGTAAAGAAGTGCTATCGCTTCCCTCTATTTAACATGTTTTATCCAATTGACTAATTCTCTCTTAGGTGGCTTACTGTGTTTTTGTTTCCATTACAATTAATGTAGACGTCTTGAGCCAGGTCTCCCAGAAACAGCCGCTCTACCTACCAAGGTGGAGGTAAGGTCTGTGTACACTCTGCCCTCCCAGACCCCACGGTGTGGATTTCACTGGGTATGTTGTTGTTTACAATTAATGTAGAGGTAAAATTGGTCTTCACATAAATATTGAAATGTTTAAGATCATTTTTTCGTATATCGAGCTAACACGCAATTCGCGACAAAGGCCCTAATCACATCCACTTCCAGTAAAAAGGAAAAAAGGGTTTTTTGGGGGGAGTTTGGTTTTGGGGGGAGAAGCTGAAACAACAAGATCAACATGGCAGAAATAACTTTGTTTGAACACTAACCTCCTGCTGCTCCCGAGGAGACAAGAGGATATATGACAGAATAAGCCCAATAAATAACAGGGGTGTTAAATTGTAGTTTAGCTTCACGAAGCTCTCCTGAGAGTTTCCTTGCTCACCAGCACCTTCCTCTGCAACACATTCCAAACCAAAAATGTTCATTGAACACAACCCCGAAATAAAGCACTAAACATGAGAAGAACATGGATTTTTCATATAATTCTACAACCAATTTCTTACATAAATTTGCATCTCTGTATTAACGCCTTACAAACTTAAAAGAAACATATTTGTATCATCAATACACAATTAGAGCGTTAAGCTTGTTTGGATGGTTGTAAACTATTGTATTGTATTGTGTTGTTAGTTTAAATACAATATTTTTTTTATTGTTACTTAAATTTTATTGTATCTTATTGTTATGTAACGACGAAAAGCCTTATTTTATGTAATGACCGATTTGGTGTGATTGCATCGTTACTTTTTTTTCTCATTTTGTCTTTGCTTACAACAACATACCCAGTGAAATCCCACAACGTGGGGTCTGGGAAGGGTAGAGTGTACACAGACCTTACCTATACCTTGGTAGGTAGAGCGGCTGTTTCCGGGAGACCCTCGGCTCAAGACAAAGCATAATCACAATCAAGCAATCATTACAAAGCAAGAGAAATGGTCAGAGACAAAAAATTAAAGTTGTACGAACATGCTGATAACAAAATCGAATACGTCATGGTAACGCATTCTGACAAAAGGAAGCAATAGCTAACGCAGATAAATAATATAAACAAAGTACACTAGGGAACACATAGCAGCAGAAATCAAACTACAGGGACTATAAAGCAATATTGCGCCTATACGTGTGATGGGCTAATCGGGCCTATACTAATAACACTACAACTATCATTTTGTGAGTGTAAGTAGGACTACACTCGACTACCTACTACCCTTCTACCATAATCCGTGTCCTTCACAACCCCCTATCTAAGGTCATGTCCTCAGTAAGTTGCACCTGCCCCATATCCCGTCTAATCACATCTCCCCAATACTTCTTCGACCTACCTCTACCCCTTTTGAACCCGTCCATAGCCAACATCTGCACTGGGGCATTTGTCTCTCCTGTGCACATGCTCGAACCATATCAACATTGCTTCCCGCATCTTATCATCCACCGAGGCCACTCCCACTCTGACCCGGATATCATCATTTCTAATCATATCTCTCTTTGTATGCTCACACATCCATCTCAGCATACTCATCTCCGCAACTATCATCTTTTGGATGTGCGAAGTCTTGACTGGCAAACACTTCGCTCCATACAACATAGTCGGTCTAACCACTGCCCTATAAAACTTGTCTTTAAGTTTTAGTGGCACTTTTTTGTCGCACAAGACTCCATATGCGAGCCTCCATTTCATCCACCCTGCCCCAATACGATGTGTGACATCGTCATCAATCTCTCCATTCCCTTGAATAATAGACCGGAGGTACTTGAAACTTTCTTTCTTTGGAATGACTTGAGTCCCAAGCCTCGCCTCCACGCCGGTCTCAGGGTCTCTCCCGTTGCTGAACTTGCACTCCAAATATTCTATCTTGGTCCTACTCAACCTGAACTCTTTAGACTCTAGAGTCTGTCTCCAAACCTCCAACTTGGCATTCACTCCGCTACGAGTCTCGTCAATCAAGACTATGTCGTCTGCGAATAACATAAACATGACACCTCCCCTTGGATTTGTCGCGCCAGTCCGTCCATTAACAAGGCAAATAGTAATGGGCTAAGAGTTGATCCCTGGTGCAACCCCATCATCACTAGAAAGTGCTCAGAGTCTCCTCCTACTGTCCGTACCCTAGTCTTGGCTCCATCATATATATCCTTGATAGCCCTAATGTATGCCACAGGTACACCTAACCTCCAAACATCTTCATAGAACCTCCTTAAGGACTTTGTCGTATGCCTTCTCGAAGTCGATAAAAACCATATTTAAGTCTTCGCTTCATCTCTTTATATTGCTCCACCAACCTCCTAATAAGATGAATGGCTTCAGTAGTCAAACGCCCCGACATGAATCCAAACGGGTTCTCAAAAATAGACATGCCTCTCCTTACCCTCATCTCCACAACCATTTCCCAAACTTCCATAGTGTGGCTTAACAGCTTGATACCACTATAGTTATAGCACCTTTGTTCTTGTACAATGGGATCATTGTACTCCACCTCAATTCTTCTGGCATTCTTGCCATCTTAAAATGACGTTAAACAACTGAGTCAGTCACTCCAAACCTGTCTTATCTACGCTCTTTCAAAATTCAACTGGGATCTCGTCAGGCCCGGACTTGCGCATCCTGCCAAACAACACCCTTAACCTCCTCCGCCTTAATGCTTCTACAATACCCGAAATCCTGATACCTACCATATTGCTCCAGATCTCCCAGCACGATGTCACTATCCCCTTTTTCGCTCAAGAGTTTATGAAAGTAAGATTGTCACCTCCGCCTAATATCAAACTATCTCATTTTGTCTTTGCTTATTATCTAATAATCATATTAAATCCTTTATTGTGCCTTTTTTATAGCTCTTTTTGATAGCTCTACACTGTATCCTACTTTTCTTGTAGGTTTATTCTTCAAATTGATTATGTCTGACATTATGTAACGATGGAAATGATACAATCTATCCAAATATTGTATTCATCAAAATAATACAATACAATACAATACAACACAACACAACACAATACATTATGAAAGCAACCATCCAGACAAGGTGTAAGAAGTATTAGATAGGTCAAATGAAGCAGAATGTCTATAGGGGCTCCATATACCTGTCTTCAACTAAGATTGAGGCATCATTGTTGGTTCATACATTACATAAAGAAAACTTCACACACTAGAAATAATCCATACATTTACCAATAACATAAATAAATAACACACTACCATACCTTTGCCACTTTCAGCCTTTTGATTATTATTTCCTTTTGGAATTTCATTCTTGTTCTTTGGATAATAGTTCTCATAGTCTACAAAAAACCACAATTCAACGGATAAGAACTAAAAATCAAGTAAAAAAACAAACAAAACCTAAAGGCATAATACATAGATACACCTTAACTTACCCTCAACTAGCAACTAAATACTTCAACTTTGAAAATGCACATCCAGACACTTCAATTCATCTCCACTGTCTCGTGAACACCGACGCTAACATGGCACATATTTTGTAAGTGAGAGTGTTCAACTGACATAGCATAGACGAGTTGAGGTGTCTGGATGTGTATTCTCAAAGTTGGAATGTTTAATTGACAGTTGAGGCTAAGTTACACTCTGTTTGGATGGTCGTTACCCATAATTTCATAATTTCCACCGTGTCTCGTGGACACTGACGCTAATGTGGCACATAATTTTTTAAGGCGGGAGTGTTTAACTGACATAGTGGAGACGAATTGAGGACCAAACATCATTTAATACTCTATAACTGCATTATTCATTCTAGGCTTTGAACGTGTACATGTGCATTCTCAAAGTTGGAATGTTTAATTGCCAGTTGAGGCTAAGTTTAAAGGTGTCTATCTGTGTATTATGCCAAACCTATACTTTCTCAATAAAAAGCTCAATTATTCAATCTATTTATTTTCACTTCTTCTCTTTGGTCCTTCACTACAGAAAAACCTCCGTAACCTAGGACTTCCAAAAACCGAATCAACGCGTGTAACGCACGCGCCGCGCGCTGTCAAATAATTTCTCACAATCCCTAATCCGCCGCCATGAAGGCGTGAAATGCACGCGCCGCGCGTTTCCAGTTCATCCAACAGCGTCGACCTCACACCATATCCACCACCCTAAAACAAAACCAAAAAACACAAATCACAAATTAATATTAAAAAACACATATTCACAACAAATGTAAATAGAGCTTACTACTTTGTGAATATTGGAGCGAGAAGCTTTAGATATAGAGCGACTAATACGTGAAAGCATCATTTTTTTTCAATAAGTTCAAATCCCTAAAAATCGATTCTCAAAAACGGATCCTTTTGAGGCTAATTGATTGTTAATATCACCGGGAAAAAAAATAGCAAGAAACTTTGATTTTCACAGATTTGTTATGATTTTTTTTACTTGGAAGTTGGAAAGGAAAAAATTGTTTGTTTAGGTGTTTAAGGGTAGTTTGGTCATTTGCGTTTCTTCTTTGTGGTTGTAGGATAGGCCACAACTTTGTAATGTGATCCAATGACGAAAGCTGGATGCATTTGGGCCCAATTTTTGTATTATGGGCTAAAAAGTTGATGGACTTTGAAACAAGAAATTGCACGGTTTTCCTTCAAATGGACTGATCTTTAATATTTGTCCCTCAAATGAAACTTATGTCTTATGGTTCATAAGTTCTTTACGGAAATCGTGTAATAATTTATGCCCCAATTTCCATTTGCGGGTAAAGTGAAAATGACCCTTTTTGAAAAGGGAAAATTGGTGGACAATTCGCATGAATATCACTAAATTAGGTGGTCTTTAACTTTTGACCCTCAAATCGCTAGTCTTTAATTTGTCTTCCATCATTTCAAGTAACAAAAAAGTAGTTGAAAAAATAAAAAAAATGGCCTCCCCTACCTAATTTCGCAATTGTTGTACGGCATAAGTCTCGCCCTTGTCCGGCATAAGTTTTGTAGAATTGAAGTTATGTCGGACATGCATAACTTATGCCGGACAATACAAATTAGTTACTACACAACTTATGTCGGACAATACGAATTAGTTACTACACAACTTATGTCGGACAATACGAATTAGTTACTACACAACTTATGCCGGACAAGGCAAAGTTCCTAAGAAACTTTACCCGAGCGAAATTTTTTTTGTGAATTGGTCACATTTTTCATGAAATGGATTGGATTGGTATTAGTTTGGATTCGAAAAAATCATTTATCAGATTTAAGAAGTACATTCGATCTAATATATGTACCTTGTGTTAGAATTGAGAACTTGAAAGCGAATCATTCAGTGGTGGGGTGTTCATAGAACAGAAGGCCTCGCCCAAAGAGTGACAAATTTGCATGGAGTCTTGCTCATAGAGGAAGAGTACGCGCGCTAGCGCGCTACGACTTACATAGTTGATCGGATCTGCTGGGGATCAAACCCAGAATCTCTAATTTCGTAGACCAGCGAACAAGGATACTTCCATAATTTTTCATTAAGTGAGAAACAAGGGGGAAATTAAAGACCAACCCGTATGAAGAGCAATCCGCGCAAAAAAAAATGAAAATTGGTAAATAACTATTCTTAACGCCTGCCATCACATATTATAGCAATTATTTAAAAAGCTATTAGTAGCATTAAACTACTTTTTAATATGAACGAAGAAGCTAAAACACGAAACAACTCCAACAAGTGACGTTGGGATTCGAAGTATTGGCAAGTGGCAACAAAAGAAACGATTCACGGGGTTCAAACCTTTATAAGTTTAAAACTAAAGAACCGTTCATATTTTTCTTTCTTCCTCATTTCAAATGTAACAAATTTTACAAGGTTTCACCCCCCCCAGTTTATTTTGCTAAGATCCCCACGTAATAATTTTCCTAAAACAATAAATAGTCCGTCATACATGCAATAATTTACCAGGAAAACTAATTATTTGACCAAAAAAATGAAGGAGATAGGTTTTAAAAATAAATAAATTATTACATAAGGGTAAAAGAAGGAAAATGGAAAGGGGATTACAACGCGGGGATTTGAACCATCATCAATAAGATGAAAGTTTATATAGTCAATCAGCTGAGTTACTAGATCTCTGCGGGGATATCTCATTTTTGGTTAGTGATGTAAAAAGTGACTTTGTCACTTCCTCCTGTATTTCCTATTAGTAGTTTGTTAGAACCAAAAATATTCTGGAGAAAGAAAAAAGGAACGAGAACTATTTGTGATATGGGAAGTGAAATTACACTTTTCTTATTAATGTTTATTTTATAGGAAAAATACCTAAAATACACCCCAATAAAAAGGAACGAGAACTATTTGTGATATGGGAAGTGAAATTACACTTTTCTTATTAATATTTATTTTATAGGAAAAATACCTAAAATACACCCCCAATAAAAAGGAACGAGAACTATTTGTGATATGGAAGTGAAATTACACTTTTCTTATTTATGTTTATTTTATAGAAAAATACCTAAAATACACCTCAATCGTTGTCCGAATTTGTTGTAACACACCTAACCTTTACGGGAGTCCTATTACCCCATGAATATATTTGTAAGCAAATTCTTTAGCATTCATGGAGTGAGCTGGATAACAATTCAAACATGTGTTGAACAAAAGGCCAAAAACAAAAGAGTCCAATCATTTTCAAGTAATTTCACTCTTTGAACAAAATAAAAAGAATAGAATTCTCTCTTACACTCTTAATTTTTTTTCATTGAGAAAGCAGTTGAATCTCTTGAAATTTGATCTTGTAAATCATTATTTTTTTCATAATCTAATATTGGCTTGTGTTGCATTGAATTTTGGTTTAATTTTTTTAGATACAGTCAAACCTATTTATAATTGTCATTCGTTATAACATCATTTCACTATAATGGTCTGATTTTCTCCGGAATCGAATTTTTATGTTATATTTTACTTCTTTATAACAACATTTCTATAACAGCAGTGATATTTATTATAACTGTACACTCTTTCTAAAATTATTTCTCTGTAACGGTAATACTGAAATATTGTGTAGTAATATTTTGTAAGAAATATAACAATAACAACATACCAGTGTAATCCCACACAGTCGCCTCTGGGGAGGGTAAGATGTACGAAGACCCTACCTCTATCTTTGTGGGGTAGAGAGGTTGTATAAAATAAAATATTATAATATTTATGTTTATCTCTTAGACAACCTTCAAGAGAAAGCTATTGAATTCTCATTTGCTAAAAGTTTGGACAAAACCTTTCATCAATTCAAGCATTATATTATCACTAAGAGATTGAAAATTTACGAAACAACCTACAATTGTAGAATTCTTACATCAAACTTGAAATATTTAAATTTTTAATTAAGTTTAAATGCATATGTTCCTTAGGTTTTAGTTCTTTATCGTATGATACAACTAGTTATGAATTTATTAGTCTTTTCAATTTTTAATTTATGAGATATGAAAATCAATTGAGGTTATAAACTTAACAAATATATTAGTTTTGTTTATAACATAAAAAAATGCAGAAAAATAAGTATTTACGTATTTTTGTTTATAACAGCTAACTGAAATCTAAATATCAAATGTCAATATACATACATAGTAGCACCTCACTATAGCAGTCATGAAATTTTCGGACAAATGCTGCCATTATAGAGAGGTTTGACTATAAATACCAAAAAAATGCCTTAAAATATATTTAGGGGGGGTAATATGACCACTGTAAAGGTTAAATGTGTTACAACAAATCCAAAAAAAGGTTGGAGTGTATTTTAGACATTTCCCCTTATTTTAGATAGAGCTTTTAAACATTTGACCGCTCAATTAAAAATAATTACATCTATTAGTTAATATACAAAAAATATACATCAATTATGTATAAGATATGTATATTATGTGTATATTGTCATTAATATATAAAATATATACATTTGTCGGTTATATTTTTTATGAGCTGCTATAAGTTGTAAAACTCCTTTTTTGATATTGGTTTAGGACGATAGAGTCCATGAATATGAAAAAACTCGTGTCATCTAAATGTTTTTTCTTTCATATGCAACAAATTCAAGCTTTTCCCCCACAATTTATTTTGCTCACCATGTAATAATTTTCCTACAACAATATATATTCTACTATCATACATACAATATATTTACTAGAAAAACTAATTATTTGACCAAGAAAATGAAGGAGAAGTTGGTGGGGATGAATAAGAGCACGATGAAGAATAGGAGCTTGTGGGCTTAGTAGATGGGTTTCGAACCATTAATGGCACCATATCTTCAAGTAACCCTTGTGAGCCCATTCCGCCAATGCCCAATCCTTGTTCAAGGTCCACAACTGGGCCTGGGTTGACAAATTTTGGGCTTGCATCAACTTCACTTGCAGTTTCAGATTCATAGCTATGGGCTTTTGAATTTGTTAATTTGGGCTTCTTATTGGGCTGATAAAAAAATTGAGGTGGATCGAGCGTGAGAAATGGGTAAGCAAAATGCAAATGAAGGCCTTCATAAGTGATTATGAAAGTGTCGGGCTCATCACTGGACCTCTCCACTTGCTTTTTTGCCCCACACCTCGGGTTAGTGCATTTGTAGTAGCTCCTGTAAATAAGATATGTTATCTGCTATAACGAGTAAAAATGACATAATAGATAATACTATCAAATAAATTTTCAAATATAGAAACTTTGATTCATAGAACTTCTATAAATTTTCCATTTCGAAAAAAATCAATAATCCCTATAAGGGTAAGCTTGGAGCTCTAATGTATATCATTTTTCATAAGGAGTTCTAACAAAGCTCTCAATAGAAGACAGCTTTAATATTTACTTTTTCTAAATTTTAGTCAGTATATAGTGTATAATTATTGACTTATTACATAAATTATATTTTTTATACACTTATTGTAGATTTGTTACACACTGAGTATACACCAATCATGGGTGCAAACTATTCCGTCTAAATGGGTGAATGTTTTTTAATCGAATGTTAATATCCCTTTTTATAATTCTACCTATTTGCTAATGGCAAATGTAATGACTAATTGGACACATCATTCCATAATGTTGATTGATTCTAATTATTGTTCTGGAAAGACAATATAATTAAAACTCTTTTTTTCTAATTAACAGCAAGAAAATGAGGCATCATACCTGGGATAGGGGCTATTCTTAATAGATTTCTGGCCATATTTTCTCCACTTATAACCATCATCAGCCATTGCATTACCACAAGTCTTTACTCTCAATGTATATTTATTTTCATGTGCCTCTTGCTTACTCATCATCATGTTCAATCCTCTTCCCAAACCTAAATTCCTGCATTTTATGAACAAAAATTCAAGTTCATTGCAAAGAAAACAAAAACAAAATAGTAACATACATTGATATGTAAAGATGTTTCATTATCGGTATAATTTTACTTGTTATAGCATAGACTAGCCACCATATATGTGTACTATCTTACGACCGTAATTACTGATAAGTCTCTATGGACCTTTACTTGTTAATCTGGTAAAAGTAGTTAATAACTTGTTATCACATATTAGCCTATATTGTTAGTGTAGGAAAACTTTGAACTATCAATATATATACTTAAATATAGTAGCGGATCTAGAGAATAATTGGTTACGGGTTCACGTGCGTATATATATATATTAAGAAATTCACAAAATATCTATAAACATTTGAATGTCACTATTAAAAAATCTCTATTTTCTCACTGATTTCCCACTGAAAAATGTTCAGTGGCTATTTCGCACTGAATATCGCTGAAAAAAACCTAAAATAGTAGAATTTTCACACTGAAAAATTATGAAGTTTCCGGTATTTCAATGGAACATGTTTCCCATCATGCGTTTTCCCAGTAATCTTGTTCGGTGGGAATGCGGTGAGAAAATCATATTATATAGCACAAATTATCACTGAATGTCGGTGGAAAAATCTTTATTTTTAGTAGTGTGTGAACCCATTTATAATCCTAGAATTAACTTGTGACAGCTGTATAAACGCGTAACTTCAAATTCTAGATTCATCTTTGCTTAAGTCTATGTTTCTTATAGAGATTTAGTCCTAACAACTTTATAAATGACATGATTATGTAAACATATTCATTTTTTGATACTTTAAGTGCATTAAACTTAAACTCATTGTAAAAGTTGAAAATCTTGAGAAAAATCAAACCTGGTATGTGAAACATCATGAGATTGAACTCCATAGCTTGTCACTGACAAACCACTCTCTGTATCATCAATGTTTGGCCCTGAATGAACAATGGAGCTCTTTGTTACAAGTGAATTATCACTTGAAGAATTTGAATATTCTTGAGGTGCCAAAAAGAATGGTGATTCATCATCAAGAAGTTCCTTTATTAGCTCATCTTCATGAGACCATGAATTCTTGATAGGCCTCTCTAATTCCTCCATTATTAGCATTTTCACTACTAGTACACACTAGCTAGCTAGCTTTAATTAGCTTTGCTGGTACTTAACTGTGATATTAATTATGCAGTTTGTAACTTATAAGGGGGTTTAAGAAATTGATGAAAAGCTGAAGGAGAGTGGAGCAGATGAAGGGGAATCAAAGTTCTTGATTTTGTGTGTGTGTTTGCCTTATTCTGTTATAGCTCTACTACTATATGTTATAAAGCTATTATTGGTAGTTGATGCTTTATGTGTATATATATATATACATATATATATACATATATATATATATTATAATTTAAAGGGATAAGGTATGCAGATTCTGTGTGTGTTCTATCTTTTTCTCTTCTTTATAAACTTGTTTTTACTTACAATACTTGGAATATTTTCAATTCCCATGTATAATATAATAAAGATGTACTAATTCTAATAACACAAGTTTTTTTTTTCCAGATTAATTATAATGAGCTTACTTTCAATTAATAATATGAAATCCTCTCATTTCTGGTATCTTTTTAGGACACTACTTAGGCAGAATACCAAGAGACAGCTAAGTACAATTCTTTTGGTGTCACGCCTAGTATACATTATCTACTTCGGGACCCGACTAGTTTTGATTCGTATATGAAAGTTTCTCTTTGGGAGATAAGGTGACTCCATTCTTAAGACTCAAATTCGAGACATCTAATTAAAGATGAAGAGTACTTACCACTCCACACAACCTTTTGGTGGTGGAAAAATTCACACATTTTTTTTTAACAGCATTAAGGTTGCTATAGTGCCATCTTTCAGCCAAATGGTATGCAGAAATTCTGCTCTCAATCTCAATAAGTTGTAATCGATTGTATGAATCCTTATTGATCATTTCGCTTTAGCTCATTTAAGATCAATATTATACAAATAAAACAGAGTAAAAAATAAAAGATAAAAACCACTATTACAAGTTCTCTATTTTTTCTACTGGTGTATAAATCCTTGTGGTAGGAAAAATATTAAGTATTTAAAAAGTTTGAATTAATAGAAAAATTGGCACTGCAGTTGAGCTACTGACATAATTGTTTATTGAAGATTCTGGATTGTTTAAAAATTTGCTGAATTCTCCTATCTTGCATATTTGTCCTGCTAGGGTGTATGTGGACGTATGCCACCTGAACCATGACTTGTGTTTGGTAGATATGTGAACAAGAGTCAACCACTAAAGAGGGATTTGAAAAGATGCTATACTAGTATTATATTCTAATACTTAAAAAGGCAGTCCGGTGTACTAATCTCCCGCTATGCGTGGGATTCGGAAAAGGGTCGGATCACAAGAGTTTGTTGTATGCAGTCTTACCTTGCATTTCTGCTAGAAGTTATTTCCACGACTTGAACTCATGACCTCCTGGTCACATGACAACAACTTTATTACTTACTTCAAGGCTCCCCTTCTATATTCTAATACTTAATTGGAACAAATATTTGGTCTTAATATTCCTTTATATCAATTTTAGGAAAGGTTCTCATATCATGGGCAGTTGAATGCCAAGTAGTTTAATGTTTGATACACTTATATGACAATAAATGAGGTTAGAGTCCATAATGGAATTCTAATAATATCAGAATAAGGAAGGACTTTCACATTTCAGTAATTTGTTTCAAATCACTCTTTCTTTCTCAAAATAGTTGTCATATTTTTATTTTTGGGTGGACTAGATTTAGCATTTTTCAGAAGTTATTTTTTCTGTGATATATAACCATAGTTAATTTATTTCTTATTTATTTATCTGAATTAGTTTTTATGGTTTTAGTGAAATGATTTGAATGTTGGATTAATATTTGTGAAATTATTCTTGAAATGAATATATGCAAGCTTAATTAGTATGCATATGTTGGGCGTGTATATATATTATGAGTTTAAGTTATATCTCTACTCTAAGGAATTTTTATTTCATCGGGCCACCTTTACCTATTGTAATATATAATTCATTTTATTTTTAAATTACAAACTTCACATTTTAAAATTCTTTACACAGATATATATAACTTAAATTCATAAATTATATGTTTAATTTATGTTTAGACGTACCTTGTTGAACTGCCGTCAAAATGGGCTTGGGCCTTGAGGCTAGCCCTACCCAGCCCATTATTGAGATAGGGTTGAGCTAACATTTCTTAAGCCCATTTAAAACTGAGGCTTATAAGCCCAGTTCAAGTCAGCCTGCGGGCCCTTGAGGCCTGACCTAGGCCGGCCCGTGAGCCAAAAAGCTATCTAGATTAATTAAAAAAAAATTAAAAAAATTATGAAAAAGAAGTAAAAATAGGAATAATGATTACCGAAATAAAAAACAGGAATAGTGATTACCGAATTAGTTTTAGTATCTTACACAATACCTTTCTCATTTAGCGTTAAATTCCTAATCACCGAGTATATCCTAATACTAAAATTTCTAATCACAAAGCATGTAAGTTGCATCCATCATGAAATTGTCAAGAACTTCTTGTTACTCGAAATTACGTTGTGGAGCTTTACCGAATTCAAAGTGGTAATATTTTTAAGTGAATTTAAATATTATTAGTTTTTAAAATGTAGTTATTCGATAATGTTTAACTAATTAACTTTGCATATGAATGTTGAAAATGGAGATGTTAATTAAGATAATTTTATCACAACAAGATTAAAATGTGCTTGACAATCTATAGGTGTTGAATATGGTATAAGTTATCGTAGAATTATGTACTTCCATATAATTATATGTTAGAAATGTTAACAAATTAGCATACTTATAGGTTCGAATTTAAATTGAAAAACAAATTTTCTTATAAAAAATATTAAAAAAATGCATGGCAAGCCCGCCCCAGCCCACGACCCTTGCAGAGCTGGGTTGGGCTGGCCATTTTAAGGCCCTTTCAAATGAAGGGCCGACCCACCCCAACCCGCAGGGTGGATGAAATGAAGGCTCACATATGGAGTCTTATGCGACAAAAAGGTGCCACAAAAACTTAAAGGCAACTTCTATAGGACGGTGGTTAGACCGACTATGTTGTATGGGGCGGAGTGTCAGTCAAGACTTCGCACATCCAAAAGATGAAAGTTGCGGAGATGAGGATGCTGATATGGATGTGTGGGCATACAATGAGGGATATGATTAGAAATGATGATATCCCAGATAGAGTGGAGTGGCCTCGGTAGAGGATAAGATGCGGGAAATGAGGTTGAGATGGTTTGGGCATGTGCAGAGGAGAGACACAAATGTCCCAGTGCGGAGGTGTGAGACGTTGGCTATGGACATGTTCAAGAGGGGTAGAGGTAGGCCGAAGAAGTATCGGGGAGAGGTAATTAGACGGGATATGACGCATGTGCAACTTACTGAGGACATGACCTTAGATAGGGGGTTGTGGATGACACAAATTAGGGTAGAAGAGTAGTAGGTACTCGAGCGTAGTCCTACTTATGCTTACAACTTGATAGTTGTAGTGTTATTATTATAGGCCCGATTAGCCTATCACACTTATAGACACATTATTGCTTTATAATCCATTGTAGTTTGATTTCTGCTGCTATGTGGTCTTTAGTATATTTTGTCTAGCTTATTTACAAGCTCTAGTTACTGTTCACTTTTCAGAATGCGCTATCATGACTTATTCGCTTTGATACCAGCATTTTCATACTGCTTTAAATTTTTTTGACCGGATCTGACCGTTTCTCTTGCTTTGCTTTTGCTTTTGCTTTTGCTTTTGCTTTTGCTTTTGCTTTTGCTTTGTGTGTGCTTATGCTTTGTCTTGAGCCGAGAGTCTCTTGGAAACAACCGCACTACCTACCAAGGTAGAGGTAAGGTCTGCGTACACTCTACCTTGCCAGACTCTACGTTGTGGAATTTCACTGGGTATGTTGCTCTTGTTGTTGTTGACCCGCCCCAACCCATCAAAATTCTTGGCCCGTGAGGCTTGAACTGGACTGTCCCGTTTTAATAGCTCTACTGCTACTTATCCTTTGCCTTTATTCTTACTCTAATTATTGATCCTTTTTTTTTTTACCCTTTTTCATTTAATGACAATGAGGAAACTTTGCTTCCATATATATTGCATCCGACCCCAATTGGGCATTAAAGTATGATAAATAAACAAAAATAAAAAGAGAGGGATCAAGAACCATACAGATCATCGGAAAAAAAAATAAAGTAAAAGATTCTTATAAAGTTACTCCCTCCGTCCCAAAATATTGACCTACTTTCCTTTTTAGTTTGTCCAAAAAAGATTGTATCTTTTCTATATTTAAAAATAATTTAACTTTATGATATCATTTATAACCACACAAATATCTAAGATTTGTTTTGGACCATACATTCCAAAAGTCTTTCTTTATTTTTTAAACTTTGTGCAAAGTTAAACTAGACTAATCTTTTTAGACGGAGGGAGTACATAGCAGTAATAGTATGTCTTAATTTAAAATAAATTAAATTGAAATTGATTTTATATAAATTTTCACCAATTATGTATGTATTTTTTTTGTGATGGACGGACTGACGCGACAAATCCAGGGGAGGTACTACAGTGTATGTTATTCGTAGACGACATAGTCCTGATTAATGAGACTCGCAGCGGAGTGAACGCCAAGCTGGAGGTTTGGAGACAGACTCTGGAGTCTAAATGGTTTAGGTTGAGTAGGACCAAGACATAATATTTGGAGTGCAAGTTCAGCAACGGGAGCGACCCTGAGACAGGCATGGAGGTAAGGTTTGGTACTCAAATCATTCCAAAGAAAGGAAGCTTCAAGTACCCAGGGTTTATTATCCAAGGAAATTGAGAGATTGATGACGATGTCACACATCGTATTGGGGCAGGGTGAATGAAATGGAGGCTCGCATCTGGAGTCTTGTGCGACAAAAAGGTGCCACAAAAACTTAAAGGCAAGTTCTATAGGGTGGTCATTAGACTGACTATGTTGTATGGGGCGGAGTGTTGGCCAGTCAAGACTTCGCACATACAAAAGATGAAAGTTGCGGAGATGAGGATACTGAGATGGATGTGTGGGCATACAAGGAGATATATGATTAGAAATAATGATATCTGGGAGAAAGTGAGAGTGGCCTCGGTGGATGATAAGATGCGAAAAGTGAAGTTGAGATGATTCGAACATGTGTAGAGGAGAGACACAGATGCCCCAGTGTGAAGGTGTGATAGGTTGGCTATGGACATGTTCAAGAGGGGTAGAGGTAGGCCAAAGAAGTATCGAGGAGAGGTAATTAGACGGGATATGACGCAAGTGCAACTTACTGAGGACGTGACCTTAGATAGGGGGTTGTGGATGACACAAATTAGGGTAGACCAGTAGTAGGTACTCGAGCGTAGTCCTACTTATGCTTACAAATTGATAGTTGTAGTGTTATTATTGTAGGCCCGATTAGCCTATCACACTTATAGACACATTATTGCTTTATAATCCATTGTAGTTTGATTTCTGCTGCTATGTGTTCTTTAGTATATTTTGTCTAGCTTATTTAGTTGTGTTAGCTACTATTTCCTTTTGTTCGAATGCACTTTATATTGCTTTAGTTCCTTATATGAGTTTGGCCGTTTCTCTTGCTTTACTCTTTACTCTTGCTTTGTTTTGATTGTCTTGCTTGTGATTATGCTTTGTGTTGAGCTGAAGGTCTTCCGAAAACAACCGCTCTACCTACCAAAGTGGAGGTAAGGTCTGTGTACACTCTACCCTCCCAAACCCCACGGTGTGAGATTTCACTGGGTATGTTATTGTTGTTGTATGTATGTATTTTTAACTGATCACTTGAACACATAATAAAATATTCCAATTTGATACTTTAAGCTTATATTTTGAAAAAGTTTCTACAGAGAAGCGTTCATTAAGTAGATAAGGTGATCACATTAAAAAGACTCATTTTATTACACACATCAACATTAATTGAAATATGCATAAGGTTTTACAATTTATTGAGG
The DNA here is from genome assembly GCA_034509755.1 of Anisodus tanguticus. Classification (NCBI taxonomy): domain Eukaryota; kingdom Viridiplantae; phylum Streptophyta; class Magnoliopsida; order Solanales; family Solanaceae; genus Anisodus; species Anisodus tanguticus. The sequence goes on along the minus strand of CM067555.1, from coordinate 3,886,347 downwards.
CTAATGTGTATAAATTAAAGAAGATGACATAGTTTAAGTGGTTAACTTATCTACATAATGGATGCTTAAGAACACACACAAAAACTTTTTAAAAATAGTGAGCCGGAAGTGTCTAATACACTTATCATATCTTCAGATGCTTAATCAAAATAATATGTCAAAATGAAATTTATTGATAAATTTAATAGGTTATGGGCGTATCTGCCTTTTCCTACAATTACACACATGAAATGGAAAACAACTTGACATGTAAAGAATGATTCCTCAAGATCCATGTAAAAACAGCCAATATAGAATAACAGTGTACCACGGGATTTTAGTGGATATGTTTTTGTTGTTGTTATACAGAAGATCAATTTGTAGATATATATATTTCATATTCCTGCATTGAGATCTTTTAGAAACAGCATAAAACATGTTTAATCATATTTTAATGGCAAATACATCAAATTACCTCTGAACTATACTTGAAAAATTGAATTAACACTCAAACTAATCGGGTGATCTATTACCCTCTGATTAGACCTGTCCACCGGGTTGGGGACCCGCCCGGCCAAACTCGAAAAAACCAGGGCCAGGGTCAGCTTATAGCTGACTCGCGAGCCACTCGACCCGAAAAAGCGGGGACCCGGTCAGGGTCAGGGTCGGGCCAGGGTAAGAAAATTTTACCCGACTGATCCGGCCCAGCCCGACCCCGACCCGCATATATTTTTAAATATAATTTATATTATTTTTCCTTCATTAATATTTATTTTGTACTTATATATATTTTTGTCATTAATAAGTGATATAATGTGTGTATATATATATATATATATATATATATATATATATATATATATGCTCTAATCTACATTGAGCTCGACATAAAATAAGATAAAAACGGTAGCTGATTATTAATTATATATTTATATTATTAGTCGTTCTGTTAATATCACGGAAGCATAATGTAGGGAGAGAAAGTAGTTGTAAATTGGTGAAACTTTAAATGGTCATAACTCTGCGCTAGGATGTCCGTTTTACCCGATTTTTTTTAATTTTGCGTATTGTTTCGAGACAGGGTCTGTCAAACCGCCATTTGGCACAGCCAATTTTTAGAAAAACGTCTTTTTTTCCAATCAATTTATGTTTTTTCCCCAAATCGATTTCTAATTTTCTTTTTCTTTAGTCAAGATCTCACGATATACAATACATTTCAACGTCGAAAATTCGTGGTAATGTAGGGGTGAATGCCAATTTCAGTTTTGGAAATTCATTTTTTTTTTAAAAACAAAATCCTCGACCCGGCCCGCCAAAAACATTCGACGTGTCAGGGCCGACCCGTGAGCCGTAGGGTCCCCGAAGGGTCAGGGTCGAGCCATGATCGGGCAAGCAGGAAAAAAAAGTCACCCGACCCGACCAGACCAGACCAGACCTTTGAACAGGTCTACTTCTGACCATCTAAATAGTGAATTTAATACATCATAGAAGCTGATGTGGTATAAAAACAAATTATAATTAATTAATAGGAGAGTGAAGTAAAAAATAAAGTCAAAATTATTTTTTAATTTTAATAAAAATTTAACTTTTTTGCAAATCCTTTCTTCTTCATTTCACCATCCTCCCACCCCACTCACCCCTACTCTTCTCCTCCAATCACACCACCCCCATAACCAGTGCCAATTAATCTCAAATTCAGAGTTTAAATAATCACCCAAATAACCAATAATCTACACAAACAAGCAGAGACAAATTATCTGAAACGAAAATCGAAAAAAAAGTAGAAAAACAGGGAGAGAAATGGACACCAAAATAGCTGCAATTTATTCATGAATTTGAGTACCGAAAAACTCACCGGCGTCCGTAAATTGGAAATCATTTTTTTTCCTTTTGCGCTGAGAAGAGAGAAGGGTGGGTGTGAAGATGAAGAAACCGAACCCTTCTTCTTCCTCTTCTTCATTTTCCGGTCACCAAATTCACATCTAATCTACCTATAAAATAAATTTTATCATTTTTTATTATGTGTAATATTAAACTCATTAAGATTTTTTCAAAGAAATAAAAAAAAATGGCATGGAGGAGCTGGGGTGAGGGATCGGAGATGGCATTGAGGAGCTGGCAGAGAGATAAACATATATAATTCAAGGATCATTGGATGTATTTTGCCTATTTTAATGAACAAAATGTTATCACATAATAATGGACATTTTGCATACGCGTACATTTGCAATTCCATTCGTTCAACCTTTTGGATTCTAATAAAATGTGAAGTGAAGTGGAGGGGTCAAAGTTCATTCTTTTTACTCTTTGATTAGAATATAATCCATATCTTTGCTACCAAAATTGTTGAGAATCTACCGACTATAGATGAACACTTGGCCATATATTTGTTCCTTTCCTTCCTCTCCTTTTCCATTCGATACGCGCTACTTGCTTTGGAATCTTGATTATTTTGAATTTGTGTCGAGTAACGCTTATTAAAGGTGGAGACACTGTCAAATTAGTCATTTGACCTTACTCATACTCCAAAATATAACTCAAAGGGAAGAGAATTAACCAAGTCATATAAGGAGTCTAGAGATTTCATCCCTCATCGATGTGATACATTTCTCTTCAGCACCCCCTCACTGCCCACACCCAGACCTTTTTTAGGACTAGAGCGTGTACATTCATGATCCAGGGTATCCTCCCTCCTCAATCGGTCCAGGACTCATATAGGATGAGTCTGACTCTGATACCATGTCAAATTATTTGGGCCTAACTCACACCACAAAAGTTAATTAGCTAAAATGAAGGAGTATTACCCAATAATAAGGAGTCCACATATCTCATTCCTCAATGATATGATATATTTCTCTTCAACAACACTATCGACTATAATTTTATCTTATGTATCCACCACTATTTCTTCCTTCGCGCTCACAAGTGTTCTAATTTCCTTATAGCTCTTTTTTTTTATAGGTGAAATAGCTCTCTCTTTCTCTCTCTATATATACTCCTCTCGTAAATGCATAATAACCACATCTACATCCCCTCAACTTTCAACCTACCAATGAGAATTTTTTTTTGTTCTTTTTTAAGATTTGATCTAAAAGAATAATAATAACAAATCTAGATTTTTAGCACTTAAATCTAACCTAAAACCCAATCCTTTGTACATAGCGTACTGAAAGGAGTGTAGATAAGATTCCAGTGATTCTTGGATTTGGACCTAACTTAATCCCAAAAGCTAGCTTATAGGGTGATGATTGTTCAAGTCCATATAAGAAGTCCATGTTCCCATTCCATTTAAGATGTGGACTCTTAACACTCCCCCGCACGCCCAGGCCTAGTTAACTAGAGTGTGCAATATAATTTTGGGGCCCAACATCGGTGAACAAAGAATTGGAATTGGCCTGACTCTGATACCATGTAAAGATATGCCACATGGGCCTAACTCAACCTCAAAAGCTAGCTTGTAGGGTGAGGATTATTCAAGTCCATATAAGGAGTCAATGTTTCCATTTCATTTCCGATGTGAGACTCTTAACAATAATGTTTTCTTCCACCCTAACCAAATTTACAAAAAAAAATAATCTAAAAATACATGAGGTCAAGAGTGGTGGCTTGATTAGTGCTCAATCACAGCGATGCATGTCTATGCTTTAAGTATATATATAGCCTGGATTGTTATGCATTAATCAAACGTTTTAATTGATATGCATGGTCTTAGCATAAAATTAAAAGAAATCTACTAATACATTTCTTTTATGCATGGCTAGGTTAATTTAACAAATAATATTGTAACACGATATATATATATATATCGTGTTACAATATTATTTGTTAAATCAACCTAGCCACATACGATAAGCTTAAGCCATGTATGTATACCATATATGATATTTTACATCCTTAAATGGCCACATCCGAGAATAATTGATTACTGACTTCAAATTTTCAACGACGAATATTTTTTATTTCTATTGAACAACATATGAATAGTTCATTGAGGTTGGTTAAGTAATTGTTGATTTTTTGCATTGAAATATGAATAAAAGTATGACCTCACAATAGGATGAAAATGAGACTTCTTATTTGCTTCACGTGGAAATGGTTCAAACCCCATATGGATCCAAAGTGGTGGTTTGCTTCAAAGTCAGGTAAAATTTTGTTCCTATATGTAGTTGACTTTATTTTGAGAGTCTCCATGATGATAATTCTTAGACGCCCTATAATGTGGGGGTGGTTATTTGGATAGTGACTTGTTTACATGTTTTTTAAGGAGAGACAAAATATGGGTTGACTGAACATGAAAGGTGGAGCTGTTAAAAAATAATGCCAAATTTTTTTTGTGTCATCTTTTTCTATTAGCAAAATTCCAAGTAGCCCGTGACCAAATCTTGGTGTTTTCACAAAAGTCAACCCCTCTTTTTGGCCATTGATCTAATTTTTGGTCACTATGATGGAACCAATCAAGTTCGAAGGGTCGGTGTATTTGTGTACTCACCCTTCAAAGAATTGATTGCACAAAAACTTAATTATCATATACTAGTTAAATTGGAAAACAAAAGGAAAAAAATAAAAAGAGGAAAACTTAGTGAATTACTTGGGGGCTACATATATATATATATATATGTTAAATGCCAAAATATGCTTTGGCATAAAATGTACCAAAAGTAAAACTTAGTGAATTAGGTTCTTGTCACTAGTTGTTAGTCCTCAATATCACTTCATAGTAATTTGGTTTAACCTCCTTATTATCTCGGGACTACTGCATTCCCTTATTTTGTCTTGTCGTTTGGTATGCGGGATAAGGTAGAATATTTCATCATTAAATTTGGGATTAGTTTTGTATTCTATTTGGTAGAATTTATAATTTCTACCAAACATAGTATAAAATGAAGCTCAAAATTAATGATGGGATATCCCACCTTATTCCATTAACCTAGGGATTATTTTATTCCACCTCCCAGACGGGATAAATTAGTCCCAGAATTATAATCTTGATATTATAATTCTGGGATAATTTAGTCCGCATACCAAACGACCCTTTGATATGTGGGATAGGATAGGCAAGGGTTTTATAGAATTAGCTAATTCAATTATTTTAGTATATCTCATGAAATTATTATTCCTTCTTTCACTAATCAAATACGGAATAAAATAATCTTGTATTTTATAATTCCTTATTACATCAACCAAACAACCTCTTAGAACTTCATTCAAATCTTTTAGTACAATGTCTTGCGAGCCTCGATAGCATCATCCTCCCGACAGTACTAGGTGATATCATTACCTCATTTTTTTCCCACGAGTCCTCAGTATCCAACTGTGATGGTACCAAATCACCACAACCTCACTCTTGATTGAACTGATTTCCATTTTATTCCCGACCTCAACCTATTATGTCCTTTTTGGGTGATCAACAACTCATAGGCCACCTGTTAGTAGCTAGTGTCATCGATCTCTTGAACCATAATCCTTGCACTCATCATTTTGTGTCTATCATGTCCGGAAATCAATAGGTAAAAGTTTTAGGGATATCTTATTTGAACACGCTATTTAACTTGTACTCATTTTTTTTACACGTCTATCTAATTTGAAATAACTTTAGACATTTGGTGTTTGAAGTTCAAACACTTCTGCCTGAAGCTCAAACACAAATGACTAAATTTAACAAAAAATGCATGAACGACAGACAAAAATGATTGAACTTCAGGCAAAAATGGCTAAAGTTCATTTGCCTGAACTTCAGCCACATATGACTGAAATTTAGGCCTAAATGGCTGAACTTCAACCATATCATATGTGCCTGAAATTCAGGCAAAAAGGATTGAACTCCATTCAGGTGCCTGAACTTCACTCATGCCAAGCCTAACTTCAAACACGACATATATATGAAGTTATTCGAAGTGGTAGACTTGCAAATTTTCAAGCATTGCAGATATAAATTAAACGGTGGTCCCAAAACTGAGTATCTATGCATTGTGACCAACCAATGACGATCAAGAATCATATCTTGTAATTTAAGCACAAATGTATGATCTCAAGTGAGAAAAAAAACTTTCTAAGTGTCCTTGTAGCCACATGATATAAGTGTGGACGGTGACATACCAATAAGAGGAACTCTACTTTACCTGACTTCATTGAATTTTTAGAACACATATAGAATCTAGTACTCAAATATCAAGTTTGTCGTGGTCAAAATTCATGGATGACATGATCGGCAACAAACACTTCACCCGCACAGCCCAATACAACTATCCGGGAGAAATTACAAGTTCCACACAAAAATGTCATTGTTTTCATGTTTAGCCGGAGATTACCTAATCCTAATCACAATCTTTCCAAAAGTATTGTCAATTTTTAACAAGGTTAGTGTGCCCAAGATTTATGTCTTATTTTTCATTGGTTAATGTACATAGACACAAATGTATTTCAGTCCCTTCTTTTATACTGGTGCTTTGTTTTCACCAATCAGAGATGTGTATTGTTTATATACATGGTAACTGAGTTGTCTCACATTATTGTAGAGAAAATGCTACAAAAATTTCCATATTCCTTAAGAAAATGCTATTTTCTAAATAAAATAAATAGTTTAACTAAACTCCCATAATTAAATAGATAGTGAAATTTGATCACTTAGCACCTAATAAGCAAATTTGAAAAAATATTAATTTTTTCTTGATTTGATAAGCGAACACTTTTTTTGAATAAAAAAAAAACTAAATGAATACTCTTTTTGAATCGGAAAGGAGTAATATCATTTTCTTCAATACAAGTGGCAAATATTGTCCACTCTTTATAAACAGGGAAAAGAGACAAATATACCCCTCTATTTTAGTTTATTAGTCAACTTTACCCTCTATTAGTGAAAGTAGTCAAATATACACATCCCGTTACAAGTTGGGGCCAAATATACCCTTACCGTTAGCAAAGTATTCAAAAAAATCCCATTTTAAAAAATAAATTCTGGAAAATTGGACTTTTTAATTAAAAAATCTGAAAAATAATTTTTTAAAAATATAAAGTGTCCAATTTATTTTTAAAATCTGGATTAATTTTAAAAATAAATCTGAAAAAACTGATTTTAAAAAAAATCCAGATTTTTTAAATAAAAAAATCTAATTTTCCAGAATATTTTATTTTTAAAAATAAATTTTATAAAATCAAGAAAATTTCATATTTTTAATAAAAGACATTTTTTTCAGATTTGTTTTAATTTATTCTATGTGGTGTCTACGTTGTTGTTGTTGGTGGTGGTGCCTACGTGACAATTTTTTTTAAAAATAATCTGAAAATTGATTTTTCTAATTAAAACAAATCTGGAAAAAATGTTTTTATTAAAAATATAATTTTTTTAATTTTATAAAACTTTTGTTTTTAAAAAATATTCTGAAAAATTGGATTTTTTAAAATTAAAAATCTGGATTTTTTTTTAAAATCAGTTTTTTCAGATTTATTTTAAAAATTAATCCAGATTTAAAAAATATTTTTAGGACACTTTATTTTTTTTTAAAATACTTTAGAGATTTTTTAATTAAAAAATCCAATTTTCTATAATGTATTTAAAAAAATATATATTTTTGAATACTTTGCTAACGGTGGGAATATATTTAGCCCCAACCAAGGGATATATTTGACTACTTTCACTGACGGATGACAAAGTTGATTAATAAACTAAAGTAGAGAGGTATATTTACCCTTTTCCCTTATAAATATACAACATTTAGTTTGTCAACAAGAATAACAATGAAATTTGTATTACATGTAAAATGATACAACAAAACAAACTACTCAGGACCAGAATTCCCGGTTTCTGATGGAGACTTGATCACCCACTCGAGAGTTGTTCTCGAGAGTCCACTTTTCGAAACTACAGTCGATAAAGTCATAGTAGCCACCGTGAATTAAGAGCTCCCCTTTATTCATCTTCTCCTTAATCCATGGGTATGTAAGTAAACTCATCAGTGAGTGGTTGACTGATTCCTGGATGTAGAAATTATGCGCATTGCTTCAATACTCAGGATATCGCATATGCACCCGCAAGGGTAGCCAAGTTGGTGTAGCAGTAGAGCGCGGGAACGCAAGGTCACGAGTTCGATCCCCTGCATAAACCTTCTTGGTTGAGCCTGTCACACATGGCTTGCCAAGTGTGGTTAATCGGCTGACGTGGTTTGCAGGCTATTGCGTCAGTCCGGGGTTTACCCTGTGCGCACTCGAAAGAGTAGCGGCTGCGGGTTCCATCGTCAACAAAAAAAAAAAAAGGATATCGCATATGCATACAAACAGAGATAATTCTAAAAGTTTCAATGTCTAACTACAATTTATTCCCCATTCCAACTACCAAATACACAAAATCCACATACACAGCACCTAACTTTGATGACACCGAAACATGAATTCGCGCTAAGAACTAAGAAGCGTTTAGTATTATATCTTGTATATAAACAAGACTAGCAGAACCAGGTGGAGCATGTAACTCTCCGACTAGACATAATTTTCTTTCTGAAGGGAAACTAAATTAAGAAGAAATAATATGTGCCACTAATAAATGTCTAAAAGAAACGTGGAAAAATGTATGGAAGTTCTTGCCAAAAGAAAAAGGAAATGCACGTGCGCTCCAGTGATCACAAAGGAGAAAGACGACATTTACACTATAACTGAAACGGAAAATACATAACTTAACCCCTAAACTTGACCCAAAAAGTCATTTACACAAACTTTATGAGCGACCTCTTACCCCCCCCCCCCCCAACCTAATCTTCTTTGAAATGAAATTAATACCACATTGGAGTCGGGCCTAGTGTTCGTCAATATGTTACTGGATATTAGTTGCTACAAAAGTGTTCCACGTAAAACACTGCGTTGATTTTTTTTCTTGTGATCTGCAAATAACTTTGGATTGATTGGAAAATGTGCTTTGATGAGCTTTGTGGTGGTAGGTTAAAAATGATGAAACATAGTGAAGTAAAAATGAAGACGGGTCCCACACGTATATTTTATCTGTTTTTTGGACTCCAAACGTGCCTTAAGTGATTCAATGGCAGCTGCTCTGCCACTTCAGCATTAGAGGGGGTATTAATTTCACTTTATACAAAATGGGGGGGGGGGGGGGGGGGTAAGGGGTCACCTGTAAAGTTAGAGTGTGTAACTGGCTTCTCGGGATAAGTTTAAGGGGTAACTTATGTATTTTCCCTAACTAAAACATAATGAAAGTATGAAAAGGAGATGGTACCTTCTCACAGTGCTTGCATTGCTGGTCAAAGCTGAGGTTGGAAGCAACAGCTTTTGTGCTTGTCCTGGCTGACTTTCCAACAATTACCCAATTTCGAATGAAGCTACAAGGATTTATACACATAAGTTACTATTTTACTGAATTTCATGAAGAAATTAATTTGTCAGAGCTGCCTATAACACTTTATAAGAATAGAGACTAGCCAAACCTAGAATTTGTTTCATCGTCCATACTCATTAAAGCACGAATGCCTCCACAGCGACTGTGACCAATGACTAATATGTTTTCAACCTGCAGAAGCCAAAACTGAAAACTTGACGAAAAAACCAATCATTGCAAATCCCCCCCCCCCCCCCGCACCTCCGTGCCCAATCTCTCTGTTTCAGTTTGACTCTTAAGAAGATAAAGAAGTCATCTTGTGATCTTAAATTAAAATTGTGTGCAATGTACCAAATTGCCCTTTGAATTGTGGTCTTAAATATGTCATGGATGTTGGGGTAAAGAGTTACTAAATATAGAAAGTGACATTCTTTTTTAAACAGACTAAAACAGATAGTAAGTCAAACAAATTGAAACAGATGGAGTAAATATATAAGAAAAGAGGAAAATGAAACAGATGGAGGTTGAAAATGAGATGAACTTGTAGGAACTCTAGTTTCATTGGTGATGAACAAAAGTAAATCCATCATCACAAGTTCCCCTCGTGTTATGGGACATCTACAACTTCCAACACAATTTACATCAAGGTAAATTAACTAAATTCATCATCAGAATCCTTTTTTGGAAAGTCAAAGAGTTTAAGTCCAGTTACGAAGGTCTCAAAATTATATTATTGCAACATCCTGTTTAATATTTCAGTTCATTTCAGTTCTCAAGTAACTCGATTCCACATATTCAAACTCCCAAATAAAGCAAAAAAAATAATAGAAATTTTACTCACTTTGAGAGTATTAACGGAAAACTCAAGAGCTGCCTTTGTTTCTGAAGGACCAGTCTGCACCAGAAGAAAAAAATGAACTTTAATTCTGAACATTGTTAATACACATCCTTAGAATTACAATGCATATTCATCAATAAGGAAAGCGACTTTTATTAAGTGCAAGTGCAGTATACAACACCTCATAAGGAGGCACCAAATTTGCGATGTTGCGGACTACAAAGGCTTCTCCTGGTTGAAGTCCTAATATGTTTGAGGGACACACCCGAGAATCTGCACAAGAAATTACCAAAAACTGCCCTTCATATTGTCAGTTGAGATCTTCAACACTTGGCCAAAAAATTAACTTTATGGTTTGTAATATGGAAAAGGAACGGAAAGGAAGAACAAACTACAAACAGGGGAAATAGAAGGGAAAAGGAAGAGAAAAATCAGTGACTAAAAGGTGAAATAAAGTTACCTTTGGTGATTGTTCGTCTGCAAGACTCTGATAATGCTCCAAATTTTTCCTTGTGTAATAAATCGAAAAAATCAAATGAGTACGGAAAACAAGCTGAAAAAACAGTAGCCTGCTTCTGATGATGCTTACAAGTATTTGTCCTTCTTGAAATTCAAAAATCTATGCTTCAACGTAATGAATTCATTCGATTCACGTCCAGTTACAGCACTCATCTCTTTTTCATCCACCTTTTCCTTGGTCAGCGTCATTGGCTCCTTCACGGCTTTTGGTTTTAGAGTTGAATTACAACTGCAGCTCAAAAGTTATATTCTGAGATCAATTCGTGAATATAGATTGATAACCGATACAATAGTAAAGCTAGCAGTGGCAAGAAAAACTCTAAAGTCCATTGGGGCTCTAAAAACAAATAAAGTGTGGGCTTTAATGAAGAAATACGCAAATGGAGATTTTTTTTTTAACAAATATACATGAGTGGTCCAAGACTATATATGGACAAAGAAATTGAAAAAAAAAAAAAAACAATGAACAGAAATATCAATTGTTTAGTGTTGCCTCTTAAGGATTACACTCATTGGCAAGGAAAAATATATGCATTAGAGCGTTGATGACGATACTGAAGTGCCTCCCTAAGCGGGTGAAACACTCAATATGTTTTGTGACTCGCTTTAGGGCATAAGCGCGCCTTTGACAACACTGAAAGCTAGAAGATCCTAATACAATATCACAAAGAACTCCGCAATAAACAGGCAATTAATTGCTCACAAAGGATGAAGTATTGGAACAAGGAAAAGAACCTATCTTTACATGATACATTGTTTACAAGGCTGAATACCTCATTACCCCCTAAAATTCACACAATTTATACCGTGCATTCCTAAACTTTTCGTAGTTCTAATTATTTCCCTATAGTTGGCAGGGACAGAGCCAGCTACAGGTTCGGCAGAACCCAGGTAGCTTTGGCTCACACCCTGTATTTGTACTAAAAAAATTGTTTTATACTCCCTCTAGTTCAAAACAATTGATGTTTTAGGCTTCCGCACATGAATTAAGGAATTCACTTAATCCTAAAAATTAAGAGGAACTTTGACTAAAATACCTTAATTATGATTTTCTTTTCTTTATAAGTTGACATAATTATCACGGGGATTAGATATGTATCAAGAGAAAATTTGAAAAAAAGAATTAAATACCTTCTGGGTTTAGTGAAACATCGATTATTTTGGATTAACTTTTAGAGGCTAAAACATCACTTATTTTGAACTTGGCGGTGTATGTATAAATAAGATATTCAGAACCCAACAACAACAACAACAACATACCCAATGTAATCCCACAAGTGGGTCTGTAGGATGTACGCAGACCTTAACTCAAGCTATTCAGAACCCGGTAAGCAAATAATGATACTCCCTCCATCCCAATTTAAGTGTCTTAGTTTGAATTGACATGGAGTTTAAGAAATAAAGGAAAACTTCTAAATCTTTGGTCTTAAATTAAAGACGTGTGTAGTACTTTTAAATCTTGTGGCCTTAAACTTGCTATGTAAGATGTTGAAATTGGAAAACTTTTTAAATATAGGAAGAAACAATCTTTTTGAGACAGATTAAAAAAGAAATAAGAAACTTGAATTGAGATGGAGGGAGTAATAGGTCAGAACCCATAAAGTACAAATTCTAGCTCTACCTATGATACTCAACTATACTAGGCCAAAATTAACAATCTCAAACAGGGTTCTAAAGATTACTAAACTTTGAGAACCTTACCTTGGCAAATTCAACAATCTCAAATGGGGTTGTTCAACTTCCAAGAATCTCAACTGGGTCTTCAAGATCTGCACCAAATAACCCAATTCAAACATCAAAATCAAGAAACAAAACCAAACACATCATAAAATGAGAACATTTTTTTACCCTTGTTGTAGATGAACTCTTATGGAGATCCACAGACGAGGAAGAATTATATACGAAAGATGATTGAATGAGAGGTCGAGCCATTACAAAGATAATAATGAATTGATAACAAAAGGGGCTTTCTTGATTCCACTATTTAGTAGAGTAGCAGTGTATATATTCTTTATTATAGAGTTGTGACATAAAGATTTAAAAGTTGGTTTGTACCATGTGAGTTTGTTGTTGTTGTGTTGGATCTAAGTCTTAACTACATAAGTGTCAGTCCAACAACCGTTCCTCTCCAAGAAAGACGGAGAAACAAAAGTATTAAATCTTTGAAATGACCGAATAACGATTTTCTTGTTAAAAATGGCTCCTTGGTTCAATCAGAGGTCAATTTAGCTTAGATAGAGTGTTGTAAAGTTAAGGTTATAGGCTCATCTTGGGCTCTTCCATATGATCCAATGGGCCACTACAGAGTTAAAGTTGGGTTAGGCTGGAAACTAATATGTAGTCTCCACTTTAATGCATAAATAATGGATCATTCGCACAAATGTCTCTATTTTAGGATGATCTGTAATTTTTGTCCCTCAAATATGTGGTCTTTAATTTTTACCCTTTAGTATTTTAAGACGCAAATAAGAGGACGAAAATACCACAGACAACGAAACTTACATAACTTTTTCGCTCGGCATAAATTTATATTTTCGCGTCATAATAACCCACAAGTTATGCCGTAAAAGTCATAACTTACTTATGTCGTAAAAGGCATAACTTTACTTATGCCTTTTACATTATACCTTTACCGGCATAAGTTGCTAACACTTATAGCCACACACTAGATAACTTATGCCGAGAGGCATAATTTAGCAACTTATGCCAATAAAGGCACAATGTATTTCATAGCAAACACACATACCCACACACTAGATAATTTATGTCGAGAAGGGCAGAAGTTCAGCAATAAGTATTACACAACTTATGCCGGGAAATGCATAATGCGTTTGAGGTGAGGCCTTGGGGTACTGATCTTTTGAGAGAGTCCTTAGAAAAGGTGTAGTTGATTCAGAAAAAGCTTTTAACGGCTCAGAGTAGGCAGAAGAAGTATGCGGACCATAAGGTTCGGGATTTGGAATTCATGTTTGATGACTATGTTCTGTTGAAGGTTTCACCCATGAATGGTGTAATGAGGATTAGGAATAAAGGGAAGCTTAGTCCAAGGTTCATTGGGCCATTTGAGGTTCTTCGGCCTATTGGAGATGAGGCTTATGAGTTATCTCTACCTCCAGGGTTAGCGGGTGTTCACCCGGTGTTTCACATGTCTATGCTGAGGAAATACCATTCTGACGGTTCTTATATCATCTATTGGGACTCAATATTATTTTATCAGAATCTGTCTTATGAGGAGGAACTGATAGCTATTTTGGACTGATAGGTTAGAAAGTTGAGGTCAAAAGAGATAACTTCAGTTAATGTGCAGTGGAAGCATTGTCCAGTTGAGGAGGCCACTTGGGAGACCGAGTCCGACATGCGAAGTAGATATCCCTAGCTTTTTGTTGAGTCAGGTACCCTATTTTCGTTCCCTTTTACGTTCGAGGACGAACGCTTGTTTAATTGGTATATGATGTAACGACCCGTTTGGTCGTTTAGATCATTCTAGTCATTTCCCCCAAAATACCCTTCCCCGTGGTTCTATTAGAGCGTTTATAAGTTACGGGGATGGGTGGTATGGTTCCCGAAATAGTCGGGCGGGTTTAGTTTGATTTTGAGAATTTTAGAGCTTCTGAGTTGAAAAAGTGGAAAAGGGTTGACAAAAGTCAACATTGAGGGTATTATTGTATTTTTTTTAGTTTCGTCGGTTCCATTAGGTCCGGAGCGATATTGATGACTTAGTGAGGCCTTTGATTTAGGTTCTGATGCCCTAGGTGATGATTTGAGTGTTTCGTCGTGAAGTTTGAGCCTTAGAGGTTTTCATAGAAAAATGTACCTTCAGGTTGCGGGATGGTGATTGAAGGATAAGTTCAATTAGATTAGAATGACTTCTGATTAATTTGGTGTGCCGCCGTATTTCCCGCATTAGTGATGATCTTGTAAATGTGAACTTGGTTATTGGTATATGAGGTGATTTGTCATGATACTATGGTTGTATAATGAAAAGGAAAGAAGGTTATGAAATTCCCACATATGATTTGCAGCACTGTTACTTCTTGACTTGTGTATGCATTCATTCCAGACTAGTTAGTTGATAATTATTATGATATTTGGAGCCACGTGTCGACCAGATGATATTTCAGACTCATTGTTGGCAGGTACATGGATCTAGCTAATCCCCCGGGTCATGACTAGTGGTATCGAAAATCTCCACCACAACATGCGTGTACAAATTTGAGAGAGAGATTTTGAATCCTGACATTGCATTGCATTACATTCGTACCTTATATTATTTTCCGTATTGACTTAGTGATTTGAATTGAAATTGGGAATGGCTCTGCTCTTAAAATTGATATCATGTCCTATGATTTATGACTTGCTAATTGTCTTATTTGCTCAAACTTGTTTAATTATACTTCATGTATATGTTAACTAATTGTGATCGGTATATGATGCCTACTGAGTACCGTGATTTTTGTACTCACACTACTCTTGTTGCACTTTTTCTGAGTGCAGAGTTCGAGCACAGATCTAGTTTGAGGCCTGGTGAGTAGTCTGAGGCTTAGTTGTTGAGATTCAGAGGGTGATCTACTAGTATTTTCATATTTTTGATTTAGTAGTATTTTTCAGACTTGTAAAAGTTAGATGTTCTTGTACAGTGTTTCTGGGAAGGATTGTAATAAGATTAATTCCGCACTTTATTTAATTATGATTTAGGACTCATTATTGTTTTCTTGATTTAAACTTCCGCATGTTTTATAAAATTGAAATGGTTTAAAGGGTTAATAAGGGAATTGGTCCGCTCATCGGAGGGATAGTGTGGGTGACACCATGACCCGTGATTTAGGTCGTGAGAAAATTATAACACCCACACGGATTAACAGAGGCTTCCATGGCTGGAGCACCCAATTTAATTTTCATCACTTACACACTCTCACCTATACTACACCAGAGGGAACACGGGAGTGAAAGAGAGTTTTCATGGCTGTGAAATCTTTGCTTTTCTCTGTTAAAGCACCGAAAACAGCCGCATCGAACCACTGTGAAACCAGCCGGAAAACACCCCATCTCCACTGTCCCTTTTCCATCTCCCCCCTCTCGAAAAGCAGAGCAACAATGCTTAAAAAAATTAAAACATCCACACCTACACGAATTAAAATCATCCAAGAGAAGCTCCTTCCTCCTAATTATGAAAGTGTTAAAAAATGGCGGTCCTCAAATTAGCACTAAACTCTTCCAACAAGCAGTAGTTAAATCTCCTTGGTTTAAGCACACACAACATCACAATCCAATTCTCAAGCAACAATGTTTAAAAGAATTTCAAGATAGACAATTCAAGTTCAAACAACTCCAAATTCACAATGATATTCGCAACCTCAATTTCATTAGAATCTGATTAATGCTCAGCTTTTCAATTGCAAAGTACTGTCGAATCCTTCAATTTCGATTTTTCAATCATAGAAAGACTAACAAAATTTTCCATGCTAAAATTAGTATTTAATCTAAGATTTTAGCTCAACAAAACAGACCCAATCAACTTCAGTAGAAATAATTCAACACTTTTGATAAATTTTCTGTTGGAAATTTGCCTTTGGCGGGAGTTGCGACCGACCAACTTTAACGGCTTAAACACTAGTGTAACGTATGTTGGAGAATCCGGTTCTTCACACATGCATGATCTACTAAGTACGTAGATAACCGTAGGGCCAAGAATCGTCAAATTTCATTGAGAAATGAAAGAGATATTGGTTCACGAAGTAAGGTGTTTGAAGTATGGAAAGTGTGGTATTGTGTGTAATTCTCCCTTATCGGTAGAGGAAGAAAGAATTGTTGTGTATATAAGATTCGAAATTGGTTTGGGGTTTGGGACCCCAAGGGGTATCCCATGTGTTTAAAGGAGGGAGGACCTAGATGTGCTTCGGTTCGAGGAAAGACCACACGCGCGCGGTCGCCGCCCGTCCGATCACGGGTCACGGGGTGTGGGCTGTGGGTCTTCTGATATTATCTTTTTGGGCCAGAGAACTTTGCCAGAATTACAGTTTGATCCCAGAAGTTCCAGATGTGCAGTTTGGTCCCTGAAGTTTCAATATGTACAGTTTGGTCCCCGAAGTTTTCGTAAAGTTGGAATTTCGACGGTCAAATCGAAACGTCCAAGCTCTCAATTCAGCCATTTATTTTGGCTGAATTACTCCTCCTATAATGGCCAAATCCGTTGGTCTTTCACCATTTATGTTGGTGACTTTACTACCTCCATAATGGCCATTATTTGGCTATTATGGAGGCGCTTTTCAGCCCCTCTCCATCACCTATATAAACACCCCCTTACACCATTGTTGAGCACCAAGAACACACATATATGATACACGAAAATTCGAAGCATACACAAGCAAAACAGTTTCTTCCTACACCTTCCAAGGCATCATTTCGTTACTCAATATTCTTCATGGTAGCTCTTGAGTTTCCTTTGCTCAAGGGTTCCATTGTTGTTTTATCTTGGGAGACAAATTGTCCAGGACGTATAAAGGATACATACGGGGCAATATTGTCTTAAGGACAGAGTGCTACACTCGACTCAAAGAAAAACAATTTACATTTTTCCGTCTTCTACAAAACTGGAATTTTCGCTTTTACTTATGTAACGATTGTAATTTCGATTCCATGTTGAATTATTGAAATCTTTGTTTATCCTTTCGAATACTTGTAATAGTTAAATACTTCCCGTACTGCTTTATAAAGTACCATAGAGCAAAACTCCCAACAACTTAAGACAATATTTGTATAGTATTACTATTAGTGTTCGAAAGATGTCGGTCAAAAGTTGTGTGACCAAATCTGGATATGGAAATGGTTTTCTGGTAGAAGAGAGTGACGATGATGAACGTGTTCATGGTGTCACCGCTACCAAGACTGGTGGGAACAAGCGCTCTCGAGAGCCTGAGGATGTCAACTGGGACAAGAGGAGAAGACTGAAGATGCTATTCTATCTTGTAGCAGAAGGCCTATATCTGTCCCAGACAAAGGATCCGAATAATGGTGAGAAGGAAATGGACACTCAGTCTGATGAAGTGACTGAAGTGAGCCAGAATCCGAAATTGGGATTAGTATTTTTCTCACTTGTCAAGAATACGGATTAAATGATAAGTAGTTTTTCTTACTTGTCAAGAATAAAGATTAAATTATGTCTGATTAAAAATGGATTAAAGTAAGGAGGAATATGAAAATAATTTATATTCCTTATGCTTTAACAAATCAGAAGTTTAATCTCATCTTCTTTTCCGTTTAAAGATTGGATTTTGTAAACGACTTAAGAAGATCCGTTCTTTTAAGTGTAATTACTAAAGTGTGTAAAGTATGTTCGCACATACGAGGGAGTAAGATCCACTGACTGTGCGAAAACTGTTACCACTCTTAAGTAAGCGCCAAGAATTATCTGGGCACCAATCATAACGGAAGAAGTCTAAAAGTTAATGACGTTGAGTCTGTCATATTATTTGCGTAAGATCCTTCATAGGATGATATTGGACACTCGGTCATACAAAGCCTCCGGCGACCGGAGTCGGCCAAAATTCCTTTGATAGGATGATATTGGACACTCGGTCATACAAAGCCTCCGGGCGACTAGAGTGGGCTGAAATTCCTTTGATATGGTGATATTGGACACTTAGTCATATAAAGCCTCTGGGCGACTGGAGTGGGGGCCAAAATTCATTTCATAGGAAAAGTAATGGACACCTAGTAAGGTGGGCCAGAGTTTCCAGGTCCTGAATGATCTGAAGGCCTAAAGAAAGGCAGTAAAGAAATTGGACACTCAGTATGCCAAAGCAACCGGAGTAGGCCGAGTAGTATCTAGATCACATATGATCCGGTTACGCCCTAACCACGGGCAAGAGGTTGTTCATGTGAAGCAACGCCACCTCTAAAGTAGAAGGGGTTGGAGAGGTTGTCCTCAATAGGACTTCAGGGAATGAGATCACTCTAAGATGATGTGATACATGTCCCTAACTTGGTTTAAGGGACGCTGTTGGTCAAGCTGGTTTGAGACTAGTCCAACAGGTCTGTAATAACTAAGAATGGTGCAGTATGTCTGTAGCCAAATGAATGATATATTTGTAATCCGTGCATCTATGCCATCATAGATTAAGACACGTTAAATAGCAAGTCATTCAAAAGCTAACGATGTTGAGATTGTTGCCTTCTGTCGACATAAACCCTCTAAATAAATGTGAGGTAGATGAAGAGGCAAAATCACCTTTTCAAATTCCGTCAAGGGAATAGCGAAAGAAGCACCTCTCCTCTAGAACTTAGTCACACCTAATTGGGTGATTTGAAGTTTATACAAAATAGAGGGGGGAGACAAGTACGTTGTGATCTTCATTGATGATGGTACAACGTATGGAATCCTTTGTTTGTTGAAAAGCAAAGATGAAGTTGTTGAAGCGGATAAGCGCTACAAAGCAGAAGTTGAATATCAACTAAGCCTACGGATTGAGAAATTCGTAGTGATAGAGGGGGAGAATGTGAAGCATCGTTCATTAAACGATCGCTCATTTCTCACTTCACCCAACGGTGTTAGCCAAGCGCAAAGTCGTACGCCCAAATTATGTGGGGTGGCTTGGTAAAAGTTGGAATACTGAAACATGTCAAGTTGTACCTAAGACTCTAGATTGCATATCCACTGGATCTGCAAATAACAGTAGTGTTGATCGCCTCTTAGCGTCAAAGAATGCTGAATTCATTGAAGATAACTTTCCTTGAAATAGGAAAAAGGAGTAATTGCTCAAGGTTAACAAGAACCCGCGAGGGCTCGATGTCCGAACTAGACGTTCCGTATCTTCATGACTCGAAAGTTCTTGTCTATCCGGAACTTAATATTCCGATCTGCAGAACTCGGGGATTCTAGATGTTGAACCAAGACGGAGCAAAGAGGGGACAAAGACTTGTTCCAGTCCTTCTAGCTTGTATGGTTGAGAACGAACCATGGACAATTAACAAATAATTGTTATCTCCAAAAGCGCCGCTTTGGAAAGAAGCTAAAGGGAGAAATAGATTCCATATATAGAACCATACGTGTGTAATAGTTAATCTTCCTCCGGAAAAGAACCTTTGGGTTATAAAAAGTGCTCCCCGTGAGTAGCTTCACATCCGGGGCCATTGTAATCTTACATGGCATGGGTGTTGAAACGACCTTCCAAACCGGAGAGTTGGAAGAAGAGGATCGAATTGGTTTGCTTTGAACTGTTGGGCTTCTTCCGAACTTTCATTTTGGTCCCCGAAATGTTAACATTTTGGTCTGAAAGTCTCGGATAAAACAGAAACAATGAATCGATCACGAAACATTGACTCGAAGTTAGAAAGCCAACGGTTGGAAAACCAACGGTCTTAGAGTGAAAATCATATTGAAACAAAGTCTCGATATGAAAGATATGAGTATCACAGATGACATCTTAGGAATTGGATTTCTAAGACATCTAACGGATCGGTCGATAGTTGACGATCTCGTTGAAGCCACCAATGGATATGAATCATAGAACTGATTGGAATCATGGTGCACCCATAGACAAGGAGTGATATGCACGGGTCACGTGTAGTTCAATGTATTGTACACACTACAACCGACCAGGTATCGTCCTACAAACATATTAGTTGAACTAAGGTTCACTGATGATCTTAATACATGATCAATAGAAGGCGTTAAGTCGGATATGACGATATCTGAATTATTCGCTTATCTACGGATTATTGTATTCTAGATGTCCAGCGGTTCGGGAGAACACGGTGATGCAAATCGGACATCGGATCCGAAGAACACCAAAGCCACAAGTAAATGTGTATGGTGGTTCTTGGAAAATCCTCTAAGCAAACTTGCATCGGCCGATTCATGATGGAATCGGAGTTTATCGCTTTATACAAAGCATGAAAGAAGTTGAGTAACTTCACGGATCCTTAGAGGACGTCCCTTATTGGGAGAAACCCGTGCCTTCAGCAGCTATACACTTGTGGCTAGCCGGTCGGCTTTAGGAAGGACACGGATGACGGCGTCTGGACATATCCGTCGGAGACATAAGACCGTATGGCGAGTTGATCATCACGGGTGTCACTTCCTTATTTACTAACTAAGGGACTACCCGGAGATCAAGTTTTCTGCCTGTCTAGGGGAATGGGCTTAAAACCCAAAATATACGGACCAATACAGTGGAAACCCAACCTTACGAACTGGAGATCCCGGTAATTTGGTTCAATGGGAAAACTAAGTTGTAAAGGTTCGGTTGATCGCTTCGGTGGAAGCATGAGCACTTCGAGATAGTGATTTCGAAAAGAAACACCAAATCCAAAGCGTTCCCGCGATAGACGTTAAGTGCTATCTCGCAGATATGGGTAAAGGTTAAGTTTTCAAAACTCGTAATGATCCTCAACGGTTGAGGTTAGGTCTTTGGGAAACTTTTAATGGTTCCTAACACTTGTGAAGTGGGGTATAGCAGATACCTTGTAGGAGACCACCTATTTAAGTGCGAGGGCGGGCCGCCTCAAATTGAACGCACTTAAGAATCCAAGACGTTGTCCATGGCCAAAACGGACAAAACATTACGAAGAAGAGAGTAAGGGAATTTGTTGTGTTGGTACCGTTGTCTTGGCTTACACTAAACACCGACGGTTCAAGACATCACGTTCACCGCGCATGAGTAAGTAAGTCCGATGGTATTCAACTATGGAAGGTTCAAAGCCGAGGCTACCTCTCCTTATGCAACATCGGTCCGCCGAAATATTGCTTTGGAAATGAAAAGACACCATGTGAGTGCGCCAAAATCTCTTTCAAGAGGGGATTGTTGGAAATTTGCCTTTGGCGGGAGTTGCGACCGACCAACTTTAACGCTTAAACACTAGTGTAACGTATGTTGGAGAATCCGGTTCTTCACACATGCATGATCTACTAAGTACGTAGATAACCGTAGGGCCAAGAATCGTCAAATTTCATTGAGAAATGAAAGAGATATTGGTTCACGAAGTAAGGTGTTTGAAGCATGGAAAGTGTGGTATTGTGTGTAATTCTCCCTCATCGGTAGAGGAAGAAAGAATTGTTGTGTATATAAGATTCGAAATTGGTTTGGGGTTTGGGACCCCAAGGGTATCCCATGTGTTTAAAGGAGGGAGGACCTAGATGTGCTTCGGTTCGAGGAAAGACCACACGCGCGCCGCCGCCGCCCGCCCGTCCCGTCCGGTCCGGCTCCGGCTCCGAGTTCCGGTTCTCGGGTTCTCGGGTCACGGGTCGGTGGGGGCCGTGGGGCGTGGGTCGTGGGTCTTCGATATTATCTTTTTGGGCCGAGAGAACTTTGCCGAATTACGCGTTTGATCCCGAAGTTCCGGATGTACGGTTCGGACCGAATTCTTTCGGATGTGCGGTTTGGTCCCCGAAGTTTCAAGATGTACGAGTTTGGTCCCCGAAGTTTTCGTAAAGTTGGAATTTCGACGGTCAAATCGTAAACGTCCAAGCTCTCAATTCAGGCCATTTATTTTGGTGAATTACTCCTCCTATAATGGCCAAATCCGTTGGTCTTTCACCATTTATGTTGGTGACTTTACTACCTCCATAATGACCATTATTTGGCTATTATGGAGGCGCAGCAACCCCCTACATCACCTATATAAACACCCCCTTACACCATTGTTGAGCACCAAGAACACACATATATGATACACGAAAATTCGAAGCATACACAAGCAAAACAGCTTTCTTCCTACACCTTCCAAGGCATCATTTCGTTACTCAATATTCTTCACTGTAGCTCTTGAGTTTCCTTTGCTCAAGGGTTCCATTGCTGTTTTATCTTGGGAGACAAATTGTCCAGGACGTATAAAGAATACATACGGGGCATTATTGTCTTAAGGACAGAGTGCTACACTCGACTCAAAGAAAAAAACAATTTACATTTTTCCGTCTTCTACAAAACTCGGAATTTTCGCTTTTACTTATGTAACGATTGTAATTTCAGATTCCATGTTGAATTATTGAAATCTTTGTTTATCCTTTCGAATACTTGTAATAATTAAATACTTTCCGTACTGCTTTATAAAGTACCATAGAGCAAAACTCCCAACATTTTCTCCCAAACTTGCGATACCTTAACAACCCAACAGTTGGAGATTTACCCAGTTCTTCAATCAGTTGCTAGCACAATTCTATCACAAAAGAGCAGCTCCAAACAATCAAACAAGTTTGCAATTTCAAGCATTCAGTGGCACCCACAGATTTTCGCCATTTTTGTTGATGGAAGAGGTTTTTAATTCACAAGAGTGTTTTAATTTGTAGTAAGTACTCAAAACAATTCAAACAACAGATGAGAAGTGTCAAATTACAATCTCCCTAAGTTCCTCTGTCATTTATTTCTGCTATATTCTGTACTTAAGATTCTCAATTATTGAATTCAGTCAAAAATAAAATTGTACTTTTGAGTTTTAGGGTTATTCAGGTTTAGCTATCCGATGTGAATTCGAATTATTCGAACTTCAATGTGGATATCGAACACCGTATGACAAATAAAAAAAATAAAATAAACTGCAAATCATCAATCATAAAACAATTATTGATCAACGGTGGAGATTCATTTCTACAGCCTCCTAATTTTCCCGCCAAAATATGCCGACCCAAACAGTGTAAGGAGCCGCCTATTTTGAAATGTCAAAAAAATACGCGGTCTTACGTGGGGCCACGTTCCCAAGCACACACAGCTCAAACGTTTAGTCGGTGCCAACCCATACTTAACTGTCAATTCTTTCTTCTTCATTATTTTATTAAAATATAAAGTTAGAAAAATACAGTATCATAAATAGGTTAGCTGTAATTATAATTTTCAAATATTTGTCACTATAAAATTTATGAATTTTAAATATTATATTCTCTTGATTGATTTGACACACGACTATTTTGATCGTCCGAAATGTTTGAATTTCCCACTCATAAAATTCACTAAATTCTTTACTGTAAGAAATATAATACCTGATCCCTAAATTATGGGTAAATTTTAATTTTGGTAACGTATAATATATAATTTAGCATATTTAACTTTCAATTAAACTAAACGTAGATTCTTGACACCTTTATGTACTAAGTATATATATTTAAACTACTTTTAAAAGTATATTATCATCATATTTGAATAACAATACAAGCTTAATATAATACATAGGTAAAATCATATACTCTACTTTTTCAGAGTACACTTGTGAGATTATACTGACTATGTTATTATTGTTATAAATAAAATTGTGAAACGATTAGTATTTCAAAACAATTTATGAGTATACTCAAGCAAAAAGATCAAAATATAATTCAAGTAGTTGAAGGTTAGATGCTCATAGTCCTATATCACAAGTACAAAATTATGAATTTACTCATAACTGAGGGATCAATACGTAAGTCAAAGTAACATTTTAAACTCTATATTTAGTCGAATAATTCTATATAAAAAAATTGGAATACAGTTATTCTTTTTAAAAAATATACTAGTTTATTTTTATATTTAAGAAATTAATAATTCAAAATATACTAACGTGGTTCTATTTTAAATTCCCTCATTCTTTTGCATTAACCCTACAAATTCTCCCCATCTTCCCACGTTTTAACTTCCAACATTTCCAGTCAATACGCGCCTACATTCCCCCATATAATAAACATTATATTCTCAACCTAAAACTTCTTGTAAATTAAATTTAAGGTGTTGGCAAAATTAAGGATACAATTGTGTTTAGGAGAATTATGAGCATGGAGGAAGAATTATGTACAACACCAAAGAACCAAGAATGTCGAATACAAGCACCGTTTGAGTGTCCACCGGCTCCAAGGAAGAAAAAAAATGAGAACAAAGCAGCAAAGATGTACCAGCAACAGCATCCCAAGAATGGTTACTTTCACCCTCCTGATCTTGACTCATTTTTCACTGTTGCTGCTACTGGCGGCAGAGCTAGAGTTCTAATTATGAGTTCGGCAATTCAATAGTTTTTGCAAAACTTCTGAAATATAGAACTCAAGGAACTGTCTTTTCTAGACTTCAAACTCAGTAAGTTGTCTTTTTTAAAATCCAGAAAGCTGTTTTTTTAGAATTCATAACTCAGTAAGCTATTTTTTAAAGAATTCAAAACTCATTAAACTGTCTTTTCTAGAATTCAAAACGCACTGAATTGTTTTTTCTAGAATTCATAACCCAATGAACTGTTTTTTTTCTAGAATTCAAAATTTAGTAATATGCTTTTTCTTAGAATTCCAAAACCCGTAAACTCAAAATTCTTGATCCGCCTATTATTTG
Organism: Anisodus tanguticus; assembly: GCA_034509755.1. Taxonomy (NCBI): domain Eukaryota; kingdom Viridiplantae; phylum Streptophyta; class Magnoliopsida; order Solanales; family Solanaceae; genus Anisodus; species Anisodus tanguticus. Next base: position 3,861,416 of record CM067555.1, on the reverse strand, counting down.
TTGAAGCTTCTCCCTACTTTCCTTAATTAGTTAACAGTTATTTGCCTCTTCCTTGTAATTCTTTCATATGTAGAATTCTATAGTTGTTTAGTGCAGGATCTCAAGAATTGTCTTAGCTAGGTTGTAAAATAGCATAGCTGTAAGTTTGTTCTTTTTTTTAAAACCTTTGGGTGGATACATGTCAACTTTCAGAGTTAAAAGTTTGGAAATGATAAATCATGACATTAATTTTATATTGTGAATGGTTGCTTCTATTTGGAAGCATGTTGAAGAAATTGAAAATTTTCAGTTGGTGTAATACAGTAATAGTGGTATTTACCTTACTTAAAAATAAGTATGTACTTATGATTATATTAATAGCTAAATTAGCTTGTGCTTTTACTTGTAAGTTTTTCCTTTTCTCTGCATGTCTAAGTGATTCATTTGAATATGAAGAACAACCGCTTCCAAATCTGTCTTGTGGTGCATTTAGTTCCATTGTTTTCTTCTTGTTATGAGACAACAAACGAAAAAATATATAAAAATGAATTGCGAGTCTCACTACTTGTATTATTGCTCTAATCTACATTGAACTAGATATAAAATAAGATAAAAACGGTAGCTGATTATTAATTATATATTTATATTATTAGTCGTTTTGTTAATATCACGGAAGCATAATGTAGGGAGAAAGTAGTTGTAAATTGGTGAAACTTTAAATGGTCATAACTCTACGCTCGGATGTCCGTTTTACCCGTTTTTTTTTATTTTGAGTATTTTTTCTAGAAGGGGCCGGCCCAAAGCGCAGCCAATTTTTTTAAAAATGTTCGTTTTTCCAATCAATTTGTGTTTTTCCCCAAATCGATTTCTAATTTTCTTTTTCTTTAGTCAAGATCTCACGATATACAATACATTTCAACGTCGAAATTTTGTGGTAATGTAGGGGTGAATACCAATTTCAGTTTTGGAAATTCAATTTAAAAAAAAAAATACTCGATCCGGCCCGACCATGGCCCGCCAAAAAAATTCGTCGGGTCAGGGCCAGGGTCGGAATTTAAAAAAAAAATATAGGGTCAGGGTCGGGCAATGAGGAAAGAAAAAGTCATCTGATCCGGCTCGACTCGACCTTTTAACAGGTCTACTTGTATATTTATGCATGTTTCTTTCACCATATAATAAGCTTAGTTATAAAGTGGTGCCTTTCTTTTTGAATTAAGCTTTATGTAAACTGGCATGGTGTAAAAGAAATTTTGTACAATTAGTTTAATCTAAAAGATAAATACGGTAATAAATGAAACTAGTTGTTTAAAGATTTTAATCCTTCTTTTTTCCCCTAATAAATGGGTGGTTTTAATTTGCACTTGCATAAACTTTCCAAAGTTCCGGACCAGTAATTTATTGGAAAGTGATCCATAAATGCCTTTCACTTTCTCAGTTGAGTATGGCAAGTGAATAAAATGTGGACTGCGTCACTAGTTTACTATTTTGGCCCTGCCTCCTCTACCTGTTGGATCTCATTTGGGACACACTGTAAGGCCTTATTCGTAAAAAAAATATTGGATGATTTTATAAGGGCTTTTTACACATTTGATCGGTAGCTAAAAAATAGCCGCTAGCTAATATATAAGAAAAAAATAATTAAACATGTATAAAATATATAATTTGTATATCATAAACTAATATAAAAAATATACATTTGCTGGCTATTATTTTGATGAATGGACATACAATGTAAACATCCTTTATACGAATGATCTTGAAAGTGTATAATCTTGAACTTTTGGTCCTATTTATCCCATAAGCGAAACTTCAAACAAATGGAGTTGAAATTTCAAGATCATCCATTTTCGAAGTTATTGAGTGTAATTTTTGAAAATTATAGTATAGATTGTAAATAGGATACCATAAGGATGGTTTTGAACTTGTGTCCACATTTAACAATTTTTTGTTAAAATATATGCTTGATAAAATTTCGTTTGCCCATCAAGAATAAGTTTTAATTGTAATGTGCGCTTAAGTTATTTTTATCTTTGGCAGGATCTTTTAGTTGTATTTATTGATTTATCTTTTTAAAAAAATCAAGATCAAATTTAATTACAGCATACTTTTTCAATCATAATTTATCAACATATGTTTTCAGTTAAAAAGGTGTAATGTATTATTTTGGGATTATAGAAACGACTCTTTATAAAATTGAAGAAAAAGGTTCTAAACAATTGAATGATGCATGCAGCTTTTTTCACTACATCACAACTTGTTAATTTAACATGATATGTAGAATGAATAGTATTAGTCTTTTCCGTCTGTTATAACTTGTGAATAATTGAATAATACATGTAATTTTTGCCAATACATCACAAGTTATGATCAATTTAGCACGATAGGTAAAATGAATAGTACCAAATCTTGCCTCGTCCATTATAACTTGTGAATAATTGAGCAACAGATATATTTTTTTCCAAAACTTATTATCAATTGAGCAAGTTTAATATATCTATCTTATTAAAATATATATTCCAAGATCCTACCTCATACTCAATACTAATTCATGCCCACAATTTATATACCACAGGCAACAAAATTTTTCACAGTGAATTTCCTAAAGGTGGCCAGTGGGCCAGGCTCGGGTCTGGCGGGCCGGGGCGGGGCGGGGCGGGACGGGCGAAGGGGTCGGGTCTGGCGGGACTTGCTCCAGTCCCGTCCCGATCCCGATCCCGTCGGTATCGGGTCGGGGTCCGGCAGGATTTCCTTTTTTTTTTAAATAACATATGTATAAAAAAAACTCAATAAACAAGATAAGATAGTGTAATAAAAACATCCCAAGGCTGTTTTTGTGCCTCTTATATTATTTAATAGACATGATTTTTTTGTAATACAAATACAATTGTCTAAAATCTAAATTGCAACTTTGTGGTGTTGTCCAAAAGTTGCAAATTACATAATAAAATTGCAATTAAAAAAATTACATTCTCAAAAAAACCCGTTCTAATTGCTTGATGATTTCCTGTGGTTCTTCGGTTGGAATTGGTATTTGTTGGTCAATTTGATCCACGTCGCTTCCACTACATTCGGTTAAGATTTCGTTGTAATTTTCATCTTCTTCTTCGTTGATCTCCGGTTGACCGCACCTTCTCCGCTTCGCTCGTATCCAATCTCTGAATAATACTGCAATTTCCAAGTCGTCTCCGGCTAATGAGTGTCTGTGGTCTCCTATTTGATATCTCGCCGGCGAAAAGCGCTTTCGACGCATTTGATGACGCTTGAATGTTCAAAACATCTCGTGCCATCAATGAAAGTGTCGGAAAGGTCTTCTCATTCCCCTCCAAAGATTTTAGCAAGTCTTCATGTCTATCTTCATTGATAACTTCTTGATACGGTACGAACCCCGCAAAACAAAAATATCCAACTCGCTAATTTGGTTAGTAGTAGAGGTACGACCGCACATTCTATTTCTGAGGCTTTCAATACTAGCCGCAGAAACAACATGTCTTTTGTGAGGTTGTGTTGAAGATGAAGAAGATGGTATGGAAGCCGGTAAGTTACTAGCATTTTCTTGTTGATAAAATCTATATATATTTTTGCATTGGTGTTCTACGCTAGACAACACTTCTTCTTTAGTTTGTTCAATAGGTGGTGGGTGATTTAGATTTTTGGGACTTGGAGGTGGTAGTACTTCTATACAATCGTAAATAGTTTCAATTAGTGATTTAATACCGTCTATTTTAATAGTAGGATTTAATACAGAACCAATAATATAAATAGTGGGAATAGGAATAAAATATTTTTTAATAGCTGCCTTATAAACTGGTTTTTCCATATATTCACTAAGTAATAAAAATATTAGAGTTATATAAAATAACATAGTTGAAATAGAAGGATAATATATACCGGAAAATTCTTTTGTTGCTTGAAAAAAATTCTCTAAAAATACAATAAGTTCGGAAATTTTTACCCAATCACTATCTAAAATCATATCAGCTGGATTTTTATTATGAGAGTTAAAAAATAAAGTTATAGATTTTCTATAGTCATAAGCAACAAGTAGTTGCTCGTATAAAGAATTCCACCTAGTGGATACTTCTTGTGGAATTTTTCTATAAGATAGTCCACAATCGTGACAAGTTTTTTTATATTCTTTTCTACGTTGTACTTTATTACTTTTAAAAATAAAGTTTATATCAAATTGTATTTTACTAAGAATGTCTTCAAAAAGTGATAGACCATACTTTACAATTAAGTTATATATATGGCACGCGCATTTTATATGAAAATGATCTGGAAAAGATGGAGTTAAACTATTTTTTAAAATTGTAATTGCGTAATTGTTAGAAGAAGCGTTATCTAATGTAATAGTCATAATTTTATCAGTTATTCCGCAATAATGACACACTTGATAAATATTATCTGCAACAAAAGTACCAGTGTGCCTATCATCTATATATCTATACGCTAAAATACGTTTTTGCATAGACCATTTATAATCTATCCAATGACAAGTTATAGTTAAATAATCATGGACGTTAGTACTACGACCTATATCAGACGTGATAGATACTTTGCCATTAAAATGATATAATGAATAACGTAAATACTGTTGATATTCATGCGCGAATTTAAATACATCTCTCTTAACAGCTTGATCTAGGAAAACCGTTAAAAGCGGATTATATATATCTCTAATGTAATGAATAAAACCGGGAGATGAAGGAAATGAAAAGGGCAAACCCTCCACAGCAACTAATTTTGATATTGCTTCCCTATCTCTATGTTTATTGTATTTAGGGCCTACAATTCCTCCCGTCATAGGGTTAATTTGACCCCGTACTTGGTCCGGACGATCGTATGTGAACCTTGTTCCGATGGAGCGGGCGTTTGCGCACCCGGTTTTGAAGCCTGGTATTGGGCATACCTAGATGGATGAGCACTTACTACGTGTCTAATTAAACCCCCAGTCCCACCGTGACCTTTTCCAGTTTTAAATTTTAAAATATTTTTACAAATTTTACATATAGCTACTTGATTCTCTACGTCCCTATCAAAAAATGTCCATGCATCTGATTTTAATGGTCGTTTTGCTGGACCTCGTCTCATACTAGGGGGAATAGGAGATATTTCAGTTGAAGGTGCACTAGTGGGTGTGTTGTCATCAACATTAGTGGGTGTATCATCTAGATCATCGTCTAAATTAAAGTCTTCTTGAGTTCCAGAAAATAGCTACTCGTCTAAATCTAATGGTATTGTAGGAAAATGTTGAGTATCAACAAAATCATCCTGTGTAGGAATAAGATGACTAGAAGAAGTACCCTTGCCCTGGTTGCCCTACTAGAAGAAGCACCCTTACCCTTAAACATACCTTTTAATCCTTCCATTTTAATTATGATAATAAATAATTAAAGATAATAAAATTAAGTGCGCTAAATAAAATAAACAAACAATAATAATTTAATGAATGAACGAATGTACCAAACGCCGACGTAACGTCGACGTGTAATCGAGAGGTTGAAAATTGAAACTTTGCTCGATGGAAGATCTTCAAGCTAGTTGCCAACTTCACTCCCAATTCCCAAATGAATAAATAAAATTGAATATTTAGCAAACAATGTAGACTTGTAGAGAGATTGTAGGAAGATTTGTGAGAAAGATGAAGAGAAAATGAGTTATTTATAGTTGAAAAATTGGGTTAAAGTGTAAATATAATAACTTATGGGTTAAAAATAAATATTAAGGGGTAGGGGGGGGAGGCCTAAAATGGCCGTTGCCCAACGGTCAAAATCTAAAATGGTCGTTGGTGCAACGGTTATATTTGCAAAGGGGGAGAAATCGGGCGGGGTCGGGACGGGCTCGGGGCGGGCTCGGGTCAGGCGGGACTGGGCCCGAGTTCGAGTCCCGCCACCATTTTTTTTTTACACGGGGTCGGGGCGGGCTCGGGACGGGGTCGGGCCGTCCCGGCCCACTGGCCACCCTTTCCTTAAGTAGAAGTCATTTTTTGAAAATTTCATTAAGTGAGACCAAAATCCTTAAACTATCCCTTATTGAGGTCATTCTTACAAATCGTCCAAAAATTATATAAGGTTTGGTCTGGTCGAAGGGTCAGCAGGAACGATTCTGCTTCCCTACTTTTTTGTTTCTTTTCTGCTTTCCGTGAAATCGATTCTAACTAAAAACACAGTTAGAAATTTATATATTAGGGTTTAAAGATAAGTGAGCCATATTCGATTCGAAAAAGCTCTTGACAAGCCCAGTTTTGAACCGTAAAAATAAAAAATAAACAGGTAAAATAAATAAGTAGGCTAAGATTTAGAACAAGTAATAAAAATAATGGATCAATGCTTCTTTCGATATATTGCTTTGAGAGAAGTAAGAGCTTAGATTACAAGTGTGAGAAAGATGATCTAGAATGGAGTTCCTTCCCATAAGTCTTACATATATAAGCCAAAAGTAGACTATTACACCCTTCTAAAGTTATGACGACCCGAGCACGCTGATGTCACTGTGCCCACACGCGCTGCATCGCTCTGTTCAAGGAGGATGGATGTGACAGGAGTTGGTGGGAGTGGGGTACAACTCTTCGGTTGCCAATTCAATTACAACTCTTCAGCTAATTTTGAGACAAAATTCATAAATTGGTCTTTCATAGTTACTAATGAAGGAATAATTTAGTGGAAAGCAAATGGGTCAATGAACTTTTAAAAGGTATTTCCGTAATTTAACTTTAGAATTAGGAGCTTTCCACTTTTAATATGAATATGAAAATGATGATATGATGATGCATTCAAATTTGAAAGCTCGAGCTCCTTTCTCCCTTGTTAGTGAAATCACTCACTGTGGAAATGGAGCGCCCACTTATGGATTCAGAGTCATTGCCACTGCCAGTTCTTCCCGAATAGATAATATTTGAAATACTCCTAAGGCTACCTGTGAAAATCTTGGCTTTCTCTCATGCCCATCTTAAAACATTCAGCCAATAATCAAGAATTTTCTCACCATAGGCTTCTCTTTAGCGATGAAAAGAATGGCGGCACGTTTTACACTTGCTCTCTCATTATGTCTCAAGAATCTCTCAATATCCCTATCGAGCTTGAATTTGCTAGCGAAGAACCATTTGATTATAACTATACCAATTTGGGTTCGTATTGAAAGAAATAATCCCCTTGATTATTTTCATTAATTGAATAGGTATATATACAAGATACAAAATAGGAGAATCCTATTCCTATTCTATTTCTAAAACCTTATTCTACCATAATTCTAACTCTACAATTATAGTAGTGTATATTCCTAATTATGGTAACAAAATACATTACAATATACTACATATATATTTTCCAAATATACAATATTCTTAACTACCAAATCAGCCACAAAACCGAGCCCAATAATGGCCATAAATCGTGGCACTTATTATGGCAATATACACTTGTATATTGTGTGTATATTGTCATATTTAACACACCCCCGCAGTCATAGCGGGCGGTCTTCGAACGCTGAGACTGTCCCTAAAATCTTCAAAGAGTACCGAGGGAAGACCCTTTGTAAAGATGTCTGCAACTTGATATCTTGATGGGACATGACATACGCGTACCTGCCCCCGAGCAACCTTTTCACGGACAAAGTGAATGTCCATTTCGATATGTTTTGTGTGTTGGTGCTGAACCGGGTTACCTGAGAGGTAGACGGCACTAACATTATCATAATATACTAAGGTCGCCTTCTGAATGGGGCAATGAAGTTCTAACAGCAAATTACGTAACCAACACGATTCTGAGACCACATTAGCTACCCCTCGATATTCTGCCTCTGCACTTGAGCGGGATAGAGTCGCCTGACGCTTTGCAGACCAGGAGACCAAGTTGTTTCCAAGGAACATACAATATCCTGACGTAGACCGTCTGGTGTCCGGACAACCACCCCAATCCACATATGTGTATGAGACAAGTGTGGATGTAGAAGAAGGATACAAGTGCAACCCATAGTCCAGTGTCCCCTGAATATACCAAATGATGCATTTGATTGCATTAATGTGCTCAACTCTGGGATCATGCATGAATAAACACACCTGCTGAACAACATACGTAATATCCGATCTGGTAAATGTAAGATACTGGAGTGCCCCTGCAAGACTGCGATAGCGGGTCGGGTCCTCGTATGGTGCACCTGCCGCGGCACTAAGCTTGGGGTTTGCATCAACCGGAGTAGAAGTGGACTTACAGGATGATATCCCAGCCCTCTCGATGATCTCAGCAGCATACTTCCGTTGAGACAAAAACAAACCACCAGAGTTACGTTTGACAGCAATCCCCAAAAAATAACTCAAGGGCCCTAAGTCTTTCATAGCGAACTCAGAACTGAGCATGGCCATAATAGATTGGCGCAAGGCATCGGAAGAGGCAGTCAAGATGATATTATCCACATACAACAAAATGTAGGCCAATGACCAACCACGGCGGTAGATGAACAAGGAATTATCTGACCTGCTGTGAGTGAACCCAATAGTCGAAACAAAGTCAGCAAATCGTGTATACCAGGCCCGTGGAGACTGCTTAAGCCCATACAATGACTTCTTCAACAAACAGACATTATGAGGGCGGTTGGGATCCATGAAACCCAACGGCTGATGCATATAGACTGTTTCCTTGAGATCACCATATAGAAAAGCATTCTTGACATCCAACCGATGAATTGGCCAAGTCTTTGAAAGAGCCAAGCTAAGCACAATGCGAATGGTAGCCGGTTTGACCACCGGACTAAACTTCTCACCACAATCAATTCCAACCTGCTGAGTCTTACCATCACCCACAAGTCGCGCCTTATGTCGAGCAAATGACCCATCTGAATTCTCCTTATGAGCAAAAATCCACATAGACCTGATAACATTAATACCATATGGACGGGGCACCAACTCCCACGTCTTATTATCAATAAGAACATTATATTCATCAGTCATAACAATTTTCCAATTATGGTCATTTAATACGGACACAAGATTGTGGGGCAAGGGGGATTTAGAGACATTAGAATGTAAATTAAAATATCTTTTAGGTGTAAATATGCCCCGCTGACTACGAGTGACCGGTCTATGACTCGAGGAGGAAGTGAGGGAATTTTGGGAATTTTCTGTGGTCGAGACAGACGGGCCAGCAGGTAGTGGGCCTGCTGGCCCAAATCGGTAAACTGTGGTGTCGTCGGATCAGTTCCAGAATTGGGCCGACATGCCCAATTGCTGGGACTGATCCAGAAACTGGAACTGCTGCAGTGGCGGAACTGTGGGACCATCGGGAAGTGGGCCCGCTGGAGGATTTTTGGGTGCGGGATATGTCCGAAAAATTCCGAATAATATATGGGGATATTGGGTCATCCAAAAAATTATACGACCTAGGCTCGGGAGTATGAACTTTGGTAAAAGGAAATTGGGTTTCATAAAAAATGACATGGCGATTAATTATGATTTTCTTGGAGGATAAATCAAAACACTTATAACCACGATGATTCGACGGATAACCTAAAAATACACACAGGGTAGACCGAGCCTGAAGTTTGTTAATTGTGGTGGATGGGAATAACAGATAACACAAGCACCCAAAAATCCGAAGATGAGCATAAGAAGGGTTCTTATTATATAGGATTTTGAGGGGGGAAGAATATGTCAGACCTTTAGAAGAAATTATGTTAAGAAGATATGTGGCCATTTGTAGAGCATGATGCCAAAAATATGGAGGTATGGAGGCATGAATTAAGAGAGTTCGGACAATGTTATTTATGGAACGAATTTTGCGTTCGGCTTTCCCATTTTGTGAAGATGTATGAGGACACGAAAAACAAAAATTTATCCCATTATTAGCACAAAATTTCCGAAACTCCCTATTGTCATACTCTTTCCCATTATCACATTGAATATTTTTTATTTCTCTTTCGAATTGAGTACGAATGAACGCTCTAAATTTGATGAAGACGGAAAACACTTATGATTTATTCGCAATTGGAAACGTCCACAAAAATCTAGAATAATCATCTAAAAAGAGAACATAATATCGATGACCCAATGAACTAAGAACATGAGACGTCCATAAGTCGCTATGAATAATATCAAATGGCATTGAAGTATGAGAATTGGAGTCTACAAATGACAACTTAACAATTTTTCCTAATGAATAAGACTGACAAAGTGGAGTACGACTCGTACCCTTACAGGAAATAAAGCTATTTTTATCTAAAATTGATAAAATAGAAGATCCCGGATGACCCAGACGAGCATGCCACATGGAAGGAGAGATGTCTGCAAAGGTTGATGGCAAGGCTTGACTCGATGGACTGAAACCAGGCATGATAGGATACAGATCCCCCCTACTATCACACCTCATGAGATGGCTCCCGTCTTGAAATCCTTCACAGAGAAACCAAAAGGATCAAATTCAACTGAAACCGAATTGTCCGATGTGAACTTTCGGACAGACACTAAATTTTTAATCAATTTAGGAGCGTGTAAAGTATTTTTCAAGAGAAGGGGTGGATTAGGGGGAGACAATGTTTTCTGACCATACCCTAGAATTGGAATAGAACTGCCATTACCAACAATTATCCCTCGAGGGGTGCTCAAATTGGAATAAGATGAGAGAGTACCTGATTCGGAAGTCATGTGAGTAGTTGCCCAAGTGTCCATGTACCAATTTGGGTCCGGTTGAGTCAACCCCAACGTGTGCATCGCGGCCTCGATATCAGTCTGAGTGGGGCCTGCTGCATGATGGGCTTGCGGAGGTCGGGGCCCAAGAACTCCTGTCCATGATGGTGCTGGGCCATAGCCGCTGGAGTTGCTGCTTGTGGGCCACTGACCAGCCGGGCCGCCACCGCCGGGTGTGTTGGCTCGGATTGTTGGCCAGCCCACTGGCCGCTGGAATTCACTGCGTGATGGTAAGGGCTGCTGGCCCACGGCCCACTGCCCCAGCCCCACTGCCATGGGCCCCACTGCTGGGCCCAAGGGGTGGTGGGCCACTGTTCACTAGATGGGACCCACTGCCTGCTTGCTGACCACCGAAACCGCCACTAGAACCGCCGCGTTTGCCCCCGCGGTTTTTGTTATTATTTTTGCGATTATTCTTGCCGCCACCATTATTATGGTTTTGACCCGAATTATTCACAAAACCCGAAGAACTAGGAGAGGACGCCACCATGACGACGGGGCTTGCTCCAGTAGCCGCATTTTTAGCCAAACTCGCTTCTTCCAAAGTAAGCATGGAGCGGACTTGATAGAAGTCAGGAAGAGGGTTGCTTTGGCGAAGTAGAGTTCCAACCCCATTATAGGCCTCCGAAATACCTGCAACAAACTGTAGAACTAGACGATTATTCGTTATTGGTGCGCCAACATTATGGAGTTGATCCGCCAACTCCTTTAGTTTCTTGCAATATGCAGAAACGTTCGGAAATTCGTCCATTCGAACGAGAGAGAATTCCTGCTCAAGTGTGACGACACGTGAATGTTGGTTGTCTTGGAATATGTCACGCAATCTATTCCATACAGCCATAGCCGTGGTATCCGGCTCAATAATCATCTGTAGAAGGTCCACCGAAATAGTGGCGTAGATCCACCGGAGAACGGTATCATCAAGTGTAATTCATAACTCAGGATCCTCCATAGGAAGGGGTCTAGCGGGAGGAATGATGTGGTGAAGAACTTGATAAGAGATAGCGTGAATTTTAAACAACTCCGCCCACGTCGCATATTAGACGTTTTCCATCTCAAGGACAATAGGGATACAACTCTTGATATTGGAAACTGTGAGGGCAGGGTGATAATTGTTCTTAGACATATTGAAAGAACAAAGAAGGAGGGGAAATTTAAGAGAGGTTTTTGAGAGCAGAAGACGAAATTTGGGAGAGAAACCCGAGGAGGGGGGTTCTAGGCCGAGAAGGTCCAAAAAATTTAGGGAGAGAATTTTTTTTGTAAAACCTAGTCTCTTGATACCATGAAAGAAATAATTCCCTTGATTATTTTCATTAATTGAATAGGTATATATACAAGATACAAAATAGGAGAATCCTATTCCTATTCTATTTCTAAAACCTTATTCTACCATAATTCTAACTCTACAATTATGGTAGTGTATATTCCTAATTATGGTAACAAAATACATTACAATGTACTACACATATATTTTCCAAATATACAATATTCTTAACTACCAAATCAGCCACAAAACTGAGCCCAATAATGACCATAAATCGTGGCACTTATTATGGCAATATACACTTGTATATTGTGTGTATATTGTCATATTTAACACGTGTGATGGGTTGTTCTGTATTTCTCATGACGATTCTGATGATCTGTTTCTATGGAATCCGTCTACAAGAAAGTTGAAAAAATGCCCTTTGCGGGAATAGATATGGGCGAAATGGATTTTCTTGAATTTCGAGGTGTTGTCACGACGGAGGGTTATGACGGGCACCCGGACCTTACCTACCGAGTACCACTAACCATGTATTTAGCATATAACCATCATTTCACATGGTCCACGAGGGCCACCACGAGGTACCCTGCTGATATATGTAAATAGTAAGCTGGAAAAGAATTATGTAATATCATGTAACCAGAAGGATCCAACCTATATACATATAGATACTCAGGGCCGAGAAGGCCATACATGACTACCATACACATGACCTATGTCTACAAGCCTCTAAAGAGTACGTAACATCATAAGGTCGGGACAGAGCCCCGACATACCCCTATGCATATCAGAAATATCATATCACGACTAGACTGCAACTCTGGAATAAATAGAGCGCTTCTGTGATCCTTTTCCCTTAGAACAATTTTAAAGTTACAAATCTAGGATGTTGGTAAAGCTTGGTCTCCTTGTTTCAACAACTCTTTTGACTTCTCATTTAGTTTGTATAGTCATTGTATTACTCTATATGAGTATTTGATTCAATCCCTGGTCATTGTAAAAACTGTTCATTGATCCTTCCATTTCATGGATTCCTTTTTTTCTATTAAGTCCACCACACTAAGAAGAAATTTATATGTTAGTTATTGTTTCTCTGTAACTGTATACACTTCCAAAGTTTTCTGCATCCGATTAAAATCTTTGTTGCTCTCCAAAATTTTGAAGAAATTAAATCATTCGATATGAAGTGAACGTCTCAGAGAAGTGGCAAAAGTCTTGATGAAGAATAATGTTGTCGAATAAGTGAAGAACATTGTTGACAGTCCTATTGAATTGTTTCAATGTAGCAGAAAATGATAGAAGCCGTGATATACACGGACTATATCACCAAACCGAGTTTTGTAAATAACTTATTATAGTTGTAGAATTCTTGTACAAGTGTAATTATGGTATTAGAATTATAGTAGGAAAAAATAGATTTAATTTCCTTAATTAATTTTTTATATCATGTATATATAGACTTTTTTATTAATGAAAATAATCAAGAGATTATTCTCTTTCATGCAATCAACAGTCTAGGGCAAAAATACCTTCTCCCAAAACCCTTCCGCAACCCTCTTCTTATCGGAAACTAAGAAGCAGGCCGATGGCTAGTCCTTTTTTTTGTTTTTCTCCTCCCAAATTTTCTTCTGAATCCCTCATTCTCCTCTTGTTCTTTCATCATGTCTACCTCAAAGAACACGTTTCATCCTGCCCTTACAGTTTCCAACATCAAGAACCACATCCCTATCGTTCTTGAGATGGAAAACGTCCAATACGCGACGTGGACGGAATTATTCAAAGTTCATACACGCTCGCATCAAATCCTTCATCACATCATTTCTGCGGATACAGGCAAAGAGAAGGTGTCTACCGCCAATGATGATCCTGCGTTATGGACAACTCTTGATGCTTCAGTACTTCAGTGGATATATTCCACTATCTCTACAGACCTTCTAAAGATGATTATTGAACCCGATGCCACGTCGATGGAAACTTGGAATAGGGTGCGCAATATATTCCAAAATAACAAAAATTCACGTGTTGTCACTCTTGAGCAGGAATTTTCCCATGTCAATATGGAGGATTTTTCGAATGTCTCAGCCTATTGTAAAAGGCTGAAAGAATTGGCAGATCAACTCAAGAACGTTGGTGCGCCCGTCACCAATGATCATCTTGTTCTTCAGATGCTTGCAGGCCAATCCGAGGCTTATAATGGCATTGGGACACTTCTTAATCAGAGTAATCCTCTTCCACCGTTTTACCAGGCTCGTTCCATGCTCACATTAGAAGAGGCCGGCTTGGCTAAAAAGGCGGCTATCGGAGCTAATTCCGTCATGATGGCCACATCTAATGACCCTCACTCATTCTCAGATAATTCTAGTCAAAATCGTACAACGGTGGCCACAAAAATGGCCAAAATAGGAAAAATAGTGGCAAGAAAAGCGGCGGCGATGGCGGTGGTCGGAGTAGTGGTGGCAGTGGGCCAGCTGGGCCGCAGCACCACTAGTCGCAGCCTTGGGCCACTTCACCATGGCCGTGGGGATACTGGGCCAGTGGCCCAACTCGGCCTCTCCTTTTGTTGCAGGTTTTCCAGCGAATTGGGCCAGTGGTCAGCAGAGGCCCAATTCGCCATTCCAGCGATCCCAGCCCAAGTAGCTGGCTAGGCCTTGGTAGCAGGCTGGCCTGCTTAGGCCTCGGCCTCAACATGACTTCGCTGATGCGGACCCAGTTTTCGGTCCGACACCTGCGGATATTGGGGTCGCGATGCATACACTTGGATTAAATCCACCGGACGCAAATTGGTACATGGACACCTAAGCCACTTCTCATATGACGTCCGCGCTAGGTAATCTCTCATCTTATTTTAATTTGAGCAAAAATCGTGGCATAATTGTTGGTAATGGCAATTCAATTTCAATTTGTGGTTATGGTCACACAAATCCCCCCCCCTCATATCCACCTCTAGTCCTTAAAAATATCTTTCATGCCCCTCACTTAATAAAAAAATTAGGGTCTGTCCGAAAATTCACAACTGATAATTGGGTTTCTGTTAACTTTGACCATTTTGGATTTTCTGTGAAGGATTTCAAGACGGAGATACTTCTAATGAGATGTAATAGTCGGGGAGAGCTTTATCCAATCACCACCACCACCATTTCCACGAGTCAAGCCACACCTTCAACATATGTCGCTCTTGCTCCTTTTTTGTGGCATGCACATTTGGGTCATCCGGGGTCGTCTATTATTTCTTCTCTTAAAAATAATAATTTTATTGATTGTAAGAGTACGTGTAGTACTCATATTTGTCCTTCTTGTCCTATAGGGAAACATGTTAAGTTACCATTTGTAGCCTTTACTTCTAGTACGTCGATGCCTTTTGACCTTATTCATAGTGATTTATGAACACCTCCCATTTTGAGTTCGTTGGGCCATCATTATTATGTTTTATTTTTAGATGATTATTCTCATTTTTTGTGGACTTTTCCGTTGTCTAACAAATCTTAAGTTTTTTCCACATGCCTAAAATTTAGAGCCTTCATCCCTACCCAATTTGAACAGGAAATTAAAAACATTCAATGTGATAATGGTAGAGAATATGATAATGGGTCATTTCGGGAATTTTGTGACACTCATGGCATATCTTTTTGATTTTCTTGTCTTCATACGTCCTCACAAAATGGAAAGGCCGAAAGGAAAATTCGTACCATTATAAATATTGTCCCAACCTTACTAGCCCGTGCTTCCATACCTCCGTATTTTTGGCATCGTGCGTTACAAATGGCTACTTACTTCCTTAACATACTTCCTAGCAAAGGTTTAGCATATCAATCACCCCTAAAATTTCTTTATCATAAAGACCCCTCGTATTCTCATTTTAGGGTGTTTGTTCTATCTACTTTTTCATTCACTACAATTAACAAACTTCAAGCCCGCTCTACCGCTTATGTGTTTTTGGGTTATCCGTTAAATCATTGTGGTTACAAATATTTTGATTTATCTTCAAATAAAATCATAATTAGTCGTCATATTATTTTTGATGAAATCCAATTTCTGTTTGATAAATTGTATAATTCCGTGTCTAGTTCCTATAATTTTTTGGATGATGGGCCATCACCATATATCATCCATCAGTGGGCCCAAAACTCCCATTATCCGGATCGGCCAGCAGGCCTACGGCCTGTTGGCCCAATAGATCTCGTGACTATTCTCGAGTCTCGGCGCAGTCCCGAGTCTCAGCCCAGCTTACACCTCTGTCCAGTTGTTGCTTCAGGTTCTCGGCCAGCAGCCCACTGTCTTATGGCCCAATAAATCCTACCCCGCGGCCAGTTCCAGTTATTGGGTCACCAGGCCCACTGCCTGCTGGCCAGTCCCACATACACCTGAATCTATGTCCAGTTATTGGGCCAACAGGCCCACTTCCTGTTGGCCAGTCTGAAATAAACCAGCCATTACCCCAAAACCCGTCCCCATCTATCTCGAGTCAAGGGCCCGTTACTCGTAGCCAATAAGGTATTTTTAAACCTAAACGACATTTTAATGTCAATTCTAATGTCACTAAATCACCCCTACCACGTAACCCTATGTCTTCCCTTTATGACCCGAACTGGAAAATGGCCATGGATTATGAAGATAAAGCTCTAATTGAAAATAAGACGTGGGAGTTGGTGCCCCGTCCACCTGGTGTCATTGTTATTCAGTCTATGTGGATTTTTACTCATAAGGAAAAATTTGACGATTATTTTGAGAGGCATAAGGCACGTCTTGTAGGTGATGGCAAAACATAACACGTTGGCATGGATTGTTATGAGACATTTAGTCCGGTGGTCAAACTGACTACTATTTGCACTGTTCTCAGTTTAGCTCTCTCGAAAGCATGACTCATTCATCAGTTGGACGTGAATAATACTTTTTACATGGTGATCTCAAAGAGACAGTGTACATACATCAACCCTTGGGTTTTAGAGACCCCAATTATCCAAATCATGTCTTCTTACTCAAGAAATCCTTATATGGGCTTAAGCAAGCCCCACGGGCTTGGTATAAGAGATTTGCAGATTATGTGTCTACTATTGGGTTTTCTCACAACAGGTCTGATCCTTCTCTGTTCATCTATCGGCGTGGTACTTCTCTGGCATACATTCTGTTATATGTTGATGATATTATATTGATTGCCTCTTCTGATATTCTGCGCAAGTCTATCATATCCCTTCTCAGTTCAGAATTTGCTATGAAAGACTTGGGGCCCTTGAGTTATTTTTGGGCATAGCAATCACTCGTCATGCATGTGGTCTATTTTTATCACAAAAGAAGTATGCGGCTGAGATTATTGAGAGAGTTGGCATGTCATCTTGTAAGTATACTTCTACTCCGGTTGATACCAAACCGAAGCTAAGTGTTATATCTATCACACCATACGAGGATCACACCCACTATCACAGTCTTGCAGGGGAAGTTCAGTATCTTACTTTCACGAGACCTGATATTACTTATGCAGTACATCATTCGTGTTTATTTATGCATGATCCGCAGATTGAGCACATGCATGCGCTCAAACGCATTATACGATACATACAGGGCACACTTGATTATGAATTGCATTTATATCCATCCTCCATCTCTACTCTCGTGTCGTATACATATACTGATTGGGGTGGATGTCCCGATACCAAACAGTCGACATCTGATTATTGTATGTTTCTTGGTGATAACTTGGTCTCCTGGTCGGCAAAACGCCAGGCTACATTATCGCGATCCAGTGCGGAGGCCGAGTATCGAGGGTTAGCCAATGTGGTGTCTGAATCATGTTGGTTGCGTAATCTTCTATTAGAGCTTCACTTTCCTATTCAAAAAGCTACATTGGTCTACTGTGATAATGTTAGTGCAATCTATCTCTATGGAAATCCGGTCCAACATCAGCGCACTAAACATATCGAGATGGATATTCACTTTGTTCGAAAAAAGGTAGCTCATGGACAAGTACGTGTCTTGCATGTCTCTTCAAGGTACCAAATTGCTGACATATTTACTAAGCGTCTTCCCTTAGTTTTGTTTGGAGATTTTAGGGACAGTCTCAGTGTACGACAACCGCCCGCTATGACTGCAGGGTGTGATAGAAGCCGTGATATACACGGACCAAACGTGTATATCACCAAACCGAGTTTTGTAAATAACTTACAATAGTTGTAGAATTTTTGTACAAGTATAATTATGGTATTGAAATTATAGTAGGAAAAGGTAGATTTAATTTCCTTAATTAATTTTGTATATCATGTATATATAGACCTTTTCATTAATGAAAATAATCAAGGGATTATTCTCTTTTCAGAAAAGAATAACACAGTAACTTAATGAACAAAAAATTAGCCGGAACGAATAAAAAAAGAGATCAAAACACTCTAAGAAATTGCAAAGCGAGCCGTTAAACTTCAATTCTTGTTCAACATTTTGGAAGATCTGAAGGTGGAGGAGGTAGCTTTTGACTTGGTAATGGTCCATCTAACACGACCCAAGCCATCCTCAGTCCCCAGCTTGTGTGCACATCAAAATGGCAGTGCATGAACCATACTCCTGTTTCATATGCGCACTTTAGGATCATCATTTCTATTGAAGAAAATTATTACAGTCAAACGTCTTTATATTGTTTGTTCTGATATTTTTTGGCAACTATGGCGAAATGTTGCTATAGAGAATATATAAAATAACCTAACATGAAAGATCGGTTTCAATGAAAATATGGCTGTTATAGTGAAATATCGTTCTAGATGATGGTTGTTATAGAGAGATCAGATTGTATTCGTGTTTGTTAGGGATAAAGTTGTTACCTGGATTGTCTGCAAAGAATCTAAACGCAACCCATCCACCAGCAGGGACACCAACCGTGTTTCTCTCAATGGGATCCTTGAGATTGAAGTTGGCAGGGTCATTATTAGGATCAAAATTGCCAAATCCTTCACCAACAACGAAGAAATTATAACCGTGGAGGTGAAGGGGGTGATTTTCAGCACCGAGAGTGCTGGTGTCCTGCAGCACAACCTCAACACTTGAATTAAATGACAAGACAACAAGTTTTGTTGCATTGGTTACTAAAGTGTTGTTTGGTGGTGTTCCTGTATAGTTGAATGGATTTAGAGGGCTGGTCGGAAAATCTGTGGTGTAAATCCCATTAGATTGTCCAAAGTAGTGAGATTGTAAAAGTGCTGTTGTTGGAAGAGCAAAAGATATATTGTTCACTGATGCTGCAAACTTTGTGCCATTAGGTCCTTGGCATGTCATGTTTTTGGGGCACGGACTCGAACCAAGTCCTACTGTGAATAGAAAACGCTTGTCAACACTTTGTGGAACGTTTGCTGGGAACCGAATGCTGGCTAAGCTACGGATTTTCTTGGTGAAATTGGAAACAAAACTTGTTGAAGTCATATTTGGTAGGGTTGGTTTAAAGAGCTTGATTTTATTTTTGTTGGTGGGAGAACCATGTAAGGGTGATTCATATTCTAGGATTCCGGCAACAGTGGAGTTGTCAAACGTTCCTAGGCCGGAGAAGTATGGCTGAGCCGCCATTAGGAAGTTGGCATTCGGGTAATATGGCTTTGTTTTGAGAAGAACATTGGTTGTCTGGCCAGGGGTGATAAACATTACATCTGTGTCAAATGGTTTGGTGTAAATAGTGTCTGCTTCAACGATGGTGAGGGTGTGATTGGCAATGCTGAAGAACATTTCATCATTCAGTGCAGCGTTGATCAAACGTAGCATGTAAGTCTTTCCCGGCTTCACCTTCAGTTTGAATGTATCTGAAGAAAAATTATTGGAAACATGATACATTAATTTGAAAACGAGGTTAGTATATGTCCTAGTTAACATATATAATATCGCATTAGTGCTCGCCCTAACGTGTCTTAAGATTTTAAATCTCAATCACTATATTCTTAAGATGTTGCATGTAAACAATGTTGTTATCATTAACCGTAAGTGCTGAGAAAGTAATATAAGTAGTGTAATAATGCACTCCTAAAGACATGTGCCTATGATGATGATTCTCTATAATGAAAGGCAAAAGGTGATTAATATTTTTGCATTGGATTCTGGAGGACCTTCCATACTTCCATGCTAGTGTGGAAACATTGTGTTTCATTATAGCCATTGATTATACCTTTATAGGAACAACTAGAACATACGTTTTTTCGACACAAGTTCAAATCCCATCGGAGACAAAAAACACTAAGTGATCTCTTCTCATTTATCCTAGCCTTGGTGGACAGAGTTACTTGGTACATGTTGGTGGTGAGAGGTGGATGGTATCTTGTAGAATTAGTCGAGATACGCGCAAGCTCGTCCGGACACCATGGTTATAAAAAATGCTTTCGTAAGCTGTTCAAAATCCCAGATTTTCAATAGGATTTCGAGAGAAACATCTTCAGAAATATGCGTGTTTCTAGTAGTGTTATAAACACCTCATTATAGCCATCGATTATACCTTTAGAGGAACAATTATATAAGGGTCCTGGAAGGCCATTGATGGTATATGCATCTGAAACATTTGGACCACCTCCTGTCTGAAGAGCCTGATTAATTACAGCCTCAGGATCTACGTTCCACCATTCCCCTAGAAAACAACAGAACATTAATACTTGTGTTAACTAATGTAAAAAATGGTTCTTGTTTATGATACTAACCAAATAAGATTGGAATTTGCTTGTAAGGTTTCTTAAATGGATAGGACTCATTGTGCCGTGGAAGGATGATAATAGGACCATAAACTGTTGCTCTCAGCCATGAAATATGTGCATGCCAGAACAGAGTTCCTCTCTGACCAGTGATCGTGAAGTTATACGTGTAACTCTGGTTAGTTTGTATCGGACATTGTGTAACGTATGCTGGTCCATCCGCCCATCCGCTTGTAAGTTGCCTAATTCCATGCCTACACATCACAAAAACAATACATTCAGTATACAATCTTAACTTTTTCGATACTTAATTGTCATGTTCTCTAAGTTCTTACCAGTGAATAGAGATATTGTTGGATACACGGTTGACCACCTTAACGATCACTCGATCACCTTCTCTTGCAACAAGACGAGGGCCAGGAAAACGCCCATTCACGCTAACTATGCTCTTCGTGGTGCATAATCTCGTTACATTATGCTGCACAATCTATAGGAACAATCATGAAACAGAAATGTAATTAGTTTCAATGACATTAGAAAAATCATATGAAGTAAGATGAAGTGTACTTACATTGAATGTATAATGCCTAGTCATGCAAAATGCAGATTGAGGAAATAGCCAAAAAATGGTAAATCCAAAGAACAAAATTGCTGCAATAGAAGTTGAACAAGAAAGATAATAGTAGCCCATTGTCTTGGTTATTTATTTTTGTGTAGTATATTCTTATAGTACTATATTTAGGGGACTATATATAGGGATATGATTAAGTATTAGTATTGAATTATGAATAAAAAGAGATTAATTGAAATAATTAAATTGCTTGAATGAAAGAAAGGTTTCATTTTTGCTGTTGGTCGACCTTAATTTTAGAGTGTTGATAAAGTAAGATGATTCTCTTAACATGTTCGGTGTTGTCTTTTATTATTATTATTACTTAAGACGATCTTAATATTATCAACTTACTTTTGTGATTAGTTTAATAGTGTTTAAGAGAAAGATTACAGACAAATAAATGTCCCTGTTGTTGAGTAAAAATGTTCATTCTCTTCTAACCCCCTAGTTTTGTTTTACTATTATTCTGTGGTTGGACTGTTAAGATCCTGACTAAGAGGAATGTCCTCCATCCACCTTTGAGCCCTCAAATATCTCTATCGTTAATCTATTGGGTCTACTTTGCCCTTATATTTAACGGACCCATTTCATTTATTACGTGACAGTCTCTCATTGGATAGCCATATAATTAACTAAAACTAATTAATTATCAACCCATTTAACCCAACCCACCAACTAAATTCTGACCCGCCCCAAATAAATCCCTAACAAACCAAATTGAAAAACCCTCTAATCCATTTCATTACAAATCAAAATAAGAAAAAAATTAACTCGCATCAAGTGTTTAAATGAAAAGAAAAATTGATTCTAAGTTTTTACTAAGCATATTTGTGTTGAAATTTAGTTGAATAGTGCAAAAAAAAAAACTTGTTTAATCTCATGAAACCTCCGTAAAACTTGGACATTCATTGATGAACACTGACCTCAATTTTTTTTTTCTAAGGTTTCATGAGATTAAACAAGTTTTATCCAATCACGCTTGAGCTTAAGAACCAAATTCCAACATACCAAATTTGGTTCTTAAGATTTTTTCTAAGATTTGTTGATGATTTGAACTTGGTATGTTGGAATTTGGTTCTTAAGCTCAAGCGTGATTGAGAATACTTAGAAAAAAAATCCATTAAGGAAGTGAACTAAAGCCGTCATTGAAGGAGCTTTTCGAAGCTAAATCGTTAAATTTGGGTGTTTAAATCAATTAGGTGATATTATTTTTAAAGTTGATAGCATGAATAACTATCGAATTAGGACTTAGAACCTGAAGAAAGAAGCAGAAAACTCCATGGAAGTCATTAATGAAGCTTGAAGCTTCACGTTAGAAAATGACATGGTGGTGGTAGAGATTTTCTCACACAGGTCGGGTCAAAATACGGGTCATGAATGTATTTCTTTTTAATTTGGGAAGGGTTTAAATTTGAGCAATCAGATCTGGCCACGTAATAAATAAATATTTTATTATTTTATTTTAACGTGACCGTTAAAAAAGGATAAAGTAAATCCAATAGATTAATGACAGATGTATTTAAGGGCTCAAAGGTGGATGAAAAACATTTTTGTATCAATTCTAATAGTTTAAGGGCATTTTAGGCCCTTCTACGTTGTATTAATTATTCACCTGGGATAAACTACGTATAATTAGCTAGTAAGTATTATTTTCAAAATCAACGGCCTCATCATGCTTGAAAAGATTGTTGAACATCATTCTGTTGATTCCGTTTTATTTTTGTTTAAAACATACTGGGAGTCAAACTCAATGTGTTATTTTTTTATTAACTCAGGCAACCATAATTAGTTTTTCTTTATTCTATTTTTATTATTATTTTCCAATGTATAATCAAGTCATAACCCAACCACATTCGACTATGATCTTACGAGCATAATGCATCAATTTTATATTCCTGATAGTAATTTCCACCAACCATCTATGTTTATTAAAGTAATCGACATTAGTCTAGAGCAATCATCATTATATTTTTTTTTGTTATTACATGTTACTTATCATTTGTTCTATATTACCAATTAATTGTTATTAAATAAAATTATCTAGCGTGAGCTTAGTGCACCGGACTACTTTTTTTTAAAAAAAAAGTTATCTGCAATTACCTTCTTTTTTTCGTTTGGCATGGCAGGGTTACAAGTCAATTATGGAACATGTTCTTGTCAATTTTTAGTATATTTGGACCATGCCTAACTCCATTACAGAAATCCGATGATATTTTAGTCGCAATATCTGATTTGCATTACTTGTAATTACGCGTGTTGCACTGGCTTAGTGCAAATATTTTATTCAATATATTATTTACACATAAAAAAGTAACCTGATTATGTTAATATTTTATAATGACAGTACATACTACTCTTTTCCAAATTAATGTAACACATCTAACTTCTCCTTGACGACATCAGCATTAAACTGAAATGGAGGAGACTGATATTGTTTAACAAATTTAATCTATTAAAGAGCCGAAATTTGATGGATTTTAGGTTTAATTCTGAATTAAAGTAAACAAATGTTTAAAGGTCTGTTGATCAATACTCATCTTCAATTATCATGATAGGGAAAGGAGACTAAAATGTAGTTGCTCCAAAGGCAAAACTATATTTCAGACAGCTTGATTTTTTATTACCGTTTCTGGAAGCATAAAAAGAAACTTCCTATCAACCAAATATAATTCCATCATTTTTTTCTTTTCAGGTGATTCAAAATAAGTGGAACAGTGACTGTTCATCTCACCATTTTTAGAAAGAAAAATTTGTTCTATAAATGGGAAACTTAGGCTAGTTGCAAAATGACCTGTTTTACCATATTTTTTGCCAAGTACTTTTTTACTTGATTTGTAATTTTGACATTAAATGTGGTTCTATTGGACCAATTTTCCAATTTTTTTCTTCACCACATTAAGTAGATTGCAAAGTTTACTTTCACTCATACCCTTACTGCCTATCAATAGGCAAATTTTTTAATCAATCCCTTCACATTCCCATAGAACTAATTAACTTGCAAAATAAGGAGAGTAACTTTCTGGGTGTCACTAGATTTAAGGTAAATCTACAACTATAAGATAGATTCATAGGGGATCCAAGATTTTAAATTTATGGATTCGTGCAGTGATCTCATATTTAACATATAATAGCCGGACCAAAGAATTTAGTTTGAAACTAAATATTCTTTTTTACATTTGATGAATTTTAATAAAAATATGTGGTCAAGGCAAAAGTTATTCGGTTCATATGAAGCTATAACTATTGCATTAGATTTTCCCCTGAATAATATAGGTACGATGTTATTCGACCTATTGAAGTGTGTGAGAGTTTAAATTGTTATAGAGCAATTTCATTTAATTAATTATATCTTCAATACTTTGCTGATTGTATAAAATTCTCGATTCACTTCTAAGATGACAAGGGAGTTTTTATCCTATTGGCAACATAACTTTAATCCTGATCTTGTGTGGGATATATGAAAAGGATGTAACACCTCGTCCATGAGTGAGATGTAACCTTAAAAGAGGACCTTCTTATAGTTGACGAAAATGATTTATATTTGACCCAACAAGAAACAAACACCTACTAAATACAACCTCCTTTGCTTCATTGACCTCGTTTTGAACCTTGTCTTATTTCTTATTTCACAAGCATGTCTACCTAATTGCTAGCTAAAAGGTTGATCACACTATTCTAACCAGAAAATGCCTAATAATAACATTTATTATGTTGAAATGAACTATGTAAGCTTGGTCCTAAGTGGTAAATGTAGTTGAAACTAGTCTCAACTTTACAATCAAACAACGCTTTAAGTAGAATTGAAATTATAGGAGGAAAAACAATACCTCTTAATGACAGAAAAAATGGAATGTGTCGCAACGTTTGCTCGCTAAATTCATAATAAATATCTTCATTGGATTTTATTTGCGATGAATATTTTCATCGCTAATCCGTTCCTTACTAATTCTAACGCTAATTCTACATGTTTTGGCAACAAAAAAACTTTAACCGCAAATTTGTCGTTGATTTGTTTTCTTTTAAGAATTCTTTATTTAATATTTCAATTTTTCCCTGTTCAAGCATATTACATGAACATTATAAGATACACTTAATTAAATATAACTGAGATTCATATATATTAATATGCTACAAGCAAAGGTCCCCAAAATATATAACATAATGCATATATATAATAATTGTATAACTAAGTTTAAATATCCACATAATTGTATTAACTAAGTATAAATATCCACAACACCAAAAATAAGGTCCAAATAGTATAGGTTAACTAATGCCAGGTTAGAAAGTTACGGTCATCATCCGAACACATGCATGAACCTCATCAACCTTAGTAGCAGTAGTAGAAGCAGCAGGAACTATAGGTATCACAACTGATGAATATTGGTGGATAAGAGTATTTGGCTGATGAGCAACCCTTTTGAGTTTTTTCTTAAAATCCATTTTGTATACTTTCTTCTTCATTCTTCATGGTAAACCAGTTGCAATTTTGTAGCAAAAGAAAATGTATTGGGTGAAGAATGCCTCCTGATGGATTGGCACATCCGAAGACTCAGATGACTCGGAGGCATTCTACAGTTGTCCCCCACTCCCACCAACTCCTGTCACATCCATTCTCCTTGAACAGAGCGCCGCAGCGCACGTGGGCACAGTGACATCAATGTGCTCACGTCATCATAACTTTAGAAGGGTGTAATAGTCTAATTTTGACTTATATATGTAAGACTTAGGTGGAAGGAACTCCATTCTGGATCCTCTTTCTCACACTTGTAATCTAAGCTCTTATTTCTCTCAAAGCAATATATCGAAAGAAGCACTGATCTATTATTTTCATTACTTTTTCTAAATCTTAGCCTACTTATTTATTTTATCTATTTATTTCTTATTTGTATCATTCGAAATCGGACTCGTCAAGGGATTTTCCGGATCGGATACGACTCACTTATCTTTAAGCACTAAAATACAAATCTCTAAATGTGTTTTTGGTTAGAATCAATTTCACCAAAAAATAGTTTGGCGCAGTCTGTGTGATAGATAGTTGTGGTGTCGTCTTGATTCGCCGCCCGAAACTCTCAGACATAACGTATAGAATCAGCCTATCCCATAAAATCCTGGTTATGGCTGACTAAACCAACAGTGTATCGGGAAGCAGCGTTCCTTCCGAAACAAAGGATCTACAGGCGTCACAACCAACATATCTACGAAGCTCCAACAAGCACAATCACTCGGAGTTGGAGGCACAAAAGCAAAAGGAAGGGGCAGTAACACCCCTAGAAGAGGTCCTCAACAGACCCTTGAATAGAAAGGACAAGCGAAGTCACTCGGCAGAAAGCAAAGAGATGTGACCTAAAGAGCGTTACCTCAAGAAAACACAGAGGTAACCACACTCTAAAGTGGAGGAAATGTTCAAAGAAGAAGGATCTTATTCAGAAGTGGCCTTGGCCGCTGTCTTGGCATGGAATAACGGAATAATGGAGCGCATGGAAAATCTCTTAAATTCGTTATCCGTGGCAGCTCTAGGTAACCACCCGTCAGACAACGCGGAAAAGACAGAACCAGAGCCTGCAATGCTGGAAGCAGATTTGGCAAGGCTCGCGGCGCTAGAGAAGGCGCCCCACGAGCGAATGAGCCAGATACCAGGAGCTTTCCCTGGCTTGAAGGGGATTAGGGCAAGAAAGTATGGAAAGAGACCCTACAAGGAGGATGTGGCTCCCGAGCCCATCCCAAAGAAGTTCAAAATGCCCGACATTCCTAAGTATGATGGCACCACGGATCCAGATGAGCACATTGTAACATTTGAGGCAGTCGTCACCAGGCACGACCTGCAACAACACCAAATCGAATTTGTCATGCTGAAGAAATTTAGTCAAATGCTCACAAATGGAGCATTCTCTTAGTATACTCTTTTACCTGAAAATTCTATTGACTCTTTTGTTGCTCTTGCAGATGCATTCATGAAGGCCCATGCAGGGCCCAAAGGGTCGAAACCCACAAAGAGGATATTTTCACTGTAAAATAGAGGAAAGATGAGTTGCTCCACAGTTTCGTGGAATAATTCCAACAGGAGAGGATGTTGTTGTCTGTTATTCCTGAGGATTAGGCCGCCGCAGCATTCACCGATGGCCTAAATGTCAACAGTTCAGATGTCTCAAGAAAGTTGAAGGAACGCTTAGAAAAGTTCCCGGCCAAGTCCTACAATGAGGTAAATAACAGATACACCGCTAAAATGAGGATAGAAGACGACCACAAAACTGACGCCCTAGCAGAAATTGGGGGTGGACCACAAGGCAAGCCTTTAAATGCCCCTCATTCAGATAGAGAGATCTTAGAAGCTGGTACAAACCCTATTTGACTCGACCACCACCAAGAAATGAAGGAAGGTTCAATAGGCTGAGGTATGATCAAGGTCAACCAAGGAGAGACAGAGAGACACAATAGATAAAGCCCATGAACGACTAGGGTCCACTGAGATTGGCATCTTATAACTTTATTGTGGAGGTTGTGGAACTGGTCATGGAAATAAAGGGCATGAAGGAAGCTCGGTTTCCGATAGCAACACGATCTAACCTGAATAAATGGGGCACGGATATGGAGCTTTGCAGTGAGCTTCGGGAATTTTAGGACATTCGACAGAGGACTTCAAACACTTACGATACGAGGTGGTAGACATACTGAAGAGGGGGCACCTTAAAGGGTTTTTCAGCAGTCGATCCAAGTATGCCCGTGAAAAGGGAACTAGGACTTTGCGGAAGCGTCAAACATAATCGGGGGTGGTCAACATGATCACTAAAGGAGAAATAGTTGGAGCGGTGTCACAACTAGGGTCGCGGCGCCGACGTCTTGACAGAACGTATCCGTGTTGGTTTTCTAAAAATCGTCCAAACCCTAAATCCAATTTAGGGATCAGATCACAAATCCTTTATCATCACCCATTATTATCAATAACGCACATATCGACCATCATCCATTCCTACCCATTCTTCACTGTGCACCATGTTCGCAGTGAATCAATTATCTGCACTTTGGTTTAGTCCAAGTTTGAACGGAATGACTTCCTCGATTTAGCATAGTTGATAATTTAGGGTGACATCAAAAGGTTAACTGTTCAGTCAAGATATGTAGGATTTCAAAAAGCCTTGTTTTAATTCAGTTTGAAAATCAATTTTATGTTTAACCCATATTATTATTTAATTCAATTGTTATATAACCATTGAACCAGCCTGGGCTATGATACCACTGTAGGAATATTGTTGGGTTCAAACATATAAGTAAGGCACAACGGAAGTTTAAAATTTTATTTACATACCCCAACAATGCCTTCTGGTATGGTTATATGACAATCAAAACCTATAAAGTAAAACTTAAACAAGAACACTTACAAGTTTATAATCTGGAATATTTACTAAGGGCGAACACGCGTTTGTTCCCTTCGATTGCAAGCACCTTGCTATAGTGTATTCCTCTGTCAAGAAAGCCAGGAAATCTTGGTAGAGATTTGAGAAACCGGATTAGGGTTGGGCTCTAAGCCTGGCCCAAAAACCTAGGTGCAGTGGACCAGTCTGACCGGGCCAACTGTCGAGTCGGCGCCGCGGCTCAGCCTAGTAGGCTCTGCGGCGCCTTACGTCCAGTTTCGTTAATATATAATCAGCACATTTAATTAAATCCAAAATTCAATTTTGACTTAATTAAATAATTTCCATCAAATAAAAATTATTCCATAGTTACTATCAATTTAAATATCTCGATTTCAAATCGAATATTTAATACTTTCTCAATACACCCTTAGATCGAAGAGACAATCGACATAGTGTGACCCTATAGGCCTTCATATATTGACACTAATCCAATTAAGGTCCATACGGAACTCCTAGACTGCGTCGTACGACGAACTCAATATGTGAAGTATGTTTACATGAATCCAGCAAACATAACCTTTATGTGAGATGATAAATTTCTTTCATTCGTGACACACTCGATCAAGCTTCAGATTTGTCATGTGTCTATCTAAATGGCTTGATCACTTTATCTCACATATATTAGTCGACAACTAGACCATATTCTAAATTTGTCTCTTGTATTGGCCAATGACTTGGTCGACCTAATATCACTAAGAAGTTGAGTGCTCTCTCGAATATCTAATCGAGGAATGAATCCTATTCTTAGCCCAATTACCACCTTAGTTTACATCATAATGCACCCAACACAAGTCGTATCTTATCCTCTAAGGAATTTAAGCTTAGGACAGGGTCAAAGTACATTACTCTGCAAACAAGGTGTGTATTGACCTCAAGTCAAAGGACATTTATCTCCCACATGCTGATAATACTCTAGACATGTATAACAAATAGTTTATCAGTAGGATATACCAATACTTTCCAAAAGTATCCATGTGTCCATCACTAGTAACCATTACTAGTAGCATGTGAGACATACTACATTCTCTAAGAATGTGATGCAGACCACATGTCAACTTATAACATATCATCGATATCCCATTCTCGATGATCATTAGTCGAGGCTATTTTGAGAGTTACTCTCTATCATCAATAACTCACTCTATTAATGACAACGTAAGCTCAAGGGATGCACATTAATGAATAATTATAAACAATCAAATAATAATTCAATAATTACAAATGCTATAAATATATTAATCTTATTAATAATACGAATATGTTCAAGTATATTTGTCCCTAATAATGATTGTCTCTAGGACATACATACTTTCACAACTAAATAATCTAGCATCAGAATAACGACATACATAATTCTTCTTTTATATATCTGAATCCTTGAAGACTGAATTCTTGAAGACTGAATTCTTGATGTATTAATAGTGTGTAGAAGAAGAAGTAGTAGAGTGCCGTTCAAATCATGAAAAATTAGCTATGATTTAATTTAAATATTTTACAAATGTCGATTTTATTTTAACCAACAACCTTAAAAGTGACATCTCCCCAATATGGGCTACGTTACAAGTTACAACACAACCCAACGTTCATTAGCAAGAATAAATTTGTGTATAAGCCAAGCTGATGGATCATGGCGGTTAATGTGGTTCGTTAATTGTACTTAAGCATTGCCTAGGTGTTAAGGGTCAGGCATGACCTTGTCTTGCCATTCCACAATTACAAAAATACATTTGTAGAGGGGGCATAGACCGTACCTCCAAAAAAGTAATCCAGGATTGTAACTTACAATTTTCACCAAGTATGGAAGAACAAAAATGTCACGAACCAAATCGGAGGGCCATGACGGGCACCGGGTCTTACTTGTCGAGTACCACTATTCATGTATCTACCACATAACCTTAACTAAACATGGGCCACGAGGGCCGTTACGAGATAACCTGCTGACACATAGAAATAATAAACTAGAAAGATGCTACGTAAAATCCTGCAAACAGAACAACCCAACCTAAGCGTATATACATACTAAGCCGACAAGTCCATACATGACTACTATCCACAAAATATTGTCTACAAGCCTCTAAAGAGTATGCAACATCATAAGGTCGGGACAGAGCCCCGCCATACCCATATGTATATGCAAAAATACCGTATCGAGATTAAGCCGCCACTCCGAAACAAGGTGAGTGCTCCAATATCCGCTGAGTCGGCAACCTACTAATGCGGACCGTCGCATTGCCTTCCTAAGCCTGCGGGCATGAAACGCAGCGTCCCCCGACAAAAGGGACGTCAGTACGACTGATGTACCGAGTATGTCAGGCATGAAGAATAGAATAACAGAGACATGAAAGTAAACTGAGACAAGAAACAACCAACCAATAGTGGATGCCTCTAAGGGCCGTAATATGCATAAGTATCATGTCTGTGCAGAATGCCTTTGAGGGCCATAATATGCCTAAGTATCATGCACAATGCGGTCATACATATATATATGCGTATATAATGTTGTCTCCCATCATATCATTTTGGCCTCTGTGGGCATAATCATCATCATATACCAGCTGATCATGTGGTGTGCGTATATAACGTCGTATCCCTTTTCCCATCCCCTACATATATATGATGCATACCATATAGTAGTGTATATAACACATGTGGGTCAAGGTTAATACATGAATAATAATGCATGAATGATACTAAGATACTCTGAGCTTATCAGAGTGACGTAATGCCGCTTTACCTCCGATTAACATTATAAATACTAACATCTTTTTTCATATACCTCAATAAGGATTTAGGAACATATGTAGACATGCTTTGAACATAGGAATGAATATCATGAACATCCTTAACTACTAAGAGTATAATCATTTATGGAACAATATTACGTTTACGTTTCGTTACTTAGAACATGTCAAAAGAAAGAAGAATTTGCCTTAACATACCTTTGAATATCGATCCTCCAATCACAACAAAATCACCATCTCTTACAAGCTTACTCTCTAGAAATGTTGGATAAAATTCGCATGAAGTGAAATTTCAACAATCCCCTTGCTTCTCAAGTAACTTTAAAAATGTTGCTACTTTGTATCTTGCTAGGACGTTGCTGCATAGTAAATACTTTCAAGATATATATATATATATATATATATATATATATATATATATATATATAAAGTTAAGCTAAGATTTGCACACCCATTAATGATCGTAGGTCCCACCTAATTGACACCTTTCCACTTGCCTTCCTAGTGTGCCACATATGCATCCATGTAAAACATTAGTCATCCCTTTGTAATTAACATCTTTTCACTCCTAATGTGCCACATATATCCATGTAAAACAATAGTCATCCCTTTGCTGGATAATGACAACATTAAACATTATATCTAATTCACTAAATAACTCAATTGTGTCCCACTAAAATTCAATTTAACCAATCACTCATATAGTTAATTCTCTATCCTAATTCACTTAAATAGTAATTGTTTTGGCACACTTCCTATCTCCATTATTATAGTCATGTGATGTAACGCTAGTCTATAGCCTTTATTGGCTCACACGAAACAATATTTCCGATCATTGTCGTCACACTTTTAAAATTCTTAAATTATTTCGGAACCACATCCTTTTATATACTAAGCTCTTTATTTGCATACGTGAATATGACATAAATTCCCAAGGCTCGGGTCTATTTGCTTACGTCTAGATGTTCAAACCATCGCCCGAAAGTACCGGGTGTTACAAAAAATACCTTTCATACTACCTATACATAGACTATACAATTAACTACCCCTTCGTCCCAATTTATTACAGAATCTCCATGAATAGGATCAAATCTTATTCCATGGTATTTATATGAGGTTCCTCTTTAAGAAAGTTCCCAAGAGGGCTTAGTTGATCCATAAAAAAATTAAGACTGACTAAAAAGGAAAGTGTGTCATATAAATTGGATAGATGGAATACTAAAAAAGTAGGACTTATCAAATCTCCTCTTTATACTAGGAAGCTGGCTCTTGTCTAGTTGAAAAACTCCCTTTACTTTTCTTGGCAGTTGTTGAAAAGAGGAAAATAAGGTGCTTCTTCCACTAGACAAGGCCATTTTAGCAAGAAAATCTGCAACATTGTTAGCTTCTCTGAAGCAGTGAGAAATATTAATCTCAACATCCTCGAAGGTTTTGGAAGTGTTTTGATTATTCTCTTCAATTTGAGATTATTCGTGTCTTTATTGTTCACCATATCAATAATGATTTGCGAGTCGACCTCCAAGTGTATTCTGGAAAAACCATTGTTAACACACCACTTTCCCCCATAATTAGCCGCCGAAGCCTCTGCCTGATTATTACTCCCACATTGAATCGGAATAGAGAAGGCCATGATAAAGTCTCCATTGTGGTTCCGGGCCATTCCACCTATCACACCCTTTCCAGGTCTTATTGTTAAACAGAGCAATATACCTGTGATATACATCCAATATACAGCAGTGTGGTAGAATAAGGTTTTTAGAATAGAATAGGAATAGGATTCTCCTATTTTGTAACTTGTATATATACCTTCTTAATTAATGATAATAATCAAGGGGATTATTTCTTTCACTTATGTCAAAACTGCCATCGGTGTTCACTTTAATGACATCAACAGTTGGTTTAGCCCAAAGAACCTGCCTCCAGTTGATGATAGGTTTCATTCTATCCATAATATCCAGTTTCCTTCAATGTTAAACTTAGGAAAAGCAGTACTTAGGCAGTGGTTATTCCAAAATATGTGATGCTCCATTTTAGCTCGGCTGACTTTGGAAACCATACTTGCAAAAGGTCCATTGCCTCCAAATCTCCCAGCCGATAATAAAATAACTGGCATGATTTGAAGAACAAACTTATGAATATCGTTTTTCGGTTTCACATCTTACTATAAGTTCAAAATTCTTTTCAAAGGCCATGGTTGATTCAATTAAGAGTTTGAAAGGAAGTTGGCTCTTGTCCAGTTAAGAACAAAGGAAGTTGGCTCTTGTCCAATTGAAATTCTTTCATTTTTAATCTTCTTGTTAGAATTTCTGACTCCGCTAATAATGATATAAGATAATTTGAAAGGAAGGTACTTCTTATTATAGATTTCAAATTTTTAAGAGTTTTGAATTTACAAAATCATGGACTCTCTCTCACGCAATCAAACAAAAACAACGTACAAGAACGGATAAAAAAGAGGAAATACAAAATATATCCACCAGCTAACAAAACCAAAATGAGGAAACATTAACAATCGGAAAAAGTTGAGAGGTACAAAAATTGCACGAAATTAAATTATCAACACTTGGGGAGGTCCATCGGTGGAGGAGGCAGTTTCTGATTTGGAAGTTTTCCATCTAGAACCAACCATGCCATCTTCAATCCCCAACTTGTGTGAACTTCTAAGTGACAATGCATAAACCACACGCCTAGTAACAAACAACATCATGCGTCATGATTAGCGGAGTCAAAAATTCTAACAAGAAGATTAAAAATGGAAGAATTTCACACTTGGATTCGAGACTACAACCAGTTTTTCTGCATACCTCTAATGCTACACTAGAAAGTCCCAGTAAATAAAAGTTGTTTCATATATATATATCCTGGTACAATATAATTTCTAACAAATTGATAAATTAAGCCCCTTCAGACCATGTAACTTCTCCCATGTACACCATGTCATAATTTATTATCTTGTTCTTTTATGAATGTCTGCAGTTTATATAGTATCAACTTGTTTTAGCTTGATATTACACTTATCATGTAATGGATGATACTACTAAACTTTTCGAATGAAAATTCTTAATTAAGTTACCTGGATTATCAGCAAGAAATCGAATAGCAACCCAACCACCAGAAGGGACACCCACAGTGTTCCTCTCTATAGGATCAACAAGGTTAAAATTCGATGGATCCTTAATAGAGTCAAAATTTCCAAATCCTTGGCCAACAACAAAGAAGTTGAATCCGTGAAGATGAAGAGGATGACTTTCAGCACCAAGAATACTCGTATCTTGCATTACTAGCTCCACACTAGTGTTAAATGGTAAAACCATGAGTTTAGTATCATTGTTAACTAGGGTGTTATTTGGAGGGTTACCAGTGTAGTTAAACCAATGTAAAGGACTATAAGGAAAATCCAGCTTGTACACACTTTTGGATTGCCCAAAAAAATGAGATTGGAGAAGTGCAGTTGCAGGTAGTATAAATGACACATTATTGACTGAAGCTGAGAATTTTGTGCCATTAGGTCCTTGGCAAGTTTTGTTTTGATCACAAGGGCTTGTTCCAAGACCTACTGTGAAAAACAAACGTTTATCGACGTTTAGAGGTACATTAGCAGGGAATTGAGGAGTTGCAAGACTTCTTAATTTATTTGTAAAATTGGTGACAAAATTTGTGTCATTGAGAGCTGGTAATAATGGCTTAAAGAGTGGTAGATTTTTCAAATGGTGTTTTGATTCTGATTCATACTCTAAAATTCCAGCAACTGTAGAGTTGTCAAATGTGCCAGGACCTGTGACATATGGTCGAGCAGTCATGTAAAATGTGGCATTAGGAAAATGAGGTTTAGTTTTGAGAAGAACATTATAGGTTTGTCCTGGTGTAATAATAAGTGTATCCGTCTTAAAGGTTTTAACATAAACTCCATCAGCATCAATAATTTGGAGAGTATGATTTGCAATGCTGAAGAAAAGCTCGTCATTAAGGGCAGCATTGATCAATCGAAGAAGGTAGGTTTTTCCAGGCTTCACCTTCAGCTTAAAAGTATCTGTGAAGAACACCCAAAAGTGTTAACATTCTCTTGTGTACTCCAAATTGTGTCAATTATTTGGAACACATGAAGGAATATTAAACAACAACATTCTAACTATACAATGTAATGTTTATTACCTTTGCTCGAGCAATTATACAAAGGGCCAGGAAGTCCATTGATAGTATAGGCATCAGAAACATTAGGACCTCCACCTATTTGCAATGCTTGGGCAATAATGGTTTCAGTGTCTGTATTGAACCACTCTCCTGTTACATATATATTGCATTCATCAATTCATCATTAGTGTTTTAATAACTTTCGATAGAAGAATTAGTTAAGGATTATAGAAATTTCAATTTATTGAACTAGATTCATTATGACATTACCAAAGACGATGGGAACTTCTTTGTGGGGTTTGGTAAATGGATAAGGAATATTTTCCTTAGGAAGAATGATAATAGGACCATATATAGTTGATCTCAACCATGAAATATGTGCATGCCACCAAAAAGTTCCTCTTTGGCCAATTATAGTGAAGTTATACACATATCTTTGGCCAGTTTGAATGGGGCATTGTGTTACATATGCTGGTCCATCTGCCCATCCACTACGAATTTGTCGAATTCCATGCCTATTGTAAGAACACAAATATCATTAAGCTTAGGAGAGTTCGCAGTTAAAGTTAATTTATTAAAAATAAAATGATTACATCGTGAAATATCACTTGCTTGTTCAATTATGTGAATACATGAAAATAAGAATTTTTATGTTTACCAATGGATGGAGATGTTGTTCTGAACATGATTGACCACTTCAATTTCAAGACGATCACCTTCCCTTGCAACAATGCGAGGTCCAGGGAATTGTCCATTTACTGTAACCACAGTCTTGGTGTGGCATAGTCTTGTCACATTTTGCAATTTGATCTGCAATCCCAAATGAGAAGGAAAATTATGATGCGATAAGTCATGCTAATTGTAAACACAAAACGATGCTGAGTTGAAAAAGAATTTAACATTATCAGGTAGCCTAAAAGGCTTTTTATATAGAAGTAACTATTCATAATAAGTGAAATTAGCAGCTAAAAAATATTAAAGTTGATAACCTGTTACAATAGATCAAAATTCACCATTAATAAAAAAATATATATAATGTAGGCGTATATAAGTTGAATCCACCTATATGAAATAGGAAACTATGCAACATACTTCAAATTTATAGTGCCTCGTCGCAGCGGAAACGCTATGGAGGAGACATGATGCAATTAGAGAGACGACAAATATTCCAATAGCACCCATGTTGCACAAAAAATTAAATCTCTCTGTTTTCCCTTTGTTTACAAACTTAACTTGCTGCTGTTGTTCTATTAAGTGCATGGGAGTCATGTATATATATAGATATGTTCGCAGGATGTTTGGTTGATTTGGTGAAATAAAAAAATTATAGGATAATGAATTGAAGAGAGGTGAATAGGTTGATTGTAAAGCTATCTTTTGTTAGTCCAACTGTTGTTGTAGAACAAACTTTAGAGTGGTGTCAAAGTATACACATATTTGTATAGTATCTGACATGCATACTTTCTTCTTAATTACTCACGAGGATGTGGATTTATTAAGGCTCATAGACAGCTAGCTATAGGCATCATTTTGACACTCTCCCATGAGGAAAAAGTTTTTATCATGCATTACAAATACTAGGGGTGGGCGTATATCGGTTCATATCGGTTTTGTTTTCAAAAAATATGAACCGAATTCAACTTTTTAAAAAAAAAAACGATATGTTCGGTTTATATCGCCGAGCGTATCGGATTATATCGGTTTTTTTCTAGTGGGCCGGGGCGGGTTAGGGAATTTTTTTTAAAAATTGAATTTCCAAAACTGAAATTAACATTCACACCTACACCACTATGAAATTTCGACGTTGAAATCTATTGTGTATCGTGAGATGTTTACTAAAAAAAAAGGAAAATTAGAAACCGATTTGGGGAAAAACACAAATTGATGGGGAAAAGGACGTTTTCGTAAAAATTGGTTGCGCCAAACCGCCATAGTAAGCCGCATCTCGAAAAAATATGCAAAATCAAAACAAAATTGGGTAAAAAGGACATCCGAGCGCAGAGTTATGACCATTTAAAGTTTACCAATTTACAACTACTTTCTCTCCCTGCATTTTATGGCAATGCTTCCGTGATATGTTAATCAAGTTCATGCCGCATTCGACTTCCATAAAAGCTTCATAGATTGACTTCAATGGCTATGATTCAAGAGATAGTTGTAGCCTAAAATAAAAAATAAGATTAATTACATATTTAATTCGGTTTTTCGGTTCGGTTCGTATCCAACATTTAAAAACCGAACTGAATCACTAAATCCTAATTCGGTTCGATTTTTCAAAAAATCATTTTTTTTTTTTAAAAAAAAGCCTAATAAAAATCGAACCAAACAGCCAGTTCGGTTCGGTTTTTTCGGTTCTCCAGATTTTTTGTTCACCCCTAACAAATACAAAGTGTTGTCATTGTCAAAATATTTTCTTATTAACTGGAATCGGAAGAAATTAACTTGTGATATATATCTAAGTTCAATGTATGGATAGTACAGCAACAAAATTTAATTTAATACATGAAAAAACTTTGAGGCCGATGGGAATTCAATGTATCGGTGAAAATGATTTCTCAGTATTCTAGCGACACATTGATTCCTTTTAAGCAACTACTTCCTCCAGAACAGTTGCCAATTTATAAATTCTAGATATTTGGCAATCAATAACATGAATTATAAAATTAGTGTTAAGAGTTTCACATGGATATGGAATGAGAACATGGACTCCTTATATGAACTTGGACAATCTTCACCCTACAAGCTAGCATTTGGGATTGAGCTAGGCCTAAGATTCATTCGTTACAATTAGAATAAGAAATTTACTAGTGGATATCATATTTTCTCTAAACATGAATGCTAGCTACACCGCATTGCATATTGTCCCCAAAGTACGCGGAGCCACCTTAGGCAAAGGGTGGTCAGGTGCACACTTTATCGAAAAATTATGCGATGTACATAGATTAAATGTTAGCTATTATGAGTATATAATTGATTCTGCACACTCTTAACACAAGTAAAAAGAAAATTTGTACAACCTTAATCAAATTCTTGGCTCCGCCACTGAAAGTACGTAATATGTTGCTCTATATATTTGAATATCGCATGTGATTTTCGGGAAAAAGGTCATGTCTCAACAGCAGTCCTTTTAAATAATATAAGAGTAAAACGACAGAAAAGAAAAATATTGGGATATAAGTTAGGCCGGAGAAAACATTTTTGGTTAGAAAGAAAATTTCTATGAGGATATTTGTTAGAGAAAATATACTACCCACACCGTTTTATTTTTAAATGTCTTAGTTTGATCGAGCACAAAATTTAAAAAAAAAAATATTTTGTGGTTTTAAACTAAAAATTTATATAATGTACAAATATGACATTTGAAACTTGTACATGTCATGTGAGATGTTGGAATTAAAAAGTTGTTATACTAAATATAGAAAGTGTTTTTTTTAAACAGAATAAAAAAAGTAAGATACATAATTTGAAACGGATTTTTTAAAAGCGAATTTACTCCACCAGACAGCATGTCTAGCGGCATTTTTATAAATAATAAAAACTAATCCTCAAAAGGATGTATTAACGTATATTATAAAATATATTTTGTAATATTTAGTGTTGTATAATTATGGTAGATATAAGAATATATTTCATATATTTTGTAATATTTAGTGTTGTATAATTATGGTAGATATAGAATCCTAATTGTATTATGATTCCACATTGTACACACTATATATGTGTGTGTGTGTGTGTGTGTGTGTGTGTGTGTGTGTGTGTGTGTGTGTGTGTGTGTGTGTGTGTGTGTGTGTATTAATGAGAAAGACTCCCTAAGGAGATTAATACAATCTGACATGGTATCAAGAGTCTAACCCCAAAAACACCTAAACCTTATTCTATTTTCCCTGGTACCGCCGCCGCCGACCCCCCCCCCCCCCCCCCCCCCCCATTTCGGCCGACAGCTACAACAACCAGTTTCTCGATTTGTTTTCTATTTTCTGGGCCACCATGTCTTCTCCTAAATCCCCCTAATGCTTCTGCATCATCCACAGTCGTCATAGACAACCCCCCGCCTTCCTCCACCTCTTCTTTTCATCCAGCTTTTACCGTCACAAATATTAAGAATGTCATTCCCTTAATTCTTGATCAAGAAGACAATCAATATTCTTCATGGGTTGAACTATTTCAAATTAATGTCTACGCGTACAACGTGCTTGACAATATTGACAACTCTGTCCCTCGCCCTCTTGACATCTCAGACACGACATAGCGTCGCCTTGACGCCATTGTCAAATAGTGGATTTATGACACCATCTCGAAAGACCTGCTTCATACGATTATGAAGTCAGGTGCTTGGATGGAATATTTCAGGACAACAAAAACACCCGTGCCGTATACTTGGAGGAACAATTCAATGACACACGTCTTGAAAAATTCGCTACCATGTCCGAGTATTGTAAGCAGTTGAAACTGGTTGCGGACGAACTGTGCAACGTCGAAACGCATGTTTCCGAAACAAAGATGGTTCTCCAATTAGTTGCCGGCCTACCGAAAGGCGAATACAATACTTTGGCCAAGATGATACAACATGCCGATCCACTACTCAACTTCAACAAGGTCCATTCACAATTATTGTTGGAAGAAACCCGACGTGCCAAGCTGGACGAGCACAATCAAGTTGCACTTTTTTCTCATATTAAAATGAAGTAAAACACCGGAAGAAGTTACGAATCATTAGCTGCAACGTGATCCATGCCATTGTAGGGATAAATGGAAATTAGAGTACCTGTAATTGGACTTTTTAGGTAACAATACTGGATTGAGGAAGAGGCATGAAAGTTTAGCTATACCTCCTTTCCTTCCTGTGATAGCTATACTAGAATGACTATTTTTTTCTTCCCTTTTTCGAGGAAGAGATTGCGGCGTTCAATGGGCTTCTGGAATAATTCTGGAGCTTACTATGTGATGGTTATGCAATGCATGACATGTCTTTAGATTTTGAGATATTTTATCTTTTTTATTTCAAGTACGTACATCTTAGCTTAGTTCCAAATCATCTCGCACATTTGTAACACATTTCAAATGGTCGTCAGTCTCGGATGGGTTCCATGACTTCCATCTCATCCTAGCTATGCATTAACTATAAAATTGTTACTCACATTATTGATTCGAATTAGTTAGAGGAATTCACGGAGTTCTATAGTATTATTGTCCAAATATTAATTATTTAGTATAGACTGGCTAAAGTTTAAATAGTATTAATATCGGATATGTTTTAAACATTGCCTTTAAAATAGGCTTATTTGTGCACTTCACCCGGCTAGCAGCCGAAAGAGAGAGTATATAAATAGAAAAAAACAAAAAATTCAATATGTGTCCTTTTTAAGGAACAATTGGATCCCCCTCCCCCCGCCCATTTGGTTTCATATAGATAAAGAAATGAAAAGATGGGGGTCGTAGTCTATGCTAAATTCTTTTTCTTAGATAGAATGAAGACGGAATCTTTCTCATTAGATCGGCGAAGATGCCTGACCAAATAAGTCGGGTTTAGATCTTTGGTCAATCAATCCCCCCTTTTCTTTTTTCTTCCTGTTTGTCACTTCTCATTCCTTATTATTCTCTTGGCTACCTGTATCTATTTGGTTGCTGCATTTTTATCCTTTTGATTTTTCAAACTGTTTGGTGCTTTATATTATTATATTCCCCCTCAGATTTGCTCCAAATACGGTGTTGATTTCTAATTCACTGTGCTTGAACTAGATAAAATCAATCGTTTAATGTACACGATGAAATGGATATTGTTTGATTAACAATAAGTGTTTCAAAGAAAGAATTTAATTAGAAATATGAACAACTAAATAACTCTAAAAAAAACGAATCATAGAATCATCGAAAAAAATTTAGTCCTTATTTTTTTTTTTGGTAATTAAAGAATTCTATTTACCAAATTAAGGAATATGTATTAAGTCCTTATTTCATTTATTGCATTATCCACATTATTATTATATTTATAAACTTTTATTCTATTGTTCACAATCAAAGGTATAAATATCATCACATTATCTCTATCCGTCTCTTACTACATTTCCCCCTATATATATTTTAATTGATTTTTCTCATTTAATATTTTACCTATAATAAAAATAGTATATTTAAGATTAAATTTGATTTTAAAAAAATTAAAGTACAAAATAGAGAAACTATCTTATTATTTTATCATAAAATCTATTGATATTTTTCAATAATCGTTATTCTTGTGTTTACAGTGTAATAAGTACTTAACTAGTTTTTTCTTCTCTATTTCATACAAAAAAAAAAATTAACTTTAGTTATTGGAAACACCTACATGAAAATTTCATTAGCCTGGACATTTGATTTAGTATGCTTGCCAACTACTTTTCTTTCAATATATATCTATCTATATATATATATATATATATATATATATATATATTGAATTAATATTTTTCTTTTAATTTTTTTAAAAATATTCAATTTCCCAAATTTCTCTTACTGTTCAGATTTATTATCTTAATATTTAAGTATTATGTATAGTTTTGTAAATTAATTCAAATTATAAATATCCTTACATTGTTTCTAATTTTCTTTATAAAATCCAATTGTTCCTTTTAAGAAAACTATATCGCTTTAGGGCAACTAGTGACTCATTGTTAAATAATAAAAAAGAATTTACCTAGCAAATCTAGGAGAAAATACAATCAATTGCTCAAAACTGACTCGATTTTTTTGCTTTCATTGAATTTATCCTACTAGAAGTATATTCACTTGATTGATATGTACATGTACATTCACCTATTAATCCAATATAAAATTTAAGATATTTCATGTAATTATGGAAAGAAGAGATGCTACTTGTCTCTAAATTGTTGGAATTTTTTCCCTTCTTGACCCCGCTTGC
Organism: Anisodus tanguticus; assembly: GCA_034509755.1. Taxonomy (NCBI): domain Eukaryota; kingdom Viridiplantae; phylum Streptophyta; class Magnoliopsida; order Solanales; family Solanaceae; genus Anisodus; species Anisodus tanguticus. The sequence goes on along the minus strand of CM067555.1, from coordinate 3,819,055 downwards.
TAGAATTTGTGTTTGTTAATTTCCCATCTAGATGGAGGTAGATATGTTGGGCTTTAAAAACCCTTTTAAGTGATTGGCTTTTAAAGATAAGGTGGTGTGAATGAGAAATGGAAAGAAAAATAAAAATTTGAGCAAAGTTCTTTTTTGATGAGAACTTTGTACCATATTGGTGGTGAAAATGGAGAGTTGTGTGCTTATATATGAAAGCACATACTCTAGCTCATAAAGAGTTGAGAAGAGATTTTCCCCTTGCGCCGTCGTTATTGTCGCACGACCTCTGATTGATTAATAGTCTTTTTGGATCAAGTTTATTTTCATTTTCATATGTCATTTTTCACAGAAATAAATTCTAATGGTATTTTCTGAAAAGACACCCGGGTGTTTTCACACCATTTGAAGTTCAAATTTCGGCTTTAAATTCATAGAAATGGCCTCATTTTCTGCATTTGATCGTCCCCTGGAAAACCCTCTTCTCCCTATTTTTTATATTTTTCTTAAAAGTGTCACTTGTCTTGGTATCCAAAGCTACTATCCTCATTATATTTATAGTATATATTTTATTTTTGTTATTCAATTTTTTGAAACTTTTTGATTTCTTTATTAGGACTTTAATTATGTGATTGTTCTACAGTACGACCTTTTTTATTATAATTCAAAGGACATTTTAATATTAATTTAAATATATTTATCTTTTTCAATTCATATTCAAATTAATAATTAAATATTTTTACATTTCAATTCAAATTCAAAATTATGCTCCCAAGTCCCACCGGGCATAATTTATGAACAAAACAAGTTTTTTTTTTTAAATGTAACAAAATTTGTGTATCAAAATTACACCCCCTAAAACTATTTTTGCATAGATTTTTTAAACGAAAAGAAAAATTGAAAAAGCACCGCTTCATGATCTATTTGTGCTCACATAGATTAGTGGGCTTACAAGAGAGTTTGGTCCCCTAAAATAAACAAGACAAATTGACATAAAGAGACATCCATCAAATTAAGAGCCGATAAATATTTTATTATATATTAATATATAATATACATAAGATATATATTTTTGATATATATATTTAATTAGAGAATATAATTATTTTTTGCGTCATTTGTACTTTTCTCCCTATTTTATGCCGGTCTTTAATTTTTTCCCTCAAATGAAATGTATGCTTATTGGAGAAAAAAATTAAAAATCAAGTCATTTGAAGGGAAAATTATGTAATTAAATATTCTTTTTATCGACCATCAAATGTGTAACTTGATCTAAAATTGATCATAAATAGGCCTTATTTCCTTTCCTACATTCGTTAGAAAAGAAGTCCAACCCATCACTTTTCTAGATATTTCTGGAAAGTTTTATGTTCCAACAAGGAATGTTCATCATCTTATACATACCCATTTCTAGGCATCAACCATCTCTCTATATTATACCCTTGTTTTCCAGTAGTTGTTCTTGACTATATAAAGGTTTTGAGAAATTTTGGCTTTAAACCTTCAATAACAAACAAGAACAAGCAATGGCGAAGGAAGGACCTAATTGGGATGGTTTATTGAAGTGGAGTCTTTCTCATGCCGATAGTACTAATCCTCCTCGCAATTTGAGGTAACCCATTTTCATATAAACTCGGTTTTCTTAGTATTTGTGAAGTGGGTTAGAGTTTTGTTCCGTATCTGTCCTTTTCTTATGCTTATGCTTTCTCTTGAGCCGAGCGTCAGCTATCCTACCTACCAAGTTAGGTGTAAGCTATGCGAACACTCTATCCTACTCAGACACCACGTTGTGTGATTTTTCTTGATATGTTGTTGTTGTAAACCCCATCTATGTTCCGAAAGCATAGCTACTTCTATGCCGGAATATAAGAGGATTGTTGTGGTAGGTCGAGGATTAGCTAAAACTAGTTTAATTATGCTTGGAATGGATAAAGAGGATACTTGTAGCGGACGTTTGAGATTGAGACGTGGTTGAGTTGTGTAGTTAATTAAAGGGATGTTAGAAGGTGATTTATTCATGTATTAAATCCTGCATAATTTATACCATGTTTAGTACTCTCACCGTCTAATTTAAGTGTCTTAGTTTGACTAGGCACATAGTTTAAGAGAGTCTTTTGAATCTTGTGGTCTTAAATTAAAGTTGTGTATAATGTACTAAAATGTCTTTTAATCTTGTGGTTATAAACTTGTCATGTAGGATTAGTAAGTTGGCAGTTTCTGGGACATATAAAAAGGAAAGTAAGACACTTAAAATGGGACGGAGAGAGTAACATTTTTTCCCATGTATAAAATTTAACACATCAAATATGGTGTTTGGTTAGTAATTAGAATCCAACATAACTAATATATGTATAAGTTATTTGGAAAATTTTATGTATTTATGTTAGCATTACTAATACATGAATAACTAAACTATGCATTATTAATAACTGCATAGCTCTAACCAGCAACCGAACGACCCCAAAGTTTATGTTTCCCCTTTTACTTTTATGTGGAAGTTTTGTCTTGAAATTGAAGTTTAATGGTATATTGGTTTGGTTTACCAGTGAGGAGGATAGGAAGTGGTTCATGGAGGCTATGCAATCTCAAACTGTTGATGTAGTGAAGAGAATGAAGGAGATTACTCTTGTCATGCAAACACCAGAGGAGGTATTGGAATCACAGGGGGTGACTTCTCAAGATATCGAAGGTACTTCGTTTTAGGGCTTTTGTTTCATATTTATTCTTCTGGCTAATGTGTAATTTTTGCCCCATCCTATTTTATATGACTTTTGCTCATTTGGTCTTAATTGCTTGATCTTGCAGATATGCTGGATGAGCTACAAGAACACGTTGAATCGATTGACATGGCTAATGGTGAGTTCTTGATAATTTTAGGATGTGTTGGTATGAAGGAAATTTTTTTTTTGAAAAACAAGTTTTCTTAGTTTCTAGTGTCTGATAAGTAAAAAAATATTATCTCAAGAGCATTTATATGTAATCTAGCAAAACACTATGCGGGTGGGATGGGGTGGGGAGTGGAGGTTGGGGGCATTGGGTGGGTGGGAAGGAGACAATGAACTTGGAATGTTACTTATGAAACTTGTTTTCCTCATTTTGAGCAACTAAACCTTAGAAAATTGGAGAACGTTTTCTGGAAAATATTTCTTCCGTACCAAACACACCCTTAATATTTCAGCAATTTCTGCATATGATGATTTGGTATTTATGAGTGTTGTGTAATTCTCACAGACCTCAAGTTTGGGATTGAGGTCTAGATAGATAGATTGATTGATATAGGGAAGGTGAATTTGATGAGATATCATGTAGAGATCTAGTCAAAGTTTCCAGTGTTACCTACTGATTACCTATTTGAAGAGTGGCTTCTTTGGTTATATGAGTTCATTCTTTTACTTATTATATGTTCATCCAGAAGGAGCCTCTACCTCTTTTCTGTTATGTGAATTATGGCCTGAGGGGCCATCCTGCATTTCTGTAGAATTGCTGCATACCAGCATGCATTACGCGTCTGTTTAAGCCATTCATTCTATTTTAGTTTCCTCTTAAGACTGGTGATGTCTTTTCTCCCTCAAATGGTAGTAATGATGTTGCCCTGTTATTTCACTTCCTTCTAATTCAAGGATTTTCATTCTGCTCATCTTAAGAGAAACGTGTATGTGATCATAAATTACTGCAGTAAAGTTGTGTAACTTTGTATGAGATTTTAGTGAAGATATTTGTTTCTATAATATCCAGTCGGATGGGTAACTAAAGTGACCTGATCTTAATTGAACCAGACAATGTATCGTTCACGAAACTCAGTCACGTAATTACTTGTCAAAAAGAAAAAAAGAAAAAAAACTCTATTAAGTCTTGTAATTATCTTGGATGTTGAGGCGTGGTCTTTTTCTTTTGAGATGCCTGGCTGGCACGTACTTTGGTAGAACATAGATTGCCAATCAATGAGGGTTTCAAACCCCAAAAACAGTCGCCCATAAGGTATCACCCTCAGCTGATGCCTCAAATAAAAGCCGAGATCGAACCGGGTTTATCAGAACGGCTAAGTATGTGGAATGGTTGGCAAACGCCGTACCAGTCAAGAAGAAGAATGGCAAGGTTCGGGTATGTATTGATTACAGGAACCTAAATCTAGCCACTCCTAAAGATGAGTATGTCATGCCGATAGCCGACATGCTAGTCGACTCAGCAGCCGCTAATTGTGTATTGACCTTCATGGATGGATACTCTTGCTATAATCAGATATCGGTAGCCTAGGACGACATTCACAAAACTGCCTTCAGATGTCCAGGAGCGTTGGGCATTTACGAGTGGATAGTTATGTTGTTTGGTCTAAAGAACGTTGGTGCCACTTATCAAAGGGCAATGAACACTATCTTCCATGACTTGATTGACAAGACTATGGAGGTTTACATCGATGATGTAGTAGTGAAGTCTAAGGGCTTCAAGGATCATTTAGTCGATCTTGAACAAGCATTAAAAAGAATGAGGATTCATAATCTCAAAATGAATCCGGCCAAGTGCATGTTCGGAGTATCGGCTGGCAACTTCCTTGGCTTTTTGGTACACAAGAAAGGCATCGAGATAGATCGTAACAAAGCCAAGGCAGTAATGGGGTCCGCACCACCCAAGACAAAGAAAGAGTTACAAAGCTTATTGGGAAAGAACAATTTCTTTAGGAAGTTCATATCTAACTCGGCTAGCAAGATGAAGTCTTTCTCACCTTTGCTCAGACTTAAATAGTCAGAAGTGCTAGTATGGGGTCCGGAATAGTAAGAGGCTTTGATCAAATTAAAAAGGCCTTAGCTACTTCCCCCGTACTAGTGCCTCCCGTGCTAGGAAAGCCGTTGAAATTGTAAATTATCTATCGGCTATTTGCTAGCACAGGAGGCCGATGATGGAACTGAAAGAGCGGTTTATTATCTTAGTTGAATGCTCAACGATGCTGAAACTAGATATACTCCTTTGGAGAAGCTTCGTCTGTCTTTGTTCTATGCTTGCACAAAACTCGAATATTATCTAATGCCTCACGTTATATACGTTTTGTGCAAAGTTGATATTGTCCGGTACTTACTGAATAGACCTGTCTTGCAAGGTCGATTAATGAAATGGGCCATCAAGCTTACCGCGTTTTCTCTCGAGTATAGGCCACTCAGGGTCGTCAAAGGTCAAGCAGTAGCTGATTTCTTGGCAGAACACCCTTGTGTAGACATGGAGGATCCATGCGCCCCTCCTACTGCATGTATAGACGTCGTGCCGTGGGTACTAACCTTTAACGGGTCTAGAACCCAGAAAGGAGTTGGAGCCGGAGTCACGATAACAAATCCGAGAGATAAAACGTGAAGGTTCTCTTATCGGCTAGATCCTGAATTGACAAACAACCAAGTCGAATACGATGCTCTCATCATGGGACTCAAACTCCTAGCTTCTATGAAGGCGAGGTGCATCGAGATCCGAGAAGACTCTCAACTGGTGATCAAACAGCTGGCCGGGTAATATGATTGCAAAGACCCAAATTTTCTGGCCCGTCACATGACGGCTAGCAGGTTGCTTAGTGGGTTCGCATCATCCACGTTAAGTTATGTTCCCAGAGGCATGAATGTTGAGGCTAACGACTTAGCACAAGAAGCTTCAGGTTTTAGAAAGTCTTTACTCACCCTAGAGCACGATGAATTACCAGTCGAAGTGTTAGTCGTTGATCAAATCGACTCATGGAGGCAGTTACTAATTGACTACCTAAAAGTTCCCTCCAGTTGCAAGGACCTTAAGGTTAAAAGAAGAGCCTTGAAATACGTGCTCATTGACGATGACCTCTATAAAAGGAGCATGAATTGAGTACTACTCAAGTGGATTGTCAAAACAGAGGCCTTAAGGATCATGAGAATGATCCATGAAGGAGTATGTGGATCACACAGAGCGGGGCCAGTGATGAAGTGGCTGATCTACCGCCACGGCTATTATTGGCCTAATATCACAGCTGACTGCTTCCGGTATGCAAAAGGATGCGGAGAATGTCAGAAACATGGACCAATCCAACGGGCTGCACCCAGTCGTAAAACCTTGGCCCTTCAGAGGATGGGCTATGGACCTCATTGGCAAGATTCACCCACAATTGGCTGAAGGCCATAATTTCATTATCGTGGCTACCGATTACTTCACTAAATGAGTGGAGGATTAGCCGATGAAGAGGGTCCATTAGACATATGTCATTCAATTTATCAAACACCAGATCATATACAGATATGGTATTCCTGAGACGATTACCACCGATCAAGGGACGATGTTCATTGGTTCAAAATGACAGCCTTTGCTGTGAAGTTTGGTATCAAGATGATCACATCTTCGCCTTATTACGCACAGGCGAATGGGCAAACCGAGGCTGCCAACAAACTTATTGTGAACACAATTAGTAAGAACATAGAGGATAAATCAAGAATGTGTCATCTCACTCTGGATGAAGCCGTTTGGGCGATCAGGAATTCTAAATCTACAGCTATCGGACGACACCTTATCGGCTAACCTGTGGCCAAGACGCAGTGTTGCCGTTGGAAATTAATGTCAAATCCTTACGGGTGGCCAAGCAAAACTCTCTAAGTTTAGAGGAGTATCAACACTCCATGCTAATGGAGTTAGACCAGCTAGATGAAGATCGACTGATGGCCCTAGAGAAAATCGAAGCCGGTAAACGTAAAATGGCTAAAGCATACAACAAACATGTTAAACCTAAGAGGTTTGCCGAAGGAGACTTAGTTTGGAAAACCGTTTTACCGACTGGGATGAAAGATCGTAAATTCGGTAAATGGTTACCAAATTGGGAAGGACCTTTCGTAGTAAGCCAATGGATTACCAGCAACGCATATCGACTAATAAACATGCATGACGAAGAAATGGACAGGAATGTAAACGACAATTACCTAAAAAAGTACTATCCTTCGATTTGGGGCATGCATGAATAAAAGACGGCCACAGACCGGTTGCCTGATCGCACAAAATAAGCTAATTCCCTCCGATGGGAGATGTATGGCTAAATGATAGCCACAGACCGGCTGCCCGGTCCCAAAATACAGAGAAAGCCATTTCTTTCACACGCATGTGTCGTAAGGTTGGTCGCTAAGAAACGTCATCCCAAGTGGTCAAAGATAATGGCCCATCAAATCTGCGGGATTTATTCTAAATTTGCTCAAGAATGTTGAGAGCAATGCTGAAGTTAAAGGGTGGGATTTGGATTCCCACATCCAAGTAAACCAAGCACAAAAATAGAGGCGTCGCACATACCCGAGCCCGGCGTTACAGCGGAAATCAAATTCCGACGGTGCGGCGGCATCAAAAGGACCCATGCACCTCCATTCGGCTTCTGTGACCAACTTCACTCGGTCCAACCAACCCGAATAATGAGCGACCTTAGTCGGCCGAGTGCGAAGGTTAGCCGAACAGTGGCCGCCGGTGAACCAGTCACAAGTAGAAAGAAAGTCATGGTTTATCGGGCTGAGGCACTGAAACAAGAGAGAATCACCTTGTTCTGGTCCACCGTACGAAGTCAGAACCAGTTGTTCCACAACGAAGGCCAAGGCAAGGGTCAAGTCACTATCGGCTAGAATGATTTTTCCTGATCTTCGAGATGAAAAAGATGAAGCCATGGTTTCCAACTAAGAAAAGGGCCAAAGATTTGGTGAGAAACCTATGGGGATACCTTTCCTTAAATAACCTTCAGAGGCGCGACTGAGATTAATTTATTATTTTCAAAAGCACGGCCGAAAATCATCAGAGCCAATTCATGGTAACTGAGGCCTCGATTAAAGGGGGAACACATTTCAAGAACTGATCATCATTACATGCATAGGAGACGAGACGATTGAAGTGACATGCGCGGTAGTCAGACTGAAACGCCGGCTACTTTCGGATACATCAACTCAATAGTCACACTCGAGTTAATGTAGGGAGGCAATTGTTAACACTTAAAAGTAATTTAAGTGTTTAGCCGAACTCAGTGACAGTCGAACTGTTCTAGAGCCGAATTTACTCCTAGCCCTTGACTACAAGAACTTCATCGGCTGCTAAGGCATCTTAGCTGAGTTGTTAGTTAGAGGTACGACTGAGACCCACACGCCTCAACAGCCAAGTCAAAACGGTTTCTGGACCCCTAGGAGCGGTAACGGCCAATAACAGCTAAAAGAAAGGGCCATCATCCGAGCAAGAGGAGTAGAGGGCGAGAAAATCGGCATCACCTCCCCCATAGTCGGCCATTGAACTTAGTGGGTTATTTGATGGCTGACATGAGGGATCACGTTGTACAGTTCTTTTTCCTTTTTTTGTACTATTTTTCTTTGTATATACAAACACAACAAATCAATCAAACAACTCAATTTTTATCTATCTTTATCATTTACTTTATTTATCATTTACGCTATTGTACTCAGCTGCATTCATGTTTCTTACCTCTTAGTTTACTCATACTACCATCCTAACGCTTTCTGGAGTAGTTGGGGAACTCATTGCTTGAAATCAAAGTTTCGTTTCCAGCTTAAATTAAAGGAATTAATTTGTCTCCTGATACGGTCAACCGATAGAGAACAGAATTCGGGGCAAGAACAATATGAATTTCAGAGTTATATATTCTTAATCTCATTGTGCCCTACGAGATGGGGTGCTTCAGACTAGGGGTGGCCAGTGAGCCAGGCTCGGGACGGGCGGGCCAGGTTTGGCGGGATTTGCCAAAGTCCCGCCCCGATCCTGATCCCGTCGGAATCGGGATCCTGGGCGTTTTTTTTTCCACTTAATTTAAAAATAACTTATATATATAAAAAATTAATAATTAAACAAGATAGTGTAATAAAAACATCCCAAGACTGTTTTTGTGCCTCTTATATTTTTTAATAGACATGATTTTTTTGAAATACAAATACAATTGTTAAAATTTGCACTTTGTGGTGTTGTTTAAAAGTTGCAAATTACATAGTAAAATTGCAATTAAAAAAATTACATTCTGAAAAAAACCTGTTCTAGTTTCTTGATAATTTCATGTGGTTCTTCGGTTGGAATTGGTATTTGTTGATCAAATTGATCCACGTCGCTTCCACCACCTTCGGATAAGATTTCGTTGTAGTTTTCGTCTTCTTCGTTGATCTCCGGTTGACCGCACATTCTCCGCTCGTATTCAATCTCTGAATAATACTACAATCTCCAAGTTGTCTCCGGCTAATGAGTGTATGTGGTCTCCTATTTGATATCTGCCGGCAGAAAAAGCGCTTTCAGACGCAGTTGATGACGCTTGAATGTTCAAAACATTTCGGGCCATCATTGAAAGTGTCGGAAAGGTCTTCTCATTCCCCTCCAGTATTTCAGCTAGTCTTCACGTCCTTCTTCATTGAGAACTGCTTGGTACGGTACAGAATCCTGCAAAACAAAAATATCAAACTCGCTAATTTGGTTAGTAGCGGTACGGCCGCACATTCTATTTCTGAGGCTTTCAATACTAACCGCAGAAACAGCATGTCTTTTGTGAGGTTGTGTTGAAGAAGAAGATGGTATGGAAGCCGGTAGGTTACTAGCACTTTCTTGTTGGTAAAACCTATACACTTTTTTGCATTGGTCTTCTACACTAGACAACACTTCTTCTTTAGTTTGTTCAATAGGTGGTGGGTGATTTGGATTTTTGGGACTTGGAGGTGGTAGTACTTCTATACAATCGTAAATAATTTCAATAAGTGATTTAGTACTGTCTATTTTAATAGTCGGATTTAATACAGCACCAATAATATAAATAGTGGGAATAGGAATAAAATATTTTTTTATTTTTTATAAACATTTTTTTAATAGTTGTCATATAAGCTGATTTTTTCATATATTCACTAAGTAATAAAATATTAGAGCTATATAAAACAACATAGTTGAAATAGTAGGATAATATATACCGGAAAATTCTTTTGTTGCTTGAAAAAAATTCTCTAAAAATACAATAAGTTCGGAATTTTTTACCCAATCGCTATCTACAACCATATCAGCTGGATTTTGATTGTGAGAGTTAAAAAATAAAGTTATATGTTTTCTATAGTCATAAGCAACAAGTAGTTGCTCGTATAAAGAATTTCACCTTGTGGGTACTTCTTCTGGATTTTTCTATAAGGTAGTTGGCAATCGTGAAAAGTTTTTTTATATTCTTTTCTTCGTTGTATTCTATTATTTTTAAAAATAAAGTTTATAGCAAATTGTATTTTACTAAGAATGTCTTCAAAAAGTGATAGACTATCCTTTACAATTAAGTTATATATATGGCACACACATTTTATATGAAAATGATCTGAAAAAGATGGAGTTAACTATTTTTTAAAATTGTAATAGTGTAATTGTTAGAAGAAGCGTTATCTAATGTAATAGTCATAATTTTATCAGTTATTTCGTAATAATCGCACACTTGATAAATATTTTCTGCAATAAAAGTACCAGTGTGTCTATCATTTATATATCTATACGCTAAGATACGTTTTTGCATAGACCATTTATAATCTATCCAATGACAAGTTACCGTTAAATAATCATGGTCGTTAGTACTACAGCCTATATCGGAAGTGATAGCCACTTTGCCATTAAAATGATATAATGAATAACGTAAATACTGTTGATATTCATGTGCGAATTTAAATACATCTCTCTTAATAGTTGATCTAGGAAAATCGTTAAAAACAGGATTATACATATCTCTAATGTAATGAATAAAACCGGGAGATGAAGGAAATGAAAAAGGCAAATCCTCCACAGCAACTAATTTTGCTATTGCTTCCCTATCTCTATGTTTATTGTATTTAGGGCCTACAATTCTCCCGTCATAGGGTTAATTTGACCATGTACTTGGTCCGGAACAGTATCAATATGTGAATCTTGTCCCAATGGAGCGGGCGTTTGCACACCCGATTTTGAAGCCTTATATTGGGCATACCTAGCTGGATGAGCCCTCGCTACGTGTCTCATTAAACCCCTCGTCCCACCGTGATCTTTTTCAGTTTTAAATTTTAAAACATCTCTACAAATTTTACATCTAGCTACTTGATTCTCTACGTCCCTATCAAAAAATGTCCATGCATTTGATTTTAATGGTCGTTTTGCTGGACCTCGTCTCATACTAGGGGGAATATGAGACATTTCAGTTAAAGGTGCACTAGTGGGTGTGTTGTCATCTACATTAGTGGGTGTATCATCTAGATCATCGTCTAAATTAAAGTCTTCTTGAGTTCCAGAAAATAGCTTCTCGTCTAAATCTAATGGGCACTAGTGGGTGTGTTGTCATCTACATTAGTGGGTGTATCATCTAGATCATCGTCTAAATTAAAGTCTTCTTGAGTTCCAGAAAATAGTTTCTCGTCTAAATCTAATGGTATTGTAGGAAAATGTTCGATATCAACAAAATCATCCTGTGTAGGAATAAGATTATGTCTAGAAATAGGACGTTTGCCCTTGTTGCCCCTACTAGAAGAAGCATGACTCCTACCCGTAAGCATACGTTTAAATCTTTCCATTATAAATTTATAATTATACTATAATGAAATTAAGTGCGCTAAATAAAATAAACAAACAATAATAATTTAATGAAGGAATAAATGTACCAAATGCCGACGTAACGCCGACGTGTAATCGAGAGGTTGAAAATTGAAACTTTGCTCGATGTAAGATCCTCAAGCTAGTTGCCAACTTCACTCCCAATTCCCAAATGAATAAATAAAATTGAATATTTAGTAGACAATGTAGACTTGTAGAGAGATAGATGGAGAGATTGTAGGAAGATTTGTGAGAAAATGAGTTATTTATAGTTGGAAAATTAGGTTAAAGTGTAAATATAATAACTTATGGGTTAAAAATAAATATTAAGGGGGTTGGGGGAGGGGAGGCCAAAAATGGCCGTTGGTGCAACGGTTATTTTTGCAAAAGGGGGTTTCGGGCGGGACCGGATCGGGATCGGGTCGGGACGTGACCTTTTCCCGTCCCGGTTCGAGTCCCGATATCGCGATTTTTTTTTTTAAAAAAAAAATCGGGTTCGGGGCGGGACCGGGCCGACCCGGCCCACTGGTCAGCCTTACTTCAGACTAAGAGTCAGCCCAAAAAAAGTGAAGGACAATAAAAAGGAAAGGAAAAAGAGGGGTCTTAGAGGCAGTATCAAAGAGCATGAAATAAATGATCCCATTTGATGTCTCGTCCTCTACGGCATTAATGTTAAACTGGAATGCCTATGACTAGGCTATTCGGTTCTCAAGAGCCACTTGAACCTGGGAGGCGGTATTTCTTAGGTTACTTCTGTGGAAACTAGAAAAAGGGAAGAAAACCAGAGGGACCTGGGAAGTGGTTTATACTCTGTTAGTGTTACTGGCTCATAGCTATTTCCTTACCCCACCCCCTCCCACCCCAACAAACAACAACCATCACCACTCCCTCTCCATTTCTTGGGGATTTTGTTCATTTAACTTGCTGAACTATGTTGACAGTTTTTGTTGGAGACTTCGATAGTTAATTATTATGTCTTGTTCCTATTATAAGAAGTTTTAGTCGCATGCTTTATCCTTTTATTGTTAATTTGGCAGATCTGCACTCAATTGGTGGATTGGTGCCTCTTCTTGGTTACTTGAAAAACTCTCATGTTAACATTAGAGCCAAAGCAGCAGAAGTCGTAAGTACAATTGTTCAGAACAATCCGAAGAGCCAACAACTGGTAATGGAAGCTAATGGCCTAGAACCTCTTCTCTCAAATTTCACCTCAGATCCTGATGTTACTGCTCGCACTAAAGCTCTTGGTGCAATCTCATGTGAGTACTTTTCCTGTGATGAATGATTCAATAGTTAATTGAGTCCTTTATTTTAATCTGTCATGTCATGTGTTCCAATATCACTGACCAATTAGCATTTTAACTTTCCCTTTATTCCAGCTTTACTCAGGCACAACAAGCCTGCTATTGCTGCGTTTCGTCTTGCAAATGGTTATGCAGCTTTAAGAGATGCTTTGAGTTCTGAGAGCGTGAGATTTCAAAGGTACTATTTTTGCTACATCATGTTCCTGATGCTTCTAATCAACAAGGATTGGATAAAGTCGCATCTTACTTTCTGGTAAAGCGTCCTCTATTATATTCTCTTTCTAATAGGTATAGTTACTGTTCTTTTGCAGGAAAGCCCTTAACTTGATCCATTATTTACTTCATGAGAATCGTTCAGACTGCAATGTAGTGACTGAGCTAGGATTTCCTCGAGTTTTAATGCATTTAGCCTCTAGTGAGGATGGAGAAGTGCGAGAGGGTTCCCTACGAGGGCTTCTTGAGCTTGCCAAAGACAGGACAGGACAGGTCGATGTCTCCTCAATTGAAGAAGGTGAGAAACTCAAGAAAATACTCGAGGACCGAATTAAGGGGATTTCCTCTATGTCGCCTGAAGATCTTGGTGCTGCTAAAGAAGAGAGACAGCTTGTAGATTCCCTCTGGAATACCTGCTACAATGAACCTTCATCTCTTAGAGAGAAAGGCCTAGTTGTTCTCCCTGGAGAGGATGCATTACCACCCGATGTTGCCAGTAAGCATTTCGAACCACCTCTGAGAGCTTGGACTGCGAATAGGAACGAGGATACTAAGCCAAGTAGTGAAAAGAAACAGGCTCCGTTATTGCTAGGCCTAGGTCCACCTGCACAGGATCCTCCTGCGCCGAATAGCTCGAGCTGAAACATGGCTGGGGAAGAAAATAGAGACACCTCTGCATGATGTACATGTTTAGGCAATACCAGGTTCTTTGGCTTATTACATCTTGTGATATCACAAATGACGTTTTATGTTAGATGCCTAGTGTTTGGTTTTCTGAATAATTTATCGTCCATTCCTCTCTGTCATGTCATCCTTTCAAGGTTTCTTCTTTTCATTTGCTGTTGAACTGAAATCTTCGTGTAACGCTGTATTTGTTTGGTTACAGCATATTTAGAATATCACGTTTTGGATGTGTTTCTATTTTGATGAATTTCATCACCATATGGGAATCTCAAGTTCTCAACGAGTATTAATATTTTTGTTCATTGGCCTTCAATTAACTTCTGTTGACACTGAATTACATATGCTGGGACAACAAAGTGCCTCTAGATGGACGTGTTTCCATCCAATCCTAAGGTACAGGAAACTTGTATACAGATTCTCAAAACTTATTTTGGAGGGCAAAAAATAATGACATACCTTGAAGCCCTACATTTATTTAGGCTAGAAGACTCATCAAATGCATAACTATAAGCCTTGGGACAAATGGCCTTAAACAGATGAGCAAAAATAGTAGGTTTGCAAGTTTTGGGATCTGCAAACTTTCCTGTGCAACAGTACTTGGCTGATTGTATAGCCAAGCAAGCGCTCTTGCACCCTACCACTGTTCCACCAACCTTCACTTCTAGGGCAGATGGACAACATATATTCAGATCAACATCACATTCTGCCACGCCACAACCTATTCCTCCACCCACAGGTCTCATTGAAACCGGCACGTTGAAGCCATCGACTAAGCTCACATCATAGAAATGCAAGGGCGAAGTCGATGAGCCTAGTGTCATTTCGACAACAGTAGCCGGGGGCTTACCTCCTAGCCCCAGACATTTTAATTGGCCATTACAGTCTCCAGTATCACATGATCCTTTGCCAGTATTATTGAAGTGGCAATTCTGCCTGGCCCATATCCTACCCGACCACTTGTTAGGCACATCGAAGACTACTTCGTCACCGCTTCTCATGTGAAAGCCACCATCTTTCGGAGTCATCTTCCCGGTATTGCCAAGAATTCCAGGCCATATGCTTTTTCTGCAGTTGTTAACTAGAATAAGTTGTGTCCCATCTGCAATCACATGACAAAAAGTAAAACAAGTCAAGAAAACGTTGTGCATACAAAGAAGGAAGTAAGGAAATGGATTAAGAGTCGAGAATTACATGTGCTGACAAGAAAGAGTAATACAAAGAGGGGAATACATAGTAGATGAGATAAATTCAGCATTTTGACACTATGAGAGATTGAAGCTTGGTTATACTGAGTAGTGGGGAGTGGAAGAGCTTTGCTGCTTAACTCTGGAGAACTAAGGGTTTTTAAAGTACAAACGAACATTCTATTAACAGTGTGTTTTTAATTTATTATAACCAATGTTATTTTTTGACCTTTTTTTTTGGGAACAAAGGCATATATGCATTGCTTCAAGTGGAGGACTTGTACCTCACTTGAGCTTAGTGAGACTGGGAGATAACTACTTTACATGGATAGATGTAATCTTAAGTGCCTTGTGTACAAGCTTCAACTTGACTCACTCATCAGACGCTTTCATTCCCTTGGTTATTGAGCAGATAAGTTGTCCGCAATATGGATATGCTACGTGCCTTAATTACTTAATTTGTTGATTAGTGTCATGGACAAGTTATGTACAAAGTTAAAGTTAGATTATTGTTCGACTAAAATGTCATGTGACACGATGAATATGCTCTTATTCAGATATCAATGAAAATTTCATTTAGCTCGTGACATGTAAAACGAAAGTCTCCAGCTTTGTCCATTGAAGATGATTGAATCCTAGAATGCATGTTGCATCAATCATCTGATCACACAGTTAGGCAATGAGTACGGGCATAACAAACAACCACAGAATGTTGAAGTTAAAGAAAAACAGATTGTTTTTACATAAAGGAAGAAGGATAAAAATGAGAGAAAATAAATGAAAGGAGAAGGAGCGGAGCTAGGGGAGTAAAGAGTTCATCCGAACCCCATTCAAATTATACTATCTTTATAAAGTTAAATTTACCTTAATTATATAATAATGTATTGAACAATTAAAAAAAAAGGGCATCTCGGTGCACTAAGCTCCCGCTATGCGCAAGGTTCGAAGAAGGGTCTGATCACAAGAGTCTATTGGACAATTCACTTAATTAAAATTTTGGCTCCAAATGAATGAGATTGTGGTATCAATCTGTTACGGTGTGTAGTACAAGCAATCTTCGGCCCCATCAAGTTAAGAAGATTAGTAATCGATGCACGGCGCCAACTCTAATACTCTCTCCGTCCCAAAAAGATTGACCTAGTTTGACTTGACACAAAATTTAAAAACTAAAGAAAGAGTTCTTAAATGTGTGGTCTAAAATAAATTTTAGATATTTGTGTGATTGTAAATGATCTCATAAAGTTAAATTGTTTCTAATGAGTCAATCTTTTTTGGACAAACTAATAAAGAAAGTAAGTCAATCTTTTTGAGACGGAGGAAATATCTTTTTACATTACAAGATCTGAACAAAGCTAGATTCGTAAGGGAGAATTAAGAATCATTATTCTTTGTAAGGGAGAATTTTAGCTGCATTAAGCGTTAAGCTATCCCTTAACTTCATAGTATAGATTAGAAAGGTTCCCTGGTATCTAATTCAACACTTAAACACAGGGTGGAGAAGTACCACATCTTCGTGGATTGATCTGGTGTTGCATACTGATTCTTATCGAGATTGTGTTGGTGTTAGTGTAAATAGTCTCCTGAAGGTGCATTTAATAGCAAACAGATTAAACAAATTACATTAAAGAACCTTCCACATAAGTACAATGTCGTCCGATTCAGAATTTTAACTACATATATGTATTGCAAGCCATTTATATTAGTACTCTTGTCTGACAATTAATACAAATTTATGATAAATATATTATGTTCAAGATCTTTTCACATACAGAGTTTTCGAACCAATGAGGACGGTAGGTAAAGACACATTTGATGTGTAAACGACATTTGTCATTATATAAAGGAAAA
Organism: Anisodus tanguticus; assembly: GCA_034509755.1. NCBI lineage: Eukaryota > Viridiplantae > Streptophyta > Magnoliopsida > Solanales > Solanaceae > Anisodus > Anisodus tanguticus. The sequence continues at coordinate 3,802,308 of CM067555.1, read as the reverse complement.
TTAATCAAAGTTGTCGATGCACTATTTGATTAACCTAAAGTTTTAATTTCTCAACTATACCCTGCGTTTTACCGTTTGGTAGAATAAGCTAGAAATGCTTTATTTGCACAACAATGTATACTCATAGCATAATGGAAAAAGGGGGGAAAGAGAAAAATTAATAAAAAAGAAACAGTATTAAAAATTTAAGACTAGTAACTTACTCCATTTCATTTTATGTGATTTTGATTAGCACTAAGTTTTAAAAAAAATGGAGGTACCAATATTAGAATTCACACACAAAAATTGATGTTTAACTTATTCTCCGATGATGTTTTAATTCACATACTTCAAAATATTTTTTTCTCAAGAGAGAAATACAGTTAAATTTTTATATGATAATATTTTCTGTGTGGATATTTTTTAATTTTTATAACAAAATGTTATTGTAGAATACATCATCTAGATGATGAATTTAGCTATTATAGTAAAAATGTTAGTATGAGGTATTACTAACTTATTAGAGTGGTCCGTGAGCTTTTAAAATCATTTTCTCCGGTCTCCATGATATGTTCAAAGAATAATCTGTCTTTTGCCTTGTGTACATTTCAAATCTAAACTGTATCCGAAATCTTGACATAAAGCATAACATACTTAGGAAATTGCGTAGGAAAAGGAGTTTCGTAGGAGCGGCGAGCGAAATGGAAAGGCTTATGAAGAGGCTCCACCTTGTTTCATTTCAGGTCACCACCAAGATTCTTATCATATAATAACAATAAGAATAATATTAACACTGTTTTCAAGACCAATCCAGTTGCTCTTCAAATGATTAATTATGCTATTTCCCTTGCCCGTGCCCAAAAATCAGTTTTTTTTTACTATACCCATGTCATGAATTGGTGTTTTCAGTTTATTTTTGTGTTGTCAATGTGAATTTATTTTGATTTTTCCATCTGGGTCGTGGTTATCTGTTCCCGAAAATGAGGTATTTTCTCTTTTCTCAAGTGGTCAAGTTCATCTCTTGAGTTTAATTCTGTGTTTTTGTTGGACAAAAATGTTTAGCGTAAAATAATTGGCTTAAGAAAATGAAGTTAATGCTTCAAAAATGCTCTCTTTAGATAGTTCCTTAACGGGTTACAGCTTGTTTGGATGATTGTTACAAATAGTTTCATAATATATCATATTGGATTTTATTGTATTGTATTATTTCCCGTCGTACATAATGACACACATCGACAATTTGAAGAATAAACTTACAATATTAAAAAGAAAAATTGGGTATGGGTAAAATTATTATAAAAAAAATTAGGGTAAAGAATAAAATAAGATTATTAAATAATAAGCAAAGGCAAAATGAGAAAAAAATATAAGGTAATGACGACCACACCAATCGGTCATTTCATAAAATGAAACTTTTCTTCGTACATAAAAATGGATTTAATAATGCAATACAATAAAATTTAAGTAACAATAAAAAATAAATATTATATTTAATGTAATAATACGATACAATGCAATAGGACTGCTTCACACCCCAAAAAAAGAAGGGAGCTACTTCTGAGTTAAATTTGGAGATGGAAGTCTTCTTTCCTTTCTCGACGGTGAAGTAACATCAAGCTCATTGCTGCTAGGATAAACGAAGTCTTATGACGTGTATTTTTAGCAAATACTGAAGATTTTTTTGAAACTCTTTTCTAAGTTTTGGAAATTCGCTCTACTGCAATAACTCATTAACACATTCATGAATTATCGGTTGGTCTAGTGCAATACTGAAGAATTCCTAGTTCTCTTTTCTAAGTTTTTGAAATTTACTCTACTGCAATAACTCATTAAAACCTTTCATGACTGGACATATCTTTTAAAAAAGACACGATAGTCAACCGTTTAAGACAGGAGGGTCGTGAAATTATTTTTTCTCCTTTGTGGTTCTTTAGAGGGAATTTTGGTGAAGCCATTGAGAAGCTCCAGAAAATTCAAGAGTTGGGCTTGTCATCTTTAGCTGTTAGAGGTAATAACTTATTGAACTTTTGATCACAGTTTGAAGTTCCCATGGTAACATTTAGGCATATGCTTGCAGTTGCCGCCTCTGAAGCACTTGGTGGGCTTTATTTAGAATCATATCAAGTAAGACTTGTTGAACTGCTGATGTCTGCCTGAACTGATTTGGTGTATACTTTTATATATTCCATAGGATCACTAAGGCAAATATTTCTCCTAATTCAGGATGATGCTTCATCAGCAACTGCAGATATGTGCTTGCAACTGCTGGAAACCATAAGGCTAGAGATTGGTGGTGGTGGATCTGATGTTTTGGGAGCTCGTGCAAAGGCATTGAAAGGGCTGGTTGAGTTGATCCATGGTAATGTTGAATCAGGTGAGAAATGTAGTGGTTTTCTATGCTTTATGTGTTATCCTTTGTTTTAAGAGATAAATACACTACAAATGTCTTTCGGTGATCTAATTTATAAAATAGCCAACAAATGTATAGGTGGTTATGTATATTAAGTATAAATATAAAATATAAAATATACATATAAGATGTGTACAATAGACATAAAATATACATAAATAGTGTATAGGTATTGTATATTTTGGTTATCGCCCGTAATTAGTTTTGGCCGACAGGATGAAAATTAAAAAAGCCCTTATTTTGAGGTATTTAATTTGTTTATGTTCATTTCTAATAGAATATATGTAAATATATTCTTTTGATATAATTAGTGATTTTGTATATCTGTAATTATTGTAGCAATATTTTGTATATTTGATTTGCGTAATTATAACCTAGGATGACTATTGTATATCATGTATATAAGATAATTACATTAATGAAATCATCAAGGGATTATTCTCTTTCATTGTATCAGCAGTCTAGGGCAAAATATTTTTCCTTCTCCACTCTTCCGCCGCCTTCTCTCCTCGGCTCGGCCATTCCTTCTAAAAGTTTCCTTTGCCCAAATTTTTATTCTTCTTCCTCAATCATGTCTAACACAAAGAATACCTTCCATCATGCTCTTGTAGTCTCCAACATCAAGAACAACATCCCTATTGTCCTTGAAATGGAGAATGTCCAATATGCGACGTGGGCGGAACTGTTTAAAATTCACGCACTGTCTCATTGAGTCCTCCATCACATCATCAAACCGGAAAAAGGCAAGGAGAATGTGTCTTCCACCGATGATGAAATGGAGTTATGGGCAACTCTTGATGCTACGGTCTTCCAATGGATTTATACCACCATCTCTACGGACCTCTTGCATAGAATTATCGAACCTGATGTCATGACAATTGAAGCTTGAAATAGGTTGCGTGATATATTTCAAGATAACAAAAACTCTCGTGTCGTAACCCTTGAGCAAGAATTCTCTCACACAACTATGGAGGATTTTTCGAATGCCTCCGTATATTGTCAAAGGCTCAAGGAATTGTCAGATCAACTCAAGAACGTCGGCGTGCCGGTCACAAATGATCGTCTCGTTCTTCAGATAGTTGCGGGCCTCTCCGAGGCATATAACGGGGTTGGAACTCTTCTTCACCAAAGCAATCTTACCCCACCTTTCTACCAAGCACATTCCATGCTCACCCTAGAAGAAGCAGGGTTGGCTAAAAAGGCTGCAACCGGAGCATATTCCTCCATGATAATGGCCACGTCCCGAGACATCGATGAATCTCAATCTTTCTCTGAAAATTATAGTCAAAACAGTAACAACGGTGGTGGCAAAAAGGGTCAAAACCGCAACAATAGGGCTGACAATTTCATCCTAACCCGATGGATATCTGATCCACCCGACCCGATTATATGGACGAAAATCCGACAAAACATGGATTTTAATCGGGTGACGGATCGGGTCGGATTCGGGTGGACATACATCCAACCCACCACCCGATCCACCACTCGACCCACCCATCCACTCGTTATAAATTAATTATTTTCAATCCACCCCTCTTGTAGATCTTTTAATATTTGATATAAATAATTGATAAACATGATTGCTAATTATATCTACCAATTTATGGATCTATTTTTACAAAATATAAACTTGTGGTCAACTTTTACATTTAAAATTTGAAATCTCAAACTTGAGTTAAGAAATATGTGGGTCACTAACTCGTCCAAATTTAAATAGATTGAACAAATTATATTTTTATCTGCTAATTATACCACTCTAAATTTGATCAAGTAAAACGTACATTGAACAACATAAGAAAGGGAAAAAACAAATGTTGATCGTTTTCACATAAAAATATGAACTCACAGTACTAGGAGGATTGATGATTTTTATTTTATCTTAACAATTGATATAATCAAATGCAACTTTGTGGGTTTACCAGACCCTTCTTTTTACGTTTCTTAGAAATAGATTTGACAGAGTAATTGCTTCTTTTTTTATTGATACGTATAGGTTGCTTCATGGTAAGGAGCGAAATTAGGACATATTACCTGAAAATCAACAGTAACAATGAAGTCTATAAATATTCTACCCAATTGTAACAAATTAAAGTTTGTAAATCCACTCCGCATTGAACTGACATATTTATTAACTATCATAAATTACCTACAAGACTTGAGTATCGACCAATTTTCATAAGTCTTCGTCGCTTCCATCCGCGAAGCACCCGATCCACTCGATTCACCAGTGGATGATGGGTGGATCGGATGTGGATTAAAAAAATAGGGTGATAGATGGGTCGGGTGTGGATGGATCGTTGACGGGTGGAAGCGGATTGAGCTCCACCCGATCCACCTCCGATCCATTGCCAGCCCTACGCAACAAAAAGGGTCAAAACCGCGGGGGTGGCAAGGGTGATGGCCACAGTGGCGGGAGTCCGGGCCATAGCACCCCTGGTAGCAGCCCAGTGGGAAGTGGCTGTGGAGCTTGCCTTGCCAGTGGGCAGTGGCCTAGTCCGCCCTGCCCTTATCCCACACAAAACTGGGTCAGGCCCAGTGGTAGGCAACAACAGCAGCCATCACATTTTGGGCCTCGCCAGCAACAAGCCTGGATGCAGCCTGGCCTGCTTGGGCCTCGGCCATAGCAGGCCTTCGCTGTTGTGGGCCCAACAGTCTCCCTGACCCACACAGATATCGAGGCAACGATGCATACACTTGGGCTAAATTCTCCGAATATGAATTGATACATGGACACTATGCTACCTCTTATATGACATCCGCACAAGGTAATCTCTCGTCTTATTTCAATTTGAGCAAAAATCATGGCATAATTGTTGGTAATGGTCATTCAATTCCTTGAAAAATTTGTCTCCCTCAAACCCGCCTTTATCCTTGAAAATGTCCTTTATGCTCCTCAATTAATTAAAAATTTGGTGTGTGTTCAGAAATTTACAATTGATAACTCGTTTCAGTTGAATTTGATCCATTTGGATTTTATGTGAAGAATTTCTGGACGGGGATACATCTAATGAGATGTGATAGTCGGGGCGAGCTCTATCCCATTACCACCACCATCACCATAAAACAAGCCACACCATCAACGTTTGCCGCTTTAGCACCTTCTTTATGGCATGCATGGTTGGGCCATCCGGGAGCGTCTGTTTTTGCCTCCCTTAAAAATAATAAATTTATTGAGTATAATAACACTCGTAGTGCTAATGTTTGTCCTTCTTGTCCGCTTGGAAAACATGTTAAATTGTTTTTTGTTGCCTCAAATTCTAGTACTATGTTGCCTTTTGATATTATTCATAGTGATCTTTGAATATTTCCCATTTTGAGCTATTCGGGCCACTGTTATTATGTTTTATTCTTGGATGATTATTCTAATTTTTTGTGGACATTTCCGTTATCTAAAAAGTCTCAGGTTTAGTCCACATGTAAAGCATTCATTTGTACTTAATTTTAATAGGAAGTTAAGAACATTCAATGTGATAATGGAGGGGAGTTTTATAATAGGCCATTTAGAGAATTTTATAAGGTTAATGGTATATGTTTTCGGTTCTCATGTCCACATACATCATCACAAAATGGGAAAGCCGAGAGAAAAATTCGTACCATTAATAATATTGTTCGTACATTACTAGCCCATGCGTCATTACCCCCTTCATTTTGGCATCATGCATTACAAATGGCAACTTACATTCTCAACATACTCCCTAGCAAAGGATTAGCATACCACTCTCCACTCAAAATTCTTTATCAAAAAGACTATTCGTATTCTCATCTTAGGGTATTTTGATGTTTATTTATCCTCTATTCCCCTCTACTATCATAAACAAACTTCAAGTCCGCTCTACTGCTTGTGTGTTTTTGGGCTACTCATCTAATCATCATGGTTACAAATGGTATGATTTATCCTCCAATAAAGTCATCATTAGTCGTCATGTCATTTTTTATGAAACCCAATTTCTGTTTGCTAAGTTGCATAATTTCGTGTCCAATTCTTATGATTTTTTGGATTATGGGCTCTCATCGTATGTGATCCACTATTTGGTCCAGCACACACCTCAGAACATGGACCATCGGGCACAGTCAGGCCCACTACCTGTTGGCTCAACCCTCCCTGGTCCGCAACTTCTGCCAGCAGGCCCACTGCCTGCTGGCCCAACTCCTTACGGCCACCACCCAGCCCAGGTCCTCCCAACCCGAATCCAATCCAACACCACAAGATCGGAACTGGGCCAACCCACAGCTTCCACCCAAATCCAGCCCACTTCTATTCCGAGACAAGGGCCCGTTACTTGTAGCCAATGGGGTATTTTTAGACCAAAGCGACAATTTAATCTCAACTCTAATGGCACTAAATCCCCCCTACCACGTAACCACGTGTCTTCCCTTCATGATCCGAATTGGAAAATGGCTATGGATGATGAATATAATGCTCTTATTGAAAATAAGACGTAGGAGTTGGTGCCCCATCCACCGGGTGTTAATGTGATTCGTTCTATGTGAATTTTTACTCATAAGAAAAAATCTGATAGTTGTTTTGAGAGGCATAAGGCCCACTTGTAGGTGATGGCAAAACTCATCAAGTTGGCGTGGATTGTGGAGATACATTTAGTTCGGTGGTCAAACCGACAACTATTCTCACTGTTCTCAGTCTAGCTCTCTCAAAAGCATATCTCATTCATCAACTGGACGTGAAAAATGCGTTCTTATACGGCGAACTCATAGAAACTGTATACATGCATCAGCCCTTGGATTTCAGGGACCCCGCTCATCCTAATCATGTGTGCTTACTGAAGAAATCCTTGTATGTGCTAAAACAGGCTCCTCGGGCCTGGTACAAAAGATGTGCAGATTATGTGTCTACTCTTATGTTTTCTCACAACAAGTCCGATCATTCTCTATTCATACACCGTCACGGTACTTCTATGACCTACATTCTGTTATATGTGGATGATATTATATTGACTGCTTCCTCGGATGAACTTCACAAGTCTATCATATCTCTTCCGTTAACTTGTACAATGTATAATTGAAACAAATGTTAAAGACCCAACATAAATTGATGTCATTCGTTACACTTTTGGTCTGATATTAATCTGCTATTCCGAGTAGTCTTATTTTTGCCCTTGATTCTTAACGAACCCTAACACGATTTGAGTAATTTAAATCACAGTTAAATTTTTTGGGGTAAATTTGAACTTTTTTTATGAGGAAGTTGGACTCCACTCTCACACTAGAGCTTTGTTAATAACAAAGACATCGCGAGATGATTTTCTAATGTCAATACATAATTATATGAATGGATCAAAAATATAATCGAGGGTAAAATTAATGTTTTTTTAGCCGATGGTCTATAGGAAATAACCTCTCTACCCTACAAAGGTAGACGTAAGATCTGCATACATCTTACCCTTCCCAAACTCTACTGTGTGGGATTACACTGGATATGTTGTTGGTAAAACTGAAATTTTTTTATTTGAACATAGACAAATTATGAGCTTTTGATTATTTTTCTTGTGAATATTCACAAATTTCACATAATTATTAAAAGTTCACCGCTTAATTACTAATGTATACTATATTAAGTTTATTTTGTTACTTCATATTTTACGGTAATATAATTTTTATAAATACTGAAATGCAACATATCTTCTACTTGAATGGACCAAATACATACGTTTTTCATTAATTAAAGGTTAATATACTTAGTCATATATTACAAGAATCAAGATAAAATATGCCGATAATATACTTGGTAATAGGGGTGTTCATGGTCCGGTTTGACTCAGCTTTGTATTAAAATCAAACCAAATCAATTAAGTCAATTTTTTTAATATTCAAACCAAACCAAACCATTATAGTATAAATTTTGTTGATTCGGTTTTTGCAGGTTTAGGAATGTATTTTATAATACAAACAATCTTTGAATCAAAGGGTAACTAGATATGACTTTGATCATTATCCATTCAAATCTAAGAATTTTCTTAATTAGTTTATTAACTTTATTCAGATATAGGCCTATGGGCGTGGGATAGGAATTATAGAAACATAACATCTACTTTTCATGATTCCAGTTATCTCCCTAGCCCTTTGATATAACGTGTATGAAATACTGAGAAGAAAATACAGAAGTTAAAAATGAAAACAATAATCAGTAAGACAAAGTAATCAATCAAATCTTTTTTAATTTCAATTGCCATTTTCTTTTCTTTAATTTATTACAAATAAAATGCTAACTTAGTAATTCAGATGACATGTCTTAATAATTAAAATAACAGAGAAATAAAATTAAAAGACACATACAAGACGAAAGAAAGACTAGAGAAGCAATTCATTGAAGCAAAACTTCAAAGACACAAATTACACAAAAACTAACGGTGCACTAAGCTCCCGCTATGCACGGAGTCCGGGGAAGGGTCGGACCACAAGGTATCACAACTTCAAAAACTCAAATTTTCAAGTTTCAAGTTTCAACTTCAAATTCCCCATGTCCATTTATAATAATCACCTTTTTTGTTATTGATCATCTAATATCGATATCAAATTTGCAACATCCATCCGTCGAAAAAAAAAATTGGCATTTTCACATGCTGCACATAAGATCTACACAATGTACAACATCCAGAGACACCTGAAATATTCTGAGTTATATTTTGTACATCAACCTTTGTCCCGTTTCAACCCTTTTCTCTTTCCAAGAGCCATGCTTGCTTGCGCATGCAGGAAGTTCTGTACTTGAGATTGTTGCGATACCTCTATAAGTCAGCCGAACTAAGTTTAACAAATAAACCACGCTTACTCCAGTTCCACAGTCAAGAAACTTAGACCTCAGCGCCGATCTTTAAGTCTGAAAATGTAGTAGTCCTAGTCTCTACAGCTTCAACAGTAGATCCAGGCTCTTCCTTGCCCAACCCAAGGAACGAGCAATTTTGAAATGCATCCAGACTGCTAGCTATGAGGTGGTGCAAGCCATCAATACTATCACCCAGAATTAGGTCTTCACTATGATATCTACATGAAGGTGCGTCCAATTCTAGCGGTTAGGTAAATACACGCCTCAAAGCCGACATACTAAGTGATTGTATACATAACCGATGCCAACACCACTAGTAGCAGAAAGGCAAGCATTAATTATCCTAAACACCTCCATATTCAGAAGTATAAGCAGGACAAGTAAGAAAAGATTTACCCAATATATCTCAGGGAGCCCATTAAGATCCTTTGCAGAACCATCCAAGGCTTGTGCATCGGATTGACACTCATCCACTGGGTCTTCATGAGTAGGTTCATCAGTAAAGGATTCCATATTCCCAGGTAAATCCTGCAAAAGAAAATAAAAATGATGTATATGCTCCATCTCTAACTAGCACAAGTGATACTTGATAAGGTTCTCTTGGACACAAACCTTTATTCGTGCATCCAATACTAGGGAAGATGACTGAGCAATCCGCTGGCAGTTTTCTGCACCAGCATTGCTGGATGAACCCTGTGGTTTGTCACTGAAAGCAACATTTTTCTTAAATGCAAACGCATCACATGTATCTTCAGCATTCCAAATGGAAGATGCTTGAGGTGGAAGAGCCATCTGAGAATCAGCTTTGCTTTGATATTCATATATATGAGCAGCAATCGCTGCATCAAAGGAGTAGCAGCTAAATGGCATCTGCTGGAGAAAATGAGTGTGTCCAGGCAAAGTTGAGTCAATGCAGTCTGTTTCCTCATCATCAGGTGCATCAGAAAGAAAATCTCCAATGCTTATGTTGGTAAGGCTATCTTCCCAACCCCCTGCTGACAAAGCAATGGCCTTGTTTCCCTGCATATCATGCTAATAGGAAGTAGGTAAAATCATTGATATGCAACCCAACATTCTTTTAAAGCAAAAAATACTCCCCCTAACACACACACAACACACAAAAAGAAAAAATAAGCAGAATAAAAGAGGGAGAACCTCAAATGACATTTGCTTAAACTTGACTATCTGATGATAAAACTTCAGTTTCTCCCCAGCAAGTAAAAACATGTTTTACTCTATCATTATCCTGGAAAGTGATAGCTTCACAATCAGACAAACGAGTGCAAATTATGTGACCTGGGATGCTACTTCAAATAGGCAGTTTCTCTCTATGGGAGTCCTTGTCCCCTTTGACATGCTTTACCAGCAGATTTTACTTTGATTCCTACCTTAGACCAAAACCAATGCTAACCATCTCGTTAAAAATTGTACCTAAGATTGTTTCCTTAATAAAGCTATTGCATCATCAAGATAAGACGGTCTTCAACATATCTCACCTAGAGCAAGATCTGAATTCTAGACGAATAGAAATAGCCCGTATAAAGCTGACAAACCCAAGTTTGCTGAAGTTCATCATGTAATAGGATAATTCAGTAAGTTGCAAAAAGGTGAGCTATGACTTTTTTCATCACACAAAAATGTAGGCAATTAAAGCAAACACAAGGATAAGCTGAAAGTAAAAGAGCCAAAAGGAATTCAACTGAATTGCCAGTTCTCTGAGTTTCTATAAAGCAAATCAAGCCAAAATGAGAATGAAACTAAAGAAGAAATACCATCTCAGTTTGTTCCGCTGTGGCTGCATCCCCGTTCTCCCTTCTATACAATGGCAAAGTTTCATCATGATCAGAAGTGTAGGTATTCAGACCCATGCTAGCTTGCAAATTTGACTCGCCAGACAGCTCGATTGAGGAGGATGTCACAGTCATTCTTGGGTTAGAAACTAGTGGTTCTTCAGAAAATCGTACAAGTTTACCATGGGATGATGCTAGTATTTCTGCATTATTTTCTTTTGTTATGTTAATGTTAGTATTTTGCGTAAACGGGGTGGTAGATGACAATGGTTCTTGAGACGTTCCAAGCTCAGCATTTGGAAACCAACCATATCTAAAAGAAGGAAAAATAAATCAGTCCCACGAGGCCACAACTATTGTAGAGATAACTTCTGAAGGACACAAAAAGAAGACGTAAAACGCGGACCTGAGACGGAAAACTGGAGGGCGTCCAATCAGATTATGCACATCTGCCGCACTTTGTGTAGTATCTTTGGTCAATCTCAGGGATTGCACCAGGTTTTCCATCTGTACATGGTAAGGAAAAAGCACCAGTTCTCCAGTTGCTATGCTTGAACTTCCCCATTTACGATTGAGATGTTCCAAAACGGATGACATCTTCTTTCGAATACTTAGAGTGAGTTCCAAGTACGGGTTATGATTATCCTGACACAGAAAGGAAAAGAGAAGTGATAGCAAATAAAGTTTATATCAAATATTGTAACCAGTTAATCACAGAACAGCAAAGAGATTTACATAACCTACCATTTCCAGGGCTCTTCTAGTTCCTTCATCAACAGGAAACAGCTGGAGCTTGAGTTTCATACAACTCTGTAAATTGGTCTCATTTAACAGATTTTGTGATAAAGTCTGCAAAGAATGCACGTCTTTGCCAACATGTTCAAAACCATTTATACCTGCAACTTATTCACATAAAGGATGGGCTAGAAGTTAGATGCATTTGATGGAATCAACAACCCTCAATGGAAACAAGAAAGCTTCAACTAACTACTCACCCTGTGAATTCTGGACCAATCCAACATCTTTATCAATAGTTGCCCGTTCCAAATGCTCGGCAGCATCAGCTACCAATGAAACTCCAGCAATTGCAGCCTTCTCCCACCTTTTATATGCAGCTGTTGATGCAGAACCTGCCACCCAGAGACAATATTCACAAACCACTTATTCCCTAATATATCCAATATGGAGCAATGTATATCTCTAAAATATGCTTTGCGAAAAGATGCAGGGGAAACATAAAAGCCAAGGTTGCAACAATTGCAATTCGTTCATGAGTTTTATAACTAACAAACCTATCCTTCGTCGATGTCTAGCATTTTTCACAGGAGAAGAGTCTGATTTTGCATTGCTTCTGTTGACACCCATACTGACATGGCGTTTTAGAGAAGAGCCTTTTCCAGATCCAAATTTTTGTACATCCTGGTTGTCGAGAAGAACCACTTTAACCGTCCGACTATCAGTAGTTGACACTCTGCCATGACTTGAAAGAGATGCAGCAGCTGTAGAACTACTTTCTCCTTGAGATGGACGCCTTCTTCCATTCTTTTTCCGGTCTTTCAACAGCTGACTCTCCTGTATGACAATATAATGTTTGTTTAGTCCAGCTTAGAATAAAAGAAATCATGCTGAAACGTGGGGCGCTACAAAGGAAACAAAAAAGTTGAAGTTCTTGACTGACCAAAGTCTCGATAAATATTTTAAATCTCCGTGGTTTCAAATGAAGCTTTGAAGCTTTACAGCTATACTTTTCCAGTAAAGACCACCTACAATCGAAGTCAAGGTAGCTATAATATCACAAGTAGCTATTTAACATGTACAAGTGTCAAAAGTAAGCTACATTTTGCTCCATGTTTACATCATAAAGTTTGTAATGAATAGGACAAAGTCACTGGATTACTTCTCCAAACCAGCAAATATTTACTTTCATAGCTGGTTTACTTCACCATGGGAAAGATATACAAGTGTAGCATGCCTCACGCATAATTTCCACAGCAATAATACTACATTTTAAAAGCTTTAAAAAAAACAAAGACTTCATTTCTTACTACACACACCATCCTTACATTTAATGCATGGCATGCTTCTATGTCATAAAAAATGGACAAAAAGATGATCATGCTGCTAACGAAATGGCACAAATATTTCTGCCCAATAATTTCATCAGTTTGAAACCAGGAGAGAGATGAATGACTAGGTAATGGCTCCCACATACCATCGCAACATTGCAGCATTAGTATCCTTGGAATTTTTGGCATCAAGACAAAGTTCCGGACCCAACAACTTGTTCATACGCCTCACAAGACGATAATAATAATGTCTAACCTGCCAAATCAAAGGAATAAAAGTATTCAAAAAAAAGGAAGTAAAAAGCATAGAAGAAAAGATATGTGGATAATTAAATAAATAAATGTCACCATATATACCTGATCCTTGTTTTTACTCTGCACGCGACTAGTAATTTTCTCAAAATTCTGAAAAAGAAAGTGCCACAGCCACAGTAATTATTGATCCCACGAGAAAAACAAAAACAAAAGAGGAAGGCAGCTATATGCCTATATATATACCAAAACAGTGAATTACCTTGCCAACTTGTCGCAGTGCAGAGAAAAAGCGTTCTTCCTCCTGACGTGTCCATGCAGCCCATTGACGTGTCTGTTTTTTGGCTGCATTAGTAATTAATATCCCGGCAACAGAAATGACAAGTTAACCACCCGCAACTAGAGAACGATCAAGTGTAAGACAGCTAAGATAAAGCATATATTTCGATGACATACCTGGCTGCAGTAGCATAACCTGGTCTTGGGAGGATGGTAGCAGCTGTGTCACCGCATGATCATGTGTCAGCACAGACTGCTGTGAAGAAGGATGATCTTTTGAGGGTATCAATGGCAGTGCCGCTGCAGGATGCTGTGTTACACCAGAAACCCCATCCTTGCACATAAAAGTCTCAGGATGGAGGCATGTGTCACGCTCTAAGGAGACTCGTTCCATTTGCATGTTGAAGTCATTCGAAGTACTAGCTTTGCATTCTATTTGCAACTGCAAACACCAGAAGATACTTCTCAAACCTCCAACTGATAAAATGCGCAAATAAAAAGTACCTAGCAAAGCAAATAAAAGACCACTTAACATTCAAACAGAGAAATTTAAGATTGATTAAGCCACTTATAGTCAGACTTGCAGAAAAAGGAAGTAACATCGATCTCTGTATATGTCAAGATACTACTCTGTATAGATCCATGCATTAGCACATGCTCACAATATGACAACTTACTAAAGCCCACCATTATTCCAAAGATGTCCCTTCGAGACCCATTATCCTTGGTATAAGATCAGGTCACTAATTTCAAGGTGCAAAAAGGAAGCGGGAAAAAGGAATAAAAAAGAAAGAAGATGTAAAAGAACTTAATGTTATAACAGTTTCATTATACCTCACGTGCTAAAGCAAGCAGGAATAACTGTGGAGAAAAAAGATCGTTCAACTCATTCTCAAACTATAGTTGTAAGCAAAGATCATATAGAAAACCTTAGAAGGGAATGGTTTCAGTGAATCCTAAGATTCAATAATGGAACTGAAAAGCTAATAAGCTATAGCCGAATTTCAATAAGAAGCGGTTTCGTACAAATTATGGGTGCATTTTTTAATGATAATAAGTCCTGGAAACCATAACCCCCCGCAAGTAGGATACAATATTTTTAGTAACTTAAGAGTTTTAAGAGAACACCACGATATTTAATATGCTAATTGCTAAAGCAACAAATACACAAGTGTCTCCAAGAGATATGAGTGAATGTCATACGGTAGAAAAAATTAAGTTCAGCGAGCCATAATTTGGGTCGAAGTCTGACTCTTAATTCATGTCAACCGAGAAACTGGAAAAGTAACTATAAAGAACCTGAAGCAGCTAAAAGTAATTAGGAAAATGCAATATTATGGAGACCTACAAAAGTTTATCATGCATGAAAAAAGAGTATCAAATGAAAATTACCCACAAGTGAACAGCTTATTTTTCTATTTCATTTGTCCCCATCATACATATTGAATACTACAACAACCTTTCATATGTGTGTCTTAAAATATTCAAGCAAAGGTTTTAAAGAAGTAAATCGAGGGACAACTTGCAAAAAAGTTTAAATCATGTCGGTTCATGACCTAAATTTTATACGTACACATGTGTCCTTATCAAAAAATACATACGTACATATCCGTGCATGCACACATGCGCACATAAAAAGATCTCTAAAGAAGATCAATTAAATTAACATTGCCTTTATTGTGAATAAACACTTGAATGCATAAAGGACTAGAAGGAATAGTAGCAATAAAGTAACTGTCGCGCCCTATTTTGACCCGACCCCCGCGAGCAGGTCAAAGCGGAGCACGGCGTGTTCAGGTGATTTCTGGGTAAAAAGGATTGAGGAGTCGCCACCTAATTATTTTTTACGATGAATTAGGACACCTAAATATTTAAACTAAATGCTGCAATGTAACTCCAATTTTAAGGTCTGCGAAACTAATGAGATTCTAGGTAAGGGTTCTTTATTATCCTAAAGGGAAGGGGTTAGGCATCCTTTAGAATCCGCTAACTTGCGATTATCCGGTCAAACTCAGGTTAATTATTGCTAGGGAAAATGCATGTTTTAAAGGCATAATAGATAAAAAGATGTTTGTAAATATTTAGTAAATGATACATTTTAAAAGGGAAGATACATGTAAAGTTTGGAAAATATGCATTTGTAACAAATGATATAAATTATTTATAATGCCAAAGAAGTGAATTTTTTGGAAAAAGCTTTGAGTTGCAAATTTAAAAAAAAGATAAACTTATTTTGCAATTATTAAAGCAAGTAAAAGATGACAAAAGTTGTTTTGAAAATCTTGAATACGCGTGACGAGCCTAAAATAAATAAACTAGCGAAGAATTTCTAAGTTTGAGTTTAACCGAGCCTACAAGTAAATAAGCTAGCGACGGATTTCAAATCTTAAACTACCCTATGAATTAATCCTAAGTTTGCCTATTCTAAGCGTTTCAATAGTTACATAAGTGCGATAAATAATATTACAATACAAAGCGGGATAAAAGCTGAATTGAAGGAAGAAATAAAATAAAATAAACTCCGAGGAATATCTGTCTTTATTTACTTTAATCCCTGCAAGCTGTCAAGAACAAACGGTTAAAAATAGTTAAATACAAATAACTTCATATCCGTATTCAAAACAGTGAATGTTTTGATCACGGAGGGCTCAGACTTAAATTTTGAAAAGAACATTCCAATCACGTCGTGGTTTGCAAACATATGACTAATGTGGTTTATTTTGATTGCCTCGCCTACTAAACGTGTTGGTCTCTCGGGTGAAATAGAAAAGATCACTATAATCACGTCGTGGTTGCGAATATATAACTTGTTGGTTATTTTAGTCACCTCGCCTACTAAACATGTTGATCTCGGATGAAATAAAAGGTTTAAGTCTTCATCATTGCCCAGAAGTTACATTTCCGTCTTTACAACTATGGAGGCCTCAAAATCGACGGATATTTTTCATCGGCCGGTGTAGTATCGTGTTCAAATCAAAGCAAAATTTTAAAATAAGGCAACAAAACGAAGCGGGAGGCGATAATCGAAAGCGAGAAAAACGAGAGAGACAAATTCCGAAAAGACGCGGTGTTTAGTTTAAAACAAGAAAAACATTAAATATCCGTTGCATGGATGTTTAAAGCGATGCTTGATAAGATAAGCGATCGAAGCGATAGCGATGATAGCGATAGCGGTAGCGGTAGCGGTAGCGATAGCGATAGCGATAGCGAGGCGATAGCGGTAGCGGTAGCGGTAGCGATAGCGATAGCGTAAGCAAAAAAACAGAGGTAATTTCCGAAAAGACGTGACGTTTAGTTTAAAAACGATAAAACGAAAATATCCGTTGCACGGATACTTAAAACATAGAACGAAAAACAGAGAAACGAGAGCGCGGCCTCGAATTTAATTTCATCGGCCAATGTGGTATTTGGTTTAAAACAAGTAAAATAATAAAACATAGAAACTACAAAAAAAGCACGGCCTCGAATTCAATTTCATCGGCCTAATTATTCTAAATATCCTAACAATCACACAAGCATTGAATAATTATTACAGACCCAGATAAAAATAACGAAAATAAAGAATGACAATGGAAGGGAACTAAAGCGGATGACGATGTCATCTCGCCCTATTTGTTTGGGAATCCCGAGGCCGAAGAATGCAAGGAATGTGGATGCGGGTCTTAAATTTAGATAAAGTCATGATGAGTCTCATAATGAGACCCCGATGCATTTCATGTAAATAAAAAGAAAAAGAAAAGGATTAGTAGACGGAACGAAAGATATAAACACATGAATATTCCTAATATATATACACGAAATATACAACATTAAATGTACATAGGAATGAATACTCATGGCCGTATATTTTCAGAGAATATAGAATTGAATATTTTCAGGAATTGAATATTTCACTGAAAATTGATAAGTTACAAATTTAATATGATGCCCCAATTACCAAAATTGAATATAGAAAAAGCCTAAAAACTGCATCTTCGAATTTCTATGAACCACATACAAGTTCCTTATGAAAAATGTACTATATAACACCGTACCTACAGTAATCAACAACGAATAATCAAATTAAAGCTCTTAAACTAAATAATAATCAAATAAAACACGAAAAAATCGAGAAAAATAGCGAAATTCAGGTCGGTTACGGAGTAACAAGGAGTTAAACAGTTACCGGAAATCACCGAAGAAGTTCGTCACCGTCGCGAATGTATCGATTGGTTAGAGAGAGAAAGGAAATTGAAAAGGGAAGGAATAAAGAGGAAAATTTGACTTTAGGCTACTAATTTATCAAACCTCCAAATTCAATTTTAACATCTACCTACATCTACATGTGCAAAGCGGCAAATTTGTCATTTAACTTCATGTTATTTCCTTAGGATCGAAAAACAATATTTACTTGGTCTTTATTATTTTTATTCAAAAAGAATGTTACTTATTAAATTAATAAAAAATTTATTTTATTTTTTCAGATTTATTCTTATTAAGTATCAAAATCATTGGCTCAAGCTAAGGGTGGCCAGTGGGCCGGGCTCGGGTCTGGAGGGGTCGGGGTCGGCGGGGTCGGGTCTGGCGGGACTTGCTCCAGTCCTGTCCCGATCCCGATCCCGTCGGTATCGGGTCGGGCAGGGTCGGGCCGGGGTCAGGCTCGGGGCGGGGTACGGCGGGTTTTCATTTTTTTATTTTTTTTAAATAACATATGTATAAAAAAAACTCAATAAACAAAACAAGATAGTGTAATAAAAACATCCCAAGGCTGTTTTTGTGCCTCTTATATTATTTAATAGACATATGATTTTTTTGTAATACAAATACAATTGTCTAAAATCTAAATTGCAACTTTGTGGTGTTGTCCAAAAGTTGCAAATTACATAATAAAATTGCAATTAAAAAAATTACATTCTCAAAAAAATCTGTTCTAATTGCTTGATGATTTCTTGTGGTTCTTTGGTTGGAATTGATATTTGTTGGTCAAATTGATCCACGTCGCTTCCACTACCTTCGGTTAAGATTTCGTTGTAGTTTTCATCATCTTCTTCGTTGATCTCCGGTTGACCGCACCTTCTCCGCTCCGCTCGTATCCAATCTTTGAATAATACTGCAATTTCCAAGTTGTCTCCGGCTAATGAGTGTCTGTGGTCTCCTATTTGATATCTGCCTACAGAAAAAGCATTTTCAGACGCAGTTGATGACGCTTGAATGTTCAAAACATCTCGAGCCATCAATGAAAGTGTCGGAAAGGTCTTCTCATTCCCCCCGGTATTTCACAAGTCTTCGTGTCCATCTTCATTGATAACTTCTTGATACGGTACGAACCCCGCAAAACAAAAATATCCAACTCGCTAATTTGGTTAGTAGTAGAGGTACGGCCGCACATTCTATTTCGAGGCTTTCAATACTAGCCGAAAGAAACAAAGCATGTCTTTTGTGAGGTTGTGTTGAAGATGAAGAAGATGGTATGGAAGCCGGTAAGTTACTAGCATTTTCTTGTTGATAAAATCTATATATATTTTTGCATTGGTGTTCTACGCTATTCAACACTTCTTCTTTAGTTTGTTCAATAGGTGGTGGGTGATTTAGATTTTTGGGACTTGGAGGTGGTAGTACTTCTATACAATCGTAAACAGTTTCAATTAGTGATTTAGTACCGTCTATTTTAATAGTATGATTTAATACAGAACCAATAATATAAATAGAGGGAATAGGAATAAAATATTTTTTTTATTTTGACAAATATTTTTTTAATATCTGCCTTATAAGCTGGTTTTTTCATATATTCACTAAGTAATAAAAATATTAGAGTTATATAAAATAACATAGTTGAAATAGTAGGATAATATATACCGGAAAATTCTTTTGTTGCTTGAAAAAATTTCTCTAAAAATACAATAAGTTCGGAAATTTTTACTCAATCACTATCTAAAATCATATCAGCTAGCTTTTTATTATGAGAGTTGAAAAATAAAGTTATAGGTAATTTATAGTCATAAGCAACAAGTAGTTGCTCGTATAAAGAATTCCACCTAGTGGATACTTCTTGTGGAATTTTTCTATAAGGTAGTCCACAATCGTGACAAGTTTTTTTATATTCTTTTCTACGTTGTACTTTATTACTTTAAAAAATAAAATTTATAGCAAATTGTATTTTACTAAGAATGTCTTCAAAAAGTGATAGACCATCCTTTACAATTAAGTTATATATATGGCACGCGCATTTTATATGAAAATGGTCTGGAAAAGATGGAGTTAAACTATTTTTTAACACTGTAATTGCGTAATTGTTATTAGAAGCGTTATCTAATGTAATAGTCATAATTTTATCAGTAATTCCGTAATAATCGCACACTTGATAAATATTTTCTGCAATAAAAGTACCAGTGTGCCTATCATCTATATATCTATACGCTAAAATACGTTTTTGCATAGACCATTTATAATCTATCCAATGACAAGTTACAGTTAAATAATCATGGCCGTTAGTACTACGACCTATATCAGACGTGATATATACTTTGCCATTAAAATGATATAATGAAAAACGTAAATATTGTTGATATTCATGCGCGAATTTAAATACATCTCTCTTAACAGTTGATCTAGGAAAACCGTTAAAAGCGGGATTATATATATCTCTAATGTAATGAATAAAACCGGGAGATGAAGGAAATGAAAAAGGCAAACCCTCCACAAAGAACTAATTTTGATATTGCTTCCCTATCTCTATGTTTATTGTATTTAGAGCCTACAATTTCCCCCGTCATAGGGTTAATTTGACCATGTACTTGGTCCGGGACGATGTCATCGGTATGTGAACCTTGTCCCGATGGAGCGGGCGTTTGCGCACCCGGTTTTGAAGCCTGGTATTGGGCATACCTAGCCGGATGAGCACTTACTACGTGTCTAATTAAACCCCCCGTCCCACCGTGACCTTTTTCAGTTTTAAATTTTAAAACATTTTTACAAATTTTACATATGGCTACTTGATTCTCTACGTCCCTATCAAAAAATGTCCATGCATCGATTTTAATGGTCGTTTTGCTGGACCTCGTCTCATACTAGGAGGAATAGGAGGTATTTCAGTTGAAGGTGCACTAGTGGGTGTGTTGTCATCAACATTAGTGGGTATATCATCTAGATCATCGTCTAAATTAGAGTCTTCTTGAGTTCCAGAAAATAGTTGCTGGTCTAAATCTAATGGTATTGTAGGAAAATGTTGATTATCAACAAAACTATCCTGTGTAGGAATAAGATGACTAGAAGAAGTACCCTTGCCCTGGTTGCCTTTACTAGAAGAAGCACCTTACCCTTACCCTTAAACATACCTTTTAATCCTTCCATTTTAATTATGATAATAAATAATTAAAGATAATAAAATTAAGTGCGCTAAATAAAATAAACAGACAATAATAATTTAATGAAGGAACGAATGTACCAAACACCGACGTAACGTCGACGTGTAATCGAGAGGTTGAAAACGATGGAAGATCCTCAAGCTAGTTGCCAACTTCACTCCCAATTCCCAAATGAATAAATAAAATTGAATATTTAGCAAACAATGTAGACTTGTAGAGAGATATATTGAGAAATTAGAGAGATTGTAGGAAGATTTGTGAGAAAGATGAAGAGAAAATGAGTTATTTATAGTTGGAAAATTGGGTTAAAGTGTAAATATAATAACTTATGGGTTAAAAATAAATATTAAGGGGTAGGGGGGTTGGGGGAGGGGGGCCTAAAATGGCCGTTGGCCAACGGCCATAATCTAAAATGGTCGTTGGTGCAACTGTCATATTTGCAAAGGGGGGAAAGGGCGGGGTCGGGGTCGGGCTCGGGACGGTCTCGGGGCGGGGTCGGGGTCGGGCTCGGGACGGTCTCGGGGCGGGGTCGGGTCGGACGGGCCTGGGGCGGGCTCGGGTCTGGCGGGACGAGACATCGTCCCGTCCCGAGTTCGAGTCCCGCCCCCGTCATTTTTATTTTTTTTAGCGGGACCGGGGCGGGCTCGGGACGGGGGTCGGGTCGGGGTCGGGCCGTCCCGGCCCACTGGCCAGCCCTAGTTCAAGCTATGAAAATAGTCTCTTGCAGAAATATGAAGTAAATCTGCGTACAATAGACCCTTGTGGTCCGGCTTTTTTCCGAGCCCCGTGCATAGCGGGAGATTAATGTAACACTCTGCCCTTTTTTATCCTTATTAAGTGTCAGGTGATCAAATTTCAATATATATTTAATTAAGAATATTTTAGTTAAATTACCTATTTTTACTTAGGAATTAAATATTTTCTTAATGAATGTTCAAATGACTAAGTGGATATTCTTTTTAATTCGAAATGAGTAATAATGTAAAAGGTTAAATCTCAATGAATCTAAATTAGTTAATAGTATCACATTTTAATGACTCCACATTATAAGTTTTTACTGAATATGTTATTGTTATTGTTATTGTTGTATTACAGTTTAATGACTTTACATATATTGAAAATGTGACAGTAAGAAAATGGAAGATAAAAGGGATTATGGCCCTAATTTTATTTGGAATATTAGATTAGATTATTTATCATTTTGAAATGGAAGTTTATTAATTTAGTATGTCAATCCCGTAAAGGGTTCAATTCAGTGGATAGTGGTCATAAGATCACTGCAAATTTAATTTTACGTTAATATTATCACATTTTAGTAATTACACGTATATTGATTGCTATTCTCAATTTGACTATAGGTTTTTCTCTACAGCTGATCTTTCTCAATAAATTCATATTTTTCTCTCAAAAAAGCGAGCTTATTCAATAAATATTGATTTGGCTTTGTTCACTTTCATTTTATTAGCAATAAGGTTTTTGGCTTTTTTGTAGCTCTTTATGAACAGGCCTATGTACTTTTTCTATGTGTAAGGTTTTAACATCCTCCTCTTAACCTCCCGGCGGAGGACGTATAGAGTATTGACGAAGATGCTTGAGACTGAACACATCTCTCTTTATTTAATAGGGCTTAGGACTATAATTAAAAAAAATAGAAGATGAAAGGAGTTATGACTTATGACCCCAATTTTTGTTTGGAATATTAGATTATTTACCATTTACAACAAACAAAATAGGTATACTTTTAAGCCTAAGACCAATTAAGTTATAATATCTTCAACATTGGCCTAGGTTTAAATACCATTGAATTTTCATTTTTGTAATATTTAAAATTTAGGCATTTATTTTTCTGTTTTTGTTTACTTCTCCCGCATGTAAAAAAAAAAAGTTTATAACGAAGTTAATGACGCATTAAAATCAAGTCAAATAAAGATTATGAAAAACACAAATGTTTTGATGTTTTTACTTCAACAAATTAAACGATATTAAAAAAAAACAAAAAAAAAAACACGTCCAACAACATAAATGCCCTCTCACCACAAAAGAAATGTAAAAAAATTGAACAAATTAGGTCGAAGATTCCTACCTTGCTTTATGGTTCGAGATACCAAAAAAGATTTGAGATTAAATACTTGAAAGATTTGGAAAGATAAAAAGAGACAAATAATATCAATCATAAAATTTAATAATTCGTAATCTTTTTTTCAGAGTCTAAAAGATAATACAAACATAATGAAAGGATAAATCTTATGTCCACTAAACTAAAAATAAGCATGAGACTTGATAAATAATAAGCTTGAATATCAAAATTTACATAACTTACTTGAATCAGATTTTCAAACAATGAGATATCAATGAGCCATATAGAATAATTAAATTAAGACATTCGTCGTTGCATAATTATTTGATTCTGTTGGAATACAATTGTGATAGAGAACGGGAAATAAGTAACAATTACAATAGTAAAAAAGATAAACAAACTATTACAATAGAACTGGAAATCAAAATCTTACAAACTGCTTGTGTGATTTGCTAAGTCGAGTGATGGCACTATGTCTTTAAGACAAGATTGCCCCGTATATCTCATTTCACGGTGTTGAGCAATAGTCTCCCGAGATACAATAGCAACTTTAACAAGTGAACAAAGGAAAATCAAGTGTTACTCTTGAAGAACTTTGAGTATAGTAACTTTGCTAGAGAGGAAGAAGATGAATTCAGAAAATCTAGAGTATTTTTTAAGTGTTGAGTGTTGTGTTCAATTGAGCCTAAGGCTTCAATTTATAGTGTAAGTAGAAGACCCCTCAACTAGCCAACTAATGGCCTTCAATAGCCATAATGGCACTTGATTGAGGGGTTACATTCAACCAAATAATGGTTGAATTCATGTGCCAAGTAATGGAGAATCAATGCTCCAAAACCAGCCCAAACGTCAGATTTTTCCAACTTCCCGTCGCAGCATTCTGCCTCCGAAGCGTCGCGGCGCTGTGAATTAGCGCCTCGGCTCCAGTGACTGGCCAGCCAATTTGCGCCGCGGCGCTGCTTGGGAGGCGCCGCGGCTCCGACGGTGTGGCGTCGCGGCCCTTCACGGCTCCGCGGCGATTTCTGACTCGTTTCATTTTACACTTTGTACACTTCTTCCTTCTTTTACCAACATGGAATACTTTATCATTTGGCCAATAACCGTCCATAATTCTATGTCTCAAACGTATTACATACGTACCAATATCTCTTTCACCAATAAAATTTGCGATACTTGGCACTACGTGTGCACGTGTGTGGAAACGACGTTTCCGACGTGCGGGACCAATTGTTCGAGTCATAAATTAATGGGATATACTTATTTCCACATTTAGTAAATTTCCAACAATCCCCTCTTGAAAGAGATTTTGGCGCACACACATGGTGCCTTTTCTAACAATCTTTCAGCGGACCGATATTGCATCTGGATAGGTAGCATATGCTTTGAACCTTCCATAGTTGAATACCATCGGACTTACTTACTGCGCGGTGAACGTGATGTCTTGAATCGTCAGTATTTAGTATAAGTCAAGTCAACGGTACCAAAACAACAACTTCATCTACTTAGTTCTTCGTAATGTTTTGTCCGTTGTGGTCGTGGACACTTCTTAGATTCTTAAGTGCGTTCATTTGAGGCGGCCAGTCCTCGCACTTAAATAGGTGGTCTCCTATAAGGTATCGTGCAATACCCCACTTTACAAGTGTTAGGAACCATTTAAAAAATTCCTAAACCTAACCTCAACCGGTGAGGACCATTAAAGGTTTTGGAAACTTAACGTTCACCCACACTGCAGATAGCACTTATAGTCTATCGCGGGAACAACTTTGGATTTGGTGTTTCTTTACAGAAATTACTATCTGAAGTGCGCATGCTTCCACCGAAGCGATCAACTGAACCTTTACAGCTTAGTTTTCTCATTGAACCTAATTCCTGGGATCTCCAATCAGTAAGGTTGGGTTACCACCGTATTGGTCCTTATACCTTGGGTTTTAAGCCCATTCCCCTAGACAGGTAGATCATCTGATCTTTGGGTAAGCCCTTTGTCAGCGGGTCTGCTATGTTATTCTTTGACTTTATGTAATCAATGGATATTATAACAGTGGTGATCAGCTGCCTAACGGTCTTATGCCTCCGTCGAATATGATGAGACTTGCCGTTGTACATCGCATTATATGCCCTTCCTAGAGCCGACTGGATGTCGCAGTGGATCATTACAGAAGGTACGGGTTTGTTCCAGCACGGAACATCCTCTAAGAAGTCGTGAAGCCACTCAGCTTCTTCTTCAGCTTTGTCTAAAGCGATAAACTCTGATTCCATCGTGGATCGGGCGATGCAAGTTTGCTTAGAGGATTTCCAAGACACAACCCCACCACCAATTGTAAATACATACCCACTGGTGGACTTAGTGTTCTCTATGTCAGATATTCAGTTTGCATCACTGTACCCCTCTAGTACAATTGGATACCTCGAATAGTGCAACCCATAAGTTAGCGTGTATTTCAGGTATTGTAATACCCGATTCAACGCCTTCCAGTGATCATCACTCGGATTAAGGGTAAACCTATCCAACTTGTTGACTGCATAAGCAATATCAAGTCGGGTGCAGTTTATTATGTACATCAAACTACCGATCACATGTGCATATTGCTCCTGGCATATGGGTGCACCACGATTTTTATCAAGCTTTTGATTTCTATCCATTGGTGACTTTATAGGCGAACTGTCATACATCTCGAACTTTCTCAAAACGTCCTCGATGTAGTGAGACTGAGATAAGACCAGTCCGTCAGACGTCTTAGAGATTTTTATCCCTAAGATGACATATGCGATACTCATGTCCTTCATGACGAAGCATTGTTTCAACATGTTCTTAGTCTCTAGAATTATGCTAGGACTGCTCCATGTGATCAACATGTCATCTACATACATGCATATCATAACAAACGAGTCAGAGTTATCTTTCATGTAGACACATTTGTTACACTCATTAATGGCGAAACCCTTCGATAGTAGAGAAATATCAATTTTTTGTGCCATTGCTTCGGAGCTTGTTTCAGCCCGTATAGAGATTTGACAAGCCGACAGACTTTCTTCTCTTGCCCTTGAACCACATACCCCTCGGGTTGGTCCATATAAATTTATTCTTCCAAATCACCATTTAGGAAGGCTGTCTTGATATCCATTTGATGTATCTCAAGGTCACGCAATGCTGCGATCGCAATGAATACTCGTATGGACGTCATTCTAGACACCGGGGAGTACGTGTCAAAGTAGTCAAGGCCTTCTTTTTGTCGATAGCCCTTGACTACCAACCTGACCTTGTACTTATCTATATACCTATCTGCTTTATACTTCCGTTTAAGTATCCACTTACAACCCAACGATTTATTTACCGGAGGAAGATCAACCAACTCCCAAGTATGGTTATGCAGAATGCAACCTATTTCACTCTCAATAGCTTCTTTCCAGAACGATGTCTCTGGAGTTGACAATGCTTCAACAATTGTCCTTGGTTCATCATCAACCATATAAGCTACAAAGTCAGGACCGAAAGATTCATCCTTCCTGACCCTTTTTATTCGCCATAGTTCCATCTCTGGAATCTCCAAGTTTTGAGAATCTGGAACACTATATTCCGGATATTCAGTGACTTCGAGATCCACTAGATCTAAACCATCTAGATCAAGGCCGTCAACGACTCCCGATTCCTGAGAGCTTTGTTCATAACTTCGTTTGCGAGAGGTTATATCTTTTTCCTTTCTAGGAAATGTATCTTCAAAGAATTGAGCATTCCTTGATTCCAAGATTGTACCCCGTGGATATCTGAAATATCTGACTTATGCACTAAGAAGAGATAAGCACTACTGATATTTGCATATCCGATAAAATATGCAATCTGCACTCACATAACTCTCTGTCTTCTAGTACTACTAAAATATAAATATAATAACTACATAGTAAATTAAATAAAAAACACAAGAAAATAAAAAATATCAAACAAAAAAATATATATTAATAAAAGTTATGACGGAATGATAAATACTTTTGCTAGTAGCTTTTGATTCGAGCCTTGAATATATAATCGCAATATATATCGTTTTACCCTAATATGAAATTTTACACGAATTCGGATTTAATTAACCACATGATGAGATATCATATTACAATAAAAATTAAATAAATTATCCCCTGAGTTATGACAAAAGAATCAAATATTTTTCAATAATAAGATAAACACTACGTTTGTTTCGAAAATAAAAAAAATCGAATATTTTTTTGAAAAATTATGAAAATATATTTGCTACCTTCTTGAAAAGAGATACTAGGGGCTTTGGGAGTGAACGTTAAGGGCTCCTTGGTTGGGAAATAAGTTATTCGGGGGCTAGGGCTCCTCATTGATTCAACTCTTCATATATAGAGTTGTTCAAAACAGTGTACAAAGTTTCCCACCTTTTGCTTTGCAAAGTTATTAGGCATTAACAAGAGTGTTGGAACAAATCTTGAAACATGCCTTCAATGTCTGCTAATAATTTTTCAAGAAACACTTATCACCATCAAACTAAAGGGGACTTTTTTGCCAGGTATTTCTTTTTTACTTTTTAGCATACCCCATTTGTTTAATTTAGTTTTATATCTTGTTGGTTCAATCCAAGAAGCTAAAATTATGTTAAAAGGTTTGAATTTTTTGCTAGGTTTCTATTTTTAGCATACCCCATTTGTTTAATTTACTCTTATTCTTTGTTGGTTTAATCCCAGAAGCTAAAAAATACTTCCTTTTGTGGGTGTATAGCTATGTATATGCACTTGTTTATGTTCAAAAGTTTGATCCTTTTTGCCAGGTTTCTACTTTTTAGCATACCCAGTTGTTTAATTACTTTTATCCCTTGTTTTTGAGCTGAGGGTCTATGGTAAACAAACTATCTGCCCCACAAAGGCTACCCTCCCAGACACTATTGGATTACATTGAGTATGTTGTTGTTGCTTTTATCCCTTGTTGGTTCAATTCAAGAAGCTAAATGCTTCCCTTTTGTGGGTATTTAACTATGTATATGCACACGTTTATGTTCAAAGGTTTGATCTTTTTTGCCAGGTTTCTACTTTTTTAGCATACCCTTTTGTTTAATTTACTTTTATATCTTGTTGTTTCAATCCAAGAAGCTAAAAAAATGCTTCCTTTTGTGGGTATTTAACTATGTATATGTTCAAAGGTTTGATCTTTTTTGTCAGGTTTCTATTTTTAGCATACCCCATTTGTTTAATTTAGTTTTATCTCTTGTTGGTTCAATCCAAGAAGCTAAAATTATGTTCAAAGGTTTGATCTTTTTTGCTAGGTTTCTATTTTTAGCATACCCCATTTGTTTAATTTAGTTTTATCCCTTGTTGGTTCATTCCAAGAAGCTAAATGTTTCCTTTTTGTGGCTGTTTAACTATGTATATGCTCATGTTTATAGCTTTAAATTTCTTGTTCTTGTGTCGAGCGTCTACCGGAAACAACCTCTCCCTCCCAAGGTAGGGGTAAGGTCTGCCTACACTCTACCCTCCCCAGACCCCACTTGTGTGATTACACTGATTATGTTGTTGTTGTACTTTTATACCTCGTTGTTCAATCCAAGAAGCTAAAAATGCTTCCTTTTGTGGGTATATAACTATGTATGCACATGTTTATGTTCAAAGGTTTGATCTTTTTTGCGGGGTTTCTACTTTTTAGCATACCCATTTGTTTAATTTAGGTTTATCCCTTGTTGGTTCAATCCAAGAAGCTAAAAAATGCTTCCTTTTGTGGGTATTTAACTATGTATATGCACGCCTTTATGTTCAAAGGTTTGATGTTTTTGCAGGAAGCAAAAGATTGAGCAACAGAGAAAAAATTTACCAATTGCTGCAGGTATTGTTTTGGTTATTTAATTTGAACCGCTTAGTCTAATATCTGCTCCTTTTATTTTTGCTTCTTTTTTCCCATCCTGTTCTTAGTATTTACTGTGAGCTGTTTTTAAGTTTACTGATTGTTTTACCACGATTATTTCGTTTTCATCTGTTCTAGGTTTTTTGTTTGCTGTATTCTGTAGATTTTAATCTTACCCGTGTTATTTGATTGACTCTAGTTGAAAGGAGACTCGTGGAGGAGGTACGGAACAATGACACTCTGATAATTGTTGGAGAAACTGGAAGTGGAAAGACGACTCGTAAGTACTTTGCTACACGTCCTTTGAGTACTTTAAATAATACTTCAATGATGGTGGTCATTTTTTTCTTTGGTAAGATGGTGGTCAATTATGATGTTTCATAGTGTCAGTTCTAAGGCCTTCCACACCTTCAGTTAGTAAAAAGGATAAACGATTTATGCGTATTGCATCTTTCTTCTTTATCTGTTTGTTTGTGGGTTGAATTATATGTGGTTTATCAGTCTTTACTAGGTGTATAAAGGTGTTTTCTGTCTGTTTGTGCAAGTCAAGCATTATAGAACTGGTGAAATTTTGTTAACAAAGTTAGCTGGGCACTATAAACTTTTACTTTCCAAAATTGCAAGCTGAGGTTGAATCCAACCCTCTATTGTTTTTCATGTTTGCTTTTTGTTTTTTCGATAACCGTGGTGTTCGGGCCAGCTTGCGTGCACCTTGACTAATTCCACGGGATACTTGCTACCTCCCACTAGCAACAGGTACCAGGTAACTTTGTCCACCAAAACTTACAAAGATGAAAAGAAATTACGTATTGTTTTTGCCTCCGCTGGAATTTGAACGTGAGACCTCATGGTTCTTCTCCCACTTCATTGACCACTAGGCCACACCCTTGGGTGCCTCATGTTTGCTTATTCTTTTGTTTTCGACTCTTGTTAGAAGAACTGGGGCATTTCTCACCTTTTGGTTGATGAGTGTGTTTGAGGATGAGGGATATGCGAGGATTGCAATAAGAAGGATGATGAATTAGGACGGGAGACCATACTCTCAAGAAAGTTTCAGTTAAATCCAATTTACCCTCACTAACTTGGTCTAGCCATAAACTGAGGAACTTTTTTTTTTTGGTTTCTCACTCAGTGTTTGGTACCTGCATTGGGGCCTCCACTAATCCGGATTTGCGACGCGTAATGCCCATTTATGAGGGAAGCGCTCCTTAACAGGATCTTTTCCATACACAGGGCTCACCGGTTAAAGGGTGAAGGGATCCTATCCATCCCACCACAACCCTTGTTGGTGCCACAAACTGGGAAACTTTTGTGGTGGTTAGTGAACATTTGTAATTGGTCATAACTGCTTGAGTTGTGCATGTGAAAGTATTGGCTGAATTGTCGTCAGACAGCTCACTCTGTTTTGTCGGTTCGATATTTTGAGTGTGCCCTAATTATACATCCTGATAATGGTAATCAATTTATATGTATTGTCCTATGAATTCTTAGATTATTCTTGGATACTCTCTCTCAATTAGAACTGCCTAAGTAACAAAATGTGCTATTCATTCTATATAAATAAATACACCAGAATAGATCAGTTATGGAAGATATTCATCAGTCTGAGGAAGATCAGGTGGGTGAAACCAGGAAGTGTTAGAGGAGTTCTTAGATGCTGGAAGAGAGATGGCAATGCTGCAAGAAAGGAAGAGAGATGGAAGATTGCCCCAGCATGCATTTGGTGGACAATATGGAAAGAAAGAAATCAGAGATGTTTTGAGGGCAAACAAAGTGACCTACAGAAGTTTAAAATGAATTGTTTAGCTCTGTATTATTTTTGGTGTAAACAAGAAGTTTTAGGTCAAACTGAAGATATTTTTGATGTTTTAGATTACTTGTAAGAAAGAATAGGAGTCTCAAGCTGTAAGCTGTAACATTTTGAAAGGGGGACTACACTTTTTGATGTAGTATACCTGTGGATATATAGTTAACTGTTATCATTCTCAAAAAGAATAAATAAATACAGCAGAATACTCTAAAAAATGTGTCTTTTGTAACATCAGATACAAATAGGTATGTGTTGCATGGTTTAGCTTCCATATTGACATTCTTTAGGTTTATCCTATTGTGGCCTATGTTTTTGCAGAAATACCTCAGTATCTTTTTAAAGGAGGATTTTGCCGTGATGGTGGTATCATTGGGATAACTCAACCTAGACGTGTGGCTGCTATCACTGTTGCTAAACGTGTTGCTGAGGAATGTGGAGTTCCGTTGGGTCAAGAAGTTGGATATGCTATTAGATTTGAAGATGTAACTTCTGGCCAAACAAAGATCAAATATATGACAGATGGTTTGCTTCTGAGGTAATAAGGAATAAAAAGGTTTGATGCATAACATGTATGATAGCCTGTTTGGCCAAGCTTCTGGGAAGCCAATTTTTTTTTTTTAATAAAAAAAGTGCTTATTTTATAAAGTTGAGTTGTTTGGCCAAGCTTTTAAGGAAAATATAAGTGCTTTTGACTAGTAGTAGAAGTTGTCTTTCAGAAGCTAAAAAAGTAACTTTTCCCCGAAAGCACTTTTGGAACATTGGTCAAGTGCAAGATACTGCTCTAATATTGATAGAAGTGCTTTTCAAATTGATTATCCAAACACAAAGTGCTATTCTCCAAAAGTACTTTTGACAAAAAACACTTTCAAAGAAAGCAGATTTTGGAAGTTTGGCCAAACAGGCTATGAGTCTCGCTTTTCTGGAAGCAAAAAAAGAGAGTAATATACCCATGACTATGGACTCAATTGTTGCATATACGGGGCATGTGTGGAGAGATTGTTCATGTTCCACGTAGAGTTTACTTCACATCACATGATAGAGCTATTTATGATTATCTAAATTCTAAAGCTGTATCTGGAAAAAACAATTTACAAATGGTGAATGACATGTCACTATTACAGGGAAGCATTATTGGATCCATACCTCTCCAAGTATTCTGTTATTATTGTTGATGAGGCGCACGAGCGGACAATCCACACTGATGTATTGCTTGGCTTGTTAAAGAATGTACATAAAGCAAGGTCAAAATCTATTAATGGAGTGGCAAATACTGAACATAATAATAATTTAAATAACGGGCATGCCTTGGAGGAAAGGATTGACAATCAGAATGATGGTATTTTGAAGGCATGTCAAGCGAAAAAGTACAGCCCATTGAAATTGATCATTATGTCAGCCAGTTTGGATGCACGAGTTTTCTCAGAGTACTTTGGTGGTGCAAGAGCTGTTCATGTTCAGGGACGACAGTTTCCTGTCGATATATTCTACACACATAAGCCTGAGACAGATTGCATAGATGCAGCTTTGATTACTATATTTCAGGTCTTTTACATTAATCTTGTTGCTCCGCAAATTAGAGTTTGAATTGATTGACAGTGTCATTAAATTTTCAGAAAGGCACAGTAGCTTTGTGCCTTTATTGTTATTTTTTCGAGAAAATGACAAAAATTGTCCCTTATGTTTCGGAGTAGGTTCAAAATTGTCCCTACATTATGCTCTGAACAGTTTTGGTCCTTTAAGTTTGCCAAAAGTTAACGCTTTTGGTCTCTGTCAAATATTTGACAACTTCCTCTGGTAGATTTGTCGGGAATTGTCCCGCTAAATTCTTTTTTCCCACTGTTTCCGTCAAATCTAACCGACAGAGCTTGTTAAATATTTGATGGAGAACAATAAGTGTTAATTGTTGGCAAACTTAAAGGACCAAAACTGTTTGGAGCATACTTTAGGCACTGTTTTAAACCTACTCCCAAACATAAGGGACCATTTTTGTCATTTTCTCTTCCTTTCTCATACTATCTTATTTATCAGCTCATAGCTTGATTTGTTTCCATAGCTAAGTTCAATGTTTCACGTAGCATTGGGGGGGGGGGGGGGGGTTCAATTAGTCAAATATATAGGTTGTGATGTTGCTGAATGTCTTAATTTTCTGTTCATTTCTTTCGAACTTGTTTTGCTAGATACATCTAGAGGAGGGCCCCGGTGATATACTTGTATTCCTTACTGGTCAAGAAGAGATTGAATCCGTTGAGAGGCTTATCCATGAACGCCTCCGACAATTACCCGAAGGCAGTAGGAAGCTCTTAACTTTTCCCATATTCTCATCACTTCCCTCTGAGAAGCAAATGAAAGTTTTCATGCCTTCACCAGCTGGATATCGTAAGGTTGATTTGTTTCTTCGAATAAGCTTATTTTTTTAATTTTGAGATGGATTCAGTTTTTTTGTCTATGTCTCGGGTTGCATTTAGGTCTTGTGTGTAAAAACACGACTTAAATGAACTTCTTTCATTGAATTGTTCAAAAGATAATTTAATAAGTATTTGCTCTGAGTTGGCAAGCTATGTCCATTAAAACCAGATTTTTAATTCTTTCATTTGTTGTTTAGGTGATACTGGCAACAAATATTGCTGAGACATCGGTGACAATACCTGGAATTAAGTATGTTGTTGATCCTGGACTGGTGAAAGCACGAACGTATGATCCTAAGATGGGAGTTGATTCATTGATCATTGTCACAACATCTAAAGCTCAAGCTCTGCAAAGGAGGTAGGGTGTTTGCAAATGCATTTATATCTCAATGCACATTGACTAATACCTTGTTTGGTCAAGCTTTTCCAAGGCCAAAAGTTATTTCTTTTCTTCAAAATTGAGGTGTTTGGCCAAGCTTTTTAGGAGAAGAAAAAGTGCTTTTTGAGTAGAAGCATAAGCAAAAGCTGTTTTTGCGAAGCTGAAAAATGTAGCTTCTCCCCAAAAGTATTTTTTGGAAAACACTTCTGAGAAAATACACTCGGAAGCACTTTTTAAAAGCTTGGCCAAACACTAATTGCTGCTCAAATGTGCTTTTTAAATGGATTAGCCAAACACAAGCTGCTTCTGACCAAAAGTACTTGGCCAAACAAGTTATAAATCTCAATACACATTGACTAAATCACCTTCTTTCCTCTACTAACTTTATTCAGAAGCACTTTTTGTCCAACTTTTTATTAAATATGGTGGTGGTTTGAGCTTTGAACCATAATTCCCTTTGTTCTTTGCGTAGTTAAAGGAAGTGCGTATACCAATAAGACCTCTCTTGTGTGTCATATTCGTATTTGACATAATGGGATAGGCTAAGGATATGTACCGCAATGTATTTATGTGTCGAAGATTTTTACATCTTTGTTCTGAATATACCATTTAGGTACAGATATCCTTCAAAGGGCCAACATAATCTTGATGATATCAACATAGGAAATAGGAGGATTGTAATTGTAAGCATATTTTTCTTTTCGAAGCAGAAGAATTGTTTTTTTTCTTCTGGTAACTGCAATAAATAGAAGTAGCGTGTTCTTTCCATCTGCCTAATCTTTGGTGGTCAGAGTTATCCGATACTTGTATTGGTGGGAGGTAGGAGGTACCCAGTGGAATAATCTAGGTGTCCGCAAGCTGGCCCCGGATACCACCGCTGTAAAAAAAAATGAGACAAAGTTAAACCTAAAATTTCCGAGTGCAGCCTCTGAAGTAAAATCCACTGGAGGATGGTGATCGAGAAGTTGAACCAATGCAGTAGGATTTACATATACAGGAGTGAAATGAATAATGGACCTTTGCTCTATTTTGGTTAAATTGTCTGTTAAATATCAGATCAAGGGCTAAATCGTGTTGCATCCCTTTCTTTTAAAAAATAAAATAACATAAAAAATTTAAAAACGGCTAATTTCTTGAATTTTTATAGTGGACGTGCAGGACGTGAAGGACCTGGGAAATGCTATCGTCTGTATCAAGAAAGTTTCTTTGAGAAACTTACAGATTCTACATTACCTGAGATTAGGAGATGTGATCTCTTGAATGTCGTATTGCAGCTCAAGGCTCTAGGCATTGATGATGTCATTAACTTTGACTTCATTGAAAAACCAGACAGGTAATTACCATTTACCCCAATATAATTCTCAAAAATTATCATTTACCCCAATGAGTGAGACAAGTTTTTCAGTGCATTTTGCAAGCATATTTGGCTATCAGCATTTATGATGCCTTTTCATTGAACAGGACTGCGATAGTCAACTCATTATGGTCTCTCTACTTGTTGGGTGCTGTAACGGAAGAGAATAAACTTTCAGATGTTGGACATCAAATGGCCAGGCTACCCCTTGATCCAGTATATTCTAAGGCTCTCATTGTTGCTAGCCAATTCGGCTGCTTGAAAGAAATGTTGATCTGTGTTGCAATGCTTTCAGTGGAATCTATTTTCTACGCACCACGTGAAAAGTTGGAAGAGGTATTCCTTTGTGCTCCTAGTTGTGATTCACCCCCCATTTTCCCCTTTCTATCTGTGTTGAAATATTTCTTTAAAATTCTGTTGCTGGTGGGAGGTAGCAGGTATACCGTGGAATTAGTCGAGGTGCGCGCACGCTGGCCCGGACACCAAATAATAAATAAATAGATTTTGTCAATTAAAGGCTTTTAATGAGTCTGTCTTGGTGATAAATAAGTTTAGAGCTTAAAGCTCGACCCCCTTTTTGAATTTGTGTGAGACATTTCCCTTTGAAGGTTTGCCTCTTATAATGTTGATTTTGGCTATGAATCTACAAAAATTACCTTCAATATTTTGAATACCTAACACATTGCAGTAGATAAAAAAATTTCATGTTTAACTGTTTTGGTTTATATAGTATTTTTCCATGGGCTTTACTTTGAGCCGATGGTCTATTGGAACCAGCCTCTCTACCTCCACGGTAGAGATAAGGTCTGCGTACACTGGGTATATTGTTGTAGTATTTTGCCATGGATTCTTTACTTCCGTTATTTCTTTTCCGGACTGCTTTGGTTTGCTTTTATTTGAGCTGAACATCTATCGGAAACAACTTCTCTACCTCCCAAGGCAGAGGTGAGGTTTGCGTACACTCTACCCTCCCCAGACCCCACTTGTGGGATTACACTGGGTATGTTGTTGTTGTTGTAACTGTTTTCATCTGACTTCTAAGTTCAAGTAAATCGTGTTGCATGAAATGGGGAATGGACTGTAGAAGAAGTTTGTATGCAGTTTTAGCAACTGTTAAGTATTATTTTTTCCCCATGTTATTGACTTTTCTCTTTTCCTGTATTAACTATTTCTGGCATCTAATATTAATAGAAAACGCTCTGAACAACTTTACCTGTTTTCACCAGTCACGGAATGCATTGAAAAGTTTTGCAAGTCCAGAAGGGGATCATTTGACATTGCTGAATGTATACCTCACTGCTGATGAGTTCTTTCAGAAGAACAAGACGGTCAATAGTGAAGAAAAGGCTGAAAAGAATCTTAGGAAATGGTGCAAGGATAATTATATTAACAGTCGCTCTCTAAAACATGCTCGTGATATCCACAGGTGGGGCATATGTACTTCAACTTCAAGGAAACAAATATTGAAAATTTATTATGCTATATAATTTTCCTCCACCTCGATATTTTTTTTTTATAAACGTTATTCGAGAGTCAAACTTCTTATTTTTGACTGTGAATTCAGACATAGAAGCGTAAGTTTTTTGAAATAAAATTTATATATTTGAAAACTATGTGAAAAACACTATCACAAATTGACAACTTAAAGTATTTAAAAGGCATATGAAAAAATCGCGGTCAAGAAACTCGTTTTACTCCAGAAATCTGCAAGGTTCCACATAAATTAGGACGGAGGGAGTATATTCTTATGTCCATGCTTGTCATATTTCACTGTTACACGATGTATTTGCTTCTTCTCATCATTTACCCGGGTCTTCCAAGCATGTGATATCTTATGCTCCCTACTTATGTTTGCAGTCAAATTCTGAGGAATGTTGAACAAATGGGTCTTTGTGTCACTTCTTGTGAAGATGATACGCTTCTCTTCCGCAGATGCCTTGCTGCCTCGTTTTTCCTTAAAGCAGCTATGAAGCAGCCTGATGGTGCATACAGGTAAAGATTTTGTGGTTGCAACGCTCACTGTCTGTTTGGATTTCTGTTGAGAAAATGACAAAATATGGTCCCTTATGTTTGAGGGTAGGTTCAAAATAGTCCCTTATTTGATTCATTTTTAGAGTTTGGTGTAGCTTTTTGAGGTATAATTTCTGTTATTTTTTATACCCTTTAATGTCTAGTGCATTTTTTATGTTGCATATTTTAGAATTTTGATGAGACTTTCTTGGTGTTTACGGTTAAATGTTTTTCTTCCATTATTTTCGTCAAATCTAACGAACATAAATTGTTAAGTACTATTTGATGGAGACTGTCTATCGGAAGCAACCTCTCTACCCCACAAATGTAGGAGTACCCTCCCAACCCCCACTTGTGGGATTACATTGGGTATGTTGTACTATTTGACTCAGATTAAAAGGGTAACATTTGATAAACTTAAAGGACGAAAACTGTTCGGTGCATATATAAGAGACTATTTTTGTCATTTTCTCGATTTCTGTTTATATTCATCTTTTCTAACAAAGACAACTCTGACATATTATCTATTTGTTCCCTTGGTATCTGACATTCATTTTATCTATTTACTGGCAGGGTCACATTAAGTGGTTTGATAGTTCAAATACATCCCTCTTCCGTCTTGTTCCGAGCCAAACCAGA
This sequence comes from Anisodus tanguticus, assembly GCA_034509755.1. Lineage (NCBI taxonomy): Eukaryota > Viridiplantae > Streptophyta > Magnoliopsida > Solanales > Solanaceae > Anisodus > Anisodus tanguticus. The sequence goes on along the minus strand of CM067555.1, from coordinate 3,764,892 downwards.
GTGTATAGTTTTTAATGAACTAGTCCATACTAATCATAGTTATGTCCGTAATGTTTCTAGAATTGATTACTTGTGGCTCGTTGAGCTGGCTCCCCACTTGTACGCCGTGCAAGACTAAATGTGTTTTACTGCGATATTGTTATTTATATTGGTAAGAGGTCCCTTCCTCCATTGTCATATATTTTAGTTTTATCAATTTCTCAGTTCCAACAGCCTAATGAGATCCGTCTGATTAGTTTTGTCATTTGTATGTTGTGAAAAATCCGTTTGTAGCGAATGCTTTCTGCTTCTCTCCGAGGCACGCTGTGTCCAGACTTGCCAAAAACAGGATTGAATCGATGAATGCATATATAAGCCTAGAAGGATCTCACATCTATTTACTCAGACACCTCTTTCTAATTGAAGACTTTGGTAGCTTGAACTCATTGGCAATGACTCTTACCACAACAACCTAGGTAAACATGCTTTGGAGCTGATCTGTCAGATCACTACCACATACTTCTATTTTGAAGTGAATCGACTTCGTTCATTCCCGAGTCAATATTGCCCTAGGATGGAGCCCAGTAATGACAACATTATCTTACCAATTTTTTTATAAGCATTCTGACGCTATATAGCCATATAGGCAAGGCTCGGGGCTTCGTCCCGAACCAAGGAGGCATTCTGGCGGACGGATTGGCGAGGACTTTACAAGTAACAAGAAGGCATGGTTTTTATCTTGACAAGGACGGTGTTGAAGATGGAGAAGTCTACATAATATTTAGTAGACTCTCCGCTTTTACTGAAGCAGCGGTATCACTGGTTATTCATCTTTTTCTGTTTGAATACTTGATCAGAATTTGGCATTCTTAGATCAGCCTGTTATCCTAGAGTAACTTTTATCCGTTGAGTGATGGCGCAGGAAAATATAACTGCTTCGTGGTGAGCGTTTTCCCTTCCTTAGTAGGTTGGAACTTTAGTAGTCGGGTCAGTAGATTTCAGATACTTGTGACTATTAAAATGTGAACTGAAAAAATGTCTTGGGTCGCAGTCAATCAAACAAAATATACAAATGCACCAACTTTTAGACACTTTCTTGATAGACGGTTTACTAATTAAAACAAATTAAATTATATTGATAGTGTAAACAATTTTAACATTGTCAGAGCGAAGAAGTTAAATCCTTAACTAATACTAACACATTATTTATATAATCTTTGCAACTTTCAAAAGTTGAAATTCATTAATTTTTTATATTTTAAGCTTTCAAGAGTTGCAATATGTTTATGTTCTTTATCAAAGTTTTTTTATTTTTTAATTATTATTATTATTATTATAATAATAATAATAATATTTCCTTGTTCTTCTGCTACTATTAAGTTTAAAGTACTTTAAACACTGATGCAAATTAAGCGGAGGAATTGATGTTTGTATTGCTTTTAACCTTAGAACATTTTTTTTCAGTTACAAGACTTTTGCACCTTTCAACTAAATATTCCTGACTCATTATGTGACGTGTTTACCATTTTAGTCAGTTCTAATTCCTTAAAAACATGTATGACGTATTTTTTAATTTTAAAATAAATTAATTTTAAATTTTCTATAATATTTATAGTCATACAAATATATACGATAAGTTTCAAAAGTTTTTTTTTTCTAAATTCCTTGCCGAATCAAAATGTATTACATAAAATGAAACGGAGGAAAATATGATTTAAGCACGTATATATATCAAACTGAGTGTGAAGTATAATAATATTTTGAACAATTTACTGATACAATATTTCATTGGTCCAAGCAGACATGTTTTTTAATGTGTGGAATGAATTATTCCACTACATTCCAAATAGCTATATAAAATTATCTTTGTTTGGGACCTTTTGACCCCTAATGTGATATTTTTTTGCGCCTCAATATAAATATGGGCACCAATATAGATATCGGGTACCGGGCAAAAAAATAATACAAACACATAGTCTAATTCAAAGGTCAAGATTGTACAACTTGATGTATGAATATATTCTTCTCTTCCACACTCCTCTCCAAGACCAACGTTCCTATTGATTCCACATGTCCTGAAAAACCAAAAAAGAAAGAAAGATATGCAATGAATTTTTAGTTATTTTTTTTCTAATTTGAGAATCTAATATGAGTCAATTAATTTTGAATATTTAAATATTAAAAAGAGAGCTTAATTTTTAAGCAACTTTGACTTCAATTTGAAAAAGTCACCCCAAATGAACATTGGATTTATGCTTAAGCAAACACCCCGTGAGACCGGTATCAATCAATACCAGCAAAACATAACAAAATGAGGTTAATACAAAGGCATAAGATCGGACAAATATTGAAACTTATTTTAGAAGTGATCAAAATTTAAAAGCACCTTTTGAAAAAGATACAATATACTATGAAAACGTGTTACCTATCTTGAAGGCTATTTCTTTCGTTTCATAATAAGTGATGATTTTAGCTTATGCTCACTCCTTACGAAATTGCTCTCTTTTAAAAAAATTATGAGTGTTTTTATAACTTACCCTTAATTAATGTCTAGAAAAGAAAAGTTACTTAATGATTCTTGATTATGTAAATAATGGTAATTTTTTAAGAATAAGGTCAATAATTCTAAAGCACCACTTATTTTGAAACAAAATAAAAAACATAAAACACCACTTATTCATCTACCTTAATTGTGGCCGATTGCCAAATTTTGTGGGAATAAAAATATGGTACTAATATTTATTACTCTAACTATGGTTAAGACCTTATTTTAGTTAATTCAATCTAGATCATTGATTTAAAAATGGAACACATGGCACTTATCCAAGTAAGAAATTGAGGGACATGGAGGGGAGCCGATCCATGTAACCGGGACCTCGTGTTGGCAAATATGTCTGTTTTAAGACTAATTGTTTTGAATTTCCCTGACTAATTAGGAAGTAAGTAAAAGCAAAAAATTGATATTTTTGTATATTTCCATATCACAATTTATTTCCCTTTATATATATATATGTGTGTGCACACATATTTAATTCTCTCTTGTTCCAAATATAAATTCTTTACAAAGAAGAGCGCATCTATTTTCCTATAATATTTATGAATCTTCATATTAGCACGATTAATATGGGATTATACTGGGTATGTTATTTTAGTACGACTAAATTTGGCAGTCCATAATCCTGTAAGAAAAAATATTTTCTTTCGACTAGAAATTCAAAATTAAGTCTTAAAAAAATACTCCTAATTAAGATGATTCTTAAATTTATGAAGGCAATAAAGTATACAGCATGAAAAACAACCTTAAACTCTCATGCTACACACTATAAATTAAACATTGAGATTAATATTTGCATTGCCATATATATATGGATGAGGAGACAAAGGAACATGCAAAGTAGATCCATAGCGTTGTAACCTATAGGTTCACGTGAACGTTATAACTTTTGTCCAGACCCTATACATGTATCAGAAATTCCGCTAAATATCTATAAATATTGATTGTGAATTCAGTTATTATTTTGTAGGTGTCATAAACTTCAAATCCTCGATCCATCGCCATGTAAGTGACAAACTAGAAGACAAGCCTTGAAGGGATGATTTGCTTCAGTAATAGGATGAAACTTCTGGTGCATGTATCCTTTTCTTTCTGTTTTACATTGCAGGTACAATTGAGCAGCCTTAATTGACATCAATCTTAATGTCATCTTATGCTACACACGGAGTGGATCTAGAGGATTGGTTACAGGTTCACGTGAACCCAGTAGCTTTTGTCCAGACCCTATATATGTATATAAAAACATTCTATTAAATATCTATAAATATTTAACTATAAACTCAGGTTGCCGTAGAAACCCATAAACTTCAAATTCTGGATCCGTCTCTGGTCTACAGACAGGTCACTGCGATATACTGAGGACAGCCTGCCATTTTAAACTAGTTTAAGGCTACTTTTTATCAGACTTTTGTTTGAACAGAAATCATCAAGGATAAAGTCAATCATGTTAACAGAAGAAGATGGAGAAATGAATCTCCTACTGCTCACTTTTTCCCTACCTGAACTCTCACTTTGGTGCTAGCAGTAGTTTTCGTGCCATATTTCAACTCTCGCTCTTTTTAGCACGCCCTTTCTCAAACTACGAGACCATCTGTTCGCGTATAGATTGGTAACCAAACTGCTAACTCCCAACAGCAGACAGGAGGTCCGGTATTCTTCTACAAACACAGAGATAGACATCTTCATCAAGATATTCAATGAAAATTAAGTGCACATAAGATTTATGTTTCAATCCTAATTGAAGTCACCTTATCTTGACTTCACAGGTTATTTTTTTTTTTTACCTTTCTTGAGTATCTCATTCAATTTAAGTTATTCACAGTCAGCTACAGTTATGGGTTCTGTAGCCTGGTGTTACTACTATCTGGTTTAAAAATCATCAGATATTACTTTTAAAATACCGTTAAAGTGAGGTAATTGCAACCTCAAAAGAGGCCTTTTTTTAAAACTGGTAACTTCTCAAAAGAGCATTTTCATCACAGAGACAACTTAAGAGATATTAAACAGAGACAAAGACACACGCGCGCACACACGCAAAATATCTACCAGGTAGTTGTATTTTTCTTGATATGTAAAAAGTACTAGAGGGTAAACCATTTAGACAAGCTGAATTGCATAGCACAAGGAAAGAATAATGCTTCTAGTAGTTATTTTGTACCCAGAAAAGAAATAGAGAATATACCATGACAAGCAAAAGCGCAAGAAAACAACAGATTCCGAAAGACAAAATGTGTTATCGACAATTGTAGCTTAAATTGCATGATAGAAGAGATGTCAATTAAGAAAATAAATATTGTCCAATAAACTGCAAGATGGAATATGAGAAAATCGAAGATAGAATTCAGAGATAACATTTCTCCGTTGAACAACACATTTAAGGCAAGAACGAGAAGAATTAACGACTTAGGGTGTGTTTGGTATGGGGGAAAACATTTTCCAAAAAATATTTTATTCCATTTTCCAATATTTGGTTGGTCAAAATTTTTGCAGAACATTTTCTCTAGGAAAACAAGTTACTTGAAATAAGGAAAATGACTTCCCTGATAAAAGGTTGGGGAAACAAGTTTCATAAGTGTCATTTCACACCGATTGTCTCCTTCCCACCCTCACCCCACCCCCACACCCCTAGCCCCACCCCACCTTCCATAGTGTCATCCTAGATTATATATAAATGCTTTTGGGACAATATTTTCTGCTTACTAACCGAACACCAAAAATAAGTAAGAAAACCACTTATTTTCCAAGAAATAATTGCCGCCGCAGAGAACATTTTCCTTCATACCAAACACACCCTTAATAGCTACAATTGATGACTTGATAGCTCCCTTGATTGCACAAGTAAAATTTGTTTCAGAGGATAATTTATCAGGATATGAAAAGGTTGGCGTGAAATTTACCTCGGAGAGAGAAGAATAGCCACTCAACCACAACTTGGTCTGTAGATGTCCCTTCAAGAATGATTTTGTTCGTGAATAATCCACCTTTTTGCGACTATCTCAACCAGAAGGCGAAGATTTTAATAGCAGTAATCTGTACATAGGAGCTCCACGGTCTATAACATGTTGCTCCCAATCCGATCGAACGCCAAAGGGATTTTCCTTCAACCACCCATCTCGGTGACTTGTGCTATCTTCTGAATTAAGCACTACTGTGAGCTTGCCCTTGCCATATTTCATAAATTCTTCTTTCATTCTCACTACAACTTCTTTTACATCAGATTGGAGAAATACCTGTGCTTAAGAGAACAGATCTGAAATAAACCCTCCGTACATGAAACAATTTTTGTCCGTCTCACGTAAAACATATAAGCGCAAGCAACATTTTGGGTATCTGATGAAGAATATGAATGTTTGCATCTTAGACCAAACCATTAAAGGAAAAAACAAGGAAAAAAGGTGAATTCAGGGAGTCCTTATTTGTTGATTACACCACCCTTCAAGATTTTCTTTATTAAAGTATAGTGAATCTAGAAATGTATGAATTTAGGCACATACTCTTGATATTCTAACAAAATTCTCACCTTCATGAGCTAACTTCTGAGGTTGAGTTAGACCTAAGGTCCAATTACTTAACATGGTATCTAAGCCAGACTCATCATTGTAGTAGTGTTCCCAAAGTTAGGTATTCAGACATCTAGTCCTGAGCGTGCAGGTGGCGAGAGTGTTAAGAGTGTCCCACATTGATAGTGTTAAGAGTGTCCCACATTGATTGAGGGTGTTTGTTATGGATGAAAAACGTTTTCCAGAAAATACTTTCTAATTTTCCCATGTTTGGTTGGTCAAAATATTTGGAAAACATTTTCACTAGGAAAACAAGTTCCTTAAAAATGAGAAAACTTACTTCCCTAGTGGAAGTAGGGAAAACAAGTTCCACAAGTCTCATTCTACATTGATTGTCTCTTCCCCACCCTCCAACACATCTCACCCTACCCCCATCCCCACACTCTTACTGCCCACCCCCACCCCCCATAGTGTTTTCTTAGATTATATACAAATGTTTTTGGGATAATATTTTCTACTTACATACCAAACACACGAAATAAGTAACAAAACCACTTATTTTCCAGGAAAACATTTTCCAAGAAAACACTTTCTGTGGAACACATTTTCCTTTGTTACTACTTGAATCATGTCAACTTTTTGTTGCTCATTCAATCAAACAGTTAATCACAATTCAATAAGGGACTCAATTGCATATCAGAGACGCATTGCACCAGAGAGCAGCATTTATTATACCTTACCGTTAGAAGCCAGCAAGTCTGCTATTGCTTCAACTAATGATCTCTGCACCATCCTCCATCGGTGTTCTGTTTTATTGAAATCTGGATTTGGACACTGCACTTGCAAACAAGTTTAATTTTCTCGTTTCCATTTTTAACATATCACCAAAGGAGACAAGAAAAGTAAAATAACCAAGTTGTCATAATCACATGGTCATACGAGCTGCTATCCCAATTTATATGACAAAGCCTGAGTGGCACGAGAAAAAGGACTTACCCAGTGCACAGAGTCCTCCCGACTAGTGAGGGGCTTGGGGGGGGGGGGGTCAAAAACTGATTTGAATTTATTAAATCAAGTCATCCAAGAATTATTATTATTGTTGAAACATGGCATCAAAATTCATTCTATTAAATTTCGAATTTGTAAAATTATGTGAACGTTAAATGGAATATGATGAGCCTTTAATATGTCAAGTATTTTGGGATATCCATTCCACCCGCTAGCAATTTCTTTACTTTTGATGTTCCAAATGAAAAATAAATATTTTAAATCTTTTTTTACACAAGATTATTAGAACAAAGGAGTAGTAAAAATATCATTTTAGTGGTTTACTAGATTTGTTGTCTCTTGTTCTTATATGTCTAACATGTAGAACCCTTATGGTGTTTACATGGCCAGCCAGCCTTGACCATGGCGTTTTAATATGTATCTAATACTCTATTCAAAAGAAGCAACAAACATCACCTACCTGAATTGACACAAGAACCAGATCACCAGGGTAACTGGAAACAATGGACCGAAATGTTGATGTGGCATTTGTTGGTATGAAGTATCTAAAAACAAAACATGAAAGAAGAAAACGAAAAATCAGAACAAACAAAATAGAGGACTATCTACTGCTATAATGGAAGTACTATGGTTAGTGCACACACTTTCAAGGCACATACTTTGACATCTTCAACAGCATATTTTAGGAGATTACTGTTAGAAAACCGACTTCACAAGCGAGTGCGAACTCTCCCCTTAAGACTGTTTCACCCCATAGAGTGCACCGGGAAGGATTGAATGTCATAGGGATACTAAGAAGTCTAATCAAATATCGTTTGCACTAAAACAACGTTTGATTCCACCTGTATTGAGAATATTTCTGATTTTTGATTGATTTTTCTGATGAGAATATGGCAATCTATTTATAGATAGATGGTGCGTTTTCATGGTGCCTCTTGAGATTAAACCAATGGTTAAGAATGGTGCCTTTTCATAATTTTCTGAATTAATTAATTAATTCTATCCAAATATATCTTAACCCATAAGGAAGAACTTTCCCTTATAAACACAATAATATAGCGTTTCCTCACCAATGTGATACATTGCTTAGAAATCTCCAACAATCCTCCATCATTTCCAAGCAATACTTAATAACATGATCGTATGCTTAAATAGAGGTGTCTCGCGATTGAACCCCTATATTAGTGAAATGTCTTTTAAGTAATTAGGATGGCATGGTAGACTATGCTTTGAACTAGCGATCCTCTCTTATTACTTAATTTCAAGTCACACATAAGATACTTTATTCCCAATACATATAGAAGTTACCGACACTTTTATGGCCATGTGTCCTGTATCCTTTTCATGAGCATTAAGAAATCAAGCCTATTTGATTTCCTAAAGCAGCCTCACTTTAAGCTCATACAGGTGAACCTTTCACACACTCCATAATATAGTACACTTGTGAAAATCAATTGAATAATAGATATGAGCAACTTTATTCATTTACAATCAAATGTACATATTAACCTAGGCATACCCGGAGAAATATAAAATATATCACACACATCTTTATTGCATAAATATACCACTAAAGGTTCATTAAGAGCAAAAATTTGCTCATCCTACGTACACATTATGGAACCAAGCACAACTTGGGATGGTAAGACAAGTGCTTGCAACTACAGAATGATGTACTTGGACTCATTGAACTTGAGACTCGAGGGTTTTATCGAGTGTTAAGTCGAGGTTCCACCATTGGTAATTAAGAGTATAGGCTTCAAACCCATCCCTTTTGTAGTTTTGGTGACTAAATCCCTCGTAAGGCCTTTTGTCAAGGGATCTGCCAGATTCTGATTTGTACGTACAAAGTCCACAGTTATAACACAATCACGAATGAGTTGTTTCACATAACTATGTCGTAAACCAATGTGCCTTGATTTACCATTATAAACTTCACTGTATGCTTTAGCCAATGTAGCCTTATTATCACAATGAATTGAGATAGGTGACATGGGTTTTTCCCACAAAGGCAAATCATACAAAAAAATTCTTAACCACTCGGCTTCCTTGCTTGCAGACGCTAATGCTATAAATTCAGATGCCATAGTTGAATCTGCAATACAAGTCTATTTCTTGGATCCCCATGAAACTGAACCCCCACTAAGTGTGTATATCCACCCACTCCTAGAGGAATGATCACTGTTAGATATCCAACTTGCATCGAAAACCCTTCTAATACACAAGGAAATCTATCATAATGTATTCCATAGTGAATAGTTCTCCTAAGATACTTAAGTAGCCTTCGAACCACATGCCAATGAGCATGACTTGGATTATGAGTAAAATGACTCAGTTTTCCTATAGCAAAACCAATATCATGTCATGGCATACATAAGACACCCAATTACCTTAGCATACTCTAATTGTTTCACAGGTTCTCCTGTATTCTTAGATAATACTATATTGTGATCAAGAGGTGTAGATGCAAATTTACAATCAAAGTTGTTAAACTTCTTTAACACCTTTTCAATGTAATGTGACTAAGTCAAGGCCAAACCACTAGTATGTCTAGCAATTTTAGTGCCTAAAATCACATCCGCTTCACCCATGTCTTTCATGGAGAAATTAGCAGATAAAAACTCCTTTGTGTCCACCACTTGTTGGAGATCAGTGTCAAATATTAACATGTCATCCACATATAAACAAATGACAACTCCCTTGTTTCCAACAAACTTACTATATACACACTTATCATCATCATTGATAAGAAATCCATTAGACAGTACAACTTGATCAAATTTTTGGTGCTATTGTTTGGGAGCTTGCTTAAGCCCATACAATGATTTGATCAACTTACACACTTTGTGTTCTTGACCAGGAACAACAAACCCCTCGGGTTGTTCCATATACACCTCCTCATCTAATTCACCATTTAGAAATGCGGTCTTCACGTCCATTTGATGAATAACAAGACAAAAAATTGAGGCTAATGCAATCAACACCCTTATTGTTGTTGTTCTTGCAACAGGAGCATAGGTATCGAAGTAATCAATACTTAACTTTTGAGTGTAACCTTTGACTACTAAATGAGCCTTGAACTTGTCTATAGTTCCATCTACTTTCATTTTCCTTTTGAAAATCCACTTACAACCAATGGGTTTACAACCTAGTGGTAGATCAGCCAACTTCCAAGTTCTATTACCCATAATCGAATCCATTTCATCATTAATTGCTTCTTTCCAAAAGGAAGCATCTGGAGGCTTCATTGCCTTCTGAAAAGTGACAGGATCAGCTTCTAAATTATAACAGAAAGGTATGTAAGTGTCAACAGAAGACTGATCTCTACTTCCTTCAACGAGAAACATAAAGAAATCATCTCCGAAATCTTTAGCTTTTCGCGCCTTTTTAATTCTTCTTGGTTCCACAACTTCCTCATTAGTTGAGTTATTATCAACTAAACCATGCTCTTCCTGTAAATGAGAACTAGATGGTAACGTTGTGTCATGAGATCTAGGAATGGTACTAAATCTATTTTCATCGAAAATAGCATCCCTAGACTCAATTATAGTATTAATAGAGTATGAATCATTAGGTTCAATAACCTTAAATCTATAGGTTTTACTGTTCATAGCAAAGCCTATATAAACACACTCAATTCCTTTCTCCCCAAGTTTCTTTTTTTTGGGCTCTGGAACTTTAACAATTGCTCTACACCCCCAGACTCTAAGATGACTTAGGTTTGGTTTTCTCTTGTTCCAGAATTCATATGGGGTAGTCTTACTTCTCTTGTTAGGTACTCTGTTAAGAATATAACAGACTGTATGCAAGGCTTCACCCCAATATCCATGTCCTAAATCCGACTTGGATAACATGGCATTTACCATTTCCGTTAGGACTCTATTTTTCCTTTCGGCCACACCATTCAGTTGTGGTGTATAAGGTGTTGTAACTTGATGCACAATTCCAGTTGATTCAAAGAATGATGGATTATAATATTCCCCACCTCTATCCGATCTAAGACACTTAATACAGGTTTCACAATGAAGTTCTACATTACTTTTAAACAACTCAAATTTTTCAAGTGCTTCACTTTTTGAATGTAACAAATATACATAACAAAATCTGGAATAGTAATCAATAAAGGTAACAAAATAACGTTTTCCGTCTGTTGTCACATTGTCACTCATGTCACATAAATCACTATGAACTAAATCAAGCAATTTAGAATCTCTTTGATCAGAAGGAAATGGTAATCTAGTGATTTTAGTGAGCATACATGTTCTACATTTTACAGCATTCTTGTCAATTGAAGGAATTAGAGATTGTAGAGCCATATCTTTCAACTTTCTAACATTTACATGTCCTAAACGATAATGCCATAAAGAAAAAGTATCAAGAGAGTCCAAGACATAAACAAAAGCATTCATCACTTTATTAATGTTAACAAGGTTCAATTTAAACATACCACAATGTAAACAACCCTTTCCTACAAACACCCCACCCTTAGAGAGTACAAAGTTTCCAGCCTCATACACCTGTTTGAACACATATTGGTTCAAAATACTACCAGACATCAAATTCTTACTAACTTCTGGAGCATGATAAACATCATTCAAAGTTAAACTTTTTCCAGAAGTAAAATCTAATACGAAACTTCCTTTGCCTAAAACACTAACAGGAGATTTGTTTCCCATATAGAGAAGAGTTGAATCTTCCACTGGTTCATAGGTCTTGAAGTGAGACTTGTCCTTGCAAACATGTCTTGTAGCACCCGAATCAACCCACCAATCATTGTCATCTTGGACCATGTTGATTTCGGAAATCATGGCAGTGAAATTTTCGTTGCCATCTGAAGCCTTTCGATTCTTCTGTCCTGAACTCGAACTGCCAGGATCCTTCTTATTTGGGCAGTCATGTTTCATGTGAGGACCACCACAATTCCAACAAGCGAACTTCTTTTTCTTGTTGCTGTCAATTTTGTTCTTGTTGTTGTTATGCTTGTTTGAATTGAACTGCCTTTTCTTGCCTTTTCCCTTACTGGATTGGCCTTCCTTGTGGATATCCTGATCTTTGTTTTCTTGTTTTCGGAATTCTTCTTCTACACGAAGATGGTTAGCCAATTCCTCAAGAGTAAGATCCTTTTTTTTATGTTTCAGGTTGTGTTTGAATTCCTTCCAAGTTAGGGGCAGTTTGTCTATTATACTAGATACAACAATAGATTCATCCATATTCATGTTATGTTGTTTGAAATTTCCAAGGATGCGTTCAATCTCATAGAATTGCTCCATTACTGACCTTTTTTCATTCATAGAATAACTGTTAAACTGGGTAACAAGAAATTTCTTACTTGTTGCATATTCACGCATGTACCTTGCCTCCAATTGATCCCATAGTTCCTTTGCATAAGACACGGTCTGGTAAGAATCGAACAAGGTATCAGTCATCCCGTTCAGAATATGGCCTCGACATATGTATTCATCATTCTCCCATTTTGCCCTGGAGAGCGTCTCTGCAATGGTCTCATTCTCCTTTTCTTCTGGTTGTGGAGTAGTCAAAACATATGCAACGTTCAATGTGGAGAGAAGAAAGTGCATCTTTTTCTGCCATCTTCGAAAATTACCACCATCAAACTTGTCCAGTTTGACAAAGTTTGATGTCATCTCCCTAATACTAGCTATGAAAATAAATATTCTTAAGATTGTTAGAAACAGATTGCAGAAAATGTAGAAAACCGACTTCACAAGCGAGTACGAACTCTCCCCTTAAGACTATTTCACCCCCATAGAGTGCACCGGGAAGGATTGAATGTCTTAGGGATACTAAGAAGTCTAATCAAATATCGTTTGCACTAAAACAACGTTTGATTCCTATTTTATTGAGAATATTTCTGATTTTTGATTGATTTTTCTGATGGGAATATGGCAATCTATTTATAGATTGAGATTAAACCAATGGTTATGAATGGTGCCTTTTCATAATTTTCTGAATTAATTAATTATGTCCAAATATATCTTAATCCATAAGGAAGAACTTTCTCTTATAAACACAATAATATAGTGTTTCCTCACCAATGTGAGACATTGCTTAGAAATCTCCAACAATTACTGGACTTGAATTCCTATTTCGTTATTATTTATTACATATCCTCCCTTTCTGTTTTCCACTAATATACCTGTTTGGCCTCTTATTTAGTCTGCCGCATTAGTTTATCACTGATATTTGTAGGTGGCATATGGGGATGGGAAAGGTACTGTTTATTCCTATCAGCTGAACTTTTTGAGTACAATATTGACCAGAAGCTTTTATTGAATGAGGAAGCTACAAGGAAGTTTATCCCGGTTGATTGTGCTTGAGAGGATTATATATAAGATTACAAATACTCGTGGAATTAATCATTGGGTTCATGCATGCACCTTATAAATTTACAAGAAGATCACAGTGGCTTTTCTTTTCCTCGTTTGTTCATTCAACCTTAAACTATAATGTGCGAAAATTTCTAGTAGACTTAAACCTTAAATCATAGTCTAGAAAGTGCTGCTTCAATGATAATAGGGTAGAAGATGTTAAAGCTCAATGTTCAACGATGAGAAAGAGCGCAAAGTATAAAAGCAATGAAAGAGTACAAGGTTTAAGTTATAACAGGTTGCTAGGTTTTCTTAATCCTATAATGCTATGAAACCAACACCCTTGTATGATCCCCAAAAAACAACAACAACATACCCAGTGGAGTCCCACAAAGTGGGGTCTGGTAGAGTGTACGCAGACCTTACCTCTACCTTGATAGGTAGAGCGGTTGTTTCCGAGAGACCCTCGGCTCATAGCAAGACGAGAATATGTACAACAACAACAATAACATACCCAGTATAATGCCACAAGTGGGGTCTGGGGAGGGTAGTGTGTACGCAGACCTTACCTCTACCTTGGGAAGGTAGAGAGGCTGTTTCCGGGAGACCCTTGGCTCATAGCAAGACGAGAACAAGCATTAGCAACAAGCAAAAACAATACCAAGATAATAGGAATATGTAGAAAAACTTTATTTTGTGCCTCACACAACTGACACTAGTTTTGTGAGGCTTCTTTTTGTCTCAGAGGTTGGTGGACTCAAATCTTACATTTTTGGGTCCACTAACTTGTAAGATAAAAAGAAATCTCAAACAACTAGTGTAAGTTGTGTGAGGCACAAAATAAAAATCTTCGAATATGTAACACAATTATGTAAAGAATGCAGGAATAATGATAACATTACCAAAAAATGAAGTGTGAATTCATTATAGAGCAATTAGAATTTAAAAGAAATAAGGCATATTGGTCGCTAACTTAGATTTTAGACACAACAGCTAGCTGAAAATATTGAAGAACGCCACTTCATTTAGACACATAACAATTTCAAAAAATGTTTATGCAGCACCTTAAGATAAGTAAAATGCATTTTAAACCTGAAATCAGCAAATATATCCCTCCAAATCACACCTGTCTCTTGTTTACATCCTTATAAGTCATGATAATATGTTTCACTGAAATTATCCAAAGTTATTTGTGGTCTTTATAGTTCACATACTTATCGCCAATTAATTGAGGTGGTATGAAGCAAGGAGAAGCGCTAAACTATTTTAAGTTGTCAGTGGGGCGATATATATATGAACACATTGACAACTTAAAACAGTTTGTCATACACTTAACAGTTGCCATATACTGGGAACAATTTGTAACACAAATTTCAGCTCCGAGGGAAAATTCTATCATGTGTTATCTTATAGAGAAATTACATTGGGAGGACAACACATACCCATTTGACATGCCAGATTGAGAAACGTGATCAAGACAACGGCTCACCAACTGGAAACATGGCAAAGCTGAAATTAATAAGCTTAGAACAGAAAGCAGAAGAAACTCTCTGCATAAGACTAAACCTTTTCATTTAACTCCATCCCAAGAAAGTTCCAATCCCTCCTCATCTTTGCCATTCTGGACAGAAATAAGCCATTGCCTGTAATTTTATGTTTTTAACTGTGAGAACTAAGAATTCATCTTGCTCTTTAAATGCTGCAGAACAATGTGGGTTGTGATATGTTGGCTAAAGCTAAGGAAAAGGAAAATTAAAACTAAAAGTTTATCTTATTAACATAAGGTGGCACAAATGAAGTGAAAGTTCTATGAAATGATTTTAAGACCAGCAATGTTATACGAGAGAAAATTGGGCTTCTAAGGCCCAATATATCTGCAAGATGAGTGTTGGGAAATGCAAATTTAAGATGAGCACGGTCATACAAGATCTGAAGTGATTACATCTGACATAAAGTGCAAGTAGCAAGTATAGAGGCTAATATGAAAAAAGATCGTTTGAGATAGTTCGGTCATGTCATACGTAGACCTACAAATTCACCAACTCATAGTTGTGAAACTACGATGACTGTTAAAAAGGAACAAACTAGACCTAAAATCATACAGAAAAAAGGTGTCCCAAAAGACCTACCATTTCTTGAAATCACAAGATTACAAAAAATAAAATAAAGAAAAAAGATACATACAAGCGATACCAACTAGTTAGGATTAAGGCTTAGCCATATTATTGAGCTTACATTGTTTTCAATGTTTGTTAAGTGTCTTTTTAGAATGTTTAGAGATTTGTATGTCAGTAGAAAATATCAAACTTCTACGAATAGAGCACCCTAAATTATTGAGTAGTGGAATGAAACAGGTCCAAATGGAGTGAAATGAGCATTGGGGATTTATATAGCCAACCCCAAAAATAGCTTCAGATTGAAGTATAGTCGTTCTTATTGTCGAAATTCTAGCAAAAACATTTCTGGGGTATAACTAAGTATAAAGCTGATCTGCAGATATATAAAACAGAGAAACTAGGGGCTCTAAACTTCCTTCAAGAGTAAGAACTCTTTAACGGTATTATTCCAGGCATACAACCAGTGTATGGGGGAACAAGTGGATTCATTGCTCACAAAATATGAGCTATAGTAGTATTTGAAAGACTAAATTAGAGCCCCTCCACACAAACTCCCTCAGGAAAATTTTTATGTGTCATTGTAAATATGAAGCTGTTACTTGCATAATCAAATGACTACACACATTCAAACCCAACTAATATGGTAGATTTATAGAAAAATTGTATCAAGGAAAAGAGAGATTTACCACTTCCTACATCAACAACAAGAGGTAGGGTTGTATTGGCATATATTCCATTCCAATTCAACTCAAATGGGTATGCCTGCACAAACGCCAAGCACTCAATTAGTTCTGAAGCTAATACACATCTATTGGAAAGAATACCGACGATTAATAGCACTTCAATTGAGTAATAAAGTATTTAGAAGGCAGGAAAAGTTTAAAAGAAAACATGCAAGGAAAGGAGTCGAGGTGGGTGACAAGTAGGCCTAATTCCTTCATGTGGAATTAAAGCTCTGACACCTTGCATTAACACTCTACTCTAGTAAATATACTGCAGCCCCAGTTCCACTTCGCAAAAGAATAATCAGATGTGAATGAGAGGGGCTTTTGATGAGCTTGCTTGTTCTTGTTTCATTTCCTATTGAATGAAATATTTGTCCTTATCCATGTATATAGCTCCTTTTCTCTATCCTGCTTGGGAATACGTCTTATTTCCTTATTTTCCAAAGTAATTTCAAAACATTCTTTGGTCATGCATTCGGATGATTTTTTGGTTAGTTTTTGAAGATGAGTTTTTCAAGTGAATTTTTTTTCCACTCACAAAACGTATTACTTTTTTTTCAAATATCATCCAATTTATGTCCAAACGCCTACTTATTGCACAGTTCAAATAACTAGAAATTTCGACAATCGTGGTCAGACGGAAGCTGTACTTTCATTTCCTTGGGAAGTGGAGCTAGAATACGGGTTCGGCCGAAACAAGTAGCTTTGATTCAAACCCTGTATTTGCCTTCAAAAATTCATTGAACATGTATAAATTATTAATGTAGAACTCATTAACTTAAAAGGATTAGAATCCCAGACCCATAAACTTCACATCCTGGCTCCGCCTCTAATTTATCCAAGACAAGCAGGATGGTTGTTAACAGATGTGTTTCAGGTTTTTAAAGTTTCTTTAACACAGCATGTTGAGTTAGAAAAGGCATACTCTATCTAGTGCCAAGAGCCCATGAAGCTTTCTCCCTTTCAGAAACTCCCAGACAATGGAAGCGTTTTCAATCATATCAGCTGTTACATAGCTTGATTTCCCAACAAATGTCTCACATGCCTGTTTGCCAACCACAATAAGATCACAGTTTTTTTTACTAAGATTATAAAGCATCACAGCCAATTTGGATGCTCCAGCAGATTCTTGATTTGATGAACCGAACTTTACAGCTCCAATCCACAAAATTTTCTGAAAAACAATGAAAACATACTTCTATGAGATATTGTTTCCACAGAATAGATTGTACAAAAACAAAGTGTTCATCTTATTGAGCAAGAACAACTTTGCAATAAATGCATCAAGTTACATCATAAGATCACAGAAATTCTCATAGCCCGTGAAGAAGTACTGAGCAGGTAAATTTCAAATATTTGGACTTAGTCCATCCTATGTTATTGGCAGAAGTATTTGTAGGAAAAGAAGATTTAATACCTTCTACCAAAACCTAAGCTACTCCCTCCGTCCCAATTTATGTGACACTGTTTCCTTGTTAGTCAGTCCCGAAAAGAATGACACTTTTAATGAGATGATCTATAGCCACACAAATATCTATGGCTTATTTCAGACCACAAGTTTCAAAGGTCTACATTCTTTCTCAAACTCCGTATCCAGTCAAACACCATCACATAAATTAGGACGGAGAGAGTACTAGTTATCTTTTACATTCAGCTTCTAGAGCAAGAATATGAAAGGAAAAGATAGCAATAGGACATCTACACTGTTGTGTTGACATGGTTACAGCACCACCCACAAATATATTTGTTGAAAAAGAAGGCTTGATAAGGCGGAAAAAAGGAAAGAATAGGCGCAATAAACAAACCCTATAGAATAGGAAAATATAGCATGTTATACTTGTGGCACAAAAATACTACTGCCGAAGCGGTTACTTTAATTAGTTTTGACACCAACTTCATTGATGGAATCAAAGGTCAAACCTACCATTGCAATCGTGCACAAGAGATATCCTATAAAATCTCCTAGAATAAGTCAACGAACACCAAATGGTGACCTCAAAATTGAGCAAGCACTTTTACTTCTAGGTCATCACCAGAAGGAACTTCAGAGATTACCTTGCATCTTGAAAGTATGGGGAGCATTTCCTCCAATGTGTTGGGTCCAACATCAACAGGTTTCCATCCTAAGGAAACACATTTCAAATCCATAAATATCTCAAAAACCATCATCCCAGTGATATATACTACAGATGCATATTCGCAAACTTTCAGAAACGAAAGTAGCTTGAGCTCACATGAATGAGTTTCCTATATAATGACCAAAATTGTCGGAGAGGGATCATAATTTATCAGTCAACGTACAGCAATACAGTATTTCAATTGCAATGACGAGTGATAGCTATGTTGGATAGAAAACCACCACCCAACAGAACTGAGAAGCCTTTTTTAGGTAAGCTTATTTTCAGGTGATTCACTACAAAATCTGGAATTAGCTACTAACTTCGTAGCTAATCCGTCGCTAAATTGCTCGTAGCTAACATAATTTGTTGATAATCCGTTGCTGAATAGGATTAGCGGCGTATTTTTCTTTTTAGCTACAGAATTTGTCCGTCGCTCATTTCTGAGAAGAAGACAAAAAAGAGCAAGAAAAATGGCATGGTTCAAAATGCTTCAAAATTTTCAGTTGCTAGATCCAGAATCAGTGACAACAACAGTGACCTTCAAGTTTGGTGGCTAACCCTGGCTATCTGATGGAGCAAATGGTACTTAGACAGTCCAATAGCTAGTAAATGAAGTTCATTTGTCTATTTTCACTTTTTAAAACTGTTAGAGATTCGTAATTTCTTGTCCATTTGGTCCTTAATCTAGCATATGAAACAGTGCAGACCTTAGATCTAGGTTGAAGATTAAGAGATTCAACTTTACCATCCATGATATGATTAGCAGGAAAAATCTTCATCTGCAGTGGATAATGATCACTGAGGCACGAAAAGTCTTTTGGTAATATGATTTGTACTCCTCTTGCCTTTGCAGCCTCAACTAGCATATGGGCTACCTCCAGTGATTCTTGTTCCACCAATTCTGTAGGAACAGGTAATCCAAAAGCATGCATTATTTGAAATGCAGCATCCCCAACAAACACTAAACCGTCACACCTAGATGCCAAAAATTGCAAGGCTGATGTTTTCCCAGCGAGATTATCTCCACCAATCTGCATTAATTTCATCTCAAATTATCACTTGCAATATGTGAACAAAAAGTCCTTTTCTCATTTGAAGCAAGAACCTGAAAAATACTCCCTCTGTCACAATTTATGTGAAGGTGTTTGACTGGGCACGAAGTTTAATAATGAGAGAAAGACTTTTGAAACTTGTGGTAAAAAACAAGCCATAGATAGCTGTGTGGCTATAAATTATTTCAGTTCTGGTAAAATGAGAAGTTTAAAGTTAACTTACTACTAAATATAGAAATGTGTCATTCTTTTTATGACTGACTAAAAGGGAAAGAGTGTCACATAGATTGGACCTGAGGGAGTAAATACTTAAGAAAAAGATTCTTGGATGCATACTATTGCATAATAGGGCCTTTTGTTCATCTCGATTATCTTCTTCAGTTGAGACATTCCCTCGTCGAAGTGAAATCCGGCAATGGAGGCATAGCAGAAGCTGGTGATACCAACATTTGATGCAAGGATCTTATGTGATTGGAAAAATGCATCATTAACAAAGATATCCACCCCAGACGATAGGCGTCGTGCAAACTCTAAACAATTGGCTTGCTCCTGCTTAAATTGAGAAAGGTTCTCAAGCAGAAGGATGTCTGATTTATGTCTGTCTTCCATCTGGGAATGCTCAAATCTAGAACCAAGCTCCACCGGGATGACTTTTAGTTCAAGTTCTGATGACAGAAAGTCTGAAGACCACATTATCCCGATCAATTGAACTCGATTTGAAACATGTTTTTTGTGAACATAAAAAAGAACAGTTCATTGAGAATAAGTGTATCAGCACAGATTCCTTCATTATTGCTTAGAATACTGGGAGAGAAAATGACAAAAATGGTCCTATGTTTGAGAGTGGGTCCAAAATAATCCCTTAAGTATTCACTGAACAATTTTGGTCCTTTAAGCTTGTCAAAAGTTAAAACTTCTAGTGTCCGTCAAACATTTAACAATTTATGTCCGTTAGATTTGACAAAAACAGTGGAAAACAAGATTTAACCATAAACACGAAGAAAGTCCCATCAAATCATAAAATACGCAACACAAAAACTACACTAGACACGAAAAAGATATTAAAAAATAGCAGAAACTACAACTCAAAAAGCTACATCAAACTCTAGAAATGAATAAAAAATTACAAAAATTGTACCTCTAAATGTGAGTTCCTGCTAATTTCCTTTTTTTTTCGTAGTTCTCGTCAAATCTAACAGAATTCGGTAAATATTTGACGGAGACTAAAAGTATTAACTTTTAACAAACTTAAAGGACCAAAACTGTTCAATGCATACTTAAGGGACTATTTTGAACTTACCCAACATAAGGGACCGTTTTTTAAAAAACATTTTCTCTACTCTGGGAAGCTAAGCCTAAGTTCTCAGATGGGGAGAAGCAACATGAACAATAAATGGAAAGTAAGAAAAATGTAAACCTGCAATACGTTCCAACTTGAGAAGCCGTGAATCAGCTCTCGGACTCCAGCTACTTATTAGAATTAATTTTGCCCCAGCTTTGTGTAGATACTTGATGGTTGAAATTACACGAGCTGCTGGAGACTGTCGTTTCTTCTTCTCCCTTACCAGGATTGTCAAATCCAATCTGACCATGACAACTTTTCCAGTTAGCTCCTCCCCTGGAAAGTTTCTAAGTGTTTGCACATGAGGTAAGATATCTGAATCTCTCCCATCACAAGCTTCAGCCTAAAAAGTGTATTCTTGTCTTGGTAAGAAGAAAAGACAGTAGACTGAATGGCACATGAAAAAACAATAAATATTGTCACATTATATTTTATGTGCTTCTTATGATTTTTACATTTAAAAAAGGGTAGCCTGGTGCACTAAGCTCCCGCTATGCACTAAGGGAATGATTTTTACATTTCCAATCAAATTGTCAAACAAGCTGGTTGAATTTAAGCTATCAGATCAAATCCTACATCAATTTCAAGTCTAAGGAGCTTTCAGAAAGAGAATCATATACAGAAAAGATATCAGGTTTATGAACATCCTGTCGCTTTTAATTTACATCTAAGTTTCAATTTCTCAAAATCTATTTTGAAGTTTCAAAGATTCATGTTCTTTAGATAACCAGTAAGGAAAGATTAGATTTTTCGGTTGATGATCACATAAGAAATCTAAGCAGTTTATGCATATAACAGTTCACCTACCCATTAAAGAACACACAATAAGGTATTCTCTTTTGTAAGATGTGCTTTTTCATTCTTTTGGCAGGCCAAAAAGCTGATAAGCTTCCCTTTAAATGGCTTTTCAAGGTCCCTATGACACAAACTATAGAAGACTGGTTTTTCATTTTAATGTTCAGCATAAACGTTTTCCTTTCTAGGATGCAAAAATATCTGGAAACAAGAATTGACAGGCCAGTTAAAAACACGTTGAATTCCAGCAAACAAATAGTTATAGGCATGTGTTGCTCGGACTCTTCAAAAGTACCGCTAGGTGCGTATCGGATCCTCATCATGGTGCAGCAGCATTTTTGGAGAGCCCGAGGGTAAATGTCATCGCAAATCTGCCTATACCTCATTCATAAAAGTCAATACTTTTGTTGCTTTACGTCAAAAGGAGAAATGTCATCTCATTCAATTGAATATGAAGCATAGAAGTATAGTTAACACGTATAAAAATAAAATAACCAAAGCTGAAGCATAAAATAGGGATGAGAGAGAAAACAATGAGGCTAATTCAGATTTATAGTTGCAAGAAAATTTGTGGATAGTATGTATATTTATTAGATAAGGCACATTCTTTGACTCTTTGGGCTTCAAAGAACAAGCGTTATAAGCAGGGATGGAGCTGGGGGAGGGCACAATTTTCGGTGAAAATTTACACTATATATACAAGGTCAAACTTATTTTCTTATGTAATGTAGTAGATGTTGTGAGCCGAGGGTCTATCAAAAATAGTTCTCTCTACTCCACAAAGGTAGGGGTATGGTTTGCATACTCCCCGGACCCCACTTGTTCCCCTATACTGGGTATGTTGTTGATAGTAGACGTGTATTCCCTTGGCTTCTTCATGTATTTACTTTTTTATATTTTGAACCACCATAGTGAAAATCCTGACTCCGCCGCTGGTTATCAGCAGTCCATGCTAGCATAAGTAACATCATTTTTGTAAGTAATGCACCAATTGGGGCATGTATCTATTAACTTAGATAACACGAACAGCAGTTGAGTATTTTTCTTAAAATGTAAGGAAAGCAAAATTACCAAAAATACCTCATCTCGAAATGAATGCAAATCAGCATTATCAACCAGCTCCAAATTCAAAGCTTAAAAAAAAAAAACAAATTGACAACACCATTTATATCAGGATAACAAGATTTTGGACTTCCTCTAATCACTTGGGACATCAAGTTTAGTACTAACCTTTTGGTAAATATTGAACCTTTTTACATTTTTGTACTGCAAAAGATTTCCCATAAGACAAACGTGGTCTAATTTGTTGCAAATATTGAAACATTGTACAGCCATTGTTGAAATATGATATTCTTGGATATCCTAAGAATAAATTCAGAACCCCACTCATCCTTTTTTGTTCACTGTGAATCAATTTGGAACTAAAAAATATCAATTGGATAGAAAAAAAATAAAACAGACACCAAACCTAATACTCACACAATTCCATAATAAGTGGTGTTTTTAGCTTATACACATTCTTTAAAAAATTGCTCACTCCTAGAAAATCTGGATATTTTTACTAATTTATCCAAATTAATGCTTAAAAAAGAAAAGCTACGTAATAATTATTGATCATATAAAGAAGGATAATTTTGGAAGAATAAGCACCACTTATTTCAAAACAAATGAAAAGCCTAAAACATCATTTATTTAGAAATGGAGGAGTATTAATTGTACCAAACATAACTAAACAATAATGCATAAATATACTAAGTTTCTGGTGTTACCTGAAGAGTGATAGTTTTGTTCTGCTTGTGTTTTGTTAGTTTGCGAGGGAGGGAAGGAAGATAATATGTTGGTAGGAATTAAAAAAAGAAAACAAACAACAAAAAGGCAATTGCACTAATGTCCCTATCTAGTCTAAGACAATTCATATACATCCCTTCAAGAATTATGAGCTACACTCTCCACCCTCAAAAGAAGTTTTGATAATTTTCACTTTCTTTTCTTTTTTGTGTTTTGCTTTTCGAATTTTTTCACAACTATATGAGATAAAAAGATTGAATGTAATTTTTCATGTTAATTTAAAATCGACATTTCATTTTGAGTTTCTAACTTAATTCAAGTTGCATCAGTCTGTCATTTTTTTAAAAAAATTATGATTTTATTCAATTCTAATTCGACAAATTCTTGATTCATATGTAAGATTTTGTTGGGTTCAAAACACATAAGTAAGGCACAACGGAAGTTTAAAAGTTTTTGTTTTTTATTTAACCCAACAATAATTTCTGGTATGGTTATACAACAATGAAACTTGTAACATAAAACATTTACTTACAAGTTATAATAATCTGGAATCTTTATCAAATGTGAGGTGCACACGCGATTGTCCTTCCAATTGCAACCTCCAAGCTTCAATGTATTTCTCTTTCGGAAAGCTAGGAAATCCGGCAGAGGTTCGAGAGTATTTGATTCTAAGTCTCTAAGGCTTAAAATGTTTTTCAGAAAATTAGTGTGTAAATAATGAAAGGGAATGCCTCTATTTATAGTTGGAAATTAGGTCAAAATTGAATTAGGGTTTGACCTTGGGCCTGACCCAAAAATCGATGCAGAAGCGCCGCGACTCTAGGGTATGGGCGACGCGGCGCTCGACGTGCACCTGCATTGTCTCGATTTATTTTTTGTGCATTCTTAATTAAATCTAAAATCCAATTTTGACTTAATTAAAATAATCATTATTCATTTAAATATCTCGATTCTAAATCGAACATTTAATTACTCTCTCAATAAATCCTTAGATCGAAACGGACAATCAACATAGTGTGACCCTATATGCCTTCTCATATCAACATTAATCAAATTAAGGTCTACGCGGAACTCCTAGACGGCGCCGGAAGACGAACTCAATATGTGAAGTACGTTTACGCGAATCCAGTAAAATTAACCTTTATGTGGTAAGATAAAATCGTTTCATTCACGACACACCCGATCAAGCTTAGGATTGTCAAGTGTATCAAAATGGCTTAATCATTGTATCTCATCTATATTAGTTGACAACTAGACCATATTCTAAATACGTCTATTGTGTTGGCCAACGACTTAGTCAATCTAATATCACTGAGAATCTGAGTGTTCTCTCGAATATACATTCGAGGAATGAATCCTAATCTTGGCTCAACTATCACATCCAATCCACATCGTAATGTACCCAATACAAGCCGTATCTCAACCTATAAGACACTTGAGCTTAGGACGGAATCAAAGTACATTAGTTTGTAGACAAGACGCGTATTGACCTCAAGTCTAAGGACTTCTATCTCCCACACGCTGATCATACTTTAGACAAGTATAACAAATAGTATATCAGCAGGGTATACCAATACTTCAAAAGTATCTATGTGTCCATCACGAGTAGCCATTACTCGTAGCATGTGAGACATACTACATCATCTAAGGATGTGATGCAGACCACATGTCGACTTATCACATATCATTGATATTCCATTCTCGATGATCATTAGTCGATGCTATTTTAAGAGTTACGCTCTATCATGAATAACTCACTCTATTAATAACAACGTAAGCTCAAGGGATGCACATTAATAAATAATTACAAACAATCAAAAAATAATTCAATAATTGCAAATGCCAAAATATTAATCTCCATTAATAATAATACGAATGTGTATAAAGTACATTTGTCCTAATACAGATTGTCTCTAGGAAATAAATATACTTTCATCGTACTCTTACTTCATCAGCAATTGAATCACTATTCGAGACCCATAATTTTATTTTACTACTAGATACTATTACATCTTATACTTCAAGTGGATAAACATATGCAGAAGGACTCAATTTCTTTTTCTTATTTTTACTAAATCACAATTTTAATATGACCTGAATTATTCTTTACTATTATTTTAAGAATTATAACTTGAATTATTATTTATTATTAAAAAAAGAACATGACTTGAATGATTAATCATAAAAATAAGAGGAAAAAAATGAGAAAGAAAATCTGTTGGTATTAATAATTACTCTCCCCATCTCACTCGTTAAAAATACTAATTAAGAATGATATTTGACTACTTTATTCTTATTTATATCTAAATTATAATCTATCTCTACTAAATATTTATCCTATGTATGTATCATCTCTATTAATAATTAAATTTTACTAAAAATAAAATAAAAAACAAATAATTAATTATAACTTAAACTTTTAAAAAATAATTAATTTAACATAATTATTTAATCACCTCAAATAATTTAAAACGAAGGAAGTACTAAATAGTGAAACAAGGTCTAATGGTGCAATAAAACATCGGATCGAATATAATTCCATTCGGATCCAAATCTTCAAAGTACAACCATCTAAGCCAAAAAAAGCATCATTTAGCTCACACTCACTTGATCTCCACCGTTCAAATTAATCTTCATCTTCGCCGGCCACCGTCGATCTATTCTCCGACGAAGATGGGTGGCGGTTTCCTCGTTGGCGTTATCGGTGTTCTAATTCTATCTCATGCTACTTATTCCACAATTCAATGTAATTATAATAATCACCTTAGGGTTTTTAATTTTTGCTTAATTAATTTTAGGGATTCATTTTTTTTTTGTTTAATTTCAGATAGGGCTTTGCTCAAGATTACTGAGGAAGAGTTTTCTGGACCACCCATTAACGTAAATTGTCGTTTTTTCACCCTTTTGTTGAATTTACAAAATTGCCACTGTTGAAAAAATTTGAATTTTATATGTATGTGATCATTATCATTTACTACCCCTTTTATTGAATCTACAAAGTTATTTACAGTTGATAAAATTGATTTTTTGTATGTACTCCCTCTGTTTCGCTTTTCGAGATTCAAACTGCATGAACTTTTACGTAACATTTTAAGATTGTATTTTTTACCAAATTGATATGAGAAATGTTGCAAATTATATAGTACTTTTTATGTAGTTTTTGTATATATATATATATATATATATATATTTTAATCTTAAAATATTGAGTTAATCTACTCCATTTTAGCTTTAAAGTTTAGTCAAGTGATTCTCGAAAAGCGAAAAGTACCGTATAAATTGGGACTGATGGAGTATGTGATGTAGTAATGTTGTATGTGAGAGAGATCGGGGGCTAGTCCCTTTTTCTCTTCTTCGTCGTATCTAGCAGTAATATTTGGTATTTGCATAGTTTCCTGTTCTTCAATTTGTACTATTTATTCAATGTGGGTGAGGTAGTTTTATACTAGTAGTCATAATATTACTCTTGTAGTTTCTTGTCTTTCAATTTCTATTATTATTTGTTGTTCCTTGTAGTTTGATTATCGTATTAGTTTGTGGTAGTTACTGCCTCTTTTTTTGAACTGCTCTATCATGTTTTTTATAGTATTTTTCCATTGTTTATTCGCTTCCGTTATTTCTTTTTTCATACGGATTTGAATAGCTTGTCTTTGTGCCGAGGATCTACCAGAAATAACCTTCCTACCTCCCAAGGTAGGGGTAAGGTCTACGTACACTTTACCCTCCCTAGACCCCACTTGTGGGATTTCACTGGGTATATTGTTTTTGTTGTTGTATATGTATGTGATGTGGTACTGTTCTATGTGGGAGAGAGAAGGGGCTAGTCCCCTCTTCTCTTCTTCTTAGTATCTTGTAGTAATAATTAGCATTCACGTAGTTTCCTATTCTTCAATTTGTACTATTTACTTGTTGCTTCATTTGCTTTGTTTACCATGATATTTTGCTGTCGTATTTTCCTTTCTATCTTGTTGTCGCTATTTTCTTTGATTTCACTTCTTTTGAGCCGAGGGTCTATCGGAAACCACCTCTCTACCCCAACAAAGTTAGGGGTAAGGTCTGCATATATCTTACCCTCCCCGGACCTCACTTGTGGGATTACACTGGGTATGTTGGTGTTGTTGTTGTGATGTAGTAGTTATTGATCTGTGTATTGGGTAATGTGCAGGTTGTGATAGAGTTGATAGTTAGTTTAGTGTTATGCTTGTGGGCTGCAATGGCTGCCCCTGGAAAATTCAAGTCAATCCATCCTCAATCTGAGGAAAACAGGTACTTAATTCATTCTTTTTATTCGGGTTTATGTATTTTTGTTATTTTTCATTGTTTTGTAGTAATGGCAAATTTTGGAGTTCTAGAGACTTCGTGGGAATATAGGTCATTGGTGTAAACCCACAGTTATGGAAACATCTATTCTCACTATCTCACCACCGCCTGTGTGACCTCGTTCACATTGCCGGTCTCAATCCCTGATAAAGGAGGAGGGTTGTCGAGGGTCAATAGGAAACAACCTCTCTACAAAGGTGGGGTAAGGCTGTGTACATCTTACCCTCCCCAGACTCCACTTGTGGGATCACACTGGGTTTGTTGTTGTGATATGTTCTTATCAAGCACACTCACGAAGGACTTTTCTAGGCACTATATCATTTTATTTTCTCTAAGTCAATGAATAACTAGGGCTTACCTCGTGCATGAAGTGCTCCTCGGCTAGTTTGGAGGTAGAACTAGGCCAATGACTATTGTGTGGAAATCCTCCTTCCTCTCCCTATATATTTTCATCAATTTTGTTTTATAAAAAATATAGCCTCTATAAATTTCCATCAATCTTTTTGTATATAGCGCTTGTAATCTAACATGCATAAATCCAAACTAGTTCTTTGTCACATCACTTTCATTTTTATGTATCAAAACTAAGGTACTCTTTCATCACTGGTTTGGTGTCTTTCTTTGTTGTTGTTGCACTACTTAAGATAGAATTGCGTGGCTTGGTGAGTTATAGTACTCCAACTTCTTTTAAGGAACTTTCAAACCTCCACAAGGATGCCATTTGAACCTTAGGTTTTTTTAATTCTCACATTCATTGCATCCTTTACTTCATCGCACACGATGCTTAGAGTGAGCTAACATTTATTTTTGTCATGGATGCATACAACAACAACATACCTAGTATAATCCCACCAGGTGGGGTCTGGGGAGGGTAGAGTGTACGCAGACCATATCCCTACCTTTTGACAATAGGGAGGCTATTTCCGATAGACCCCCAGCTCAAGTAGAAATGAATGCAACAGTGATAATAAGAAGTAATAGCAACAAGAAAATAAGATAACAAAGTGAAAGAAGCCATAGCCATGATCTCTATCTCTCAGATATCCCCTAATAAAGTTAACAAAGTGAAAGTCAGGGCAACCTCCGAAATAGCATTGTCATTTTCATTTATGTTACCACATCCAATTTATTTGTATAACGATAGTGTCCGGGCTGGCTTACACGCATCTCAGCTATTCCACCCGCTACCTGCCTCCCACCGACACAGGTATGGGGTAACTCTCTGTTACCCCAACCATATCTCTATGTACTCGGTCAATACCATGATCTCTATCTTTCAGATATCCCCTAATAAAGATATGTTGGTCATTTTTTATCCTTGGACATACCTATATCTTTCAAAAATTTAGTATTTGTCTCCTTTTAGTCCAGTCTTCCTAGAGTATAGGAAATATGCTTTCAGTTTTATCATTAATCATACTTGATGAACTTAGACACTACACACTAATGATGATGATTAAACTCGTTGCTAGTGGATAAAAGACTAGAATTCGCATAGGTGTCTTCTTAATGGGTGTTCTTTTGAGCCGAGGGTCTATTGGAAACCTCTCTACCCCACAAAGGTAGAGGTAAGGTCTGTGTACATCTTACCCTCCCAGATCCCACTGTGTGGGATTACAATGGGTATGTTGTTGTTGTTGTCTTCTTAGTGGTTTTGGGTAAGCTATCTAAAGTAGAACTTGATGCAGAGAGATCATGAAGCATAGTTGATAGTTAGAAAATATGGTTCGATATTAACTTGGTAACTTATGATGATATTGTCCAAGTATTTCATTGTTTAGCAACCCCTCAATACAGAAGCAAGTAGTTGACAAAAGGAGTAAAGGGCAGCCCAGTGCACTAAGCTCCCACTATGCGCGGGGTCCGGGGAAGGGCGGACCACAAGGGTCTATTGTACGCATTCTTACCTCACATTTTTGCAAGAAGCTGTTTCCACGGCTTGAACTCATGACCTCCTGGTCACATGACAACAACTTTACCAGTTACTCCAAGGCTGGTTCTGTTGACAAAATGAGTATTGGTTAAATTTTGAAATATGGAAATAATGGGTTTGTTTAAGTATTTTGATAAAGTAAACCTTGAGTAGCCACCAAAGAAACAATGGAAAAATGTGAAAAAGAGTTCTGTTAAGTGTGACACTGCACCCATTTCCTACTTACTACCAATTACCATCCTATAATGGGGCTAAACCATTACATGCTTTGGAGATAATTTTTGGTCCCTGCAATAGCTGGTAGGGAAGTAAAGTGGAGATGGGGTAGATGAATGATTTTGTGGTTGTAGGGTATCTATAATACTTATTTTACTGGAGTGCTGAATAACACGTCAGTGAGCTTTTATGTGCTTTTCCTGGTTTCTCCTGATTTGAGTTATATCACGGTCCTTTATTTAGTAGGTAATAGTTCAGAATTTGGATATCGTTTTAGGGCATTTACCGAAGTAGAAAAGCCGAAGTTCAGTTTGTAGTCCCTCGCATGCAACTACTCCTGCTCTCTGTTGTGCCTTTAGTTGCTGCAGCTCATTTTTCAAAACAAATTGTGCGGAATTTGTTGTTCTGGTGTTTAACTTCATGTATAGCTAGCCAAGTGAGAATTGATAGCAAAAGTTAATTCATTTGCTCTTATTATATATGGCATATTGTCTATATTATTATATACCTTGTGTATCTCTACGATGCAGGGTGGTCGCTTTGCCTGCCAATCTGGATTTTATGATCTTTAATCACCGCGGAAAAATATTTCCTCTGGAAACCGAGTTGAAATTGAAGTGATGAGGTGGACTAATTATTCATGAACACAACGAACTGTCATTCTCCAGACCAGCCTCATTGTTCGCTACTGTTCTTGGAGATGGATTGTTTTAAGACAGTTTTCCTATTACACTAATTCGATAACTTGAGCAGCACTAGTTGACCTGTGGAATGTTAATTGTTAGAGATCAGACAAAAAAAGATGTTATTCTCAGTTACATATTTCCATTCTTGCTTGCTTAAATTTTAATATTGTATGTTAGACTTGGATTTTCAGAACATATTGTGCGTCTATTTAGCATTTATTCTGTTTGAAAACGAAATTTCAGCAGCAGCCGTAAAATTTCTGTTTAGACATCTTTAATGCTGTATATGACATCCGTTCTTCATAATTTCAATTTTGTGCCTTATTTTGGTTGAAGGAAATAGTCCGTTTCTCCTTTATTTTGTCATACAGAAGCAATAAATATAAACTGAAAGTCTTATGTATGACCAGCACGGGCTATTATCCATATCCATATCCATATCCATAGTGAAATCTTTGAGCTCCAAAGACTTTTTTGGGCGAGAAGAAAAAACACGCGTTACTGCAGTATACAAATTTCATGGGATAATTTTACGTATGGTCATCCAACTTTCAGTTTATTGCATCAAGTTATTATACTATTGTAACGGAAAAATAATAAGTCATTGGTGATAACTTCCGTACTTGTTGCTCTATCACAACTTAATTCGGCCAATTCCAACAAATTTGCAAGCGAACTGAAGATAATTGTTACTTTCAAAGAATCTTACTTCAAATAATTTTTATAGTGACAAAATTACTAGGGATTTTTCACCGGTGTCTGCTAAGATGCTCGAGTTGACGCTATTATATGTGAAAAGACCCCGATTCTTTGCCCAGATCACATTGATAAAATAAATGAGTAGAATAGCTATCTTGAGTTTCATAAATAGCTGATAACTTCCACTCAAAAGTCTATAACAATAGCTGGATAAGAAATGCAAGATTATGCAAGTAGACAATGAAGCAATTTACTGGAGTAAACAGTTACAATGAATTATATAAAATCTTCTAGCATGATGGTATAACCAAAAACAAAATTTATTAGGGAATAATCACATAAAAAAACCCTCCAAATTGGCTCCATTTGCAACTTGCACACCTACTGATGTAGCTAACAGAAACTATACAAAAAGAGAATTGCTTAATTGGAACAGCAAATAAGTAACAAAGGGTACCCTTCTCCTACTTGGAGCAATAACTGTTTAGCTTTTTGTCTTATGAAACAATAATGAAAAATTACCTTGAGCATACCTTACCTATGAATGAAACAAGTTACAACACCACAAGGTTTCAAGAGAACTCCAGAAACTGCTAGTCTGGAGACTCGACAATAAAACAGCAAGAAATTGATAACAAGTTGACAACAAGATCTTTAAGAAAAAACACATGTTCTCTCTCACGAGTACTAAATGACAGCGACCAAACATTCGTAAGAACATCCTTTTCATAGAATTCAAACAAACCACTACCGCCTTTCCTTCACCAGCTAATGAAACAATTTCCACCACAGATCATTGTACTTTAATTTGGGTTTCATTTGAATCAATATAACAGAACCCCAAAATCTTCCTGTATCTGTTTAAAGGGTAGACATAAGATAAGATACTCATATAACTTGAGTCTACTGAGTAACTGCACTCGCAATTACAACTACCAATTAGTATGAAATGAAGAAAGAGAATGTAAAAGGGCCAATTTAGACCTCTTTCCTATTTAAGGCAAAACAACAACAAATAAAATCGACATTTCTCATCAATTGCCACGCCATCAACCCCACTTTCAAACTTCTGCATTAAATACTGCATAATGAAAATATCACAGCCACCAAAAGCAAGTAGATGCATGATTGACATAGCCATTATTCAAAAACTTGTTTTCCTACTCTTCTGCGAGTGTGTATGTGTTGTTCTTTCGGGTTCTGCGAGTGTGTATGTGTTGTTCTTTCGGGGGGGGGGGGGGGTAGTATATAGAAAGAGAGATTTCATTTGCAAAAGAAATAGATTCTCAGAATGAACAATGACTAACCTCGAAAAAATTCTCTAGTCTACTACATCTCGACATCCAAATAGACTGTGACATCCACAGAAGAGTTACAGTATGACTGACTTTTACCTAAACCTAATCAATTGCTGCTGTTTTGAACAGGGAACGGAAGTATGTACCCCATCATGCTAACCAACTAATTTACAACTGGGTTAAACTCCTGCTGATTTTCCCTAGATTGCCTCAGTATTAACTCAGCTCTCCTCTTCTTGTCATCTCTTTCTTCATCCCGCCTGAAAAAGGAAGCGTTTCTCCCGGAACCCTTTCTCCAAAGCCTCAAATCCAAAGAATCACCTAACGCCTTCTTTCCCGGTCTAAACTCTAAACACACAGCTGGCCTCTTGTCTGGAAGTGTTTTTTCTTTCTCTGCCCCATCAAGCCCATCCTTCATCGCCTCAATTGCAGAGGAAAACGTCTCCAGCAAAGAAACGTGATTTTTATTGTCTACCTCACTAGAAAGAAGTTTAGCTGGAAGAGCCACTGGGGGGTCCACATCTTTCTCACCAGCTTGAAAAGGTTTTGCAAGAAACGGATTTTCACTTTTACTAATACCAACATCATCTGGCTGCTGCCTAGAAGTTGATGCTCCTGCTGAACCATTGCACAACAATCGCTGCTGTAAATTTAATAAAGACCTTTCCGCCTTCCTTCGCTGTCTTGCTAATTCAATTTTATCAGCTCGAGGATCCGATGCCCTCTCATTCCACGTGGGTGTCCGTACATAAGTATGCTGATCGGGAAACGCAGGCAACCATGGAGGTACGTGCTTAAATGCCGGTGTTTCATTAATTTGCGAAAAACTAGGTATCAACCTCGGATGTTTTATCACAGGAAAACGTGGAAGAGGTTGAGAAAACGGAATCTCTTCAGCAGATTCCACATACCCAACCATCTCACTAATAATACCGGAATTTAACCCACAACGGTTCACCTCAGATGCACGAAGAAAACCAGTGGAGGCACACATATCTTCTAATCCTTGAATAATATCAAACACGTTGCATTGTGTTCTTCCAGCTAAATTAGCACTACTACTAGCAGTCTTGCCTAGGTCAAGTATATACTTAATCGCAATATCTGCAAGCGATTCTAGAGCAGATTCATTGAAGATCTCAAATCCAATACTTTCACATATTTGTGCCACTGCAGTCCTCGATACTGCTCGCCCAAAATCGTCCGAACCAGCTCTTTCTTCCCCGGTATTATCACCAGTACTCTCTTTCTCTTTCTCCCTTTTATCCTCAGCATTACCTCCAACGATCATATTCAAATTCCTAAAAACAAATTAGGGCTTTCCTTACTCAAAAACCTCACCACTCAGCTCAAACTCGTGAAAGTTCACAGCTTGGTAACATTATACAAAATTCCACAACTCAAAATTTGGACATCCAAATTTTCAGGAAACTCAATATGCAGTTCAAGATTCATACGCCCTCATTGCAACATGCAGACCCTAGGTATTTAGGCTGCATTAAGGAGTAAAAGTACAACCCCAATTGCCCAAAGTACAATCTGGCTTTCCCAAAAAAGAAAAACTCACAACTTGGTGAAGTTAACGAGAACCCCAGAACCAAAAAATCAACTAATTCTTCAAGAAAACCGAATACGAAGCTCAAGATTCCTGTAACCCACTTAGTAATTAGTAAAGCCTTAGGTATTATGCTGCATTTAAGGAGTAAAAGTACAACCTGACTTTTCCCAAAACAAAAAATTCAACGAAAAACCGAATATAGCTCAAGATGCTTGTAACCCACTTTGTAATTCACAAAATTTTAGGTATTAAGTTGCATTTAAGGAGTAAAAGTACAACAACCCAATATACAGCTCAAGATTCTTGCAACCCACTTTGTAATTCACACAACTTTAGGTATTAAGATGCATTTAAGGAGTAAAGGTACAACCCAAATTGCCCAAAGTACAAGTAGACATTCCCAAAAAAAAGAAAAAAAATCCCAACTTGGAGATGTTAATGAACAACTTCTTCAAGAAAATCCAATATACAGCTCAAAATTCTTGTAACCCATTTTGTAATTAACAAAAGCTTAGGTATTAAACTGCAATTAAGGAGTAAAAGTACAACACCAAATGACCAAAGTACAAGCTGTCTTCTTGGTGAAGTTAACAAGAACCCCAGAACCAAAAATTCAACGAATTCTTCGAGAAAACCAAATATAAACTCAAGATTCTTGTACCCCACTTTGTAATTAGCAAAACCTTAGGGATTAAACTGCATTAACGAGTAAAAGTACAACACCAAATGCCCCAATACACAAGTAAGAGGGACGAAAAGTGAAACACTTACAGATGATTTTGAGAGTAATTGAAACTTGGGTAACGAGTTCTTGATTAGTAAATTGAAATGGATTTGAAATTTAGAGAGAATAAAAGGGTTTATGGAGAAATTTATTGATAAACCCTAACGGTATACCAAGAAAGGGAGTTTATAGATCGGGAAAATGCAGGTATGAGTAGTGGAGCGGGACCTTTTTTTATATAGAAAAAGGGGCAAGTTATGTTTTAGTAATAGCAGATTAGTCCATATAGTTTAGACAATGTACAATCGAGCCCTATTCACTCCGTAATGAATCCTGCATTTCAAAAATTCATACAAACTCTAAGGGGTCGTTTGGCAGTTAGTTAGAAGTCAATCATTCATGTATTAAATCATGTATAAGTTACGAGAAAATCTATGTATTATTTTTTATGCAGGACAGAAGAGGAAACAACTAATACATGAATAACTAAATCCTGTATAACTAATCTCTGCATTATTAATATCTGCATAATTCTAATCAACTACCAAACGACCCCTAGGGGCAGCCGTCAATCCGGGAAAATTTAATATAAACTATCTTAAAGGTCTGTTTAGAAAGCCACCCGGTAATTAGAATTGATGTAATTATTAGGGCAGTAATTACGCAGCTCAGTAACTATGCATTATAATAGTTAAGAAACCTATTTGTCTGTCATAACGTAATTACAAACGTGTTGCACAAATATAATTGCATAGTTTGATAAAAAACTTAAAGTTAATATTTGACAAATACGTGCCTCTATAAATGATAATTAGGTAACTAAGCTACACATTACCTAAGTTAATATTCTATTTTATGTCACTCCTTAACAAATCTTGCATTTTCCAAAATTAAAGAATCTTATTCTCCTACACAAAGGCTTTTAATTTAATTAGTATTTAGGAAAAAAATATTTAGATTGACTTCATTGAATATGATAAATAAAGTGATAGTAGAACATAATATGTTTTTCTTAAAAACATTGTTGAAAGTATGTTTATTTACTAAAAGCTTTGAGTTCAAATATAACTCAGATGATGACCAATTTGAGTTGCAAATGCATTTGTTAAAAAAAAAAAAAAAAAAAAAAAAGCGAAAAATTTATCTTCAATTTGCTTATCATACTAGAGTGATTTATGATGACATTTTGGAAAAAATAAATCTATATACAACATTAAATAGAATAGAGATAAAGTTTGAAAATAATATAAAACTTTTTCATTCAATCAATAGATTTAATAGGAATGTTTTACATAAATCAATGTGTGCACTTTGTATATAGTTCAAGTAGTTAAACTTGTAACTAGTTTTACTTGCATATAATGAGAAAATCATTACAACCGAATCTGATTTTTTTTTTAAAGTTTTGTAATCCATTGTAATTTTTTTAAAAAGTTTTTATGTAGCATATTCTAATTTATCTTTATTTTACATATAAGAATCCGAAAATTAAGTACAAAATAAAGAATTCTATTGAACCATTTTCTTTGTAAATATATGACCAATTAACATTTAACAATTATCACAAGTAAACATGCGTAGCAAACAAGGATGTGACGCAGTGAATGAGACTGCTCTTTCCTTAACTAGAGTTCTCGAATTCGAATTCTGAGTATGAAAAAGTTCTTGGTAGGGAGTCATTTTCCCAGAAATGGGCTCTACATGGCGCGAATCCGGATATAGTTGGGTTTCAATGCGGATACTGGACAACTGTGGAAACAAAAAAACAAAAAGCAAACTGGGACGTTTCTGAAGGATGTAAGAAGTTCAAGGGGGAAAAGTGTGGAACTACAAAAGTTATGAGCACCACTATTGCAAAAATCACATATATAATGTTCTGTTTGGAACAATACAAGATATTGGTTAAGCAAAGAAATTGAGAACTAGAAGAAAAACAATGGAGAAGTACTTTGGAAACGCATATCGGGGCGACCCGGGAGTGCCACACGCCGACCCGGAAAGATTCATGAATATATGGGTCGGGTCCGCAGCTTTCTCCGCTCTCACATGGATCAATCCCTACATGTGGACTCTCTCCAATCAATACAAGTAAAAAACATGCAAAACTCACTTTTAATTCCTTTTGCAACAATGTCTTGTTATATTTGTTGTTAATTTGATAAAGGGTTAATCTTTATTCAGTTCAATTCTTGTTATATATAGTGTGTTTAAGTTTTTAGTAGTAGTATCAACTTATGGTGTTGGTGGTGCAAAGGGCTATTAAAGCAAGATAGAGTGTGTTATAGGAAGTTACTAACAATAGAAGAGGGAGAAGCCTTTCAAGAGAGTAATAGAGCTAAGAACGTGGTTAACAAAGCCCGAGGTAAAGCGTTAGATGGCTTGTGGAAAAAGTTGATAAAGGGTTAATCTTTATTCGGCTCAATTCTTGTTCTACATAGTCTGCTTACATTTTTTAGTAGTAGTATCGATTTATGGTGTTGGTGGTGCAAAGAGCTACTTAAAGCAAAAAAAAGAAAAGGAGAGTTGTATAAGAAGTTACTAACAATAGTCAGTAGAAGATGAAGAAGTATTTGAAGAGTATAAGAGAGCGAATAAGGTGATTAGAAAAACCCAGTTTAATCCGATAAGTGAGATCTGGGGAGGGTGGTTTGTACGCAACCTTACCTTGTGAACGTAGAGAGGCTGTTTATGTTAGCACGTTTGAGAGAAAGAAGGGTTAGGATTTGAACCAAGTTAAGTGTATTAAAGGAGATTGTAAGAAGCTGAGTATGTGGCTGACTGACATTGCTCGTAAGTCCGTGACTATTTAGTTCCTACAATTCTTTTCCGTATAGTTGGTCACATGTATAGGACCAAATGGGGTTTAGAGATGTAAATTCTATTTTGATCGCTTGTTTGACACAGATAATGAGGATGACGTAAGATTTTTCTTTTGAGAGAAATTAAACAATGACGTAACGATTTCCATACGGTTATGATAGATAAAATCCTTAGTTTCACTTGTGAAATTAGCTCCACTAAGATGCTTGAGAAATATGAAGGGGCTAGAAAAGTTTATCAAGATGGCATCCCTAAAGATCAGAAGTGCCACAGAGAGTTTGAAGTAGTATGGCTAACCAAGTTTTTAAGGATATATTGAGGAGTAGAAAAATGGTAAATAAGTGGGAAAGAGTACATTGTTTTCTATATATGTGAACAGTGAAGATGTTCAAAGTTGTACTAATTATTTTGATATTAGGTTTTAAGGGCCATATGATGAAATTTAGGGATAGAGTAACAGAGCATAGATTTAGGGACATTAGAAGGGTAGTAAGAAACTAGTTTGAATTTATCCATAGTAGATCTACTACAAAGCCTTATATTTGTTCAAAAGATTTATGGAGATTCTCGGTTATAAAAAGAAAAAAAATGAAGATTCACAGAAAAGATCTTCACATGATATTCGTTAGGCTCATATTACAGTGCCAAAGAAAAATAAAAATGTGAAGTAGTTGAGAAGAGATGTATTCATGTAGAATATAACAATATCTTAAAAGCTATGTACGAGAGAGTGGTTTCAAGTGTGAGAATAAGGGAAGGAGATTAACAGGAGTTCTCACTATGCAAGTTTTATAGGATGATTGTAAAACTAACAATTATATGGATGTGAATGTTAGGTCTCTAAGATCCAGCATATCCTTAAAATAAGCGTTGTAAAATTGCAGATATTAAGATGGAGTTGCAACTTTACAAGATCAGATAAAATCAAAGATGCTCATATTTGTTAGAGGATACAAGTAGCATACATAGAGGATAATTAGATGTCACTTGAGATGCTTTGGCCATGTCATACTTGGTCTATACATGTGACATTATGATAATTGAAGAGACTAAAGACATGAGATGAACAAAACTTACATAGTGGAAAGTTTTCTTAGAAGACCTACAATCTCTTAGAATCAATGCGTATTTTTTTTATTGTTAGAACAAATGTCTATTTATATAAAAATAAAATGCAACAAAAGCCAATGATACATATAAGTGGCACAAATTAGTTAGGGATTAGGGTCTAGTTGTGGTTATACTTGAAAATTCCCTCCGTTGTTTTTATGTGGTGGTATTGACTGGATACTAAATTTTAAAAACTTTTAATACATAATTTAAATATGTATAACATACCAAAAATACCCCTAGAATCTTGTGGTCTTAAATATGTCTATAAGAGAGAATTATAATTATTATTAAAAAAGGAGAGTATCATTATGGGTAAAATGGAAATGTTAGAGCTAAAATGAATTTCAAATATAGAAAGATGACAATCTTTATGGAACATACTAAAAATGAAAGAGAGTTATAAAAATGAAACAGAAGGAGGCTATCCTTCTCGACCTTCTTGGCTAAAATAAAGTGTTGTTATACTTAAAAGTTGGTATGGTGCTTGTTAGGACCCTTTGAAGTTTGGTTAGAAACTTGTACGTCGGCGGGGATAAGTGGGATATTTAGAAAACCTCTAGTTTTAGAAAGCTTCCACTTTTCCTTAAAAGATTAATTACTTGATATTAATAAAATAGGTCCGAATAGAAACTAACTGATATAAAGGAGTCATATAGCCGCGTCCAACTAATTTTAGGTAAGGACATAGTTGACTAGTTGAGTGGTATATCAAATTATGATGTTACGAATTAAAGTAGAGTTGAGGTCCATTTGGTCTTGTGAAACTACAAAGGAGGTCTTTTTTCACCATGTAAGTTCTTTTTTTGGGGTGGATAAGTAATTAACCTTCAAAGTTGTTCTCTATGTGATTAACAACAATAACAATAACAACAACAACATACCCAGTAAAATCCCATAACGTGGGGTCTGGGAGGGTAGAGTGTACTAAGACCTTACCTCTACTTTGTTAAGTAGAGAGACTGTTCCGAAAGACACTCGACTCAAGAAAAAGCATAAGCACAAGCAAAAGAAAGAGAAACGGTCAGGCCCGGACAAGAAAGTTAAAGCAGTATGAAAATGAGCGTAACAAAAGCGAAACGACCATGATAAAGCATTCTTGAAAAAAAAGAAGCAGTAACTAACATAGGTAATAAGATAAACAAAGTACACGAAAGAACATACAGTAGCAGAAATCAAAGGACAAAGAACTATAAAACAATACTGCGCCTACTAATA
This sequence comes from Anisodus tanguticus, assembly GCA_034509755.1. Classification (NCBI taxonomy): domain Eukaryota; kingdom Viridiplantae; phylum Streptophyta; class Magnoliopsida; order Solanales; family Solanaceae; genus Anisodus; species Anisodus tanguticus. Next base: position 3,725,004 of record CM067555.1, on the reverse strand, counting down.
TGATAGGCTAAGCAAGGCTACAATAATAACACTATAACTACCGGTATGTAAGCGTAAGTAGGATTACGCTCAACTACCTACTACCCTAATCCGTGTCCTCTACAACTTCCTATCTAAGGTCATGTCCTCAGCAAGTTGCACCTGCGCCATATCCCGTCTAATCACCTCTCCCCAGTACTTCTTCGGTCTACTTTTACCCCTTCTGAACCCGTCCATAGTCAATCTCTCACACCTTCGCACTGGGACATTTGTGCCTCTTCTCTGCACATGCCCGAACCATCTCAACATCGCTTCCCGCATCTTATCCTCCACCGAGGCCACTCCCACTCTGTCCCGGATATCATCATTTCTAATCTTATCACTCTTTGTATACCCACACATCCATCTCAGCATTTTCATCTCCGCAACTTTCATCTTTTGGATGTGCGAAATCTTGATTGACAACACTCCGCCCTGTACAACATAATCGGTCTAACCACCATCCTATAGAACTTGCCTTTAAGTTTTGGTGACACCTTTTTATCGTGTAAGACTCTACATGCGAGCCTCTATTTCATCCACCCTGTACCAATACGATGTGTGACATCGTCATTAATCTCTCCATTTTCTTGGATAATAGATCCGAGATACTTGAAACTTCTTTTCTTTGGAATGACCTGAGTACCAAGCCTCACCTCCACGCCTATCTCATGGTCGCTCCCGTTACTGAACTTGCACTCTAAGTATTCTGTCTTGGTCCTACTCAGCCTGAACCCTTTAGACTCCAGAGTCTGTCTCCAAGCCTCTAGCTTAGCGTTCACTCTACTACGAGTCTCATCAATCAGGACTATGTCATATGCGAATAACATACACCATGACACCTCCCCTTGAATTTGTCGCGTCAGTCCATCTATTACCAAGGCAAGTAAGAATGGGCTAAGAGCTGATCCCTGGTGCAACCCCATCATCACTGGTAAGTGCTCCGAGTCTCCTCCTACTGTCTGTACTTTGGTCTTGGCTCCATCATACATATTCTTAATCGCTCTAATGTACGCCACTGGTATACCTCTAACCTCCAAACATCTCCATAGAACTTCCATAGGGACTGTCGTATGCCTTCTCGAGGTCGATGAAAATCATATGTAAGTCCACCAACCTCCTAATAAGATGAATGACTCCAGTAGTCGAACGCCCTGCAAGAATCCAAATTGGTTTTTGGAAATAAACACGCCTTTTCTCACCCTCATCTCCACGACCCTTTCCCAAATTTTCATAGTGGCTCAGCAGCTTGATAACCCTATAGTTGTTGCAACTCTGGATATTACTTTTGTTTTTGTACAAGGGAATCATTGTACTCCACCTCCATTCTTCAGTCATTCTTGCCGTCTTAAAAATGACGTTAAACAACTCAGTCAGACACTCCAAACCTGCCCTGCCTGCGCTCTTCCAAAATTCAACTGGGATCTCATCAAGCTCGGTCGCTCACCCCTGCGCATCCTGCGAACAACACCCTTAACCTCCTCTACCTTAATGCTTCTACAATACCCAAAATTCCGTTACCTACCAGAATGCTACAGATCTCCAGCACAATGTCTCCATCTCCTTTTTCGTTTAAAAGTTTATGGAAGTAAGATTGCCACCTCCGCCTAATATGCGCTTCCTCCATCAGTACTTTGCCGTTCTCGTCCTTGATGCACCTCACGTGATCCAAGTCACGAGTCTTCCTCTCCCTCGCCTTGGCTAGTCTGTACAACTTCTTATCGCCGCTTTTTCCTCTAATTCCACATATAGGCATTCAAAAGCCACCGTTTTCTCTACCGTAATCGCTAGTTTTGCCTCCTTCCTCGCCATCTTATATAATTCCCTATTCGTTCACTTTTCCACCTCATCCTTACTTTCTACTAATTTCGCATACGCCACTTTCTTTGCTTCCACCTTCTCTCGAACTTTACCATTCCAACGCTAGTCCCCTCGATGTCCACCACGACTACCCCGCAAGACCCCTAGCACTTCTCTAGCTACCTTTCGAATGCAACTGGCCGTCCTATCCCACATACCGGTCGCATCCCCACTACTCCCCAAGCCCTCTAGCCATCAACCTCTCCTCCATCTCTTGTGCACTAGCCATGTCAAACTCCCTCATTTGATTCTTAGACTGTCATCCACAACCCTCATCTTCTTTTCCATCTTGATCTCCAAATCCATCACCATGTTGGGTTGTAAGATATTCACTCGAAATAACCTTGGAGTCTTTACAAAGACCGTTATCAACCTTCTTAAGGAGCAAACAGTCTACCTGAGTCTTAGCCACCGAATTACGGAAAGTCGTCAAGTGCTCCTCCTTCAGGAACCTCGAATTGACTATCACCATCCCAAAAGCTTTAGCGAACTCCAAAAGTGAGACACCTTCCCCGTTCCTGTCCCCGAGGCCAAAGCCTCCATGCACGTCGTCATAGCCCCCGGAAGTGACCCAATATGTCCATTGGAATCCCCTCCTACAAGTAACTTCTCAGTGGGTGGTATACCTCCCACCACCTCGTCCATATACTCCCAAAAGCGTCTCTTTTCCTCCTCGTCCAAGCCCGCCTGCGTCGCATAAGCACTAATAATGTTCATAATGAATCCTCCAACTACCAACTTAATCGCCATCATCCTGCCATTGACCTTCCTAACCTTTACCACCTGATCCCTTAACTCGCTGTCTACTAAAATGCCTACCTCATTCCTATACCTCGACCTACCCGAGAACCGTAACTTATATCCGTCCACATCCTTAGCCTTAGGTCCTACCCATTTGGTCTCCTGGACACATGCTATATTAATCCTCTTCTTCTTAAAAATCTTAACTAGCTCTATGGACTTCCCCGTTAAAGTCCCAATGTTCCAAGACCTTATTCTCAGCCTAGCATCTCCCTTACCCCACTTACCCCCCTAACCCTCGCCCCCGCCCCCGCCCCCGACCGAGAACATGACCCTAGTCTACCATCATTCACCAAAGTCACTAGAGTAACTAATCAAAGGTTAACGCTAACACACACGGGAACCAATACTAAAGTACAAGTTAGCAAGTATCTAGAGGTAAGTCAGGCTACTACATACCGGAATGATAAAACAAAGGATGAGAATGTAATGTCAAGGTTCGTAACAAGAAAATTTAACAACAAAGATAGCGCAAAACAAATAAAACTAATCAAAGGTTTAAACTAAAACATGGGGGAATGAGTCTAGAACCAGAATGATGGCGGAAAACACAAAACTACCAAAAAGGAAAGGAAACAATGCAAATAAAACTAAAGAGTAAAAGATGTGGGATCTATAGCAAAAAGATATTGAGTCAATTGGTTATTGATCAAGGGTTGTTTTGTTTTCTCCCTTTGGCCCATTCTCCATCCGTGTTCATATAAGTTGTGTATTTAGGTTTCTACAACCTTTTCATGGGTTCAAGCCGTGAAAACAGCCTCTTGCAGAAATGCAAGGTAAGACTGCGTACAACAGACCCTTGTGGTCCGGCCCTTCCCCGGACCCCGCGCATAGAGGGAGCTTAGTGCACCGGGCTGCCCCTTTTTTAGTTTGCAGATACTCAATGGAAGGCGCATACTCAAAGAAGTAGTATAGTGTTGCTGAAATAAGTATCACTTGTTTGTTGAGCGACGGTGAGGCATACGGTGATTCTCTCATAAGTTAGTATTGCTGAAATAAGTGTCACTAGTATGTTGAGGGTATAAAATTGTCCTTTGGATCATTGGGTTGCAGAAGTTTTAGGGAGAAGCAGGGCTTGATTCATGCTTGCAGGTCTTCTGCGTGTTTTGTTATCATCTTTTTTTTTTTTTTTTTTTGTTATTTAAAAAAATTAATGTTAACACATCTTTCATGTTTGTGTTCCGTTCTCCTTGACTTCCCGCCTCTTCCAGCTAAATGACATCCGTTGGCATTTGCACAACAATGGAGCAGTACATTCATGCTAAGTTGAACTCCTAATACTTCTCAGTATTTTCATCTGTTTCTAATTCAGAGAAAAAGATTTGTCAATCACAACTCAGGTATCGGGGATTTACCTTAAATAAAGCGAAGATTACAAAATCTGAGGATATTTGGCAATCGCCCGAAACACGGAAATCGGTCTTAGAGTTTTGCACCACCTCGAAGAAAGGAACATCACTCTCATCCAAACTCGGTCTAGTGAGAGGTTTAAATCCTGGAAACTTCTGAAGTACTGCTTTGTCCAAGACAATCATATTCCATGAGACACATCTCTGTAGAACCGTTCCGTAGTTCACTAGAGCAAAACTCCTATACATGACGACTGTGAGTGGTTTTGTTAATATGGCTTCTTCAAGATTAGTTGTTTGATCTTTCACATATTGCTTAGTATTATTAGTAATAGGGTAGTAGAAACAAAAGATGGCAGAGGTCTATAATTTTTTGCAAAATGGAGGTGCAGAGAGGGTGGTTTGCTTGGAGCCTGAGTGAAGTGAAGGGGTAATATGAGGCTCCCTTCTCTTTTCCAAGTTCATATTTGAAGAATCCTTTTTTTTTCTTTTTGATAGGTCATATTTGAAGAAACTTCTTGTGTCATCGTTGTCCTTTCCTTAGCTTATCTGTTGATCACTTTATACGTACAATTGTAAAGGCTTTAACTCTCGAGATCTATTATACAAGTCAAGAGTAAACAATTGAGTAAAGCATAAAGGTTAAAGCATAGTGCATCCTTAACCACCCGTTGATCATTTCTCTAAACAACATTGTTGGAAGCATCCAGCGTGTTCATAATTGGTGATGAGGGCTCACTTGTTCCTTCTTGATTTCATTAGGAACGTGCTTCTGTGTTGATGCCAGTATAGCTTCGAAACTTTGGTTTGACCTAGGTGCACTCCACTATGGTTAATTGTCAGTAGTCTCTGCCCCTGCAAGTGATCACATTTTGACATGTTGGCAACCGACAATGTCAAGTGGTGGCTCAGCAATGACCATATTATCGCATGATTTAGGTCTCTATAAACTTCCTTTTTGCTGTTTGTCTGACTCCTTGAATATGTTGTTATGTGCAGCTGGCATGACAAAGCCATGATGTTTGAGCAACATCACTGGAAGAAAGCTCTTAAGAAAAATCAGGACTACGAATTTAAGGTACTCATGCTTCTTTAAGTTCTTACGCAATGATTCGTATGCTTTTAGTTTCAAACTAGGATGGAATTGCTGGTTTTTGTTTCTCATTTGAGATTCATTTGTTGCAGTGGAACCAGTACATGGACAAAGATGAACGAGACTCATACTACTTCAATTGGCCTGTTTACTTTCCATAGGTTTCTCAAATGTATCATCACGTGAAATCTCGAGAAAGGAAAACTATTCTAGCTTGAAATTTCTATTTGATACCATGAATACATATATTTCTTCTTAACCTCAAAATGTTTGGTGATATTGTCAATTGTTGCATGGTTGCTTTACTTAGTTTTCTCTAATTAATGGAAGTGCAAGTGTTTATATTTGAACTGGAGACGACCTTACTTGAACTGGATCTGTTCTGTAGGTGCATGCTATAGTGTCCTTGAGTTCTACTTGAACTTGAGATGACAAAAGAGTCGAATGATCCATGTCACAAAATTCAGAGTATTCTCTTAGTAATAATGGCAGAATACATAGTTTACCCTTCGAGTTTGAGGCCAAATCCCTTTGACGCACATGTCAAACACACGAAACCTCGTAAACACCCGACCTTTCCCTAAGTGTGTCTAAGATCCTATATTCGCCTATGATTCTACAGCATAGTTTAGATTTGCGTCTCTATTTCAAATGTTGGAGAGGGGAACTGGTGGGTGACATCGTATAATTACTATTACTAGAATATGTATTTTCACTTTAAACATCCATATTTAAAGCTCACTAATTAGATCATTTACTGATAAAACCTAAGAAAAGAGAAAAGATGAACTCAAGACCTCTATTTAAACCTATTCCATCACATTTTTCGACGTAGCTATCAGAATATCACCGCAAAGATAATTTTCATTTGTCCGTTCTAGTTAATGAAAGGGCTTTACATTTTCATTCTTAATTTTAGCATGGTAACATTACCTTAAAGAAATTAAAGTAAACTAAAATCGGACTAATTAATATACCTTAAATCTTTGCACAATCGTTTTCTTACATTCAAATCATAAAGGATTATGTTGAAGCATTTCTTCGTCTGATATCTTTAGCAACTTGTTGATAATTTAGTTTAAATAGCAATAGCACAAGTGGCAAGAACCTTCTCCAATTCCTCAGCACGACAAGGGAATTCAAGAACGCCTTCTTGTCTAAATCCTTGTTCATCTTCAGCTTCTTTCAATAATTTCAAGAAAGATGGATGTGTTAGCCATTGCAATTCCACCACAAACCTTTGTGGTTCCTCTTCAGGATTCACTGAAAATACAGCAAAGTGTCCTTCTTTCACATCATTTGGCACCAATGATGTATTGCCATGTGGCGTATCGACGATTTTAGCAGCATTTGGAGTTGTGTATGTGGGAATTAATTGAAGATACTGAGTTTTGAGCTTTCCTATCAAACGCTTGACCATGTTTTGAGGTTAATGTAGAAGTTGGAATATATGTTTTTGGCTATGGTGTACAGTTGTGGTACTATAGGATTTTGTTTTGGTTTCTCCTATAGAGTTTGAGAAGGGTATTTATAGTATATGGTGAGGGAGAATAGATGTTAACTAATTAGATGATATTTCTAAGATGTTGAATCAAAGATGGAGCCATCGTTATACTTACGCCAATAGTTTTAACTTGTATATTTTAAAATTATATATAAACAATAAAATAATATGATGTAGGAGAAGGAGGGATAGGAGTAGAAATGGTGATATCCGGGACAGAGTGGAGTGACTTCGGTGGAAGATAAGATGCGGAAAGCGAGGTTAAGATGGTTCGGACATGTGCAGAGGAGAGACACAAATGCCCCAGTGCGGAGGTGTGAGAGGTTGGCTATGGACGGGTTCAGGAGGGGTAGACCGAAGAAGTATTGGAGAGAAGTGATTAGACGAGATATGACGCAGGTGGAACTTACTGAGGACATGACCTTAGATAGGGGGTTGTGGAGGACACATATTAGGGTAGAAGGGTAGTAGGTAGTTGAGCGTAGTCCTACTTTCGCTTACATATTGGTAGTTGTAGTGTTATTATTGTAGCCCTACTTAACCTATCATACTAGTAGGCGCAATATTGTTTTATAGTTCCATGTCCTTTGGTTTCTGCTGTTGTATGTTCTTTTGTATACTTTGTTTATCCTATTTACCTTCGGTAGTTATTGCGTCTTTTTTTCAAAATGCTTTATCATGACATATTCGTTTTTATTACTCTCATTTTCATACTACTTTAAATTTCTTGTCCGGATCTGATCGTTTCTCTTGCTTTTGCTTGTGCTTAGGCTTTTTCTTGAGCCGATGGTCTTTCGGAAACAATCTCTCAACTTACCAAGGTAGATGTAAGATCTGCGTACACTCTACCCTCCCTAGATACCATGTTGTGGGATTTCACCAGGTATGTTGTTGTTGTCGTCGTCGTAGGAGAATATTGGAGGTTAATTAGATGGACTTCTAAGTTGCTGAGTAGTTTTAGGTCCCCATTTAATTTGCATATGCTTACAGCTTTTATGTCATTAATTGCAACATAGGATCCATCTTTTTCTATGTTCACTTTTCCCCCCATTTTCTCTCTTTTTTCTTGTTTGCTTAAAATTCTCTTTTAGATTTTTCCGCCTTTTTTGTTTTTGTCCCCCCCCCCCCCACCCCCACCCCCAATGAAAAATACCGAACATAGTACCGGAGAGAGGAAATGAGTGAATATAGTCCTTTATAATTTAAATAGAAGAAAATGAACTTGTAAATATTCTTATGTGGTATATTTAGATCTTTTATGTTTAACTAATACTTCCCCCCTCTCAATTCAGGTTAGACATCTTGTTTCTTGATATTCAAATTAGTTGATTTTGACCAATATTTTAATTATTTTTTATTATATTGACATGAGAAGAAGCGCAACTTATAGTAATTTTCATATAGATTTTGATTATGTAAATATTAATTTTAAAATATTGAGTTGATCTAACTCGATTTAGCTTCAAAGATTAGTCAAATTGATTCTCAATAAGCAAAAAGTATCACACAAATTAAAATAGAAAGATTAATAAAACTCATTTTATATATCTTCATGTTAGTAGGCGGTGCAATATCTTGGAAGAGTGTGAAATAGACTCTTACTACACACAACCATGCACCACTTTTCTCCGCGTTTCCGAAGGGACCTCTCTTTCAAGAGGATTCGCAGTATGTCAAGCTTTGGTAAGACCTCTCTATCTTAAGGAAAAAATATCTCTCTCTATATATATATTTATTTATAAATATTCTGTCATAAATAATGAGATATCATTAAAATATCTTGAAAGAGTGAGATACGACATACTAATTTAATGCTTGATAAGTCACTAACCAAGGGACAAAGGCTCGTATAGTTTTTTAAGTAAGATGTTCATAAGGATGAGTCGTTTTCCTTAATATTTTCAAAGGAAACCACCGTGTAGAATAGTGTAAATCTTTTTGATTGAAGTTCTCTTATTAATGCAATATATATAGAGAGTACAATAGTAGTCCTAACGGAATAAGGATCTCTACTTTACATAATTACACTAAAATATTAATTACAGAATATAAAGTGAATATATGGAATATATTCACTATCACACCCCCTCAGTCGGAGCGGGAGGAGGCCGGACGCTGAGACTGGATTTGAAGTCAATGAACAACTGCAGAGGAATTCCCTTAGTGAATATATCTGTGTACATATAGAAAGAGGGAACATGTAACACCCTAACATGTCCCATGACAACCTTCTCACGAACAAAATGAATATCCATCTCAATATACTTGGTTCGTTGATGCTGAACCGGGTTATGAGATAAGTAGGCGACAGATATGTTGTCACAATAGACCAAATATGCCTTACGTAAGGGACACTGAAGCTCAAGAAGGAGGTTTCAGAGCCAACACAACTCGACAACGACGTTCACAACGCCTCTATATTCTTCTTCTGCACTCGAGAGAATGAATTATCCCCAAAAAATACACAATATCCGGAAGTGGAGTGACGTGTGTCTGGACAACTTGCCCAATCGGCGTCCATGTAGGATAACAACCGAGTCGGTGCTGATGGGTAGAGATGGAGCCCATAGTTAATAGTACCCTTAACGTATCGAATGATACGCTTAAGAGCAGTAAAGTGAGGCTCCTTGGGAGCATGCATGAACAAGCACACATACTGCACGGCATAGACAATGCCGGGTCTGGTGAATGTAAGGTACTGAAGAGCACCTGCGAGACTCATATAAAGAGAGGGATCAAGGACCGGATCCCCGTCATCTGCACTGAGTTTTGACTTAGAGTCGATAGGAGTGGGCATAATCTTGTAGTTCGCCAGTTTGGCCCTGTAGACAATTTCTTCTACATACTTACGCTGACACATGAACGTGGCATGGGGTGATCAGGTCACTGATATCCCCAAAAAATAACTCAACTTACCCAGGTCAATCATAGAAAATTCAGACTTGAGTAGAGCAATGATCACGTGCTTCAGTCCATCTGAAGAAGCTGTCAGGACAATATCATCCACATATAAAAGAATGTAAGCTGTGTCATTACCTCGATGAAAAATGAACAATGAATGATCACTCTTGCTGTCCACAAAACCGATCTATATGATATAAGTAGAAAACCACCAAGCCCTGGGTGCTTGTTTCAAACCATATAGCGACTATGACAAACATGCTGAGGAGCCTCCGGATGCACAAATTCAGGCAGTTGATGCATATAAATGGTTTCTTTCAAATCCACATGTAAGAAAACATTTTTCACATCAAGCTGGTGCATAGGCCAATTCTTTCCCATAGCAATGCTCAAAACTGTGCGGATGGTAGCTAGCTTAACCACCGGATTGAAAGTCTCACCACAATCAACACCCTCTTCTTGCCCTGTACCATTTTCTATAAATCTGGCCTTATGACGTTCAAGTGCACCACTATCTATAAACTTGTGACGGAAGAGCCACATACAATGGATTACATTCAACCCCTTAGGTCGAGGAATAAGATTCCAAGTGCGCTGTGAAGTAAGCGCATTATACTCCTCACGCATGGCTGCATTCCAATTCGGGTCAAATTTGGCTAAGGTTGGGTTTTTAGGTAGTGGTGAGATGGTTTGAGTGGACAAATTAAATTAGACCTTTGGTTTGAAAATCCCGTGTTGTGCACGAGTTTCCATGCAGTGGGTTGGGGGCTGGATCAAAGGCATGGTGATGGTAGGATGAGGCTGCGGGGAATGGGGCTCGGGTGACGTAGCGGGAGGCAGTGACGGGTTGGGCTGGGGGGACGTCGGATGGGTGGGGCAGTTTGTCGGGTGGCTGGGCAACGAGATGGGTGGCGGGTTAGTGTGGTGCATAGCGGGGGTAGTGGGTGGGGGCGACTAATAATAATATTTCCATTGACTTTGATCCTTTTGGTTTTTCTGTGAAGGATTTCACAACAGGGAGACGAATAATGAGATGTGACAGCACCAGAGATCTCTACCATATTTCAAATGCCGTCAACAATCCAGCCTCAGTTCCATCAACCTTTGATGTTCTTTCGTCTTCCTTATGACATTCTATATTTTCATGAGATTCTGTTTTACGCTCCCTTAGAAAAAATAATTTTATTAATTGCAATCGTATTTCTAGGACTCCTATATATGAATCCTTCATTTTTAGGAAACATGTTAAATTACCATTTTCTGCATCCACAAATTGTACTTTACTACCTTTCGATATCATACATAGTGATTTGTGGACGTCCCCTATTTTAAGTACGGTTGGCCATCGATATTATGTGTTGTTTTTGGACAATTATTTCAACTTTCTATGGACGTTTCCAATTGGCAATAAATTACAGGTCTACCCCATTTTTTTTCTCATTTAGTGCTTTTGTAAAAACTCAATTTGAAAAGATCATTAAATGTTTTCAATGTAACAATGGCAGGGAATTCAATAATAATCAATTCAAACAATTTTGCTCCAATAACAGTCTTACCTTTTGTTTTTCCTGCCCTCACATCTCCTCCCAAAATGGTAAGGCCGAATGGAAAATCTGAACCATAAACAACCTAATTCGTGCCCTACCTGCTCACGCCTCAATTCCCCATCAATTCTGGTATTACACACTCTCCATGGCCACATATCTCCTAAACATAATCCCAAACAAGTCTCTAGCTCAACGGTCGCCCACTCAAGTTCTGTTTCGTAGGAACCCCTCCTACCAACACTTGCGTATCTTTGGATGTCTCTGTTATCCTCTCCATCCGACCACTCACAAACTCCAACCCCGGTCTTCCCCGTGTGTATTTCTAGGTTACCCTACCAATCATCGTGGTTACTCGTGATATGACCCGTCAAGCCATAAAATTATTATTTCACGGCATGTCATATTTGATGAGTCTCAATTCCCCTTTGCCTCCTTAAACTCGCCATCTCGACATTCCTACGACTTCCTAAATGATGGTCTGAACCATCTTCTAATTCATCATTTACTTAGTTCGTTGTCCCATACCCCGACACCCGCCCCCACCTCAGACAGTGCGGGACACACTGCCCACACGGTTCTACCGACGGTGGCCCAGAACAGCCCGCCTCAGGGTGATTTGCAGCCACCTCTGGGCAAACCAAGCATCGACCAACCGATCCTGCCATCCCTGCCCTTCCTCTTCTTCCCGGCAGTCCCGCGGCACACCCCCCTCCCATCCCGCGTCCCGACACGCTCTCGAACCATGGAAACCCATGCCATGCACATAATTTATAAACCTAAATGGTTGTTTAACCTATTCGTTTAGGTTGTCCCTTAAAATCCGAATGATGCCTTGTCCGACCTTAATTGGAAAGCCGCAATGATTGATGAATATAATGCTCTTATTGATAATAAGACGTGGGACATAGTACCCCATCCACCTGATGCTAACATTATTCGTTTTATGTGGATTTTAGACATAAAAAGAAATCTGATGATTCTTTTGAAAGGTACAAGGCTCGTCTTGTAGGTGATGAAAGGTCTCAACAGGTGGGAGTGGACTGTGATAAAACCTTCAGCCCGGTCATAAAGCCCGCAACCATCCTGAGTATTGCTCTATCCAAGTCTTGGCACATTAATCAACTTGATGTCAAGAATGCCTTCTTACATGGAGATCTTCATGAAATGGTATATATGCATTAGCCTATGGTTTTCAGGGATCCTATTCATCCAAATTATGTGTGTCAGTTGCGGAAATCGCTCTATGGACTGAAACAGACTCCTCGAGCATGGTACCAGCGATTCGCCTATTATGTCTCCTCTATCGATTTTTCACATAACAGATCCAATCATTCCATGTTCATCTACAACAAGGGTATAAACATGGCTTACCTATTATTATATGTTGATGACATCATCCTTACCATATCATCTGATGCTCTCCGCCGGTCCATTATGTCTCTCATTTCCTCTGAGTTTGCTATGAAGGATTTAGGCCCTCTGAGTTATTTCTTAGGCATCTCTGTCACTCGATATTCAGACTGCCTATTTCTGTGTTAGATGAAGTACGCCGAAGAGATCTTTGACCGTGCAGGCATGACATCTTACAAACCATCCACACGCCAGTAGACACCAATTCCAAGCTCAGCGCTAATTCTGGCCGCCCATATTCAGACCCGACTCACTATCGTATCCTGGTTGGGGCCCTACAGTACCTCACATTCACGAGACCTGACATATCATATGCCGTGCAACAAATCTGCCTACACATGCACAATCCAATGGAAGCACACATGCATGTCCTCAAACGTATTTTACGGTACGTCCAAGGTACACTTCACTTTGGATTACATCTATACAGGTCCTCGCTCACTGGTCTCACTACTTATTCTGATGCTGACTGGGTTGGATGTCCTGACACCCGACGCTCCACGTCTGGTTACTGTGTTTTCCTAGGAGATAACCTATTGTCTTAGTCTTTCAAAATGCAACCTATACTATCCCGATCCAGTGCCAAAACAGAGTACAGAGGTGTTACCAACGTCGACTCTGAATCTTGTTGGATCCGTAACCTTTTACTTGAGCTTTAGTGCCCGATTCAAAAGGCAACACTGGTCTACTGTGATAATATTAGTACGATATATCTTTCCGGCAATCTTGTCCAACATCAACACACTAAACACATTGAGATGGACATTCATTTCGTTTGCGAAAAAGTGGCTCGTGGTCAAGTTCGTGTCCTTCATGTTCCTTCCAGATATCAGATTGCTGACATCTTAACCAAAGGACTTCCGCGCATACTATTTGATAATTTTTCAAGCCAGTCTCAGTGTTCGTGAACCTCCCCCTTCGATTGCGGGAGTGTAATAGAATATTTCCCGAATTTTTTTTCATTAATTGTATATCTCTTATTTTAGTTAGAATTGTATTCCTATTGTAATTAGGTCTCCTATTTTAGGTAGAATTACATTTCCTATTGTGATTAGGTTGATTAGTTACCTAGTTTAAATATTCTTATACTACTATATATATTGTACATTATTGATGAATATAATCAAGGAACATATTCCTTTAACACACATATCTATGTGTAACAATCCAAACCCTCAAAATTGAGTATTTACATTTCATTACATGTTTTAAGACTTTGTGATGGATGGACTGACGCGACAAATACAAGAGGAGGTGTCATGGTGTATGTTATTCGCAACCGACATAGTCCTGATTGATGAGACTCACAGCGGAGTGAACGCTAAGCTGGAAGTTTGGAGACAGACTCTGGAGTCTAAAGGGTTCAAGCTGAGTAGGACCAAGACAGAATACTTGGAGTGCAAGTTTAGTAACGGGAGCGACCTTGAGACAGGCGTTGAGGTGAGGCTTGGTACTCAAGTCATTCCAAAGAAAGGCAGCTTCAAGTACCCGGGGTCTATTATCCAAGGGAATAGAGAGGTAATGACGATGTCACACAACGTATTGGGGCAAGATGGATGAAATAGAGGCTCACATCTGGAGTCTTGTGCGATAAAAAGGTGCTACCAAAACTTAAAGGCAAGTTCTATAGGGTGGGTGTTAGATCGACTATGTTGTATGGGGCAGAGTGTTGGCCGGTCAAGACTTCACACTCCTAAAAAATAAAAGTTGCGGAGATGAGGATGCTGAGATGGATGTGTGAGCATACAAGGAGGGATAAAATTAGAAATGATGATATTCGGGACAGAGTAGGAGTGGCCTCGGTGGAGGATAAGATGCGGGAAGCGAGGTTGAGATGGTTTGGGCACGTGCATAGGAGATACACAAATGCCCCAGTGCGGAGGTGTGAGAGGTTGGCTATGGACGGGTTCATGAGGGGTAGAGATAGGCCAAAGAAGTATTGAAGAGAGTAATTAGATGGGATATGACGCAAGTGCAACTTACTGAGGACATAACCTTAGATAAAGGATTATGGAGGACACGGATTATGGTAGAAGGGTAGTAGGTAGTCCAGCGTAGCCCTACTTACGCTTACAAACTTATAGTTTTAGTGTTATTATTGTAGGACCGCCTAGCCTATCATACTAGTAGGCACATTATTGCTTTATAATCCTCTATCGTTTGATTTCTGCTGCTGTGTGTTCTCTAATGTACTTTGTTTATCTTATTTACCTGCGTTAGTTACTGCTTCTTTTTTAGAATGCATTATCATGGCTTATTCGCTTTTGATACCAGCATTTTCAAACTGCCTTAAATTTTTTGCCCGTGTGTAACCGTTTCTCTTGCTTTGATTGTGCTTGTGCGTGTGCTTTGTCTTGAGCCGACGGTCTCTCGAAAACAACCGCTCTACCTACCAAGGTAGAGGTAAGGTCTGCGTACACTCTACCCTCCCTAGACCTTAGGTTGTGGGATTTTCACTAGGTATATTGTTGTTGTTGTTTTAAGACTTTGCATATGTTGGTATTATGTTTTGAGACTTGTTGGTATGATTTTGGTACGGAACCATGCGGCTTGGGTGGATTTCAGCACAGTTTTAGCAAATTTAGAAATTTCAAGCTTGTGCTCTGATGGGTGCGACGTATAGGATATAGTTTAGGGGCAAATTTGTGTCATGGCTTGTGCCACGCACGCGATATAGCACAAAAAAATCTGTGTGCCTCGGCTCTGGCGACGCACAGGGTATAACACAAGAGGCTTAGTGCCGATAAGCATGCGATGCATGCCACATAGCACGGTTGCGAAAAGCATCAATAGTCTCGCGATTTTATTTCATTCTTTACAATTTTTACCCTTTGGGAGGTCAATTTCGAGAAGTTTTGTAAGGAAATTTCATCTACTACGTTGGGGTAAGTATTTCTAACACCCTTTTGAAATCAACACAGCTACCCTTCGTTCCCAAACAAGCCTGGTGTCCATTATATAAATCCTTAATATTCCTTTTCATAGATGAGAAGAAATCAGCTAGCACTTTTTTGTCTCTATTGCAGTTTGAACCTTGGTCATTTTCATCCACTTCATTGACCGCTAGGCCAGCACCGATCAGTACAATTGCTTAACAATTAACTATGAGCAAAGTCACACACTTAATGCACAGGACATGTAAGCTCAAGGTCCAAAAACTAAGCAGCTGCAATTGTCTATTTGAGCAAGCATGCATTGGAAATCCATAGTTAACACAAGCCCATCACCCTTGCAGCAATACAATTCCTAATGACTTTCTTGGAGTTTGCAGCATACTTTCCTGACTATCATCAGCCACATAACAGTAAATCTTACAGAATATTTTAGTTGTGACAGAGCAAAGCTCCCAGTCAAAGCCGTCTTTGAGAGCGCTTGGCAAATTGCAGCCTCAAGGATCGACGATTCACTGATGAAACATTCATTTTAATAATCCTAATTTTCTATCCTGGACAAAGAAGCTAAGTCATTCAATCAGACTGAGGTTATTTGACAGAAATCTGAATGTCATAAGATATAGATTCAGAAAGAGGAGACACCACATGAGAAGAAATAATGGCACAAGACAAACCAAGTTGACCTCTCCTAGATTAATGGCTGTAGACTGTAGTGTTAGTCATAGAAAGTTCATAAGGTGAAGAAAATTAAGAATGACCGTTGTTACCACTTCCCACCTTAACTCTGCAGGCGTTATGGTGAGAGCTTAAAAATGTCGATGCAATAACTCAACTATCAGCCTCCATAGATGCACATTATTGTAAAACATACACCAGTATTATCAAAGGCGAAAAGAGCAAAAAGAACTCTCTAAGGACCATTGGGACTTTAAGCGCAAAACAAAAATAAAACATGGGCTTCAATGAAGAAAGGCGCAAATGGAGAAAGAAATATATACAAATATGTATACGTCGTCCAAGACTAATAATTATAAGCATGAATAACAAATATATGGACAAAGAAATTGAAAAAAGATTACGAAAAAGTGAAATATCAATTGTTTAGTGTCGCCTCTTCAAGATTACGCTCATTGGAAAGGAAAATATGCCTAGAGCCTTGATGAGGACACTAAAGCGTCCACTAAGCGAGGTGAAGTGCTCAACATGTGATATACACACAGATACATACAACAGCAGAAACACCAAGAGGCACAGAGTGTTCTTTCCTACTAGATAGCATAGCATACATGACATTTTCACATGCTATAACATACTTATCATATGTCTAACCAAGTTGAACCTAGGAAGTATTAAATGGATTTGCTCAAATATGGCAGAGACTAGTCCAACAGTTTCTACACACTCAAGTCTGACGACATAACATTGAAGCTGAAAATTTTCATAGGCAATGACTAGAACATCTATCTAATTTTCTTCACTAGTTTCACAAAAGATACTTTAGCTAATACCATTAGGATATGTTCTTTTATGATTCAATAGTACATTTCTGTGAAAATTTACTAACGAATTTCTATAAAATTCATAAGAGAATTTCAAAACCATTCCTGAGAAGTTAGTCAAATTGTCAATCATATATTATTAAGAAATAAGAAGTCATATAGTCCATAACTTCAAACTGCCAAGCTAATGAAGATTAGGCTCTTAGGCTCAAAACGTTTTAGCCAATGTGCCAAAGCAAGTATATATTTACCCAAAAACACCAGAAGCAACAAATCCTTGAATGAGAAAAAAATTGCTACTTCAAGAGAATCCAACATATAAACATACTCCCTCCGTCCCAAAAAGATTGGCCTACTTTCCTTATTAGTTTGTCCCAAAAAGATTGACTCCTTTCTATATTTAGAAACAATTTAACTTTATGAGATCATTTACATCCACACAAATATCTAAGATTTGTTTTGGACCACACATTTCAAAAGTCTTCCTTTATTTCTTAAACTTTGTGCCAAGTCAAACTAGGCCAATCTTTTTGGGACTGAGGGAGTATATCTGAAGAGCTTTCAAAGAAAATCGAGTAACAAAAACATAGAAGGTGACACTTGGAGCAGAGCAAAAGGATAGTATCTCTCCCTTCTCATCATAGTAACTTCCGTTGCACTTGGTTTAAAAGTTCACCAAGGGTCCATTTCGATGAAAATTGGGATTTAATAGGTGATAACAAAATAAATACATCCAAATTTTTGAGATTTCCAATGACATGTTCTGTAGTGAACTCAAATCCAATGTAACAGTAACCAGCTTCTCAACTATATTAATCAGACTAAAGTTCAATTACAATTCCAGAAAGTAAATGCAACAACTCAAATGGCAAAAGCCCAAACAAAAATGCACAAATAGTGAAAGTAAGAACTAGGGATAAATAGACTGAAGAAGGGAGATGTGAAGCATAGAATCACAAAATTAGGGATGAGAAATACAGAAATGCCTTGGCACATAATTCATGATACCCTTTAATAATGACACCCCGTGCTATTTAACGACAATACAAAGTACCCTCAGCCTGGATCCCAAGTTAACCTTTGTGAAGGCCGAGCCCTATTGATTCTACTTGGCCCACTATCTATTTGTGCAATATCCTTGTCGTATCCTTATTGGGCTGGGGCGGATTCATAACAGGTTCAAGTGTCAGTAGAAACGGAATGGCTTAAAGGACCTGTAATCTGAGTTTATAGTTTCACTTTTATTTCTTAGGTAACATGATTAATTAAGCATACAACACTACAGAAGAGTGGCCAAATCTTTCCGTCCACAAGGGAGAGATTTGGCACAATCATGCAGTAATGAATCAATGTATGAAAGCATAACATCAACAAGAAGATTTAACAATAAAATCCTTAACATTTCAAAGACCTTGTATGTACAAACGTGCTATACTTATTTCTCCCTCTTAAACATGCAGCAAGAGCAAGTTAGGAAAACAGGAAAATTGCTCAGCTTAATCTTTACCAACAGGCTAGTCTATGATCAAGCAGTTTGTTTGCGTTCGAACTCTGTTCCAGGGTCATCATCACTGGCGAAGACATCAAATCCCGTGACAATACCAGATGGTGGACCCCTCCGACACCGCTGCTCATTTCCTGAACCTTTTCTGGGCTTCCAGAAAACAACGCCTCCACTGATCCATCCCTCCGATTTCGAACCCAACCCTTCAAGCCCGACTGCTTAGCATTCTCCACAGTCCAGTCCCTATAAAACACCCCTTGCACTCTCCCTTTAATTACAGCTCTAACCTGCAGCCACAAACACATAAGTAACCAAAATGCAGAACATATCAGACACCCATTACTGACAAAATAGCTTGAACTCGTCCTTTTAAGGAAATTTTAACTAAAAATCACAGCTAGCTTGCAGCCACAGCAAACAAATACCCAAAATCAAGTATCAAACAACCATTTTTTCTATATAAAAAAGAAAGTAATCAACAACAACAACACACCCAGTGAAATCCCACAACGGGAGGTCTGGGGAGGGCAGACCTTACCTCTACATTGTCAGGTAGAGCGATTGTTTCCGAGATTAAAAAAAAATGGTTGCAGCAGCACAAAAAAGAAAATACTTAAAAGGCTCATTTTAAAAAATTTCCACTGAAAATCACAGCTAACCTGCAGCAGCAGCAGCACAAAATACCCAAAACCCAGAAATAAACGCCCTTTCCCCAACAGAGCTTAATAGTGCATCTTTTTTGAAGAATTTAACGACTAACCAAGAGACACAAATACTCAAAACCCAGAAAAATCAAACAAGAGAAAAATAGCACAAATCAATTTCTTATAAGGATTTCAATTGAAAATCCCAGCTAACCTGCAGCCACAGCACAAAAGTAATCCAACATCAATTACCCAATAAATGCTCAAAACGCCATCTTTCTCTAAGAATTTCAATTTAAAATCACAACAAACCTATGCTCTACCCCACAATGGTAGAGGTAAGTTATGCGTACATCCTACCCTCCCTACACTCCACACTGTGTGGGATACACCGGGTATGTTGTTATTGTTGTAACAAACCTATAGCCACAGCACACAATTACCAAAACCCAGAAACAATCAATCACCTGTTACCCTTAACAAGCTCAAAATATCATCTTGTTAAATAAAAAATTTGTTGGGAGTTTTTGCTCTATGGTACTTTATAAAGCAGTACGGGAAGTATATAACTATTACAAGTATTCGAAAGGATAAACAGAGATTCAATAATTCAACATGGAATCTGAAATTACATTTGTTACACAAGAAAAACTGGAAATTCCAGTTTTGTAGAAGACGGAAAAATGGAAACTGTTTTTGCTGAGTCGAGTGTGGCACTCTGTCCGTAAGACAATATTGCCCCGTATGTATCCTTTATACGTCCTGGACAATTTGTCTCCCAAGATAAAACAGCAATGGAACACTTGAGCAAAGGAAACTCAAGAGCTACCGTGAAGAATATTGAGTAACGAAATGATGCTTGGAAGTTGTAGGAAGAAGAATTTTCTGCTTGAGAAAGCTTCTGTATTTTCGTGCATATGTGTTGTATGAACGTTTTTGTTAGCTCACAACAATGGTGTAAGGGGGTGTTTAAATAGGTGAGGGAGGGGGCTGATTACTGCCCTCCATAACAGCCAAATAATGGCCATTATGGAGGTAGTAAAGCCACCAACATTAATGGGAGAAAGACCAACGGATTTGGCCATTATAGGAGGAGTAATTCAGGCCAAAATAAATGGCTGAATTGAGTGCTTGGCATTTCTGTTTTTGACCGTCGAAATTCTGATGTTCTGAAAACTTCAGGGACCAAACTGTACATCTTGAAACTTCAGGGACCAAACTGTACATCTGGCAAAGTTTTCTGGCCCAAAAAGATAATATCAGAAGACCCACAGCCCACAGCCCACAGCCCACAGCCCACGGCCCGCGGCCCGAGAACCCGAGAACCCGAGAACCCGGAACCGGACCGGACGGGCGGGCGGCGGCGCGCGCGGTCTTTCCTCGAACCGAAGCACATCTAGGTCCTCCCTCCTTTAAACACATGGGATACCCCTTGGGGTCCCAAACCCCAAACCAATTTCGAATCTTATATACACAACAATTCTTTCTTCCTCTACCGATGAGGGAGAATTACGCACAATACCACACTTTCCATGCTTCAAACACCTTACTTCGTGAACCAATATCTCTTTCATTTCTCAATGAAATTTGACGATTCTTGGCCCTACGGTTATCTACGTACTTAGTAGATCATGCATGTGTGAAGAACCGGATTCTCCAACATACGTTACACTAGTGTTTAAGCCGTTAAAGTTGGTCGGTCGCAACTCCCGCCAAAGGCAAATTTCCAACAAAATTCACAGCTAACCTTTTTCAATAGCACATTAACATCAAACCCCGGAAATAATCAAACACCCATTACCCTTAACAAGCTCAAAATCTCATCTTGTTAATTAAAAAATTCACAGCTAACCTTTATCAATAGCACATAAACGTCAAAAACCCATAATTTAATCTAACACCCATTACAAGGGGTGGGTGAATTGCACACAAATATCTTTAACCCAGAAATCACCAAACACCCATTTACCAGAAAAAGCTCAAAATCTAATCTTTTATCAAGAACTTCAATTAAAAAGTCAAAACAAGAAGTGGGTACTAAACATTTTAGCATCAGGGTTAGTATCGGAATTTAACGAGGAGGAGATGGGAGATGAAAAAGAAAGACATAAATATCCCAAACTCATAAAATACCAAACACCCATTTCCCAAAAGAAGCTAAAAATCTCATCTTTTATCAAGAACAATTGAAAAATCGAAAAGGGTAGTTAGGACTCACCGTTTTAGCATCAGGGTCAGTATTGGAATTTAAGGATGACATAGGAGATGACTGAGAAGGTGAGCGAAATTTGTGAAGAAAATGAAGAGGAGTACAAGGAAGAACAAAACAAGAACGAAATGGAAGAGAAGAACTAAGACCAAAACAACAAGGTAGTAACAGGTGCAACTTATAGGAGACTCTTGTTGTTGTTGTGCCCCTCCTATGTAAATGAACATTTTGAGTTTGACATGGCTTTAGATGGTCCCTAATAAATTGGGATTTGAAGAGTGAATTTGTCAAACGAGAAAAAGATGATGATGATGATGAGAAGGTGCCAATATTGCCATATTGGAGTCGTCTTTGATTTAATGCAGATATGGTTGGAAGGAGGAGTGGGAGTACATAGGTTCGTTCCGTTTTGTATAAAAAATATAAAAGAAATAAAATTTGATTTTTTTTTTTTTAAAAACTCCATATATATGTTTATAACGTCGAATGTATCCGTTTATATTGATTTTTTCAATTCAAATATAAAGTCTAAAAAATAATTTAAAATTCAAAAAGATAAAGTCTGCATCACATATATTATTAAAATATGTAAAAAACTCCAAATTAAAGTTTACATCGCCACAAAATAAAAGTCCAACACTGAAATAAAATAAACGGGTTTGAAATATATTTTTTTGAGCTGAAAAACTATTGGAAACAATATCTTTACCTTCTGAGGTGGAGTAACATCTGAGTACACACTATTCTCTTCGGATCTCATTTGTGAAATTACACTAGATATATTATTGTTATTATAAACTCCAATTTTTTTTGATAGTTAAGATGCTTATATTGAAACGAAAGGAGTACGTAATTCATGTCATTAGTTGGATTCGTAAAACAATGACTCCATATTTATTTGAATTGGCCCGAAGAAAGGAAGAATATCAAATAATCGATCTTTCTTTACGTGATTGAATTTCTCTTTGATTCTATTAATGTATAAAATTTATAACTCTCAATACAAACGTAGTTCAATGATCTCTAGATTCACCAAAAAACTCCTCTACTTGGCTAAAATGAAAAAAATCTTATGAAATCATATTTAAAATTCGAAGAAATACATTATGTACCATCTTTAAAAGACTTATCTTCCAAACACGAGTAAATATCTCAAAAGATCATTTAAATATGTAGAATTATCTAGAAAAGTCACTTAATTTAATTTTGCATTAATAAAATCACTCAATTTATAATTTTTTTCTTACAAAATCACACAAGTTAGATTAATTTTTCCACAAAGTCATTATAACCATAAACTAAAAGAGATAATTACATAAACCTCCTCTCAAATTCGGTTATTTAATATTTACTTCCTTTGTGGTTTATAATATTATGCTTAATTACCTCTCTTATTTAATTTTTTTTGTAACAATTCTTTTAACTTAATTATTATTAATAGAAAGATTGTAATTTAACTAATTTGTCCTCTATCATATATTATTTTGCCTATTAATTTTGTCTAACATTTATTTTCAGGTCATCAAAATAATCTGACATGACAAAATAAATTAATCTTTTTATGTCAGTAGACATGAAGCTCACACTAAAAAATAGTATCATATCAAAATACAAAATCTTAAGCCTTAAAGTTTCCAGATTAGTGATTTATATAACAGACATGATTTTCCCTCTTAAATAATGACTTCTCCACAGCTCTCCTTTCCCCACCAGAAATATACTTTTCTATGTATACAGGGATTACTGCTAGATAGGATATTTGTTTAATTTTTATTGTTAATTTTAGGTATTAAAATACAGAATAATTAAAATATTTAGCAACATCATGGGCAGATCAAATTGATGTGAAGGATAATTCCAACGCACAATCAGGTACTGATATAATGTCATCCCCTACCTTAGCTAATTCATGGAGTAAGGTGGTAGGATCACCGAAATCGGCAGCTTTAGATCACTCAAATAATGATAATAACGGAATAAAAGGGCAGTCCGTGTGCGCTAAGTTTCCGCTATGAGCGGAGTCCGGGGAAAGAGATGGACCACAAGAGTCTATTGTACGCAACCTTACCTCACAGTTCTACAACGGCTTGAACTCATGACCTCCTGGTCACATGACATCAACTTTACAATGATAATAACGGAATGAATGTGAAAATTACGATGGATGATTTAAGAGAGGAGATTGCATACTAGAACACTGTTGCGATATGTTATGTACTAGGGATGAGGAAGTACTGGCAAGAATTGGAATCCAACCAGTTGGGACAAATGAGCTAGGGGTACATGTTGAACAGCGAGGAGAGTTTCATGTTGCAAGGGGGGGGGGGGGGGGGGTTGCCAAGAGAAGACCATACCACAAGCAACTATTCAGGAATTGGCCTAATACAAGAAATAGATATGATGCATTGCAGAATAGGGCAGACCAGCACAAGGGGCCAGCTAGAAATGAAAGTGAAAAACAACAGGAGAAACAACAACATCAGATACTGGATAAGGATAAAGAACAATACAATACTGGGCCTGAGGAGGTGGTAATAGGGCAGCAGCAGTTGGGTACTAGTAGGACAGAAGTTGGGTGTAGTAGTAGGGTTCCTTTATAATCAGGGGTGAGGGTGAACCCTCTACCCAATGGATAAAATAGGGTTTTGGAATGTGAGGGGACTGAACAGGGCTGATAGGCAGAAGGAAATGCAACTCTTTCTGCATAATAACAATGTCAGCCTGTTTGGTTTCCTAGAGACATAAAGCTCAGAGAACAGCTCTTAATAGTGACTGTGAAAATGGTCACTGAGCAGGTGATACATAGTGAAGTGCAGCATAGAGGGACATGTGTTATGTTCTCCTTAACAATGGTATATGTATTTAATGACCAAGCAATGAGGGGTGATTTGTGGAAGGATATAGAGGAGATACAAAAGCTGATAAAAAGGCCCTGGACAGTGATGGGGGACTTTAATTGCGTGCTTACTACAGAGGAGAGAATGGGTTCCGAGATCTCAAATCTACAGGGGCTTTTTATACATGGAAAAACAAACAAAGTGGTCCTAGCAGAGTCTTTAGTAGGATTGATAGGGTGTTGGTCAATTGTGATTGGCACCTGAGCATGCCAGCAGCTGAGGTGCATTATATGTGTGAGGGTTTCTTTGACCATTGTCCTGCAATTATACAATGGGAGAATGACATTCAACCACCACAGAAAAGATTCTGATACTTCAATATGTGAAGCTTAGATACCAGAGTTTCATACTATAGTTGCTGAAAGCTGGGGACCAGTAATACAGGGCAGGAAAATGTTTCAATTATTGGGAAAAATGAACATGCTGAGAAGAATGCTACAAATCCTAAATAAGGGAGGGTTCCATGATGTGGAAAAGCAAGCAGACACAGATTATGAGGCAGTGACTCAGTGTCAAACAAGGATACAAAATGATACTGGAAACTTGTCCTTGATTGAGGAGGAAAGTAAGCTAGCACAGAGGTAAAGCTTGAGTAAAGAGGCTAGGGATCAATCCTCAGGAAAAAGAGCAAAGTTCAATGGTTGCAAGCAGGGGATATGAATACTAAGTTCTATCATAGTATATTAAAGGCTAGGAGGAATGCAAATAGGATATTCAGGATCAAGGATAAGGATGGCCAAGTGCGATCAGACTCGGAGGGAGTGGTGCAGGCATTTAATGAGTACTATACAATGCTACTAGGAACAAGCACTGAGGGAAGACAACATGCTTCAAGTGCAGTAATAAAGCAAGGGGCACTGTTTAATGCAGAACAAAGAGAGATGCTATGCAAGGAATTCACTGCAGCAGAAGTAAAAACTGCTTTGTGGGCAAAAGAAAAATAATAAATCTCCTGGTCCTGATGGATATGGGAGTAAGTTTTTCAAAGATGCTTGGGGTACAGTGGGTAAGGATGTGGTAGGGGAGTGCTAGAATTCTTTTCAGACTGGGAAGATGCTCAAAGGGGTCAACAACACTACCATTACTCTAATCCCAAAATCAACACATGTTGACAGTGTTACAGAATTCAGGCCCATATCTTGTTGTAATACTATCTACAAGGTGATATCCAAAATGCTATGTCAGAGATTGAAATGGGTGTTGCCTAGCATAATCTTAGAAAATCAGAGTGCCTTTGTGGCAGGAAGAACAATTGTACAAAATATCCTCATATGTCAGGACCTTGTTAGGCTATACAATAGGAAGAATACAATTAAAAGTTGCTTGATCAAGATTGACCTAAGGAAAGCCTATGACTCTGTGGAGTGGCAGTTTGTGGAAGAGATGTTGTATGGGTTGAATTTTTCTTGTAAATTTATTAAGTAGGTAATGGAGTGTGTTACAACTCCCCTATACTCAATATCAATCAATGGTGGGGTTTATGGGAATATAGAAGGAACACTACTACAAAAAGGGCCTTTAGCGCCAATACTAATTGCTGCTATAACATTTACTGGCCATTAGGCTTTTGCCGTTGTATGTGGGGTCGCTAAAGACTTTAGCATCAATTCAGTCGAGTGTCGGTAAAGGTTGCTTTTATTGCCGCTAAAAGTCACAGGCTTTAACGACAATTGTTTAACGGCAATTATAAAGGCAGCTAAATCCATTCTCAAATTGACCCAATCCACCTTTTAGTGTCTAATTAAATAGCCGCTAAATCCAATTAAATTACCGCTAAAAAAGCATGTTTTAACGGCTCTTGTGTAGCGGAAATTATAATTGCCGTAATATTCATTCCCAAAATGACTAACGCAACACTTTTTGCATCTATTATTATTGCCACTAAAAATTACATGCTTTAACAGCTATTGTATAATGACAATTATAATAGTCATTAAATTAACTAAAAAATGGTTTAGTTTACTCTTTTAGCGTACAGTTTTATTACTAGTAAATCCAATCAAAACATTGGAAAAATAATTTTTTTGCTGACATAAAAAATACAAATGCAAGTACTAATTATACATATTTAGTGACAATTATAATGTGAAAGGACGTATCATATATTTCATTAAATCTAAACAAACAAAAACAAATACTAATTAGTAATACTAATGTATCAATGAACTAAAAGATAAAATCACATGTTTAAACTAAATGGCTGATGTCTTTGTAACTATTCCTATCGAATACTGATAATAACAAATTTCTAAATGCATAGCCTTCAAACAATTCCGGCAAATCTTTATAGTATTGAAATCTTCCATATGCTATTTGAACATCATCTCGTATGACCTGAAAAAATAAAATGAGTGAATGTCAACAGATGAAATCTATGAAGAAAAAAATTTGTACACCTACATCTAATATAATGTGAAATTTATCAGATACAAAATTTTAACCAACTCTTCAATTTTTTAAAAAGAATTGGCAGAATCTCCCCGAACCAAAGGTTGTGTCATTGTAACATATGTGGAACATTTGTACATTGATATATCCACTCTTTAGCTGAAAACTTGATGTACATTTCTAACGTCCCGTACTTTTGGGTCACGATTTGAATCGCTAGGCGTATGCAAAATTGCTAGGCGTTTGTAAATAAATCTGAGCGTTGAGAAAATTCATGTTATATTTATGTATGCTAATAAAGAGCTTAGCATATAAAAGAATAAAATCCCGAAATAATTTTGGACACAACAAGTGTGACGATGGGGAGCGGAAATAAATTTGGTGTGTGCACAAAGAGGTTATGGACTAGTGGCATATTAGGAAATTATGATAACGGGTATATGAAGGTCTTATAAGTTATCAGAGTTTAAGTGAACTGGGATCACAAAATTATTGTGTGTATAATTGATTAATTGAGGGATTAATTATTTAAGTGGAGGGGACAAAATTAGTGGAGTGCATGTAGTGTGCATGTGTCGTGGATTAAGGCTCCCCACCGCCAAGAATTGGCTAAGTGGGAGACCATGTCATAAGCTCATTAATGATAAGTTATCATTTATACCATTTGGTAAACAGAGATCAAAGACTCAACATTTATACCATTTAGTAAATAGAGACCAAAAGAAACAACACTCATTTCGTTCATTTAGAAAAATACATTGCTTCTTTTCCTTTTAATTCCTTTTAATTAGTTAAGTTATCATTCATGCCTTTTAGTAAGCTTTCAAACCATTTTTACCTTTGAAACGTACAAAAAGTAGTAGTTAATAGATCTCATTTTGCTTTGGAAAAATTGAGAGCAAAAGAGGACGTGATTAGCTAATTCTCTGAGAGTTCGTGGGAATTAGAAGTGTAATGTTTTAAACAAAGTGCAGCAACAATATTTTCCTTCCAGTGCAGCGAAACGAAAGTATGTTAAGATAAATTATTTGTTTCTTTTGGCATATTCTATGTAACGAAATATAACCGTGATATTGTTCCATAATTTATTCTACTCCTAGTAGTTAAGAATATTCATGTTATTGATTCCTATGCTAAAAGCATGTCTAAATATGTGTCTAAGTCCTTATTGAGGCATGTGGAAAATGATGTTAATATTTACAGTGTCAGCTGAAGGTACATGTTAAATATTCAATGTTAGCCAAAGGGGCAAGGATATTATTGTCATCCGGTAAATTCAAAGAAGGTTTTATTATCATTCATACATTTTCATTTATATTGCATTCATATATTATCCTGGACCACTTGTGCTATGCACACTACTATATGGTAAATATTGTATATATATGTAGGGGATATGGGAAAAGGAAAATGTATTATATACGCACACCACCTTCAGTTGATACATCCTATCACAAAAGAGCCCTAAGAGGCCACATATCGAGCATGTGTGGTCAAAGTAGATGCCTGTGTGGCTAAGACGATATGAATGTCTGTGTGGCCAATACAATATAACCTGATGCTCACAGAGGCGGTTATAAGAGGATTCCTGTGTGGACATTAGTATACCGCATTTGAATTATGCATACATTCATTAATCATTACATGGTATGGTGCCCACAGAGGCTGTTTTGGTAAGGAAGGTGTCCGATGAGGCCGATGGATATGTATACTGCATTGTGCATAACATTTAGGCATATGTATTAGGGCTCTCAGAGGCATTTACTGCTGGTCAGTTGTTTTTGTTTCAGTTGTTGTTATATCCATGTTATACTATTGTTCATGCCTGACATACTCAGTACATCAGTCGTACTGACGTTCATTTTATCGGGGGACGCTGCGTTTCATGCCTGCAGGTTCAGTTAAAGAGGGTGACGGTTCACGCTAGTAGGTTGCTGGTTCAGCTGATGTTGGAGCACTCTATTTGTTTTAGAGTTGTAGTCTGGTCGTGGTACAATATTTTTGCATACACATATGGGTATGGCGGGGTCTTGTTCCGTCCTTGTGATGTCATGTATTCTTTAGAGGCTTGTAGACAAGTGTCATGTGGTTAGTTGTCATGTGTAGCCTTGTCGGCCTTGGTATGGGTATGTATATATGAAAATTAGATTTCTGGTTAAGATTTTCTATAATCTTTTTTTGTTTAGTCCGTATTTAATTATGATTAGGTGTTGGATGTACGATTGGTGGTACCCGGCGGGTGGGATCCGGGTACCCGGCGGGTGGGATCTGGGTGTCCGTCGCGGCTCTACGGTTTAGATCGTGACAACATTTTTAAAGGGTCCTTACATATACAACACACACATATTTGATTTGTCCTTGAGTTTTCCATCGTTATAAGGCATTTTCAAGGGTCCTTAGATATATGTATGAATTTTTGCTCTTCGGTTTCCCTTTTCTATCCAGTATCTTCAACAGTCCTTTGACCAATCTTTTAGAGGAAATGTCCTCGTCCCAAACACAGAATCATCAGGTAGAAATAGGAATAATACGGCATAATACTGAATATCCCATGACATTGAAATTGAAATCCTAATACTTCTTTCTATGTCACCACTAGCTTTTGGTATAACAATGAGTCAATGACTCACCAGCTACTAATGTTTCCCCATCTAATATAACAAACATATGTTCTTTTTGTTAGTAATAATTATTTTTTCATGACCAAAAAAGAGACTGTCAGCATTGAAAGAAATTTCCAGGCAATAAATTTAGAAACCATACCGTGAAAAGATGAAATATTTTCAGCAACAGTGTGTCCTTTAAACATCATCTGGGTGTTTGTGGTACTCCTTGTTGATGGCCACTGTTGGCATCAGGGACCTAATAATATTAACACGTTAGATAACATAATTTTATAAGATTAAAATTTCATTAATAATGTCTCAAACGTTTAAGATCGAGTTACCTGATCATCCGAGATTCCATTGATATTCTGATGTATAGATAAGTCATTAGAAGCATTTCTGCACATGGCTT
The DNA here is from genome assembly GCA_034509755.1 of Anisodus tanguticus. Taxonomy (NCBI): domain Eukaryota; kingdom Viridiplantae; phylum Streptophyta; class Magnoliopsida; order Solanales; family Solanaceae; genus Anisodus; species Anisodus tanguticus. Next base: position 3,695,468 of record CM067555.1, on the reverse strand, counting down.
TTGTCACCCATGCTAATTCAGATAACAACTTCTCTCGATTTTGTTTCATCTTCTTCATTTTGTTTTCCATTTAACTCTATTATCTCTTGTTCTAATCTTTTTACATCCTTATTAGACGAATCCTCTTCAACATTATCTTCAAAATTGCATGTGTCTGGACCACCTACCTATGATTTTTTAGATGATGGCATATCCCTGTATTTGACTCACTATTTATCGGGCCCCACAACCACTGTTTCGGCCAGCCCAAATTATTTGGGTCACTTAGGCCTAGAAACAGTGGCCCAAAACCACCCCATAGCCACTGTTTCGGCTGACCCAATGCACCCAAATAATTTGGGCTCCGAAATAGTGGCCCATTCTCGGGAAATTACTGACCAATGAACATGGCCAGTTTTACCGACACTGGGCCCAGTTGACGCTAGCAGTTCTGCCCCAGTCTCTCGTGTCCCACAACTGGCCCCACTTCCAGCCCCGCTGCCCGTCACCCATAGTCAACGCGACATTGTCAAATCCAACACCAAATATATCCTACTTACTCACGTCCCAAAATCACCATTGCCTCGTAATCCCGTGGCTGCCCTTAATGACTCGAATTCGAAATTGGCTATGGATGATGAATTTAATGCTCTTATTAAAAATATGACGTGGGAATCGGTACCACGTCCCCCTAATGCTAATATAATTCGGTCTATATGGATTTTCAGTCACAAAGAAAAATATGATGGTGCTTTTGAGTGGCATAAAGCCCGTCTTGTAGGTGATGGGAAGACACAACAGGTTGCTGTAGATTGCAGTGAGACGTTCAGTTCGATGGTTAAACCGGCAACTATCAGAACAGTCCTTAGTCTGGATTTGTTCAAGGCATGTCCACTTCATCAGTTAGATGTCAAAAATGTCTTTTTTCATGGACAACTACATGAAATTATTTACATGTACCAGCCTTTAGGCTACAGAGACTCTAAATATCCCAATCATGTGTGCCTTCTCAAGAAATCATTATACGGGCTAAAACAAGCCCACAGGGCATGGTACAAGAGGTTTGCCGATTTTGTCTCACATATTGGTTTTTCCAACAATCTCTGTTTATCTACCGTCAGGGTAATAATATTGCTTATCTGCTTTTATATGTGGATGATATTATACTAACTGCCTCATCAGATGCTCTTCGTAAGTCCATCATGTCACAACTTGGTTCTAAATTTGCAATGAAAGATCTAGGGCCACTACACTACTTTCTAGGTATAGCTGTGACAGGTCATGCATGTGGTTTATTTCTATCCCAAAAGAAGTATGCAACTGAGATTGTTGAACTTGCTGGCATGTCCTCTTGTAAGCCTTTGGCAACTCCAGTGGACACTAAATCCAAATTGAGTGCATCATCCGGAAAACCGTTTGCTGATCCGACACTCTACCGCATCTTGGCAGGGGCCCTGCAGTATTTGACATTCACTAGGCCGGTTATTTCTTATGTTGTGCAACAAGTGTGCCTTTTCATGCATAATCCAACGGATGATCATATGTATGCTCTCAAACGCATTGTGCGGTACATTCAGGGCACTCTCGAGTATGGCCTACACATATATCCATCGTTGACATCCTCACTTGTCGCTTATACAGATGCTGACTGGGAGGATGTCCGGACACCAGACGCTCCACGTCTAGTTATGGTGTATTTCTTGGTGATAACGTAGTATCTTGGTCCTCGAAACGGCAAGCAACCTTATCCAGATCCAGTGTCGAAGCACAATATCGAGGTATTGACAATGTTGTGTCTGAATCATGTTGGCTTCAGAATCTTCTCCTCGAACTCCATTGCCCAATTCCGAAGGCCACATTAGTATATTGTGATAATGTTAGTGTCATCTACCTCCCTGGGAATCCGGTCAATCACCAACGCACTAAACATATTGAGATGAATATCCACTTTGTTAGTGAAAAGGTCTCACGCAGATAGAGATGGCAGTGGATCCTGGACCCGGTAGATCCAGATTCGTTTTATAGGATATGGATCTTCAAAATTTGACCCGACGGATCCGGATCGGACCCGGATCAGTTTCGGACGGATCGGATCTGGATCTTGTATTTGAGATCTGTATCCGATCCAGATCCGACCCGTGGATCCATTTTTTATTAAATATATTCATAACCTAGAATGTAATTTTATAAGTATTTTCTTAAAATTGTTAAGCACATCCTTGCAAGTTTAATTCTCAAAACAAGTTTAATTTATCCCTGTGTTAACTCAAAAACCAAAAAATAAAGAGGTAACTTCGATAATAAATCAATGTTATATTAGTGAATGACTAACATCTCCATAGACAAGTAGTTAAAATTATATTCACTTCATTTGTGAAGATTCCAAGCATATGCAAGTTCAGTATTGTGGAAATACTAGTCAGCATTTTCCACAACTATTGTCATTGTCCAACATTTTCAATTAATAGCTCACAATCAAAATGAGACAACGAACAAAATATCTCATATGAACATTTCAAAATTGAAAGATAGTAAATTGTTAGCTAAGTAAAAATCGTTTGTTAGTTCAAAAGAAAATTCTTAGCAAGGTTACATTCTTAGCAAGGCAATTTTTTTTACATGTGGATCCAGATCCGATCCGTGGACCCGGTAGAATCGATGGATCCGGATTTGGATCTGATTTTTATGAATCCGATGGATCTGGATTCAGGTATGAAAAACGGATCTGGATCTGGATCTACTAGGATCCGGTCCAGATCCTATCCGTTGCCATCCCTACACGCAGACAAGTGCGTGTGTTACATGTCCCGTCACGCTATCAGATTGCAGATATTTTTACTAAAGGTCTTCCGCTGATTCTATTTGAAGATTTTCGGGACAGTCTCAGCATACGTCTACCTCCCGCTTCGACTGAGGGGGAGTGATAGAATAATTATATTAAATATTGTATTTATTATAATTATTTAGTAATTAGTGTAATTGATGGTAGAATCAATTGTATATGGTAGGTAGATTAGATAGCATGATTTGTGCTTAAGTTTAGCCAAAATGATGGTTGTATTTATAGTATATTACCCACACTTTTGGAAGAGAATAATTGAAGAAAATAAACTAATTATTCTTAAATTCTTATGGTGACTGATCATAATGAGTTTGAATTTCCCTCCTACTCATTTGCATGAAATACTTCACCAGAATAATGAGGGTGGTGACTGATCATAATGAGTTTGAATTTCAGACCAAGTGCAGATCATTGAGACTGAATCACCTTTGCTTTGCTGATGGTGAATTCATCCCAGTTGTATTGATGCTGAGAGGGTTGATGTCCTTCTCCCTGGCCTCTGGACTGACTACAAATCAAATATTTTTTCTGCAAATATGGAACCAAAGGTGTTGGAGGATGTATGTGAACTAACAGGGTATGCAAAAGGGAAGATGCCTTTTAGGTATTTGGGTGTTTCAACATCATCTAAGAAGATAAATGTTGTTGATTGTGAGATGTTGGAGAAAATGACTTGTAGGATCAAGACTTAGGGATCCAAGCACCTATCATATGCAGGAAGAGTACAATTGGTGAATTCAGTCCTATTGCACATACACTCTTATTGGGCATCTACGGTCTTACTATCAAGGAAAGTCATGAAATGCACTATGTAGAAACTTTCTTTAGAGTGGGCAACAACATACAAATAAGACACCATTAATTGCATGGGATCTTGTTTGTAGACCAAGGAAGGAAAGGGGCCTAGGCATGACTGATTGTTTAAAATGGAATGAAGCTGCAGTGATTAAATATGTTTGGAACATAGCTAGCAAGTCTGATGATCTATGGGTTAAGTAGGTGAACCATATATGCTTAAAAGGGGCTGATTGGTGGCAATATAATGCCCCAGTTGATAGTTGTTGGTATTGGAAGTCTATATGTAGGATCAAAGACCAGTATGCACCAGGCTATGTCCACAATGGATGGCTAACAGGTACAGGAAAATACACTGTACATAGTGGATACCTATGGAGGAAAGGAGCAGGAGCATCATGGCCCAGCAGGAGGAAAGTTTGGAACAATGCAAATGTACCAAAACACAGCTTCATATGGTAGATAGTAAGACACAATAGACTGTTGACTACTGAAGATGGATATTGAACAAGATGATAGTCTATTGTGCGAAAGCAGCTCAGAAACTAGAGATCATTTGTTTTTCCAATGTGTTTACTGTTGGAAATTTGCATTTGGCGGGGAGATGCGTCCACCCATCTTTAATGAATTAAACACTAGTGTTCCGCATGTTGGAGGCTCTGTCTCCTCGTACATGCATGATCTACGAAGTGAGTAGATGACCGTAGGGCCAAGAATCGTCAAATTTCGTTGAGAAATGAAAGAGATATTGGTCCACGAAGTAAGTTGTTTGAGGCATGAAAATGTGGTGTGGGACAAATCTACCACATCGGTGGGAATAGGAAGAATTACTCTCTATATAAGTCTCTAATGTGGTAAGGGTTTGGGACCCTAAGGGGTATCCCATGTGTTTAAAGGAGGGAGGACATAGATGTGCTTACGTTCAAGGCTAAGCCCACACGCGCGCCGCCGCCACCCGTCTGGTCCGGTCACGGACTGTGGGGACTTTCTGATATTATCTTTTTGAACCCCAAATTGCTTAATATTTACAGTTTGGTCCCTAGAGTTTCTGGAAAGTTGATTTTGGGAGTGACGGAAGGCAGAAACTTTCTGCCTACCGTTTGGACTATTTTTGGAGCATTAACCAGCCATTACTTGGCTGTTAACTACTCCATTAACAACCCTCCTTCAATGACCTTAATCAGCCCTCCTTCAAGGCCATGAACAGCCACACTAATGACATTAAACCTGCCATTTACAGCCCTCCTAATGGCCATTAACAGCCATGTTTTGGGCAGTTGATCAACCCCTCCTCCATGCTATATATTGAGCCTCCTTTGGCTCAATTCGTGACTGAAAAACAGAACAGACATACACAGAAATATAACATATACAACACGAAAACAGTGCACTTTCAATGAACTGAAATTCAGCACAAAACAGTGACGAAAAACAGTATTGAAATACACACATATACACAAGATATACACAACAGAGACACATTATATACATAGAGACAAAAGAGAAGAGTAAAGAGAAACTCTTCCTTCCTATTCCATATCTTCAGCAAGTTGATTCATATTTGTTTTCTTCGTCAGGCTCAACCTATTAGCTTTGTAGCGTTGAGATTAAAGTGTTGTTTTATCTTGGGAGACTATTGCCCGCTAACGTAAAAGCATATATACGGGACAATCTTGTCTTAAGGACAGAGGGCAATCACTCGACTCAACACACAACGTTGTAACCATCCGATTTAGTTGTTTCTTGATTTCAGGTTATCAAGATTCAAGACACAACAAGCTTGCGGCAGTTTTGAAGATTGGCCTATTTCTTCAACAAGACTCAATTTCTGAATATTGAATATTTGTTTATCCTTTCGAATACCTCTAATAGTTATTTACTTCCCGTACTGCTTTATAAAGTACAATAGAGTACCAACATTTACTCACAGGGGTGCTTGAAGGAAGTATTAGATTGGCTCCAAATCAGGATACAGAACTGGGAGCTGATGGTTATAGGAAGGAGACTAGCAAGGAAGGCAATTGGAAGAGTAAGCAGGCAGTTTACATGGTGTGTGCTAGCTGCTGTTATCTACCAAATATGAATGGCCAGGAATGGTGCATTGTGGAATCACAGAGTACCCCATCCTAGAACCACAATGAAGAGAGTGATGATAGATAGTAAATACATGATTCTGGTTATTTTGAATAAAAATAGCAGTTCGGTGCATTAAGCTTCTGTTATGCTGAATAGAATTGATGTACAGGGACTGATAATCTGGGAAGTAGAGTAGGGGTGGTCGAGTACATTTCTTGTTTTTTGATTCTTGAATTGTTGCTGTAACCTTTGCTGATGTGATTAATATATATGGATAGTTCGACCAAAAAATTAAATTATTTGCACTATTGAGAAATGAATTGTCATTTTACAACTTAAATTCTTTCTGCCAGCTATACCACATCATGCAAATGTATGTGAAGTTAATAGAAGGCAGAGCATGAAACTAGCAACTTCTCCTTACAATAAACAAACAAAATTCAATAAACCAGATTAGGTACATTTAAGAAGAAATTTCTCAACTATTATGCAATAAATATCGATAACTTATTCTCAAGAATTCACCTTCCATATTTTCATTAGAATCTACATTATTTAGCGTGGGATTCATGTCTACCTGGCATAAAAATTAGTCTGGTTTGTTAAGTCAAATTTTTATGATCACCTAACAAAGAATGTTTACAAAATTAATTAAGAAAAATAATATATGACAAAGGACAGAAAAGTTAAATCACAATTTTTATATTAATAATAATTAGGTTAAAAAATTATTACAAAGAAAATTAAAGTAAGATGTTAAGCATAATATTATAAACCACAAAGAAAGTAAATATTACATAACAAAACTTGAGGGGAGGTTTATGTAATTATCTCTTTTTATTATTTTATTTTAGTTATAATGACTTTGTGGGAAACCTATCTAACTTAAATGACTTTGTATTTTTTTTTTAAGTTTAATGATTTTACAAGCTAATTTTACATACTTGAGTGACATTTTGAGATATTTACTCTCTAAACACACTATTATACTATTGCAATTGACTTTTTAAGTTCGAGATATAAATTAAATGCATATTTACAAAGTATTTTTGTCAGAACCCTACATAACTGACAAGAAAACAGTAAGCAGTGCTACTTGATGGATAAAGTTCTTCCTAATCAAATGAACTAAGCAAGAACTTGTAGAAATGTTATCTTATACGCATTTAAAAGTTTGCTGATGCTTTAAAGCTTACTTGATAAAAAAAATAGCTAGCTTCCTAAAAAAGATAAAGCACATTAACAACACTTAAACTTGCCACTAAGAACACACGCAAAAGCTTTTTAAAATTTTGAGTCAGAAGTGTTTAGCATGAACACTTTAATCGTATGTTTAGGTGTTCAATTAAAATAAATAATAGTTTGAATTCGTGTAGAATGTTAGCTGGTAGTTGAGAGTTGTCTTGCTATCCTGAAGAATAAGCTTGGTGTAACATTATTCTCGTAGTCTTTTGTCATTCGATCTCTACTTTTATCTGTTATTTGTGAATGCTATATTACGTTTTCTCTATTATTTTCTTTTACTTGTTTACTTTTGTATTATCTTTTTCGTACTGCCTTATTACATGTTATTTGAGAAGAGGTTTTTCGAAAACAACCTCTCAATCTTCATGAGATATGGGTAAAGTCTGCATACTCTATAATTTTCGGACTCCACCTTTTAAAATACACTGAATATGAAAACCGTAATTCAAGGTTACATTCAGAGTAAAAATCATAAAATAATGTCGACTTATACAACTTTATTTTTGCTTCTTTTAGGCAATTGATCAAACAGTTAGCCTACATTCAAAACCCGGCGCCATATCTTCATCACAAACATTCATATCCACACCGGTTACTTTCGCCGCCGGTGGGCCCACCCAACAGCGGCGCTCCATTTCTAGAACCTTCTCAAGACTACCGGAAAACATGGCTTCTACAGTGCCGTCCTTTCTGTTCCTAACCCAACCACTCAAACCCAATTCTGTGGCGTTATCTACTGTCCAACCCTCGCCTGTAATAGTGTAGAGGTCGACAAAATTAGTCCATGAAAATATAATTCGCCTAACCCTTTTAAATTTGAGCGGGTTATTGATCCGTCCATCCATTAGCTTAGCCTATTTCAGCTCATAAAAAATTAGGTTGATATGTAGCTCATATTAACTCATAAGAAATAAATCAAAATATTTTCATATTTTTTTTATTTGATATATTATATATAACAATAATAAAGGAAAATAATAATTTTATAAGATACTAAAATATTATTATAAAAAAAAACAAATAAAGCAATTAAAAGTTAGTTAGAATTGGACGGGTTGGATTATGATTCGCATTTTAGTGGCCCAATTGGTTTCAACCCAAATAACTTTTGGGCGAGTCAATAATGCGTCCATTTATTAACTTAGCTCATTTTAACCCATCCAAATTCAACCTAATTGGTTGTAGAATTCGGATTAGAATTGGTTGTCGAAGAAGAAGCTCGCAGATGTGTTGGAACGGTGAAGACGATATGGCAGATAGAGAATGGAGGAACAATCAATCCGTAAATTAAGATACAAATGACACTTAATTTAAAATATATTTATATTTTTAAAATTATTTAAAGTTTAATTAATTTTAGATAATTTCATTCGCGATGAATTTTTTGGGGATTCGTAGGAGACAAGAATCATGAATACAACAACATGCTCAGTGTAATATCATAAGTGGTGTCTGAAAAGAGTAAGATATACGCATACCTTTATGGGGTAGATAAATTATTTCTGATAGATTATCAACTCAAAAAAAGTAATCCACACAAAAATGAAAGAAAAATTATAATCGCAAAAGGCACACACAATAAAGCAAAACAAAGCAACAATACTGTTTAAAAACGTACTATACAGCTATACTGCATCAATACTATAGACACAAGAATGATGAATTTTAAAATAAAATTAAAGGTCAAACAAACTCTCAAGTTGACTAATTACAATTATGGGAATCTTAATAGCTCAGTTTATTTGCAACATGGATTTTTATCTTGTTAGTGAGGATTTGATTCTCATGTGTAATCCCAACCCCGTTTCCCTTTCCCCAACCCCTTCATAATAAAAAAAAAAGTAATTATAATAATTTTTCGAGAGCAATTAGCAATGACACTTGTAAGATAAAAAGAAGGGCAAATCCATCGACAACCCCCTTGTAATCGTTAATATCTTTCACTTAAATATACATACACCGTATTTATTCTTCAAAGCAACTAACATGATACATATAGAACATACGAACAAATTTATATGAATTCCTTGTTACTAAGCAATTGGTGGATTGATATATCTCGATTGTGAGGTTTGATGTTTTGAACTGTCAGAACCAAATTTAGGGCAATTAAACTTTAAATTATTTGTAAATTTCGACTATTCTTTTTAAAATCTACAAATTTGATACTTGTGCATTCCACCCAAGCTTAAGCTTTTTGGGCCAACAAATACATCTGTAGGCCCAATTATAACTTTTGCTATGGACAAATCTGTTTCCTCCTCCTGCTTCACTACTATTAATTCTTTTCTTCTTTTTTTATTCTCAAAAGTTAAAATCATGTCAAACTTTAATCGCGTATTGGGCATGAAGTTAGGTATAAATATCTGAATTTCAGACATAAATATCGAAGTCAAACTTCTATCGCGTATATTTGACTTTCAGACAAAAATGATTAATGTTTAGCTCTAGTAAATCAAAACTTCAGTCGCATAGGTTTGTAGTTTGCTTGCACATCAATATACAAACTTTGAACAAAATTTATAACTTAGTACACAAAATTTTTAGATTGATATAATATCTATGATTGAATGAAAAAAACATAGGCATCGGAAAATTTTCTGAATCGCATGTGTTTGATTAAATTTACAAAATTTGTAAATTTTGCTTATTATTTAAATCGGGATTCGGGGTTTCAAAATTGGACTGGGTATTTGTTGACTTGCTCCTGTTTAGTCTATAAAGCCCAACATGTCCTCAAAAGCCAATTTCTCGTCCTTCTAGAATATTTTGTAAGAAACATTTTATAAAGTAAGTATTTTATGGATTTTCAATTTTTAAATAAGATATGGTGCCGCACACACTTCAGTAATTTTTTTAAATATTTTCTCCAGCCACCAAAAATATTCAACCCATGCCTCAAACTTATCCACATCCAAATAAGCCACAACTTGGACAGGACGAAATATACCAAAAAGTCAAAAAAGAAACTATATTAACAAATTAAATACAACAAGTCATTATGTTTTCCCCTGTGTCCCAAAGTTTTCAATTTCAATCATGAAACTATAGTCAGAATAATATATTTCTACTGTTAAAAAAAAGAATCTTTTCAAAGTCTTTGCTTTTGCCTTTTGAAGAGGGTTTCACACAACGGCGGAAAACAAAAGATATGCTCAAAATATTAATGTTATTAGACATAAGGGCCGCTATTTATAAATTCTAGTAACATCTTGTAACGATGTGCCATATTTTATTTAACACTATGTTCAATAAGTATTTATACTGTAAAGATTTATCAATGAATTGATTAGTTTTATAATGACTGTCAATTTATTGTAAATCTCCACTTCATCCTTATCTTGAAATCATTAATGTGAGCAAGCTCACACAAATATAATTATTTGGAATTGATGCATAATTGTTGTGGTTGTATTTCAATAACGGAAAAGGGTCAAATTTGCCCATGTATTATAACGAATAAGCTATATTTACTCTTTGTTATATTTTTTGATATGTCATTTTCATTTAACTATCGGATCATATTTGTCATTGTACTCTAAAAAAAAATCATATTTACCCTTATTTCGTTAAATCTCAATTTTCACTTTAGTTTTCATATGTGGTGCCTACGTGATAAATTTTTAGAAATAGTTAAGAGATATTTGAGAGTATACGGGCAAATCAACAAATAGTAAAATTTTAACTGATATTTTGTGATTAGTACTCATCAAGTGAACTATCCTGCTTTCTAAGTGGACAATTCAGTAGTTAGGAGATTATAATTAGTATCTTAGTTTCACCTCATCGAATTCGAGTATATGGTGCTAACGATTGGTTATTTGAACCCTAGTGTATACATGAAGAGAATATACCATATCGGTGATGGATGAATTCTGGACTCCTTATAATGCTTGAGCAATCTTTCTTCCTTTGAGCTAGTTTTTGTGGTGTGACTTAGGTCCAATGCCTAATTTGACAATGCAATAATTTAAAATTTACTCATCATGTTTAACAAGCATCAAATTTGTCAATGATCTTGTGGCCCTACGACTATCAGATGGACAACAATGTGCTTAAAGCGGACAACTACGTAATTAGGAGATTATTCAATTAGTATCGTAGTATCAATTGTACAAATTCGAACGATCTCGTGATAACAATTATTCGTTTGAACCACTCCTACTACGAAATTCATAATGATTATGTAATAGTTTGAATTGGAGTGATCTCTTGATTATTAACTATCATTCAAATGAGAGAGTGATAAATATTTCTTCATCCTTAATCAAATGTCTTAGATTTAAATCTCTGAATACGAATTACGGAATTACCTTTGTTAGATAGAGAGCTCTTTGCTCCTCAATGTGAAACTTTCCGGTGCGAATCTAAATTTAAATTCGGGTAATTTTGTGATAACTATCGTCCATTTGAACTGTCACTACTTTATTGACTTTAACCCAAAAAAAGAAAATATGGGGCTGCGGGTGAACCTGGTTTTTTGAATAAACGGTCTATATGGAACAACCAACAATTAATATTTTTGACTAATGGTTGCCTTGTTCGACATGTTAGTGTTACTCAACTTTTATTTTTCTTCTTCCCTATTAATGAATTGTAAAGGGCAGGTTTCATTTAATGTAAATTTGACTTGACTTGAAAAATTCTATTTTGGTTTAATTCTTATTCATCTCTATCCTTTGTCCAAATGAAACAATTCTGTTCAACTTTTTCTTCTTTTCCAATTGGATTTTGCCTTTTCTTGACTATTTGTTTAATACTCCTATGATCATCCAAAAGATTTTACTTTTAATAATAAGTATTAATCATCGTTTTCTTTTTTTCTTTTAAATAGCAAACCTTTGGATTGGATCATCACACTAAACAAGGCACAATGATCACTCTTACTACTTTATCACTCTCTACGTCTCATAATAAGTGTTATCTTAGAAAATCAAGACATAAATTGACTATTTTTTTTTAATTCTACCCTTGACAAAAATTAAAAATTAAAGTAACATCTAAATGATGATTGGAAAAGCCACATAGTAACTTGGGGTGTGTTTGGTATGAAGGAAAATTTTCTCATGTTTGGTTGACAAAAATTTTTGGAAAACATTGTAGACATCAAAATTTAAATTGAATTAATCCATACAAAATTTGGATTAAATTCTAAGTTATTGATATGTTAACCAAGTTAAATTTTAGTTAATGAAGTCAGATTAATTATTTAAGTAAAAATTACACGACTTTAATGAAATTCAAATCACATTTGGGTTAGTCAATTACATTGGGCCTCTACAAGACGAGCCCAACCCATGTCTTTCTAGGCCAAGGTTCACTAGAATTACTTGGAGAAAATACCCCTAAGCTCTAGCTCACAACTATATAAAGGGGTCACACATTCCCTTTTGAAGAAATCTTGAAAGTTGCATAGCATCTTGACTAGAGGCAAAGGAGAGCAACAATGTCTACATAACTCTTCTCCAAAAGATCTTCAACAAGAAATGGACGTCTTCCCTCAAGAACAATCCAAAGTGGTGCTCAAAGTTCTTCTAAGATTCAACACATCAACAGAAGTTCATCCTTCATTCGAGAAAGACGCTACATTAGCCCTCGAATCAAGGCGAACAACACGGAGATTAGAATCAAGGGATACATCCAAAGTTGTACTCATAAAATAATCAATAAAATGATTTTTTCTCACATTTGTTTTATGATTTCAGTTATTTATTTTCTGCTAGCAAAATTTATTGCGAACAAACATTTTGTCTAGGAAGTTCCTCAAAAATAAGGAAAATCACTTCTTGAAGTAGGGAAAACAAGTTACATAAGTGACATTCCAAGTTCATTATCTCCTCCACACCCATCCAATGCTCCCAACCCCACCTTTTTACCATCCCATCCCTGCGCCCCCCACACCCCCACTCCCCACTCCCCACTCCCCACTCCATAGTATTTTGCTACATATTAATGCCCTTGATTTTTTTTTCTTCCTTAGCAAACACTAGAAAATAAGTAAGTCACTCCCTTGTTTTCCAAGAGAACGTTTTCTAGAAAAATATTGGAAAATACTTTTCTTCATACCAAACACACCCTTGGTATTGCTGGATTCCCAATGTCAAAAGGTTTACTACTTGTGCTTGCTCTAATAAAAAAGAAAAAATAATTTATTTTTAGTATTTAGGGATAATTTGGTAAACTTCACATTATTTTATTACTTTCTTAATATGCGTATTTTTTTACTAAAATAACACTTATTATGGGACAGATGGAGTATATATACTGTGGTTCGTTCGACGTAAATAATTAATTTTGAACACCGTGAAACAACCTCAAAGACAGTCGAAGAGTAATTTATTTGGGGAAGTTACAAGTATCTAAGCATTAGTTTATATTTCCTCCGGATTAAAAAGAGTATCCACTTACCTTTTAATTTTTGAGTAAAAAAAGTGTCCATTTATCAAATCAAGAAAGAATTAACCTTATTTTTTTAGATTTGTCATTAGTAAGTGTTAGGTGACCAAATTACAATACTTAATTTAACTAGGGACATTTTAGTCAAATTCCCTATTTTCCCCAAAAAATTAATATTTTCTTAAGGAATGTGCCTCTTTTTTATCCGAAGGGAGTACCTCCTAATATCAACTCCTTTGCAATAACGGAGCCAAAAATTATATTAAGAATTTTAAAATATAAAAAAATAAACTCACGAAAAATCTAATTAAACGAATGCAACATATAATTTATGTGTGTGTTTTTATTGCATAAATATTTGACATATCTATATTGTAACTTTTCAACAAATGAGGGTCAATACAATTGACTTCCTTGAAGAAAGGTAGCTCCAGCCCTGCTCATAAGCATAACGCACGCATATATATGCTTAATCAACTCAAAGTAAGAAAGGAAAAGTTAGACTAATGGCTTGAACTTTTAGAAAAATGCTTCAACTACTCTTCATAGACCAGAACTTAAAAGTTAAGAGTTTTTAACTGATCAAAATATCAAAATATCCCTAATGTTTAAATACATCCTCAATGTATCCTGCTTAGCAAAAATCATCGTAATGTTAATACTATGTGATACCTTTATCAAATTATCCTTCATAGACTATTCATATTATAACATTCATACAAAAATTTCAGTACGAGACTTATTTTCTGGTGAAATCGGTTTTAACCAAAAACTCAGTTAGAGACTTGTATTTTAGGGTTTAAAGATAAGCGAATCGTATCCGATCTGGGAAACCCCTTAACAAGTTTGATTCTAGATAATAAATAAACGAAACAAATAGATAAAGTAGATAAAATAAGCTTATATTCAAGATCCGAAGTAAAAATAATGAATAAGAGGCTCTCTCAGTATATTGTCTTTGGGAGAAATAGGGTTAAGATTACAAGTGAGCAAGAAGATCTAGAATTCCTTAACTTCTTTCCTAAACTTTATATATATAAGCGAAGATTAAGATTATTCTAGCCCCAAAAGTTATGATGCCGCGATTATGCTGGCATCATCATGCTCATGAGCGTCGCGGCGCTCTAATAAAAAAGGGTGAATGTAACAAGAGTTGATGGGAGTGAAGAACAGCTCCGCACCATCTGATTATTCGAATAAACTATTCCCCGGATGCACTTCTTACCCCATACAAGGCTACTAAAATATATACTCAAGGAACATCCCTATTCTTCTTCAATTTTGTCTTTTAAGAATAATTTATCTAATTAATCAATTACTTTTGGGCTGTGAAGTTGAAAACGAAAGGTTATATACCCACGGGTGGGAATTTTGGACTTTGGTTTATAAATAAATTCAAAACATCCAGCATGGCAGCGTGCAAGAATGACGTGGACTGGGACCCAGTGTTTTTTCCTCAGTCAGAAAAATATTATTCCAGCAGATTCCTCAAACCCTTTTTAGTTCATACTCACATGTCTAAAATGCCACGTCATGCCTTGACCATTATACATGGCCCAAGCTTAGCATACCATGTCATGAAATATGGTTATCATGATCATTGCATGGATGCTATTAAGTTTGGTTATATTATCAAATGGTATTAACACTTTCACCAATTAGTCTTAGGGGATATGATCTCCAATAATTGAAGAAAACAAACAAACAATCAAATATATATACACACCACAATTGTTATTTTCTTTGTCGCATGAAAATATTACTAATATAAGTCTATAAGATATGAAGTATAAACAGTAATGCATTTAGTTAGTCCTATATACAGTAACTGAGGCAAAAAAATTTATCAAGAGGTTTTTATATTTATTGATTATATACAATTAAAAAAAACTTATAAATGTGGTGTGATTTTTAGATGTCTTCCGCAACTATATATATAAAATAAACTCAAACTCTACAACTACATAGCCATGAATATGTACAAATCATTTTTTGATTAATTCAGAAAAAGTTTACGTATGTGAGGTATTGTAATTAATTCATAATGCTAATTTAAAAATATTGTAAATATTTATTAAGAAGAAAATTATTTAACTTCTTGATTATGATATTGTTATTCTTTTAAAGACATATGGAGTGTTAAGTGTAGTTTTTATGGAAATCAAATTGGGAATCAATGCTTTGGTAAATTTTTTATTTTATTTGTAAAGGATTTAGGGAAAGTTGTGTTCTATGATTTCATTTTGAAATCTTTTGATACCTCTCTTGGTAATTTGCCTCTTTTTTTAACTGTTGAAAATTCTAATTATTTGATTTCTTTTTCCAGAAGAAGCCAAAAATATGGCCACGTCATAATCAGAGCTGAGTCAGAGGCATTAGAAGGTCAAATCTCATGACTCATTGCCACAATACCCATTACCCCCACCCCTCAGTGTCTGTGTTATTTGCGATGTCTTTATTATTATTTTTGTGCGCATGCATTTTTCACACAATATTTGATATTCATATAGAAGTTGATTAAATTTGGATTTGCGTGAAAAAATTATACATTAGGAGAAATGTCCTCTAATAAGAGTAATTTCATATCGAAAATTCGAATTCGCAGTATTTGATTAAGAATAAAAAGTAGTACTTACAATACCATTACAACTGTATTGATATAGTCGTGGTATCTATATAATCAAGGCAATATATATAGTTGATGGGAACCATTTCCACAGTAAACTGCATTATCTTTTTTCTATTATTATAGTGCTAATAAAATTAGGTTATTACCGAAACCTCTTCCTTTTTAATAATACAGATTTTACAGATGTCACTGTACTACTATATTAATTAGTTAATTAAGGGTTTCTTTAAACCCTTTCTCTTACCTAATTGGACCATACTAGTTAATGATTTTGTCACCTCACGTATTTAATTTTTTCGGTATTTTTAGGTATCGGTTGAATAATACGTGTGGGCATGCGATTTCTTTGCACGTAATCGCATGTTAAACATTAAATAAAGCTTATAACCAATCTAATAGTGTCAATCTTCTAGCACTACTAGAAACAAAGATTTTTTCACCGACATTTAGTAAAAAAATTATACTATAATTTTTCCATCTTATTCCCACCGAACAACTCACTAGAAATATGCATAGTGGGAAACAAGTTCCATTGAAACTCTGAAAAACTTCTTAATTTTTCTGTGTGAAAATACTACTTCTTGAAAGTCCACCGATAAACACGGCCCAAACCGTGTATATCACATAACCATATTGTGTATATATTTTACCATATTTGTAGAATTATTGTACAAGCGTAATTATGTAATAGTCTTGTATTAGAAAAATGTATTAGTTTTGTATTACGAAAATATAGATTTATTTTTCATAATTAGATATTGTATATCATGTATATATACCTCTTTATTAAAAAAATAATCAAGGGATTATTCTCTTTCACTTTTATTTAGGTTTTTCCGGTGTGAACATTTTTCCTTGAGAAATTCAGTGGAAAAATACAAATGTTTTAATAGTTGTAGAAAGTTAAAAGAGTTAATTCTTTGTAATTTGTTTTAGAGTTAAAGAGTTTGATCAATATTTTAGAGGGAAAAAATTAAGTTTTAGTTAGTAGCATAAATAGGTTTTCAAAGTTAGAAAAAGTAACTTTTATTTAGAAGCACTTTTGGAATCTTAGTCAAATATAAATTGTTGCTCTAGTATGGTGAAAGTATTTTTAAACTGATTAATCAAACACTCACGGTTACTCTCTAGAAGTGCTTTTTAATAACGCATTCTAACAAAAAAATATAATATTAATATAAGTAAATTTTGAAAGATGGTAAAACATGCTATATAAGAGTTAAGACTACTAAGAGAGAAAACAAATAGTGGCGAAGGTAGGTTTTGAGCTACCGACGATTGAACACAATATTTTTTACACGAAAAGATATATATGTAAAAAATTATAATTTGTCAAATCTTAGATTATGAATTCATAATTTTAAAAGTTTAGTAAACTAATTGGTGCTATTTAACTTTAAAGGTCAAATCCAATAGAAGAATAACGTGTGCACTTTCTATGGCTTGCAAAAGTCGGTTGTAAATATGTACTACGTGTATGTAGTTAACAAAGAAAAAGAGACAAAATATATATTTAGATTTTAAATCAATTTTGAAATTTCAATTAATATATGTTTCAATTAATATATTTTCATGAAATTTCATCACTATGTTTTAGGTAAAAATATATATTACAAAAATGAATCATAATACTATTATACAACTATCAATTATGGAGATCTGATGTGGGATTGAAGCTGCATTTTTCTTGTTTTAGCTGGATCAATTCTACATGTATGAACCTTCCTTCTAGAATCTTCTAATCTTAAGCTTAAAGTATAAAAGTATATGTTATTTGTTTCAGCGTATTAGTACACTCATAACTTTTGACCCTTGATAATATAGGTGAAAGAAATAATTCCTTTATTATTTTTATTAATGAATGAGTATATATATAATTTACAATTTTCATAATATGAAAATTTTTATTCCTATTCTACTCCCAAAACCCTATTCTATTTGTACAATAATTCTACAATTATGGTAAGTGTACAATGCTAATTATATACAAAAACCTATTACCAAAACTAGTTCAAAACTGTGATATACTAGGCAGGTATATCACGGACGAATATTGTCCAAATTGCTTTGTTTCCGTGATATACACGGTATACACAAGACATTGTATATGTCGTGTATACCATTATATCACGGTATACTTTCACCCCTGCAGTCATAGCAGACGGTTGTCGTACGCTGAGACTGTCCCTAAAATCTTCAAACAGAACCGAGGGAAGACCCTTAGTAAAGATGTCGGCAATTTGGTACCTAGAAGGGACATGTAAGACGCGTACTTGTCCACGAGCTACCTTTTATCGAACGAAGTGGATATCCATCTCGATATGTTTAGTGCGTTGATGTTGAACAGGATTACCAGAAAGATAGATGGCACTAATATTATCACAATAAACCAAAGTAGTTTTCTGAATGGGACAATGAAGCTCTAGAAGAAGATTACGTAACCAACATGATTCAGAAACCACATTGGCTACTCCTCGATACTCGGCCTCTGCCCTGGAGCGTGATACTGTAGACTGGCGCTTTGCAAACCATGAGACCAAGTTATCACCAAGAAACATGCAATAACTGGATGTGGAGCGTCTGGTATCTGGAAAGCCACCCCAATCAGCATCTGTAAACGAGACAAGTGTAGACGTCGATGATGGATATAAATGTAAGCCATAGTCAACTGTTCCCTGGATGAATCGAATAATGCATTTTAGCGCATTCATGTGCTCAACCCTGGGATCATGCATAAACAAACACACCTGTTGTACGACATACGTAATATCCGGTCTCGTGAAAGTAAGTTATTGAAGTGCGCCAACAAGACTCTGATAGTGGGTGGGATCCTTGTAAGGTGAGTCAGCCGCAACACCCAGCTTGGGCTTAGTATCAACTGGAGTAGAAATAGACTTACACGAGGACATACCAGCTCGCTCAATGATCTCAGCGGTATACTTCTGTTGTGATAAGAATAACTCACATGCATGACGAGTGACATCAATCCCCAAGAAGTAACTCAAGGGCCCCAAGTCTTTCATAGCAAACTCAGAACTGAGCATTGTCAGGATAGACTTCCGCAACACATCAGAAGAGGCAATCAAGATAATATCATCCACATATAACAGAATATAAGCCAGGGAAGTACCACGACGATATATGAACAATGAATTATCAAACCTGCTGTGAGAAAACCTAATAGACGAAACATAGTATGCAAATCTCTTATACCAAGCCCGTGGGGCTTGCTTAAGCCTATACAAGAACTTTTTCAATAAACAGACATGATCAAGATATTTGGGGTCTCGAAAACCCAAGGGTTGATGCATCTAAACGGTCTCTTTAAGATCACCATGTAAGAAAGCATTCTTCACATCCAACTGATGAATATGACGTGCTTTTGAAAGAGCCAGACTGAGAACATTGCGAATGGTAGCCGGTTTGAGCGCCGGACTAAATGTCTCACCACAATCCACGCCAACCTGCTGAGTTTTACCATCACCTACAAGACGAGTCTTATGTCGCGCAAAAGAACCATCAGAATTATCTTTATAAGTAAAAATCAACATAGACCGAATAATATTAACACCATAAGGATGGGGCACCAACTCCCACGTCTTATTATCAATAAGAGCATCATATTCTTCGTTCATAGCCAATTTCCAATTCGGGTCATTCAAGGCAGACACTGGGTTACGGGGTAGGGGATTTAAGAACATTAGAATTAAGATTAAAATGTATTTCTGGTTTAAAAATACCCCGTTGACTACGAGTGACCGGTCTATGACTCTGGGGAGAATTGGGTGGATTTTGGGAAAAATTCGGATGGGTGACGGATTGCCAAGGCAGGCAGTGGGCCTGCTAGCCCAACACTGGAAATTGACGCTAGGATAGAAACAGGGACAGTCAGCTGGACCACTGGAACAGTACCGAGATCGGTACTGGGCCGAGTGTCTGGCCCACTGGGTAGATGTGACGGAATAATAGGTCCAGCGGGCAGTGGGCCCACTGGCGGATTGTGGGTGCGGACAAGTCCGATAAATGGTAGATAATATACGAGAAGATCTCGTCATCTAAAAAATTATACGTACTTGGCCCGGGACTACTTACTTTAGCAAACGGAAATTGGGTTTCATAAAATATAACATGGCCACTAATTATGATTTTATTAGATGATAAATCAAAACATTTGTAATCACGATGATTGGATAGATAACCCAAAAACATACAAGCGGTAGAACGGGCTTGAAGTTTATTAATTGTAGTTGACGAAAATAGTGGATAACATAAGCACCCAAAGACCCTAAGATGTGAATATGAAGGATTCTTATGATAGAGGACTTTAAGAGGTGATGAATATGTCAATCCTTTGGTAGGAAGTATGTTAAGAAGATAAGTAGTCATTTGTAGAGCATGATGCCAAAAGGAAGGGGGTACGGAAGCATGGACCAATAAAGTTCGGACAATATTATTAATGGTATGAATTTTTTCGTTCGGCTTTCCCATTTTGTGAGGACGTATGAGGACAAGAGAAACGAAAAACTATGCCATTAGTAGCACAAAAATCCCGAAATAAGCCATTATCACATTGAGTATTTTTGATATCTCATTCGAATTGGGTAAGGATGAATGCTCTAAATTTTAAGAATGTGAAAAAAACTTGTGATTTTTTTGCTAACGAGAAGTTCCATAAAATATTAGAATAATCATCCAAAATAGAACATAATAACGATGGTCCATAGAACTGAGAACGCGAGAGGTCCATAAATAGCGATGAATAATATCAAAAGGAATCAAATTATGAGAAGTAGAGGCTACAAATGGTAATCTAACATATTTTCCTAAAAGACAAGAATGACAAATTGGAGTACTACGCGTACCCTTATAAGAAATAAAATACGTTTATGCAAAGAAGAAATAAAATACGTTTTACGCAAAGAAGAAATAATGGACGACCTAGGGTGATCCAAACGTGCATGCCATAAGGAAGGAGCTAGAGCTGCAAAAGTAGATGGCAAGGCTTGACTCGAGAGACTAGATGTGGGCGTGATAGTATAAAGATCTCCCCTACTATTATATCTCATAAGAGGTATCTCCGTCTTGAAGTACTTCACAGAAAATCCAAAAGGATCAAAATTAAAAGAAACTCAATTATCAGTGGTGAATTTACGGACATACACCAAATTTTTAATTAAGTTAGGGGCATGAATGGCGTTTTTCAAGACAAGAGGTTGATAGGGGGGGGGGGGGGAGAGACAAAGTTGTATGACCGTAACCACGAATTAGAATTGAGTTGTCATTGCCAACAATTATGCCATAATTTTTGCTCAAATTGGAATAAGACGAGAGTGTACGTTGGTCGGACGTCATGTGAGAAGTGGCGCTGGTGTCCATGTACCAATTCGCGTCTGGAGGATTTAATCACAGTGTATGCATTTCGGCCTCAATATCTGTCGAGTCGGGATGGGATTAGGGCTCGTAGCATGGTAAGCTTGTGGGGGCCGAGGCCCAAGCAGGCCTCCTTGCTGTCCATGCCCAGCAGTGTTCCGAAACCCACTAGACTGTGAAAAATTGGGCCTGAAAAGCTGTTGAGACTGAGAGGCCCACTGCCCGGGGTACGCAGAAGCGAGAAATTAGGGGCTCTTGGGCCACTACCAACGGCCCAGCCCCACTGCCAGGGAGTCCATGGCTGGGACCAGTTGGGCTGCGGCCCACTGCCACCGTGTCGAGTCCCACCGCTACTGTTTTGGCCTCCCCTACCACCACCGGTACTACCACGATTGCCACCGCAATTTTTGTCATTATTTTTCCGATTCTTCTTGTCTCCACCGTGAGTAACGGTTTTGGCCCGAATTAGCAACAAAACCTTGCGAATTATCGGAAGACGTCATCATCACCACAAGACTAGCGTCGGTAGCCGCCTTTTTGGCCAAGTCGGCTTCTTTAACGTAAGCATTGAACGGGCTTGATAAAAAGGTGAAAGTGGATTACTTTGATGGAGGAGAGTCCCAACGCCATTATAGGCCTCAGATAGGCGTGCAACCATTTGTAAAACAAGACGATTATTGGTAACAGGAGCTCCGACGTTACGGAGTTGGTTCGCTAATTCTTTGAGCCGTTTACAATAAGCTGAAACAGTTGGGAAATCTTCCATGCTGACTTGGGAAAATTCCTGCTCAAGGGTGACAGTACGAGAATGTTGGTTATCCTAGAATATATCACGCATTCTATTCCAGGTAGCCATAGCCGTAATGTCTGGTTCAATGATCGTCTGTAGGAGGTCGGTAGAAATAGTGGAGTAAATCCACTGAAGGACTGTAGCATCAAGAGTAATCCATAACTGAGGATCCTTCGCAGGAGGAGGGATATCAGGAGGAATTATGTGATGGAGGACTTCAATCAATTGCATATTGGATGTTTTTCATCTCAAGAACAATAAGGATGTTGTTCTTGATGTTAGAAACAGTAAGAGCAGGATGAAATTGGTTCTTTGACGTCGACATAACGAAATACCAAAGGGATTGGGAAGAAAATTTGGGAAGAGAGGATGTAAAATTGTCACAAAATCCGAGAAGGGGCATGAATTTTGAGGCAGGCTCGGCCGAGAAGGGTGGTCGGAACCGAGAGCAAAGTCGGGAGAGTAGCGGAAATATTTTAGTCCTAGACTTCTGACATGAAAGAAATAACCCCTTGATTATTTTCATTAATGAATGAGTATATATACAATTTCCATAATATGGAAAATCCTATTCCTATTCTACTCCCAAAACCCTATTCTATTTGTACAATAATTCTACAATTATGGTAATTGTACAATGCTAATTATATACAAAAACCTATTACCAAAACTAGCTCAAAATCGTGATATACTAGGCAGGTATATCACAAATGAATATTGTCCAAATTGTTTTGTGTTTCCGTAATATACACGGTATACACAAGACATTGTATATGCCGTGTATATCACGGTATACTTTCAATAAGAAAATGTGCTTAACGATATGATGTTTCTTTTTCTGATAAACTTAAGCGATATTATAGACTATTTTTTATTCTTTTTTATTGTATGAAAAAAGATAAACTTCTGACAATCATTCGTAGGTGTCGAACCATGCATCTCAGCCAATGGTGAAAATTTCAATCCGATCCACAATTGTTGTTCATCCGGAATTAAAGTGTCAATGGGTGGATTGATTGAATGAAGGAGTTAATAAATGAGCTGATCATTAATCTATTTAAATTTGAACAGGTTGAACGGGTTATATTTATATGATAAAAAAAAAGACGGGTTATATTTATATGGAGCAGTTTTGCCACTCCTAATTCCGTTGATCGAATTGCATTTTTAAAATATAGATTTGTATTAAGGCATTGTGCATTATTTGAGCAATGAATTCAGTGTGAATTTGTATTTATTGACTTAAAATTCTTGTAGTCATGCAGACAGATACATATGTTTTTTAGAAGAGACATTTAAGGAACATAAGAGTGTCTCATTTACTTGGTTCATATGCTAAAAGAATAAACGGAAAAGGATCAAAAATACCCTGTATTAGAAATGGTTCAAAAATACTTTCTTTTCACCTATTGGATCAAATTTGCACTTTCTTCCATCTATTTGGATAAAAAATGTCCTTAACACATTAGAAATGGCTCAAAAATGCCGTTTTCCACTTATTAGATCAAATTTATCTCTAATATTTTTTTCTATTTAAATTATTTCTTTTATTAAAGACACAATTATATGAAATTTAATTAAATTTTAATTAAACATGTGGCGTTCAATGTTTTTATAGTAGTCTCATTATATTATTTATACGTTAAACAACGTATGCATCTTATGGAGATTATTTTACTTAATTTTGTTAAGTGAATTATTGAAATTGCACCAAGAGTTTGGCAGATATCACTCGTACATTTCTATGCATAAATAAAATCTTGTATTAATAAGTACAGTAGGCTAGAATAAAACGAAAGAAAATGACTTCTTTTTTTGTGTTGGCAGTCAAGAGCAAGGGTACTCAATTTCACCCTTTTCTAATTAGTACATGTAGATTAACAAAATAAAATGAGTATTTGGGTAAACTGAGTTACATGTTGTGATATGTACCAAATTTTCTTTTAATTCAAAATTTGTTTGACAAATCCCACGACCCATTTATTTTTTTATAGTCTATATTCAAATTAATCGAACTGAAACCTTAAACAATTTTTATATACCGGAACAAAAAACTATTTTTCACACATTAAACCAATCGAGATATCCTGTAACATTTATCAATCTACTTTAATAAAATTTAAACAATTAAGATAGAAGAAAATTAACAAAATGTTATGTGATGGAAGTGAGGATATATATATTTTCGAAACAAACTAATTGTGCTACAAATACGATTAAAAGAGGCCGCATGTTTAATTAAAATTTAATTAACTGTCATATAATTATGTCATTAATAAAAGAGATAACTTAAATATAAAAATAATATCATGGATAAATTTGATCTACTAAGTGGAAAAGAGCATTTTTGAGTCATTTCTAATACGCTAAGGACATTTTTTATCCAAATAGGTGGAAGGAAAGGACAAATTCGATTCAATAGGTGGAAGGAGTGCATTTTTAAAACATTTCTAATACGTTAATGTCATTTTTGACCCTTCTCCGAAGAATATATGATTAAATTATTACATAAAGTCATCTCGTAAGCCTACCGTAATGGAAATTAGTCGTGCAGTGCTAAAACTTTTATAAATAATTTAAATACATAAGACAAACATGTACGGAGTCAGCAAAGCATGATTTGAAATTAAGAATTAGGATAAACATATATAACATACTTTTTAAAAGTTTTAATTAAATTTATATCACTAGATATTGTTTATGTAGGTACATGATGTTCGATAAAAAATGCATATATTTAATCATTATTTTGCCTCACTTCTTAGTACTTTATCGTCTTTTGAGTACAAATTATATTGCTTTGAGTTTATTACGTGTTTTGTATGTATAGGAAGATTGTTGGACGAAACCGATTGGAAAAGAGTTTATTTGATGCAAGTTTAGATAAGAAAATAAATATCAGAAAATGGTTGAGCTTGCCTATCATGCTCGCCTTGCGAGCAGCTTGACGATCCAAGAAGTTTAGCCCTCGAACAAAACAACGAAGCGAAGGAAAAGGCAAGGAAGTTGACGAGCCAGGATAAAAATATGCCTGAGAGGGCTCGTCAACATCCTCGCCTAGGCGAGCCCATAGACGAGCCAAGAAACAAGAGAAAATTTATAGCTGGCTGGGCTCGCCTGTAATCCTCGCGAAGCAAGAGTTCTAGCGAGCCAAGGAAAGTCTTCTAGACGAATGTTAATTGGTTTATTTGATTCTCTACACATTCTAGGTCATATAAATACATCTTACGACACATTATTTTGGGGGATTCAATCCAAGAGAGCAAGGAGTCATCGCGGAGTAGGGAGAAAGATTCAGCAATGATTTTTTTCTTTCTTCTTCCTATTTTCTATTGTTTGTTATGAATTTTAGTATTGTGTTTTCACATACTTTTATGAGTAGCTAATTCTCTATATAGGATTTTGATGGAACCAATTGTTGGATGAATTTTTTATTTTTGTTACATTTTAATACAATTAAGCCTTTGAATTTCTCTACTTGTTGAACTATATGCTTATTTCAGTTGATTGAATGACCATCGATTAGTTGTGCCTATTTATTATGTGTTTCTCGAGAGAGAATTCATATTTAGGTTGTTGTTGAACAACGCCACTTGCTAGGTATACGAGAGATCAATATTGTGGGTTTAAAAGCGGGATTAGAGATGACGAAGCTTTGACGTGGTCATAGTGAGCGGTGAGAAATTGCTAGCTAAAGTAATTCGAAAGAATACGTCTAGTAAATTATTGTGATTGCTCAAGAGAGAATTACGATAAGTTGAGTGATCACGATTAATAGAGAAAAAATCGGCGAGATTATATATAACGTAGCGAGAAGGATTCCAATAACTGGGGAAATCATAATCCTAGGCCTCATTAATCTTATTTCCAACTTCGTCCTCTTTAGTTGATAATTTTATTATTTTATTATTTATTAGTGAAGTAGTTTCAAATAAAAATCTTAATCTTTATAATTCAGAATATTGTTCGAACTTATTTTCTTAGTAATATTGAATAGTTATAGCTAACGTTAATTTTCTGTGGGATTTGACTCCGAACTTTTAGACCAAATTATATTTGTAGCGATCACTTATTCTTTTTAGAACTAGAGTTGGGCGTGATCAGTACATGCGTGGCCTTTATTATTGAAAAACATGATCTCATCTTGCAAAATCCATCCCACAAATTTAAAAAATGCTAAGAGGAAAAAACGCTCAAAAGCATGCCTTTTCCATAGGGTAGTCAAAGACCAATATTATGACCTAATTAATTAAAATAAGGTAGTGTTTGCTGGATGCTTGTGTTGTGTACCTAAACCTACAGTATTTTAACCATGAAATAAAATAAAATAAACCTACAATATTATAAATTGTTCCTATACTATTTAAGTTTATTGTTGTAGAATATTAGTTGTATCTGATGTTTACACCAACTCTAAAAATACACACATATATATATGTGTTCATAACTTCATATTCACTCTTATCACTAAATTATACTCATTACAAACCATTTTATTGTCATGTTTTTCTTTTGCAAGCCTCTTAAAAATATTAAATAAGATGAGAATTTGACTAAATTATTCTTATTTATTTAATCTCAATTAATACTACTTTCTTTTTCACCACATTAATCTTTTTGAGTAAGGTTAACGGTGAAAATTCATAATTAATTATATTTTAATTTTGTAAAATGACAGTTATTTTGGACTAGTTATTTTTAGAAAGCACGACAACTAAAATGTACCAGAGCGAGTAGTTAATTAGCACATGTTCTCACCTTAATTTATGACGGAATTAACGGTTGAGTTCCCACATCGATGTGTGGGTGTAATTTGGTCTCTTTATATGATCGTGGACAATCCTCATATCACATGAAATGCCTATTAGAATTGAGTTAGGCTCAATATCAATTTTCTTATCATGGTATCAGAGTCCCATTCCAATTCATGATTAAACAGATGTTGAGCCTCATAATTTTTATATTTTCCGCTGATATCTATGTCTAGCCCTTAACATGTGAGGTGTTCTGAGTTCCTACATATCGGGTGGGACGTGGATACTTGATTTCCTTGTATGATCTTTGACAATTCTCATTTCATGAATTAACTTTTGGAGTTGAGTTAAGCTTAATATTTATTATTTATTATTAACCAAATGGATTAGTTTTATTTGGTGCAAAGACAGATCTGAGTTAGTTTTTACATTTGTTGTCTCCTCATATATAAATATAATTTTAAATAATTTTCATAAATTAGTATTTAAGTTTGATGGGTCGATCTTAATGTTTTACGACTGAACTCTTAACACTTTAGAAATTATAATGGGTTCAAAATTTAATATTTCTAGAAATTTTAATAATGTTTCATATATATGCATACTTCATGTCAAGAGAGTGCTGGATTCCATTGAACCTACTAATTATACTCTCCATTTGAGCTAAGTAGTTTTTGAAATTAAGTATTAGTCTATATTTTTTTAACTTAGTGTGGGAACTTTAATTAAAATTGAGTTATATTCAAAATTTATTTCTTAATTTTACTCGAAATTAAAATAAACACCATTTGATTCATCAATGAGAATTAGTGAGTACCGTCTTCCTATCTTCACTTATCTCAATATATTCTAAAGTTTGTTCCAAGTCATGCCTGACTTTATGCTATCCTTTTTGTAATCAATAATTATTATTTTTCAATAAAAAAACATGTACATAATTGCTTTGCTGTAAGTGGCTCCCATTTTCTTTAGATAATAGTAAGGCTGGTCAGTGGGCCGGTCGGCCCGACCCGGATCATCCTGATATCCGCCCACCCCACACCGATCCCCTCCCAAAATTTTTTTGGTGTCGGGGTTCGAACTCGGGACGGGACCTGGGCTCGTCTCGCCCGTCCCGATCCCGATCCGACCCGCCCCAACCCGACCCCGTTCTGCCTCGCCCCGCCCCCGTCCCGCCCCGTCAGTCCCCCTCCTCCTTTGCAAAAATAACCGTTACAACAACGGCCAAATTTCAATTTTGACAGTTGTGTAACGGCTATAACGGTCATTTTTGCCCCCCCCCCCCCCCCCTACCCCCTTAATATTTATTTTTAACTCCTAAGTTAGTATATTTACATTTAACTCTATTTCTCAACTATAAATACCTCATTTTCCTCTTCATTTTTCTCACAAATCTTCCTACCATCTCTCTAATCTCTCAATTTATCTCTCTACAATTCTGCATTGCCTACTAAATAGTATTTTTTTTTGCTCATTTGTATCAAAGTTCAAAAATTGGGAGTGAAGTTGGCAACTAACTTGATGATCATCCATCGAGCAAAGTTTCAATTTTCAACCTCGATTACACGTCGGCGTTTGATACCTTCGTTCATTCTTTAAATTATTATTGTTACTTAATTTTAATTATCGCACTTCATTTCATTTACTTTAATTATTTATTTGCATAATTATAATGGAACGCCTTGGACGTATGATTAAGGGTAAGGGTGCTTCTTTTAGTAGGGGTAACAAGGGTAAGGGTACTTCTTCTAGTAATCATATTCCTAGTCTCGATGATTTGATTGATTTCACTCATATAGATGAAAATGTTTTTTTTAATAATATACCATTAGATGATGATGTATATTCTGCATCTGAACCAGACTTTAATTTTGACAATAATGTAGATGAAACACTCACTAGTGCACCTCAAGCTCAAGCTCAGACTGAGTCTCAGCCTCAAACTGAAACTGAAATGCTTCATATTCCCCTAGTATGAGTCGAGGCCCCACACAACAAAAATTAAAATCAGCTACATGGAATTTTTTTGATAGGCACAAAGAGAATCAAGTAGTTAGATGTAAAATTTGTAAAAATGTTTATAAATTTAAAACCGGAAAAGGTCAAGGTGGGACGGAAGGTTTATTAAGACATGTACAAGGTGAGCACACAACTAGGTGGAATCAATACCAGGCTAAACAATCTGGTGTGACAGCTGAGTCGGGACAAGGTTCACATAGTGTTCCCGACCAAGTACAAGGTCAAATTAACCCGACGACGGGGGGAATTTTTGGTCCTAAATATGATAAACACAAAGATAGAGAAAATATGACAAAATTAGTTGCGGTGGAGGGTTTGCCTTTTTCATTTCATTCCTCTCCTGATTTTATTCATTACATTAGAGAAATGTATAAATGTGCTTTTAACAGTTTTCCTAGATAAATTGTTATAAGAGACGTTTTTAAATTTGCAAATGAATATCAACAGTATTTACGTTATGCATTATATCATTTTAATGGCAAAGTGGCTCTCACTTCTGATATAGACCGTAGTACTAACGGTAATGATTATTTAACTGTTACATGTCATTGGATATATCAGACTTGGTCTATGCAAAAATGTATTATAGTATATAGATATATTGATGATAGGCACACTAGAACTTTTATTGCACAAAATATTCATGAAATTTGTGATTATTATGGAATAATTGATAAAATTATGACTATTACCTTAGATAATGCTTCTTCTAATGATTATGCTATAAGACTTTTAAAAGTTCGATTAACTCCATGTTTTCCTGATCAATTTCATATAAGAAGTGCGTGTCATATTTATAACTTAGTTGTAAAGGATGACCTAAAACTTTTTGAAAACATTCTTGATAAAATACAATTTGCTATAAACTTTATTTTTAAAGGTAATAAAATACAAAGACGTAAAGAGTATAAAAAAAACTTGTCAAGATTGTGGATTACCTTATAGAAAAATTTCTGAAGAAGTAGCGACTAGGTGGAATTCTCTATATAAACAACTACTTGTTGCTTATTATTATAGAATACATATAACTTTATTATTTAACGCCCATAATAAAAATCCAAGGGATATGCTTGTAGATAATGATTGGAAAATTCTTTTAGAACTTATTGGATTTTTAGAGAATTTTTTTCAAGCTATTGAAGAATTTTCTGGTATTTATTATCCTACTATTTCAACTATGTTTTTTATATAGCTCTAATATTTTTGTTACTTAATGAATATATGGAAAAACAAACTTATAAGACATCTATTGAAAAAATGTTTAAAAAAATTTAAAAATACTTTTTTTCTATTCCCACTATTTATATTATTGGTGATGTATTAAATCCGACTATTAAAGTAGCCGATTGTAAAACACTTGTTGAAACGATTTATGATTGTATAGAAGTATTTCCAACAGACCCAACTGAAGAACCAACTCACGAACCAACTAAAGAAGAAGTTATGTCTAGCATACACAATGAATGCAAAAAAAATTATATGTATTAACAACAAGAAAGTGCAAATAATCAACCGGCTTCTGTACCATCTTCTACTACTTTGTTGCAATCTTAAAAAAACATGCGATTTCTGCTGCTAGTATTCAAGACCTTAGAAATAAAATGTTTAGTGGTTCAACTTCTTCACAAGTTAGCGAATTTGATGTTTATGTTTTGCAGGGTGTTGTACCGTACGAATTAATTGTCAATTATGAAGGACATGAAGACTTGCTGAAATACTGGAGGGACAATGAGAAGACATTTTTGACACTAACAAAGATGGCCCGAGATGTATTGACCATTCAAGCGTCTGAAAGTAGTTTTTCTGCGGGAAGATTTCAAATAGGAGATCACATACATTCATTGGCGGGAGACACATTGGATTCGAGCGGAGTGTAGAAGGTGCGGTCAACCGGAGATCAACGAAGAAGAAGACTACAACATTTTATCCGAGGGAACATGAAGCGACGTCGAACAATTTGACCAACAACTTCCAATTCCAACGGAAGATCCTCAAGACATTGTGAGGAAATTAGAAAAAGTAATCTTGTCTGAGGGAACAGGAAGCGACGTCGAACAATTTGAACAACAACTTCCAATTCCAACCGAAGATCCTCAAGACATTGTTAGGAAATTAGAAAAAGTATGGTTAACTATGTAATTTTTTAATTGTTATTTTACTATGTGATTTGCAACTTTTGAACAACACCACAAAGTTGCAATTTTGAAATTGTATTACAAAAATATTATATTTCTATTAAATAATATAAGAGGCACAAAAACAACCTTGAGATGTTTTTATTACACTATCGTGTTCAATTATTGAAGTGTTTATATATATATATATATTACTTTTTAAAATTAAGTATCTAAAAAAAACCTAAATCCCCTACCGACCCGACCCCGCCCCATCCCCCAACACCGGTCCCCTTTTCCGGCGGGATGTGGGACGGGATGGGACATCGATCCGTCCCGCTAATCCCGTAGGAGCCCCGGTCCCGACCCTTCCCGTCCCGTTGGGTCCCATTCCGCCGGGACCCGCCCTGGTCCACTGTCCACCCCTAGATAATAAAAGCCTGTCCATAGCTTGCCAAATGAATACTAAATCCCTTAGTCTTTGGAAGATTCCTCCTTATCTAAAGAAGCAGCTCTTTGATCTTGAGATTATTTTCAATTTTCCATCAAAAGATTTTAATCAGTGGATCAACTGCATTTCTAGTGTCTCGATGGAGAATTACTTCAATAATTTTAAATTGTGTGATCATTTTATCTGAATATTTAATTTGTTAAAGAAAGCACCTTCATATTTCAGTTATTTAATTTTGTCTTCAGTATGTCACATGATTGTTTCTTTAAATGAATCAAGCACATATATTTTTTATTTTATTTTATAATTTGAGCCCAAGATCTTTATATGATTAAATCACCCTCTTTATACCCTTCTAGTAATTTATGGGCCTTTTAGACAACATCTAAAAATTCATTTGAACAAACTGAAAATCTTACGATAAATTATTAAATCAAGGTCTAAAACTTTATAGATGTTAGATGACCATCTTTGTCTGTCATAAGAGTTATATTTGGGACAAAGACTAAATGGTGATTAAAGAAAGAGACATTATTTTCATAATTCAATCCTAATATTATGTTAAAGTGTGTGAGTTTTGGACGGATTGAATCTCACGTCGCGTGTAAAGTCCATTAAAGAGGAAATTGCTTTCTTTCAAGACTTTTTTTATATTCAATTTTTGAATTCAAGCCTTTTAGTTAAAGTTGAAAGGATTTTATCTATATACATCGATAGTGTAGGTAGGTTATCCAAAAGATAACTAGATAACTCTACATAAAATGTAAGATTAGGTGCTTTCAATGGAACTGTTTTATCAGGGCATATCAATAATGAGCTAGGCAAAACAACGTACGTACTCAAATAATTAGAGATAACTCCATTAATTTTAAGCTAAACTGAAATAAAACTGCATGGCTGCACTTTTTTGCAAAAGAAAAAAAGAGAGTATATTATCAATGCGTGTTGAGTTAAAAATGTCTTGATGGATATTGGTATACGTCATGCCAAAAATTAAACATAGGAAAAAGAAAGCATCAAATTGCTCTAATGATTGAATGGCCCACTCTTCAAATTTCCAAAAAGCTATGACGATCGATATGGATTTTCCATTTATTAGAATTAAATACCTACATATATTTCTCGCATTTAAATTTCTCTCATAGTTTTTTTTTTTTTTTTTTAAATTGTCATATTCAAAGTCTTTTCACCTTTTATAAATCATTCTTCACATAATGAAAATTAGTCACATAAATGGCAAGTTGAGCTTAATTTAACCACAAACGAAACTATCAACATTTGGCTTAGTGGCGTTTTGAAGTATGAAATTTTGGTTCTTATTTATTCTAGAATCAAACTATTGTTGGAGTTACAAAGCCTGATTTTAACTTGTTTACATTGATGTTGTCCATCGAAAACATCTTCTTTATTCCACAAAGATAGAGATAAGGTCTGCGTACATCTTTTTTTTTCACACCCACTTATGGGATTAATACACGTTGAGTATGTTATTGTTGTTGGTTACACTGATATTGTAAAGCATTATTACGGATATCTTTGTTAAGATATATTGATAGAACTATTTTTTATGCTAAACATGACCCGAAATTAGGGCGGTAGAACCATTTTATGCCAAGCGGTGTCCGGTTACACTGCTGGTCGAATTTTTTTTTACAATATAAAATTGAAAGGTCAGAATAAAATGTTTTTTCATGTCTTAATGAGGAAAAGATTAATTTCTTTAAAATTATATATCTAATCATGAATATATTTTTAGAAATGAAAATTCATTCAAAATGTTGTGGTAATATATTCGATTAATATTTTATTAATAATATCGGAATTCTATCTTTAATATATTTATTTGTTTGTTTTTATAAATGTTAATATCATTTATAGAACATTATGTGTACGCTACCGTGCACAATGAATTTTAAATTTCAAGTTGAAGTAACTTTCTGATTTTGAACAAACAGGTAATTAATTAATAAAATACTTCTTCACTAATGTGGCTGTGCCAAACTAGATTAGATGGTATTAATAGCATCTATCATCATTTGTTTAATGATACCTTTCTAGATTAAACTCTCGTACATAGTAAAAAAGTTCATAGAAATTTTTTAAATCAGAGACATGAGTTGATTATTTGTAACATGACAAAATACTATAGTTATTTAATTCTAAAAACACTCAACTTAACATTCCATTAGGAAACGAAAAGCTATGTTGAAAATCGATCAAATAATAAAATGTGAAAATTATTTTGAGTGAGTGATAGTGATCCATAATAGGAATTTAAAAGACGTTCTATTGAACATGCTGAGTGATGCATGGAAATGTGTCATAGGGTTTAAATTTTTTCTTATCCTACAATGATTGGCTCCCTTTATTTGTCTTTATTCCACCTAAAGAAACTTGAATTCTATACACACACGTAATTTTGCACATGTGATTTTCTATTAATTCCTATATTATTAAAAAAATGAAAAATCAATAAACACAAAAGCTAGGCCTAGCTTTTACAGTATATTTAATGCTAGTACTAACATATTAAAGTACTTAGAAACATGTATCAACTTATAGTAAACATGATCAGCTAATTATTGGTGAATCCACAATGTTGAGTTTATGAATTCTTTTGAAAACACATTTTATTGAGTTCTGAATAAATTAATAATATATATTATTATTATTTTTAGAATAACGAGCATTTTTATTCATCTTTCAGCAAAAGGTTACACAACGATTTAAGGGGTTGTACACTTTACAAACTCCTCTAGTTACATAAGGTTTGCCTAATTCTAGAGTAATACATATTATTAAGTGAATTTCTTAACATAAATACATATTTTTGGCTTAAACTACCGAATTCTACTGAAGTCTCGTTTTGTCCTTGCAGAGAACTCAAAAATAAAATAAATAATAGTAAATTATAACAAGTTAAACTATAATTATATTATTGGGGTCATCCAACCCAAAATCTTCTTATCATGGTTGATATTGCCCGTTTTGAGTCAGATTCGCACGATTTTTATCATTGAAAGTATCTTACACCTTATATATAACTTCTCATTCTTTTTAATTACCAATGTGAGTATTTGGTCCTCACTCCATCAATAATATGAGTTTAATTCTTTAATTAAATTCGATAAAAAGAGAGTTCCTTTTTTTGTAATTCATGTGCGTTGCAATCAACCAATATCAACCTCAATTTTCTCAGTGTGGCTGCTTCATTTTTTAGGTTGCTGTTAGTGATAGTGAATATATTCCATATATATTCACAATATATTATGTACTCGTTACTTTAGTGTAATTAATGTAATTAAGGTAAAATAGAAATTCTAATTCTATTAGGACTACAATTGTATACTCTATATATATTACATTAATAAGAGAACTCCATCAAGGAGAATTACACTATTCCACATGATATCAGAGCTAAAAATCCCTAAAAACACCTAAACCTTTCTTTTTCCTACTTGCCTCCCCCCCCCCGTCGGCCGACGGCATCCCTTTGTTTTTTCAATTTTTTCTGTTCTTCTTGTGTGACTACCATGTCTACTCCCACATCTCCTAAGGCTTCCGCCTCCTCCACATTCGTCTTTGACAACCCGCCTCCCTCCACCTCTTCTTTCCATCCGGCATTCACCGTCACGAATATCAAGAATTTTATTCCCTTAATTCTTGATCAAGAAGATAGTCAATATTCTTCATGGGTTGAACTTTTTCATATTCACGCATGTGCGTACAACGTGCTTGACCATATTGACGACTCTATCTCTCGCCCCCTCGGTGTTGTAAACTCGACATGACATTGCCTTGACGCTATCGTCAAACAATGGATTTATGGAACCATCTCTAAAGACTTGCTTCATACGATCATGAAAATAAGTGCCTCGGCTCGCGAGTTATGGATACGTTTGGAGGAAATATTTCAGGATAACAAGCATACACGTGCCGTGTATTTGGAGGAACAGTTCAACAATACACGTCTCGAGAATTTTGCCAACATGTCCGAGTATTGTAAACAATTGAAACTAGTTGCGGACCAACTATCCAACGTGGGGACACCCATTTCCAAAACCAAGATGGTCCTACAACTTGTTGCTGGCTTACCAAATAGTGAATATGATACATTCACAACCATGATTCAACAAGCCTATCCACTACTAAGTTTCAACAAGGCCCGTTCATAATTACTTTTGGAGGAAACCCGATGAGCCAAACATGACGAACACAATCAAAAGGCGTTAGCGATTGCAAAATACAGAAACAAATGCCGCCCCCATTGCCCAGCCGCAACCGCCGGACAAATAATAACCTCGGGATAACCACGGTGGTGGCAGAGGCGGCAGAGGCCGCGACAATGGCGAATGAGGTAAAACTCGCGGCAGAAGGGGCCGGTCTGGCCTGGAATATTCCAGGTGCCCAGAATTTCTAGTGGGCCGGCCCAGGTAGCTGGTCCATCTCAAGAAACTGGGCCTTACCCCCCTGCCCGTTTTCTACAGCTGCAGCCCAATATCAGCGGGCCAGGAAGCCTAGCATCTTGGGCTTGGCACCAGGCCCATGCCAGCAGTACCCAACGCCACAACATGCCCATTTTGTCTCGGCCCAGCAATAACAAACTGGACACGACCTGGCCCCCACTGATTTGGGCCAGGCCTTAATCACATTAAATCTTCAGCAGTCCGACTAAAATTAGTACATGGATACGGGAGCCACATCTTATCTCACCCGATCTTCAGGTAATCTCTCCCATCTGTTTCGATTAAAGTATCCTCAATTTATTACGGTCAGTAATGGTCATCGCATTCCAATTGAAGGTTATGGTACAACCCACACAAAACCACCACTCCATTTGATATTATTCATGTGGATTTATGGATATCTCATATAATTAGCAACCTCGGTCATAAATATTATTTGGTATCACTTCTTTTAGGTCTATCTACTTAAACTTAAGTCTCAAGTTTACTCCAAATTCCTCGAATTTTGTACATTGGTTAAAAAATAATTTGAAAAAGACATCAAAACGTTTCAATGTGATAATGGTCGTGAGTTCAATAACTCCCTATTTAATAAATTTTATGCGGCTAATGACATGATTTTTCATTTCTCATGCCCCCATACTTCCCCTCAAAATGGTAAAGCCGAAAGAATTCTCCGCACTATTAACAATATGATTTGTACCCTCATTTTTCACGCGTCTCCCCCCTACATTTTGGGTATATGCATTAAAAATAGTAGAACACATTCTTAACATCTTACCTACCCGTACGATCCAAATAGGACACCCACCAAAATTCTTTTCAATCGGATCCCTTTCTATGTTCACCTCCAAATTTTTGGTTATCTCTGTTAACCAAATCTTTCCTTAACTGTCCCTCACAAATTAGGACCTCACTCCACTCCGTGCGTCTTCCTAGGTTTCCCGTCGAACCATAGGGGTGCTTGTGCTATGAGTTATCCACATATAAAATCTTAATCTCACGCCATGTCACATTTATTGAGTACGTTTTTCCGTTTGACAACATCCAAAAAATTTGTGACACTGATTACGAATTCCTTGATGACTCGGACACCTCACCTCTAACAAAAAATGCATTACAAAATCCGCACCCTCAGGCCATCCCACCAACCGTCCTATCGACCCCACTCCACTGCCCGATCATTGCCCCAACCCATGACCGTGCCTGACCCCGGCACCCAGCCCCTGCATGCCCCAACCCATGACCGTGTCTTCCCACTCGGCACCCAGCCCCAACCCGTGACCGTCTCTGCCCACCCAGCCCCTGGCCCTCCCACTGTCCCTCACCACTTTCCCGGCCCCCGACCCCACTACACAGTCCAGTCCGGCCCCTCTCAAACCCCACGCCCACCCGTGACCATCCCCCCACACCGCATGGAAACTCGTGCATAACACAGGATTTTCAAACCAAAAGTTTACTTTAACCTATCCACTCAAACCATCTCGTCCATTCCTAAAAACCCAAAACTAGCCAAACTCTACCCAAATTAGAATGTGGCCATGCTTGAGTAGAGATGGCAGTGAATCTTGGACCCGGTCCGAATCCGGTGGATCCAGATCTATTTTATAGGATATGGATCTTTAAAATTTTGACCCGACGGATTCGGATCGGACCCAAATCCATTTCTGACGGATCGGATCTGGATCTGAATCTTGTATTTGAGATCCGTATCCGGTCCAGCTCCGATTTGTGGATTCGTTTTTATTAAATATTCATAACCTAGAATGTAATTTTATAAGTATTTTCTTAATTTTTTTCATAATTTATGTATTGGGAAAAAGGTTGAACCAGGATAAGGCACAAGTCACACAACAATGTAATTTGTCTTTGAAGTTTCATTTCTTTTACCTATATGGTCTCTGCAGTTTCCCATATTTTCATTTCTATAAAAAGAAAAAATTATCACTCTTCTTTAAATTTTCCTTTCTTGAATCAGTTAGCCGTAAGCTTTAAGTATCTTTCTCTCGTTTGTTTGATCAACAAAAAAAATGGGACTTTTGATATATGACTGACATTGTTTTATGTTGTTTAATGAAGTCAATCAGTAGAACTACAAGTGGAGCATCACTAAAGCCTCCAAAAATTAGCTCAAAGTTGCAACCTGTTCAGCATCACTAATGAAGTTAATCGTCTTTATTTTCTTGTGATGCTAAAACTTTGTTCAGTAATTTGGAAGAATGGTGTCATGTTTGTGTAGGTTGATTGAATAAACTCAATCATTTTTTTCAATCAGATTGTGTTTCATTTGTCATAAAAGTTTCAACATGTGGGAATATTATTCAAGCCAAAAAAAATTACATGTAGATCCAGATCCGATCAGTGGACCTGGTGGATCCAATGGATCCGGATTTGGATATGATTTTTATGGACCCGATGGATCTGGATCCAGGTATAAAAAATGGATCTGGATCTGGATCTAGTAGGATCCGGTCCAGATCTGATCCGTAGCTATCCCTATGTTTGAGGAATTTAATGCATTAACCAATCAACACACTTGGGATCTTGTTTCGAAACCAGAAGGGATGAATGTGATTCGTTGTATGTACTGGTCAGCAGGAGGGTGTTGATTGTAGTGAGACATTTAGTCCGATAATCAAACGTGCCACCATTCACACAGTGTTGAGCATAGCTATGGGAAAAAATTGGCCTATTCACCAACTTGATGTCAAAAATGCTTTACTTGAAAGAAACCGTTTATATGCATCAATCGCCTGACTTTGTGCATCCGGAGGTTCCTCAGTATGTCTGTCGTCTTTGTAAGTTACTCTATGATTTGAAACAAGCCCAGGGCTTGGTATGAGAGGTATGATACATACATCATACAGATAGGGTTCGTGTGCAGCAAGAGTGATCCTTCCATGTTCATTTTTCATCGAGGTACTGACACGACTTATCTTATTTTATATGTGGATGATATTGTTATGACAGCTTCTTCTGATACTCTGAAACACGAGATCATTGCCCTGCTCAAGTCCGGATTTGCTATGACAGATTTGGGTAAGTTGCGTTATTTTTTGGGGATATCAGTGACTAGATCCACACATGCCATGTTTTGTGTCAGCGTAAGTATGCAGATGAGATTGTCTACCGGGCTAAAATGGCAAACTGCAAAATTATGCCCACTCTTGTCGACTCCAAGTCCAAACTCAATGTAGATGATAGTGATCCGGTTAGTGATCCCTCTCTTTATAGGAGTCTCACAGGTGCTCTTCAGTATCTCACCTTCACTCGGCCAGATATTTCATATACAGTTCAACAGGTGTGCTTGTTCATGCACGCTCTTAGGGAGCCTCACTTTACATCTCTTAAGCGTATCATTCGATATG
The DNA here is from genome assembly GCA_034509755.1 of Anisodus tanguticus. Taxonomy (NCBI): domain Eukaryota; kingdom Viridiplantae; phylum Streptophyta; class Magnoliopsida; order Solanales; family Solanaceae; genus Anisodus; species Anisodus tanguticus. The sequence continues at coordinate 3,656,174 of CM067555.1, read as the reverse complement.
TTAAGGGTACTCTTGACTATGGACTTCATTTATATCCCTCAACACCGACTAGATTGCTCTCCTACACAAACGCAGATTGGGCTGGTTGTCCGACACCCGTCGCTCTACGTCCGGCTATTGTGTGTTTTTGGGGATAATATCATATCGTGGTCTGCCAAGCGGCAAGCCACACTTTTCCGTTCGAGTGCAGAACCAGAATATCAAGGCGTTGCAAACGTTGTTGTCGAGATATGTTGGCTCCGAAATCTCATTCTTGAGCTTCATTGTCCCATACGTAAGACATCTTTGGTTTACTGTTATAACATATCTGTTGTCTACCTGTCTCATGACCCAATTCAACATCAGCGAACCAAATATATTGATATGGATATTCACTTCATTCGTGAGAATGTTGCAATGGGTCACGTTAGGTTGTGGCATGTTCCTTCTTCGTATCAGTACGCAGATATCTTCACAAATAGGCTTCCTCAACAACTGTTCCTTGACTTCAGATTCAGTCTCAGCGGAATTATACTATTTTACATTTAGGAAAAGTAAAAGTTGGAATGGGAGTGTTCAATTTTAGATGTATACTTTAATATTTTGGAGAAAAGGAAAAAAGAAACAGTGACATCATAAATAGCCTTTTCACAGTCTTAGCTTGCTGTTTGCTACTATTTTTTAATTTAATTTTTTTGGGGTTTTCTCAACTTTATATTTTTGTGGTTTATCTTTTTTGGTCGTCACAAAAAATAATTGTTAGCTAATTTGACAAAATTGCACAATAACAACTGTGATATATGGAGATGTTGCCAAAGCATCACGCAAGAAAACACTAGGTACAATAGACAATGTCTTGCATATATATTACTATTGTTTGTATGTATTATCCTGGAACTTTCAAATATGCCAAATGATTTGATGGCCAACTCGAAACGCATAAAAGAAATAAGGCAATAAATTAATAAAAGCAAAAAAGTAAATTAGATTTTTTAGACCAGAATAAGAAAATACTATCGCCTTTTGAAATAAATCTCGATGAAATAGGGTAAAAGAATGCATTAATTGGTGGCCGGTAGTTTTTTTTTCCGCCCGGTACTCGGTATGGCAGTGCAGAAAACGGAGCCAATATTTGAAGCTTATAGATTCTGAATTCTAGCTAAATTAATAATTTGTATATATTTAATAAATTTTTTAGAACAAATACAGGGTTTGAACCAAAGCTACTTGGTTTTATCGAACTCGCATCGAATAAGCTCCACTCTTGCACAGTTGCACTCGATTAATACAAATTCGCGTCGGGAAGTCGTTACACTTGGGAGTTAAAAGTACTTTCTACCTCATTTTCAAAATTCGAATCTGAGACATCTTTGTAAACGATGGAAGAGTAGTTAAACCTTTGATAGTAACTTGAAGGTTGTACGTGAATCACACATATATAGCTAATTAGTCAACAGCTTCACGTTTTAGTAGGGTTCATGAATCTAAAAGATCATTGATTATTGAAAACTAAATTTAAGTAGTAGTGAAATACATTATTTCTCCTCCAAATTAAACTCGTGTTTCAGTACATTGTACTAATGTTTATCTCTAAAAAGGAATGCCAACACAACACTAATTAACTATCGTGTTTGACTTGTGTTTGTCTTGAACTTGCACGTGTAAGGACTATTTAACGACTAATAGACGTGTGAATTTCTATACATGCAATTTTTCGATATATATGTCTGTGCACGTGCGCGTGCGCAATGCATGTGTATCACGGGCCGAGGGTTTGAGAGGAGTGTTATTGTAATTATAAAAGTAATTATTTTGAATAATACAGTTATTGAATATCGGATGAAAAACTAAAAAAAAATCAATTATGTCATAAGGAAATAAAGCCATCTTCTATTTGGATGAGTAGTATATAACTCAAATAGGACTTAGGATCAGGCCAGAGAAAATTTATCTATAGCTACTTGAAAATCATAAAACAAATGTATTTGCAAATGAAGTTCAAAGGTAATTCAAAAATTTGCTATAAAATTGTTGAGTTAATTATAGGTCCCTCACATTGGACATATATAGTGATAAGTCGGATTATATATAAGATCTTGCACTACTAATTCATCAATTATCTTACAATATTGGATGTCCAACGCCTCTCAACTATCATTTATCAACAATAAATACTTTGATTGGCACAAGAAAAAAATAATACTCTCTCTGTTCCATAATAAGTGGTGTTTTAGGCTTTTTATTTTGTTTTTAAATAAGTGGTGCTTTAGAATTTCAAGAAGAATTTGACCTTATTCTTTCAAAATTATCCTTATTTACATAATCAAGAATCATTAAGTAGCTTTTCTTTTTGTAGGAATTAATTAGGGGTAAGTTAGTAAAAACACTCATAATCTTCTAAGAGTGAGCAATTTCTTAAGGGGTGTGCATAAACTAAAAACACCACTTATTATGGAACGGAGGGAGTATTAAAATTGCAAATATCCGGACGTTTCTGTCGAGCCGTCGCCCGAAATATAGAATATTCGACGGAGAATTCATCGAAAACATCTTTAACGAGCCAATTTTGGATGAATTCCGTCGCATTGAAAATTCACATTTTTAAGTAGTTAAAGTATTAGATCGCATGTAAGCTAACGAAGTACAATATTTCAATTGCATAAATAAGTTGAATTTCGTGTCCCCTATGTCAAAATTTTAAGATGAGAAACTTTGTACTACAATTCACTTGTGTTGCTTAGATCTTCTACATATGTCGTGCACCCGTGGATCGTCCTTAAAAAATAGTATGTAATTTTGAGTTTAACTAATATTCACCGAGGTGGAAACTTTTCTTCACACTATCAGGTTATTTTAAAGCCTATTACAAGTAAGTTCTAAATATTTTATTTTAAAAAGATTTCAGTTATAAACAAGGAATGTAGTAGTATAAGATAACTTAGATTCTACTCCATATTGTTCCACCTAAATGATGAACTTGTTTACCAAAAATACAAAGAATTTCACGTCTTCTTATTCTTAATCATCATTGGCTGATTTACAATTATGTTTCTTCAACACCGTTGAAAAATACAAAGAATTAAGTTTAACTCTTTAATTAAATTCGATAAAAAGAGAGTTCCTGTTTTTGTAATTCATTTGCGTTACAATCAACCTCAAATTTCTCGGTGTGGCTGCTTCCTTTTTTAGGTTGTTGTTAGGAAAAGTAAAAGTTGGAATGGCAGTGTTCAATTTTAAGATGTATACTTCAATATTTTGGAGAAAAGGGGAAAAAAATAGTGACATCATAATTAGCCTTTTCACTAGTCTTAGCTTGCTGTTTGCTACTATTTTTTAATTTAATTTTTTGGGGTTTTCCCAACTTTATATTTTTGTGGTTTAGCTTTTTTCGTCGTCACTCTCTTATCTTGACAAAAAATAATTATTAGCTAATTTGACAAAATTGCACAATGGGTTTTTCATGAAACATGGAGATGTTGCCAAAGCACCACGCAAGAAAACACTAGGTACAATATGACAGTTAAAGTGACTCAACTTCCACCGTCGGTAAATATTAGTTAAACTCTATAATTTTTGGAGAATTCAATTTCGGAGGACCCAATTTACTGCTGAAAACTAGTGAGTTAATTTTACACACTATTGTGGATTTGATTTGTTTGGAATATTTTAAGCAGCTAAGACAAGGCACAAAGACCTATTATTGGACTTCCAAATATCCTAGTCAATAATAACCATTTACCTATATATCTGTTTTTTGCGTATTTCGCCGAAAGATTATGACATTGATATGGATTTTTTATGCAAAAAATTAAAAATAATAGTATGAGCTAAAGAATTCTTGATTGCTGACATTTGATAAATAATCGTGATTTTGGATAGTCAAAGATTCGAAACACATCTGAACCAATCTTAACATGATGTGTCCTCGTAATCAATGGCAGAGTAAAAAAAATTGACAAACAAATTTAGAAAAGTTTTAAAATGCCACGGTTATATAAGATCATTTTTACATAGTATAACTTTACAACAAATAGGATTCAATTGAATTCTCTTGATTACATGTATCTTCGCTACTGCTAGTAGTTTTTGTTTAATTATATCTGTAATTATCTTTCAAGTATGCCAATTGGCAACATATAATTAATAAGCGAAGATAATTAATCTTCTAAGTATAATATTTCTAAAATTTTTGTGATCAACTTTTCTGTAAAATACTTTGACGTGACGTAATGTGACGATTAGATTTGACTAGTGACTAATTATTTATCAATAAGCTCACAGCTTATTCTATATGGAAACAAAAAACCTAAGTACGATTATTAGAGTTACAAATAAGTCCTCAACCAACCGTTCCTACGTTGCCAAACGAAAATTTGTAAGTACAATGCACGTATCTACTATTCTAATATTGTATTGCATGCAACATAAGTTAACATTTGTTTACGGATGTTTTAAGTATATTTTGAAGTAATCTTTTATCGTATGTAAAGGCTTTGAAAAACTCATGTGGCAGATTCAATCATGGAATCTCCGATTCAACTGAATTCAGTGTTCTTGGGAAATATGAATACTCATCAGAACTCACTCCCTCAACTCGCAAAGGCAACATATATATATATAAAAGAAAAAAATCACTTAGTAACACACTAGGCGAGAGTGACATGGGCATGCCAGACTATACAAGTGTTGAAAGATTGAAATTTGAGGACAATGGTAATTAACGTGAGAAATGACACCTTCAACCTGACCTACTAAAGAAGTTCTCAAACAAGAGAGATGTCGAGCACCTATCTTTCCAACTAAGTTCAAGGTGAGGATCCTTTAATTGCCGATGTATTTTTCCATCAGCAAGTGATGGCTCTGATAAGACCCATTTTCCTAAATATCTTTATAAGCGAAGAGCAAGTTTGAACATCATTTAATAATCTTATACTTTACCCTACAACTCTTTAGAATATTTAGCTCAAATCAAGAATTAACTTTTTAATGAATGGCTTTACGATAGACAAAAGAATAACACTTTTTTTTACCCTCTAAATATTATTTCGCTTCAACTATCATGGCTGAAGGAAGTTAACAAGAGACAATCTCTTGAATAATATGGAAAATATAACATAATTCTCAATATTAAATTACTTATCTTATTATAACCTGATCAATCAAACCATGAAAACTATTTTTTAAAACTTCTTGACTAAAGTATTGACTTATGCCTTTTATAGTATTGAAAGGGCAAAATGCGATAGATATTTTCATGCAATAAGTATATATATTTCTTGATATTAAAGCTATTTGCAGTGTTTAACGGGCGTTTTATTTGAAATGTTCATTAAATTACAATGCTTATGGTACGTGTCAATTTATTTTTATAGAAAAAAGGCCAATAATTGATTATTAATTAGTGAAATTGCAGTTAGTTGTTAAGATGTTAATTAACTTAGCTAACCCACATTTCTTAGCTAAATCAACTGCCCAAAAGCCAGTTTTATCATTTTGGAGTTTTCTGGAATTCACCTATCTAACTTCTCGTTGCTTCTAGAGTTTAACATCTTATTATATCTTTGCTTAATCTAAAACTTTAGCTATATTTATAGAAAGGTTTGAAATTTCTAAAAAAGGATAAGTGACCGTTTTAAGATTTCGTGATTCATGTGACAATTAAGAACATATATATATATATATATATATATATATATATATATATATATATATATATATATATATATATATATATATATATATATATGCAATTGTCGATAATAAGTAAAATTAGTAATCTGGAAATAAGACACGTTAATTATTTACTACAACATGTTAAATATACTAATAATGTAAAAAAAAAATACGTTGTCGGTGTATATAAGTTAATCTTCTTAGTTACACTTAAACATTGTGCGGTAACATTTTGTGCAAGATCAAAAGAATTACTCCCTTTCTTCTCAATTTATATGTCATACTTTCCTTTTCAGTTTGTCGCAAAAACAATTCATACTTTTTATTTAGAAATAATTTAACTTTAAAATTTCCCTATTATCTTTGTTGAGATTATTTATCCCCACATAGATATGTCTATGACTTATTTTAAACACAAATTTTAAAAGTATTTCTTTTATTTTCTAGACTCTAGTAAGTAGTGCCCGGTCAAATATAGCTACATATATTGGTACAAAAAGAAGTATCTTAAAAAAAGGAACAAATGAAGTATCATGAGATTTTTGTTAATCCATTATATCTATACAATAATGTCTTGGCGAATAGTTTTATTTGGTTATGAGACAATTAATATGTTGATTTATAATCATATTGTTGCACAGCACAAAACTAGAATACTAGACAGAGCATGCAAAAGTTTAAAATAAGAAAAAGAATGCTTCATAATAGCTGATTTAACTAATTGCTTAATACCAACAATTTCTTGATTGGAATTAATAAAAGCTTGAACCTTTAGGCAATTAGCTAAAAGAAAATTCAGTACCTACAGCATGAATCCCATCTTCTATATATTTTCTATCACAACTTATTGCAACTTTTCAAATGTTTACCATATCTGGATACTAATAATATAGATTTGAAAATCTAAAGAAGAATTTGTCAATTTTTTTCTTGGATGATCTCTCAAATGCTACTTATAATAAAAATCGTGATATACTAATTGACTAACTATAAAATACTAGAACCCCAGGCGATCCCCAAAAACAAAACAAATAAAAGGGGAAAACTTTTTATCGGAGTGGAGTTTAACTTCTATATAGATTTTTTGCACTACTGAATCCGTTAATAGATAATTAGATAATTATTCAAAATATAAGTTGATAACCTAGAGTAGAAAAGGTATTCAATCGATTATAACAAGTTAAATTACACTAACAATACAAATAAATTTTTTAATCGTTGTGTGTGTCGCGCCCGTTTTTAACTCGCTGCTCGCGACGCGATGGCGTCGATTCCCCCTGGATTGATTAAAACTTGTTTGTGGAGGAGTCGCCACCTAATTATTCTAAGGTGAATTAGGACACCTAAATGTTAACTAAAGGATGCAAAATAATTCCGGTTTTATGGTCTGCGAAACTAATGAGACTCTAGGTAAGAGTTCTTTATTATCCTAAAGAGAAGCGTTAGGAATCCTTTAAGATCCGCTAACTTGCGGTTATCCGGTCAAACTCAGGTTTAATTATTGTACAAAGAAAATGCATGTTTAAAAATATAAAGTTAAAATGATGTTGCAAGTATTTAATAAAAGGATGCATTTTGTACAAGTATGCATTTGTATGGCATTAAAAAATACATGTAAAGTTGATTTTGGATAAAAGTATGCATTTGTATGAAAGTTATAAAAATATATACAAGGTGATTTTTTTTTGGGTGAAACATATATTTGTATTGTATTATTTACAAAATATATGCAAAGTGATTTTTTGGATAAAACATGTATTTGTATAGTATTGTTTGCAAAAATACATACAAAGTTAATTTTTTTAGATAAAATATGCATTTGTGTTGCATTATTTATAAAATACATCTAAAGTGATTTTTGGATAAAGTATGCATTTGCATAGTTTACAAAGTACATGCAAAATGATTTTTTGGATAAAACATGCATTTGTATTGCATTAATTATAAAACACATGTAAAGTTAGATTTTGGATAAAAACATGCATTTTTAACAATTGATAGTAAGGAGAAAAATAAATTATTTATAATGCCAAAGAAGTAGTAATTTTTTGGAAATCGTTTTGAATTGCAAATCGGAAAAAAGACAACTTATTTGTATGATTAATAAAGAGAACAAAAGATGACCAAGTTGTTTTGAAAATTTTGAATATGCATGACGAGCCTAAAAATAAATAACTAGCGGAGGGTTTCTAATTTTGAACTAACCGAGCCTAAAAATAAATAAACTAGCGACGGATTTCCAATTTTAAATCTACTCTTTCTAGATTATTAATTCTAAGTCTACATATTCTAAACATTTCAATAATTACACAAGTACAATAAATAATATTAAAATACATAATAAAATAAAGCTGAATTAAAAAAAAAAAAAATAAATCATCTCCGAGGGGTAACTTGTCTTCTTTGACTTTCATAAATATGTCCGTAAGCTGTCAAGAACAAACGGTTAGAAAACAATTGAATATAAATAACTTCGGATCCGTATCAAAAACAGTAAATGTTTTGATTACGGAGGGCTCAGACTTAAATTTTGAAAAGATCATTCCAATCACGTCGTGGCTGCGAACATATGACTCGTTGGTCATTTTAGTTGTTTTGCCTACCGAACATGTTGGTCTATCAGATGAAAAAAAGATTTAAGTTTCATACTTGCCCAGAAGTTCTTATTTCCGTCTTTCCAACTATGGAGGCCTAAAAAATCGACGGATATTTTTCATCGGCCAGTGTAGTATCATGTTCAAATCAGTAAATTATACCCAAAAAAACAAATCAAAACCGGAAACCATTTTTCGAAGGGACACGACCTCAAATTCAATTTCATTGACCTAAGTGTAGTATTTGTTCAAATCAGTAAAATAACAAAATAGACGTGTAACAGATGTTCAAAATATCAAAATAAACCAACAGTCCGCAATTAAAACGTCCGACTTGAATTCTGAATTTTTTTTAACCGAAACAGGATTCGGACTGCTTCTGAAAATCCGACCCGAGAAGAACAGTGACTCGACACGGATTTCGGGTCGACCAGACCCGACCCGAAAGCGAACACTTTTTTTTTTGAATTTTCAGATAACTAACAGCAAAATATTAAATATAAAAATCTGGAATTTTTACCCGACCCGAAACGATGACCCGACCCGAATCAATTTTTCTCAATTTTTCAGATAACCAACAACAAAATATCAAAGACAATTTCTGCAAATTTTACCCGACCCGAATTCTGGTCGGACCCGACCGGAATAGTGACCCAACCGAAAAATAGTGTCGAATCCGAGAAACACATTTGTTTCCATTGTAAATTTCAGATAACCAACAACAATAATATTGAGCATATAAATCTGGAAATCTTACCAAAATCGGGTTGACCCGATCCGAACAGTGACCCGAATCGGAAAACCCGAAAACAGTGAAGAACAACAAAAGCAGATTTTTCGGATTGGGGTTTTACGAGGCCAAATAGAAGTATTTAAAATCAAAGTTCAAGAACGAAACTAACCCCTTTCCTTATGATTTTGGACTTGTTTTCGGACTTATTTTTTATTTCTTTTCTCGGATTTTTTACCCCTTTTTAGAACCCGAAATTAGAATTTTTTTTTTCCAAAATAAAGAACAAAAGGGGGTTTTATAGATGAATTCGGACTCCCCGACGTTCACCCCATACCCCTTTTCGATTGAGTTTGAATTTAAAAATAAAGTGATGATTTTGAGAAGGATTTGAGGGGATATGGGTCGCGGATTTTATGGGGATAAGGGTATGGGATGATGGGTTGGTGGTGCCAGGGGTGCAGAGGGGGTTGGTGGTGGTGTCGGGTGAGTTGACTGGCGATGTGGGGTACATGGTGTGGGGGTTGCGACCGATTGGGGGAGGGTTGTTAGGGTTTGTTTGGTTTTTGGGTTAGGGGGATAAAAGGGGTGTGTGGTTGGGCCGGCGGATTGGGTTTTCGGCCGAATGGGCCGGTCCGATTGTGCCTCAAATTGGGTCCGAAATGGGGGTTTTGTTTTGGAGGAAATGGGTTTGGGTTAAAAAAATATAAAAAGGGTTGAAATGGGTTTGAATAAAAATAAATAAATAAAAGGGTTTATTATTAAAAAGATGTTTTGCGAAAAAATATAAATTATAAAGATAACGATGTGATAATAATAAAATATAATATTTGTGAAATGTTTGATAAAAAATAGAAATACGATGCCATTTTGCGGAAATAAAATAACATAAAATTTTCGGGTAAGAATTTATGATTAAGATATAAAACGCAAATGATAGTAAAAAAATGAATAATAATAATAATAATAATATTGAGAATAATAATATATATATATATATATATATATATATATATATATATATATATATATATAAATTGTTTTATTAAAATTGAGGTGTCAAAAAATATTTAAAATTGTGAATAAATCGGAAAAGACGGGACAAAATTGAGTGTCAACAGATGCCCCTCTTTGGCCGGAGGCGATGAAAGAATCTTTGGCCAAAGAAGTTGACCGAGTAGCCAATTTTGTCCCGATCATCGGGACTTGAATGAAGGTTAGAGATGAATGGTCAGAGATAGAATCCTGAGGGGGAAGAAGTTGCAAAGGTGGAGCGGATTCTAGAAATATTGCACCGGTATCGAGTTACGATGACACTGGTTACGGATGTGGCACAATGTTGGGAAAGAGCGGAACGACGTTCGAAGCAGGCCGCTGACCGAAATTGCCTCGGTTTGCTGCAAGAATTAGTCCCACGTTGTGCTGAAGTTCCTGCAAATTGAAGCTCCTACAAACTAAAGCTTAGCGCATAATTGCTGAGACAAAATAATAGAGAATGAGTACATAAAAAATGCGACCCTATGAGTCGAAATGATGTCCTTGAACAAACGTAATGCGATGACGTTGTTGTAAGGACGTAATCCTGATGCCGTCGTTGTATCGACGTAATACTGTTGACTGTAAGAGACGACTGATGTGCCGACATAATGATGATGACATCGTTGTAATGCTGTAAAAGACAGTTGTCGATGACGTCGTTGTACGGATGTTATGCGTTTATGACTCGCATGGGTTGAGATGGCGTCGTTGTATAGACGTATTGAGCAGATGGCGTCGTTGTATGGACGTGTTGCTGATGACGTCGTTGTATGGACGTGTTGCTGATGATGTCATTGTATAGACGTGTTATCCACATGACGTCGTTGTATGGACGTTGATGATGACGTTGTATGGACGTTGATGATGACGTCATTGTATAGACGTGTTGCTGATGACGTCATTGTATAGACGTGTTGCTGATGACGTCATTGTATAGACGTGTTGCTGATGACATCCTTGTATAGACGTGTTGCTGATGACATCGTTGTATGGACGTGTTGCTGATGACGTCGTTGTATAGACATGTTGCTGATGATGTCGGTGTATGAACGTTATGCTGATGATATCGTTGTATGGACGTGTTGTTGATGACGTCGTTGTATGGACGTGTTGTTGATGACGTCGTTGTATGGATGTGTTGTTGATGACGTCGTTGTATCGACGTTATGCTGATGACGTCGTTGTATGGACGTGTTGTGTTTGCGACCTGTATCCAAAGAAAGCTTGTTTTGAATATTTTGAATATGCATGACGAGCCTAAAAATAAATAACTAGCGAAGAGTTTCTAATTTTGAACTAACCGAGCCTAAAATAAATAAACTAGCGAAAATTTTCCAATTTTAAATCTACTCTTTCTAGATTATTAATTCTAAATTTACCTATTCTAAACATTTCAATAATTACACAAGTACAATAAATAATATTACAATACATAATAAAATAAAGCTGAATTAAAGAAAATAAAAACAACAACAAAATAAATCATCTCCGAGGGGTAATTGTCTTCTTTGACTTTCATAAATATGTCTTGCAAGCTGTCAAGAACAAACGGTTAGAAAATAGTTGAATATAAATAACTTCGGATCCGTATCCAAAACAGTAAATGTTTTGATCACGGAGGCCTCAGACTTAAATTTTGAAAAGATCATTCCAATCACGTCGTGACTGCGAACATATGACTCGTTGGTCATTTTAGTTGTTTTGCCTACCGAACATGTTGGTCTATTAGATGAAAAAAAGATTTAAGTTTCATACTTGCCCAAAAGTTCTTATTTCCGTCTTTCCAACTGTGGAGGTCTAAAAAATCAACGGATATTTTTCATCGGCCAGTGTAGTATCATGTTCAAATCAGTAAATTATACCCAAAACAGCAAACCGAAACCAAGAACCATTTACCGAAGGGACACGACCTCAAATTCAATTTTATTGGCCTAAGTGTAGTATTTGTTCAAATCAGTAAAATAAAAAAATAGCCGCGTAACGGGTGTTCAAAATACCAAAATAAACCAACAATCCGCAATTAAAACGTCCGACCCGAATTCTGAAATTTTTTGAACCGAAACAGGATTCGGACTGCTTATGACAATCCGACCCGAGACAGAACAGTGACCCGACCCGAAATCAAACACTTTTTTTTAAAAATAAATCAGATAACCAATAACAAAATATTAAATTAAAAAATCTGGAATTTTTACCCGAATCGATGACCCGACCCGAATAAGTTTTTCTCAATTTTCAGATAACCAACAACAAAATATCAAAGACGATTTCTGCAAATTTTACTCGACCCGAATTCTGGCCCGACCAGACCGGAACAGTGACCCAACCGGAAAACAGTGTAGAATCCGAGAAACACATTTGTTTCCATTGTAAATTTCAGATAACCAACAACAATAATATTGAGCATATAAATCTGGAAATCTTACCCAAACCGGGTTGACCCGACCCGAACAGTGACCCGAATAGGAAAAACCCGAAAATTGTGAACTACAACAAAAGCAGATTTTTCGGATTGGGGTTTTACGAGGCCAAATAGAAGTATTTAAAACCAAAGTTCAAGAACGAAACTCACCCCTTTCCTTCTGATTTTGGACTTGTTATCGGACTTATTTTTTCGATTTCTTTTCTCAAATTTTTGACCCCTTTTTAGAACCCGAAATCAGAATATTTTTTTTCCAAAATTGAAGAACAAAAGGGGATTTTATAGATGGATTCTGACTCCCCAACGTTCACCCCTATACCCCTTTTCGATTGAGTTTGAATTTCAAAATAAAGTGACGACTTTGGGACGGATTTGAGGGGATATGGGTCGCGGATTTTATGGGGATAAGGGTATGGGATGATGGGTTGGTGGTGTCAGGGGCAGATGGGGGTTGGGGGTGGTGTCAGGGGCAGATGGGGGTTGGTGGTGGTGTCGGGTGAGGTAACCGGCGATGTGGGGTACGGGGTATGTGGTTTGCGGCCGATTGGGGGAGGGTTGTTAGGGTTTGTTTAGTTTTTGGGTTAGGTTTTGTTAGTGGGATAAAATGGGTGTGGGGTTGGGCCGGCGGGTTGGGTTTTTGGCCTAATGGGCCGGTCCGATTGGGCCTCAAATGGGGTTCGAAATGGGGGAAATGGGTTTGGTTAAAAAAATATAAAAAGGGTTGAAATGGGTTTGAATAAAAATAAATAAATAAATAAATGAAAGGGTTTATTATTAAAAAGATGCTTTGCGAAAAAATATAAATTATAAAGATAACGATGTAATAATAATAAAATATAATATTTGCGAAATTCTTAATGCTTGATAAAAAATAGAAATGCAATGTCATTTTTCGGAAATAAAATAACATAGAATTTTCGGGTAAGAACTTATGATTAAGATATAAAACGCAAATGATAGTAAAAAAATGAATAATAATAATAATAATATTGAGAATAATATATATATATATATATATATTAAAATTGTTTTGAGGTGTCAAAAATATTTAAAATTTCGAATAAATCGAAAAAGACGGGATAAAATTGGGTGTCAACAGTGTGTATATGTACAAGTTAAATTCATTGGGGACTCCATGACAAAATGAGATTGAACATGTAGTCTAATAGTTGTAGACTTGCAGTTATCTTTGTTGAGAATATAATCAAATATTAAAAGTGTGTTCTATCTAACAGTTTAAGTTTTTAGATCAGATGATCACACACTTCAATATGGTTTCAGAGCAGGCCAAATGTCCTGGGATCGAACCTCACCGCCACCCATTCTCAAAAATAATTTCCACGTGCTTGGATAATGAAAAAAAATCAGGTCATCACATGAGGGAGCGTGTTGAGAATATAATTAAATATTAAAAATGTGTTCTATCTAACATATTAAGCTTTTAGATCATATGATCATACACTTCAATAATACTTCTCATTATGCGTTCCAACTTCGACTTTAGGTCTTTTAATTTTACAGTATCATTTGGGGGGCTCTTTTCAATTATATTTTGGGATTTTAATATTTTTTATCAGCCGACTAAAAGAATTTTCACCCTTCTGGTCATAATAATTTATAACCGTTGTCGTGTATACTCAATATATAATTAGTAATACAAATCATACATTTATTATATATTGATTATGCGTACTGATTAAAATTTATAAAAAGATAAAATAAATTAATTTCTCGTAATTATGAACTTTGTTGAATTAGTGTAAGTGTAAAGATCCCTTTAATTTTGTCTAATTGTTGATGGTGCTAATCCAACTACCCTGCCGTACCATAAGATGTGACCCGAAACCATATTCTCATTATGTCCTTATGTGCCAAATCTATCAATTTAATTTATGAATAAAACAAATATAAACGCTATTAATAAAGATTCGTCTGCCAAGTGGTCTCTTACCCACCGTATGCTAAGACATTAATGCTTACATGTGCACAATGAGATAATGTTAAAAATGAAAAAAAAACAATAAATAAATTTAACTATGTGGACACAAAATTGAATAAGTATATTATTACCAACTAATAACATACAAGTCAAAAGATAAGCCTAATTAATTATATTAAAACATGATTAGACCGCCAAGCCGACGGTTTAACCATTCTTCTCTAATCTAATGATATTTCCTAAAAGGAAACTACGTCCTCGCGTATGCACTTCATGATTTTTTTATAACGTCTCTTTACATGTGATTCTTTTCACATAAATTAATACATAGTAGAAAAACTTTCTTATTCGAACTCGTAAACTATAGTTCGTTATGTTCTCTTAGTTATTGAGACGTTCCCTTTAGATTGTTGATTTGGTGTATTTACAATTGCACTTGAACTCTCTCCCTCAACGAGATGATGATCGAATGGTTCGTCTTGATTACATGACGGAACAACCATTAGGATTTTCATCACTGAACATTTGAGGTGCGTTGTTGAAGTATGTCGTTGGTGGAGGAGGTGGTACATATGATGGTGGGTGGTAGGCATACTCCGTGACATAGCCCGTATGAGCGTTATAACCAGGATCGTACATTGTCATGCCATAATCTTGATTCGTGTAACTTTGGTTGTACATGGGCATTGCGTAATGCGTCTGTGAATTGTAACCATAATACTCCAATTTGTTCACCTCAGCTTTTGTCTCTACACCTTTACTTCCTTCGGCTTTTGATTCACCCTCTTTCTTCTCATTGTTGCTTGATTTCTCCTTCTTCTCTTCACCACCGCCGCCTTCCTTCTCTTTCTTCTCCCCGCCACCACCTTTCTCTTTCTTCTCTCCACCACCACCGCCTTCTTTCTCTTTCTTCTCCCCGCCACCGCCACTTTCTCTTTCTTCTCCCCGCCACCGCCTTCTTTCTCTTTCTTTTCACCACCTCCATCATCTTTCTTTGGTGGGACAATTTCTACACTTCGTTTCAATTTGTCTTTCAAGTAAGGTATTAAATCCTTGAAGTCCATTGTTCCCTTTACCGTGACCAAATCTTTTTCTGAATCAACTTTGACTTCTTCTACCCCTATCAATAAAAAAATTAAACAATAAGAAAAATGTCAATCACCATAAAGAGTATAATTCTCATACGAAGGGAATAATTCTTTTAAAACTTCACCGGATAATCCTTTAAAAAAATTTAAAAGCTAGATTGCAATTTGCATGCCACACCTAATATTCTATAAATAAATGAATTATTTATTTACTATTAATAAACAATTAAGCAGTTGTTTATCTTACCATCAATCTTCTTTATAATTCTCTTTATTTTGTGTGCGCATCCGTCACAGTGCAACCGAATCTTCAACACCACTGTACTTACTTGTGGCTAAACATATATAAAAAAAAATCAGAAATAGTTCAACTAACAATACCAAATTTAATTAGTCATAAAAAAATACAATACCAAATTTAATAAAGGGATAATAGCACATTAGGTCCCCAATTATTGATAAATTCTTATATAGATCCTTGAATTATATGGTTAAGTATATATAACGTAACCTTCAATTAACTGTAATGTGCACTTTTGATCGTATGCTTGAGGATTTTAACAAATTTAATGTATTGTTAATTGTTAAAATTTGTATTGTTACTCACTATATGAGGATATATAATTAGTCCTAAAAATCGTCTAAATAAAAAATATTTTTATATGATGGAACCAAAACTACATATCTAAACTTAATTAAAGATAAAATATCTTTATTCAAATATCACAAAGATCAAAATTAAAATTCATCAATAACTAAGGGATCATAAATAATATTATCCCTTTAATTACCTTCTCTAAACTATAGTTCAAGGGTGAAATTAGACTCATTTTTTCTTATTTTGGAGCAACCGTAGTCGGAATGATATTTTAAAGCTATTTGGATACAAAGACATGATTTAGCCAAAAATGTAAGAACCAGAGTATTTTTTAGTCAAAAACATATCAGAGAAGACTTATTTCTAATAGTGAAAGATATTTTTAACCCTTTTCCTTTAATTAATTAATTATATTACTTTTTTTTTTTTTTTTTTTTTTTTGCAATCCACCAGACTCTCGACCCGGGCTATTATATTACCTCTTTAGGCGTCTTATCTTCAGGTTTTTTCTCTTCCACCTTTTTCTCATCGGACTTTTTATCACCACCGCCGCTGCCGCCATCATCTTTTTTGGGCGGAGGAGAAACAAGCTCCACCTTCTTCTTCGTCTTGCTTGCTACTTTATCCTTGAGCCATGTAGGGTCCACGTTCCCTTTCACCGTCAATTTTCCACTTTCACAATCTGCCTTCACTTCCTCCACACCTTCATTTTTTTAACCCCCCAAAAAAAACAAAAATCAGTAATTATTAAATTTAAGAGTCGGAATCATAATTTAGACTCCGTGAGTTTTAAATTAGTAAGTGTTAGTAATTAAGTTCTAAATTTAAACATGTTAGAAAATTGAGATGGCCAAGTTGCTCTAAGGCGCCCGATTAACAAATTTGTAAGTGTTTATAATTGAGTTTTGAATTTAAACAGATTGAGAATTGAGATGGCCAAGTTGTTCTATGGCGCCAAATTAACAAATTTGTAGGCGTTAGTGATTGAGTTCTGAATTTAAACATATTGAGAATTGAGATGGCCTAGTTGCTCTAAGGCGCCAGATTAACGTTCTAGTCCGAAAGGGCGTGGGTTCAAATTCCACTCTTAACATTCATTTTCTTCAGACCCACTTATAAAACTATAATGAGTATGTTGGTGTCATTTGGAAAAAAATGTCAAAGGTAAAAAAAAAAAAAAGATAAAATCTAATTATAGTA
Source organism: Anisodus tanguticus (assembly GCA_034509755.1). Taxonomy (NCBI): domain Eukaryota; kingdom Viridiplantae; phylum Streptophyta; class Magnoliopsida; order Solanales; family Solanaceae; genus Anisodus; species Anisodus tanguticus. The sequence continues at coordinate 3,638,913 of CM067555.1, read as the reverse complement.
ATGGTTCCTTGAAAAAACCGTAAAGTTACTATATGTGCCGGCAAATTCAAGGAACCAATTTTATTCATTTCACAATAAAAACTAAACTCTTCAAAAAAAATTCCCATTTATTCGAACTATTTCAAAAAAATAATTGTACCTTCGAAATGGCGAATTGAACGTTTGACTTTTTTAGCACAGCCTTCACAATGTAAATCAAGTTTTAAGACTATGGCGGTGGGACCGACATTCTTTTTTTCTCCAGCTTCATTCTTCTTTTCTGCTACTTCTGCTTTAGTTTCTCCTATTTTCTGAAACCCAAAATAAATTAAATAAATAAAATAAAAAATTGAGCATTATTAATGAAATTGGAATTTTGAGAAAAGAATTTAAAGGGATTTTTTGTAGATAGAGAATTGATATGAATTTTACCTCACCCATTTTAGAAGGGAATTTGAAGAGATATTCAGTGTTAAGAATGAAAGGAATTTGAGGAATTGTTGTTTGAAGAGAAGAAATGGAGGCAAATGAGAGAATATATAGAAAAAATATTGGTTGAATGAATAATAATTGTCTAATTGATGATATCAGCTTCATTTTTTTTAAGGCCCACAATTTTTATTATATACTTTTAAAATTAGGAAAGGCCCCTACTTTTGGACTCTTTTATTTCTTTTATCTTTTTGGCTGGAGTGGCGGTTTAGGGGGGAGGGGGCAAATGTGTGTATGGAAGAGATGTATGTATGTTTTGTGAATGGACATACATGAATATGGAATGGGATTGCCTACCATGCCTATAAGACGGCTCCATCCATTCTAATTTAATTGTCTTACTTTTCTTTTTAATATATCTCAAAAGAGTATTTTTTTATATTTAATAAATTTTTTAATTCCAAGGCAAGTTTATGATCACAAGATTTAAAAAACTCACACGTCTTTAATTTAATACCACAAGGTTCATAAGTCGCTATTTATTTCTTAAACTCCGTATCAAATTAAATTAAGACATTTAAATTAGGACGGAGAGAGTACTTTCTCTATCCGAAAAAGATCGTTCTACTTTCCTTATTAATTTTCTCAAAAAAATTGACACATTTCTATATTTGTCAAAATATGTACATTGACCCATAAACTATACTTAATATCTCGATATCACGCTCAAACTACTCACAATCCAATGTCCTCCGTCAACACTCATCGGAGGTAACATTTTTCTCCACAAAACTTCCCAATTTGACAATACTATCCGAGGTTCCAACAAAATATAGGCCCCAAGCGATTTTACAAGCTCAAGAAGTACTCACTGATTATTTTCATAACACTAGATCCTTACCCTCACTTTTGCTGAATATATTTGTAAAAATTCAAGATTTTCCCTTTTGGGTCTTGTTTCTAAAGTCCCATTTTCGCCTACTCTCTTTCCTAATTCCGTTCAGCGGTTTTTAAGGTACCACCCCATTAATGAATTTGAGCTTTTCTTTGATGTTGAAGAAGGAGAAAGAGAAAAGGTAAATGAAAAAGAAAAAAGAATTAAATTAATTTAGTGATGGTGGTAAAATTGATAGCGGTGGTGGTGGCGAATATGGTGTTTTCAGTGCGATGAGGTGGTGGGATGGTATATAATTATTGAAAGATTTTAATGATAAATTAAGAATTAATTAGTGTAAAAATAATTAATAAAAGAAAAATCAAATAAATAAGATAAAGAAAAGGAAAAAATATAAAAATTAAAATTTTAAAAGATTTCTGATGTGGCGCTGACATGGTTCTACGTAGCGGATGGTTGTGTAATAATTCCGCTTGTGCAACTAGTTATATGTGTATCGAGGGGTAAATAAATTCACTTCTTAAATGTGTAGCAGTGTAATAGGTCGACTTAGTAGTTTGAGTGTGATATCGAGATTTCAGATATAGTTTAGGGGTCAATCTATGTCTTTGCCTTTTATATTTAGAAGTAATTTAACTTTATAAGATGATTTACAATCACACAAATATCTAAGGCTTGTTTTGGGCCACACATTTCAAAAGTCTTCCTTATTTCTTAAATTTTGTGTTAAGTCAAACTAGGACAATCTTTTTGGACGGATGGAGTATATTGTTTTAGTGATTTACCAACTACTCCCTCCCCTGTTTACTTTTACTTGTCCACTATTTTAAAAATATATTTTCATTTTTACTTGTCACTTTTAGCATATCAAGATAATACAATTTATTTTTACCTGTTTTATCTATAGTATTAATTACTCATTTCAAATAATTTTTCAAGTCCATTAAAACTATACACCAATTAATATGGATATCATCAAAATTATACACTTCATTTATTATTTCTTAAGAGTGTGCAAAGTCAATAATGGACAAGTCAAAGTGGACGGATAGAGTATATGGTTAAAGTTGTAACTTTAATCATCAACCTTTTTACCTTGAGATAATTTCATCAAAAAAGAAAAAAAGAGATAATTTCATCAAAGTACCGATCGGGTGTTTTGTATACAAAATTTAGCGTTCAGCCTTTTATTTTTTAAAGTTTCGTTTTAGCTTTGAGGCTTAAGAGTGGCTAATTTCACTTATGGCATACAAACCTGGTCATTTAACATTGGAAGTGTGAACAAGAACGTGTGTACAATATAATATTTAGCCATATTTATTCTTGTGTAATTATGATAGATATAGAATCCCTGTTGTATAAGGATTTCAAATTGTACGCCATATATATATTTTGTATTAATGAGAAAGACTCTCCAAGGGTGATTAATACATTCTTACATGGTATCAAGATCCAACAACTAAAACCCTAAAATATTCCCACTACCCGCCGTAACCCCCCCCCCCCCCCAAATCGGCCGGAATTTTCCAGTTTTTTTTTTCTCTTCCCTTTCACAAATTTCTGTGATTTCGTTGAGCCACCATGTCTCCTCCCACATCTCCTAATGCTTCCGCTTCCTCCTCAAATGTCATTGATAACCCCCTCCCTCTTCAACACCCTCCTTCCATCCTGCTTTCACCGTCACAAATATCAAGAATTTCATCCCGATAATTCTTGATCAGGAAGACGGTCAATATTCAACGTGGGTTGAACTCTTCAATATCCACACTTGTGCGTACACCGTACTTGACCATATCGACGACTCTATCTCTCGCCCTTCAGACATTGTAGACTCGACATGGCGTCGACTGGACGCCATCGTAAAACAGTGGATTTATGACACCATATCTAAAGACTTGCTTCATACAATCATGAAAACAGGTGCCTTGGCTCGTGAGTTATGGGTTCGATTGGAAGAAATATTTTAGGACAACAAAAATACTCGAGCCGTGTATTTGGAGAAGCAGTTCAACAATACACGTCTCGAGAATTTTTTCAACATGTCAGAATATTGTAAGCAATTAAAACTGGTTGCGGACCAACTATCTAACGTAGGAACGCCAATTTCCGACACTAAGATGGTCCTCCAACTTGTTGCGGCTTACCAAAAGGCAATATGATACTTTCGCAATACTGATTCAACAAGCCGACCCACTACCGAGTTTCAACAAGGCATGCTCACAATTGCTATTGGAAGAAACCAGGCGCGTCAAACAGGTCGAACACAACCAAAAGGCAATAGCGGTTGAAGTTCTGGCGCAAAACAACACCTCCACCACCCAACCGCCGCCACCAAAAAACTAGCCACGGGATAGCCGCGATGGTAGATGCGGCCGTGGCAGAGGAGCCGACAAAGGGGGTAAGGGTTGTGGCCGTGGTGGCAAGGCCCATCAACAGGACAACGGTCAAGGACAATGTCCTTACCCAGTCCATTGGGCAGCTTACCCTTTACAACAGTCACAAGCCCAACAATTGTTCCTAGCGTTTGGTCTTCTAGGCCCAGGTCCAGGCTCAAGACCACGCCTAACTTCAGCAACAACGCAGCAGACCCATGTCGCATATCCAGTCTAGAATCCGACTCCAGTGGGCCTGACCCCCACTGAATTGGGCCAGGCCTTCAACTCTCTAAATATGCAGCAACCCGATGAAAATTTGTATATGGATACGGGGGCCACATCTCACCTCACTCGCTCTGCAGGTAATCTTCCCAAATTATTTAGTTTAAAGTATTCTCAATATATTACTATTAGTAGTGGCCACCGCATTCTAATTTCGGGCTATGGTACAACCTAGACCCAACCACCTCACCCACCCTTCTCCCTAAATAACGTCCTAAATGCTCCCAACATCATTAAAAATTTAATTTACGTTCGAAACTTTACTCGCAATAATTCTATCACTGTTGATTTTGACCCTTTTGGTTTTACTGTGAAGGATATTCGTACGGGGACACCTCTTACGAGATGCAATAACACATGTGATCTCTATCCTTTCCCATCCGCCTGCGCTGCCAGCTCGTGCTCACCCTTATCTCTTGCTGTTATTTCTCGTCAACATGGCATAATAGGCTCGGACACCCTGGATCTCCTGCCTTTCTTAGAAGCAATAATTTATTCGATGTAATGGAAAATTGACCCAAAATTGTGTTTCTTGTCAATTAGGAAAACATATTCGTCTTCCATTTAAGTAATCTCTTAGTGTTACATTTGCTCCTTTTGACATTGTGCATGCTGATTTATGGACATCTCTTGTCCCTAGCTTACTAGGTCACAAATATTATCTAGTTTTATTAGATGATTTTTCTCATTTTATTTGGATTTATCCACTAAAATTCAAATCAGAAGTCTTTATCAAATTTCTTGAATTTCGCTTTTTTATCCAAACATAATTTGTAAAAGCCATTAAATCTTTTCAGTGTGATAATGGTCGTGAATATAATAATTCAACCTTTCACAAATTTTGCAAAAACAATAGCATGGTATTTCATTTCTCGTGTCCCCACACCTCCCCTCAAAATGGCAAAGCAGAACAGATCATCCGCATAATTAATAATATGGTTCGTACTTTCTATTTCATGCCTCTCTCCCTCTCTAGTTTTGGGTCTATGCAGTTAAAATTATAGAATACATTCTCAACATTTTTCCTACTAGTACTCTTCATAATATGACTCCCACCGAAATCTTATTCCGTCGGATCCCTTCCTATGACCACCTTCAGATTTTCGGTTGCATCAGCTTCCCAAATCCAGCATCAACCGCTCCTCATAAATTAGCACCTCGAACCACTCCGTGTGTCTTCGTAGGTTTCCCGTCTAATCATATGGGCTATTTGTGTTATGACTTGTCTACTCATCAAATTCACGTATCTCGTCATGTTACGTTCGACGAGATAATTTTTCCCTTCGCAAATATTCAAAAATTCCATAACACGGATTATACCTTTCTAGATGAATTCAACACGTCCCCGTCATATTCACCGATCTTGCTCATGCCACTACCACTACCACTACCACATTGACCCCACACCTGCCATCTACCACTGCTACAGTAACTACGCCACTACTACCAAAATGACCTCACATCCTTTGCCGTCAACCGGCCAACCCATCATCCCCGCCGTTCATCCGACAAAACCTCCATCTTTTATGCTCTGTCCGCCATACGTCGTCGTTCCCCGCACCAGACCAGAACCGATATCGTTACCTCCCTCCACTGCCCCAAGTCAGAACCCAAAACTCCTACCAATACCAACCCATCCCTCGGTCGTCATAGCAACCCGCCACCATCTCCGGTACCAACTACACCCTGGAAACCTTCCCCGACATCAACTGACACTCTCCATCCCTCACCGTCACCAAATCACCGTCGACCCGTCATCCCGCTACCATTCCCAATCGAAACCCCGTCTCCGACCTCCGTCTCAGATATCCCTACATCCACACTAGAACTCAACCCGATACATACCCCATCTCCTACTTCCCGGCACCAACAAACCAAGTTACCCCTGCCCCCACTCACCACATGGAAACCCGTGCCCGCCACGTCATTTTCAAGCCCAAAGTTCACTTTAACCTATGTACACAAAATATATCCCCAATTCCCAAAAATCCAAAATTAGCCAAACAAGACCCTAATTGAAATGCGGCAACGCGTGAGTAATTTAATGCTTTGACAAAATAACACACTTGGGATTTTGTTTCTAGACCGAATGGGGTGAATGTGATCCGATGCATGTTGATTTTTTCGTCATAAATACAGAGACAGTGGTGAGTTAGAGAGGTATAAGGCAAGACTTGTGGCTAATGGCACAAACCAGCAGGAGGGTATATATTGTGGTGAGACATTTAGTCCGGTTGTTAAACCTGCCACTATCAGCATAGTTCTGAGTATTGCTATGGGTAAGCATTAGTCCATTCATCAGCTTGATGTGAAAAATGTGTTTCTACATGAGGATTTGAAAAAAATGTTTACATGTACCAACCGCCTGGATTTGTCCATCCAACAACCCCTCGGTATGTATGTCGTCTCCGTAAGTCACTTTATGGTTTGAAACAGACCCCGTAGAGCGTGATATGATCGCTTCGCATAGTATATCATGTGGATTGAGTTTGTATGCAACAAGTGTGATAATTCTCTATTTATTTTCCATAGAGGTAGTAGCATGTCATATTTATTATTGTATGTGAATGATATTGTGCTTACTGCCTCATTTGATTTGTTGAAAAATGAGATCATTACATTGCTGAAAACATAATTTACCATGACTGACTTGGGGACTTGACCTATTTTTTGGGGATTTCAGTGACTAGATCTGCACATACTATGTCTCTTTGTTAGCGTAAGTATGCATAGGAGATTGTGTACATGGCTAAAATGGCGAATTGCAAGATCATGTCTACCCCAGCAGACTCTAAATCAAAGCTTAGCGTTGTTTATGGTGATCCAGTGTCAGATCCCACTCTCTACAAGAGTCTTGCATGTGCACTACAGTACCTTACTTTCACCAGGCCTGATATTGCTTATGATCTTCAGCATGTATGCTTATTCATGCATGCCCTCAGGGAGCCTCACTTTACTGTCCTTAAACGTATCATTTCATACGTTAAGGGCACACTTGATTATGGATTACATCCATACCCCTTAGCACCGACCAAATTGTTGTCATATACGATGCTGATTGGGCAGGCTGTCCGGATACGCGACGCTCCACCTCAGGCTAATGTGTGCTCTTAGTGGATAATCTCATTTCTTGGTCTGCCAAGAGACAAGCCACGTTATCCCATTCGAGTGTAGAAGCAGAGTACAGAGGCGTTGCTAATGTTGTTGCTGAGATATGTTGGCTTCGAAACGTTCTTTTGGAGCTTCAGTGTCCACTGCGTAAGGCGTCTTTGGTTTATTGTGATAACATATCCATCATATATCTATCTTATAATCTGGTCCAGCATCAACGAACCAAACATATTGAGATGGATATCCACTTTGTTAGTGAGAAGGTTGCTCTCGGTTATGTCAAGGTATTGCACGTGCCTTATTCATATCAGTATGCGGACATATTCACAAAAGGCCTTCCTAGACAGCTCTTTCTCGACTTAAGATCCAGTCTTAGCGTCCGACCTCATCCCGCTCATACTGAGAGGGTGTATTAACGTGTGTACAATATAATATTTAGCTATATTTAGTCTTGTGTAATTATGGTAGATATATGATCCCTGTTTTATAAGGATTCCACATTATACACCCTATATATATTTTGTATTAATGAGAAAGGCTCCCCAAGAGAGATTAATACAATCTTATAAAGATAGTGGTGCCACTGTCGGAACAGTGCCCTCTTTTTTTCAATGTTTATAAACAAATTTGGATCATTTTACATAGTTTAACCGGAGAATTAAACGTGTTTTCTATTACGATTTTCTTTGTCTCTTACTAAAACTTTTGAACTATCAAATATATTGACTTATAGTACTTTTTATATAGTATTCAAATATAAAAAACCAATTATAAAAAAATGAAGAATCTACCTGAAATTGCAACAAAAATTAGGTGCATTAATTTAACCCACATTTACCTAACTCCTTCACATTAGTTAGGACAAAGAAAGTACAGATTAATTAGTTAATAATAGTCAAATTAAGGTTTATGCTAAAAATTAATAAATGTCATGTACTTAACCACGCACACGAGGTATGATGAAAACTAACAAATGCATAACATATACTAATTTTTACATTGAATTTGATTTAACTATTATTAACCAATTTGTAGTTGTACATGATGTTAAATAAAAGTATTTTTATATTATTTTGATGTCATCCATAAATGTTCCGAAAAACGTAAAAACAATAATAAAATTTAAATATTAGAATGAAGAATTTAGAGATTCATAGGCAGATTCATAGGCCATATAACATGACAATGCAAGAAATAAACAAACTAACTTGTGGCTAATGTATGCTCATTATAATTAAAAAAATCAAATTAACTATTTTTCTGCATACGTACACCAAGTGTAAGCAAACTTTTATTTGACTTGGTTATTGGCATGTCATTCCATTGGACAAAGATTAAGGAGTGTTAATTATGTGGTTTTAAATTTTGTGTTCTTTTATATAAATGTTTTTACGTGAAGGACAAAAGAGAAGATAATTTATTTTTGGGTGAAAAGGTCAATGACTTAATTTTCAGATTTCAGAATTATATGTTTGTCTTCTCAGAAAATTACTGAGCTAGCTTGTGCATTTTAACGTTGAAGATGGCGTATATATTTGGCTTTTTAATTTAAGGAATTATTCTTATGGGATTTCTCGAACGTCATTTTATTTGTTCTTTTGGCTTTTTCTTTAACCCAAAAGACAATATATGTGATTTGGTACTTGCAACAACTAAATTAACGTCATTCATAAACCTTGATCTTTTCTCTCTTTAAATTAACCACATATATAGCATTCAAAACGCATTAGTCTAACGCCTTCATGCCCGAGAGGTCCATTAAAGGGAAAAACGTACACTTCCTGTCAAAAAGTTATTAATCCCATGGCTCGAATGCGAGAACGGAATGATATCAATCCTCCAATTCAGATGCGGAAAATTCTAAGGTTCGAACTTTATAGGTTCGAGTTCGATATATATTTTATTCCTATCCATTTGATTTATTAGGTTCAAAATTTATTATTTATACTTATTTAATGAATTTTTAACACTTAGCTTGTAGAGTTTGTACTAAAGTTACTAGATTCGAATGAATCTGTCGTATCTTGTACACTACATCCTTCCCTAATCTCACCAGCAAGATTTGATTAGGAAGATAACAGTAACATTACGTAGTTGTTTAATAACATATATTCGCATAATTGAATCTAATTATTTTGTAAAACAAAAAATATCCAACTTAGATAACAACCACTTCCATTTTATACAAGAGACCAGCCAAAATTAAATGAAAGCAAAAATATTTTATTATTTATTTCTTTTTTCTTCTGTTATAAGGGAGTAAGTTCAAAAATTGAAGTTTTCAACTAAACCAATGTAAAATGGAGTACAAGAATATATATATAAGAAATATTTAAACAAGGGCAAATACTTAAAATAAATGTACTACTTTCTTCTTAAGTTCTTTTATTTGTACGATATGATAAAAACCCAAAGGAAAAAGTACTACTCCTATAGTCCTATTAGTACTATTCTTCGTAATATATTTGGTAGTGTTGGTTGCACAAAGTTGGTGCAAAAGATCAATTACTATATATTTTGAATATTTACAACGTATTTGTCAATCAGGTAACATAGGTTTGAAAAAGTATTTGTTTCCCTTTTCTAGAATTGCTATGAGTATTGCAATTTGCAAAGAGAAGAATGCTTCTCGAAAAACTTCAATATATTTAATTGAAATAATAATAATTTTGCTTATGAACTATTTGAAATGAAATAACAATGGCTTCGGTCTAATTTTAGCATATAAACGTCCTCAACAATACCCTCACCACCAATTTTGCTCCTGAACAGTTGGGAACGGAGGGATAAAATTGTCCAATTTCAAATAACTCAGGGGCAAATTTGACCTTTTTTCATCCAAGCTAGCTATAGCAATCGTTAGTGAGGAGGATATCTTTTAGATACATGGCCAATGACGAGGATATTCTTGAGCTACTTTTTAACGGTAAAAACATTTGTGTCAAAAATAAAACAGAAGGTAAGAGGAGTAAAATTGATCATTTTTCCATGTTCTTATATTGTTTTTTCACGTGAAGTTTTGAATATGTTAACCGCCTTTCTATTGATTATTGTGTATAATAGATAGTGTTACATAATTATTTACATGACTATAAACTAGGTAATTAATCTTTCTAATTACAATCGGAATATAAATTTACCTAATATAAAAGATATACAATGATACGGGAGGTTCTCATACGCTGAGATTGACTCGAAAATCATCAAAGAGTATGCGTGGAAGTCCTTTAGTAAATATGTCAGCGATTTGATACCGGGAAGGAACATGAAGGACACGAACTTGTGTACGAGCCACTTTTTCACGTACAAAGTGAATATCCATTTCAATGTGTTTAGTGTGCTAATGTTGAACTGGATTGCCAGAGAGATATATCACACTTACATTATCACAGTAGACCAATGTAGCTTTGCAGATTGGGCAGCGAAGTTCCAGCAGAAGGTTGCGTATCCAACAAGACTCAGAAATGACATTCGCTACTCATCTATACTCGGCTTCGGCATCTGGATCGAGACAAAGTAGGTTGTCTTTTAGAAGACCAAGAAAGCAAGTTATCTCCGAGGAAGACACATTAATCTAACGTGATCAACGAGTGTCCGGACAATCACCCCAGTCAGTGTTAGAATAAGAGGTGAGACCAGGGAATGAGGACTTGCACACGTGTAGGCCGAAGTGAAGAGTACCTTATACATATCGCAAAATACGTTTGAGTGCATTCATATGTTCATCCGTCGGGCTATGTAAGCATATTTATTGCAAGACATAGGATATATCTGGTCTTATAAAATTGAGATACTGCAATGCTCATGCTAAACTATGATAGTGAGTCGGATCGGCATACAAAGAACCCGAAGAGGCATTGACTTTGGAATTAGTGTCCACCGATGTGTGAGCCAATTTGCAAGACGTCATGCCTACTCGGTCAAGGATCTCTTCGGCATACTTCATTTGACAAAGAAATAAGCCACTTTCATGTTTCGTAACAACAATGCCAAAAAAATAGCTTAGGGCCCCCAAATTCTTCATATCAAACTCAGAGACAAGGAGTGACATAATGGATCGGCGAAGTGCATTAGAAGATGTAGTTAGGATGATATCATCAACATATAATAGGATATATGTCATGTCATTACCCTTGCTTTAGATGAAAAGTAAATGAGAAGATTTGCTATGTGAAAAACTGATAGAGGATACAAAATTAGCAAACCGTTGGTACCATGCACGAGGAGCCTATTTTAGTCCATAGAGTGATTTATTCAAATGACATACATAATCTGGATGAACCGGATTCCTGAATCCCATACGTTGATGCATATAAACGGTTTCATGAAGGTCCCCATGCAAGAAAGCATTTTTGATATCAAGCTGGTGAATAGGCTAAGATTTGGACAAAGAAATACTGAAAACGGTCCGAATGGTTGCCGGTTTTACCATCAGGCTAAAACTTTCATCACAATCCACTCCCACCTATTGAGACCTGTCATCACCTACAAGACGGACCTTATGCCTCTCAAAAAAACCATCAGATTTCTTTTTATATCAAAAAATCCACATAGAATGAATAACATTAGCATCAGGAGGACAGGGTACTAGATCCCACGTCTTATTTTCAATAAGATCATTATAGTCATCAATTATTGCATTTTTCTAATTAGGATCGAACAAGGCATCTTTCGGGTTGCGAGGAAGAGGTGAAAGGGCAATCGAATTAGACAAGATAAATAGTTGTTTGGGTTTGGAAATGCCATGCATAGCACATGTTTCCATTGTCCGTAGGGGTGCAACGGCGGGTTGGATGTGATCGGGAAGGTGAGGCCGAGACGAGGCAGCGGGATCGGGAATAGGACTGGGAGTGAGAAGGTGGGGCCGAGATGAGGCAGTGGTGTTGGGAAAAGGGGGCGGGGGCAATGGCCGAGAGGCGGCAGCCGAATTGGAAAGCCGAGAGGGGCTGTTCCGATGCTCATATTGCAAGGCTGGGTGGGCTGCCCGACTTGGGACGGTGGGGATTGGGTCGGGCCACGGTGATGGTAGCGACTGATTTTGTATGTGATTAATTAGAAAGGGATTTAGGCCATTATTTAGGAAGTCATACGAATTTGGAGGTGAAGAATTGAGTTTCGAAAAGGGGAAATAAGACTCATCGAATATGGCATGCCTAGAAACTATTAATTTTTTGCTGGACAAGTCGTAACAATTGTAACCTCAATGATTAGGGGGTAACCAAGAAAGACACACAGGGATGACATATGTTGCAACTTGTTGATTTGCGTGGAGGGATAGATGGGGTAGCATAGACATTCGAAAGTTCGTAAATGCTTATAGGAAGGATCCCGAAGGTAGAGAACTTGAGTGGGAGACTTGTAGTTGAGAGACTTGTTTGGGAGAATGTTCAAGAGATAGGTTGCTATTGAGAGAGCGTAATGCCAAAAATAGGGGGATAGAGGCGTGGGCAAGAAGGGCACGAATTAAGTTGTTTATGGTTCTAATTTTTCGTTCGGCTTTTCCATTTTATGGAGAGGTGCGTGGACAGGAAAAATGAAAAATAAGGTCATGTTTGGTGCAGAAAAGTTTGAATGGTTGATTGTCAAATTTCCTCCCATTGTCACATTGAAAACATTTTATATTCTTTTAAAATTGTCTTAATTAAAGCACTAAAGGACAAAAAAATAGAATAGACATGTGACTTATTACCAATGGAAAAAGTCCACAGAAAGTTCGAATAATCATCCCAAATAACATATAATATATATGCCCGACCGTGCTTAAAATATGAGAAGTCCATAAATCACTGTGTATGATATCAAATTGCATTAAAGTACAGGTGGATGAAGAATAAAATGGCAATTTGACATATTTTCCAAAAACGCAAGATTCACAAACAGTAAGATAAGAGACATGTTTTCAATTAATAAATTTATTTTTGCTAAGGGAGCGTAAAACAAAATCTCCCGGATGTCCAAATCTATTATGCCATAAAAGAGATGAAATAGCCGCAAAGGTTGATGGAGATGAGGTTGGATATTCGACAGTGGCGGTGATAGGATAAAGGTCTCCGGTGTTGTCACATCTCATTATTCGCATTCATGTCATAAGGTCCTTCATAGAAAAATCAAAAGAATCAAATTCAAGGGAAATATGATTGTCGATTGTGAAACGACACACAAAGATTAGATTTTTGATAAGTTTCGGGACATGAAGGATATTTTTTAAAGTTAACGGGGGTTGTGACGGGGAGAGTGATGATTGTCCACACCTTGGAATGGGAATGCCTTGTCCATTACCAATAATAATATTACGATTTAAATTTCTTATATTTAAATAAAATGAGAGAGTATCTTGGGATGCCGTCATATGAGATGTGGCGCCAGTATCCATGTACCAACTATCTTCTGAAAAGTTGAGAGACATCGGGTTCATAGCCGCCTCAATATCCGTCGGTGTGTAGGTTGAAGGATGAGAGACATGTGCACTGTATGCTTATTGTGAACGTGCGCCGAGGATGCCAGGCTGGGGCTGTCGAGCCGGAGGTTGGGCCCAGAAGGACGTCGAATAGGGGCACAATGGAGCAACCTAAGCCAGCTAGGCCCACGAAGCCCATGGCGGGTAGGTAGCCCACGACGGAGACTGCTGCCGCTGCGATTGGCTGTCGGTCGGCAGTGGTTGTCCCCTCCCGCCACTGCAGCTGCTTCCTCCATGGTTGTTGTGGCCTTTGCTGGAATTTCTTCTTTTGTGGTGATTATGGGAAGGCAGATGGGCCACCGATAGTGACAAATGCGGCATCGGTGGTGCTCGCATTAGCCATTGTCCGCTTGGCTTTTTGAGTTTCTTCGAGGATAAGTATCGAAAAAGCCTCATAGAATGGAGGCAATGACGTGCTTTATTGGAGGATGATAGTGATGTCGTCATAATTTTAATTCAAACCCGTAATGAGTTGCATTACCAATCGTTGATTTGTAACCGGTGCACCAACGTTTGAGAGTTGATCGACAATCATCTTAAGTTCTTGACAATAGGCCGACGCATTAGGAAAATCATCTTGCTGAATATACTTAAATTGACTTTCCAAATACAAGGCATGGTGTGTCTTGTTATCATGAAAAATACTCTCCAATCGCTCACATGTTTGTCTTGCAGTGGTGTCGGTTTGAATGATCATATGTAATAGATTGTTTGAGATTGTTCTGTAGATCCATTGTAGAACAACCGCATTTAGGCATGACCAAAGTTCATCATCATGACCATCACGTGTCCCAGAGGCTCGGTGGTGGGCTTTGATTTAGGAGGGATGATGTGGTCGATGACTTTGTACACATGACAATGGATCTTGAATAATTCTGCCCATGAGGAATACTGAACTCTTTCCATCTCAAGGGTAATAGGAATGGAGTTCTTGATGTTGTTAACAGCAAGATAATGATGTAACTTGGGTTGTTCAGCCATTGAAAATTTTGGGGAAGATGAGGGGAGGAGGTTGCCGAGAAATTAAAGAAAAGAGAGGGAGGAGGTCGGCAGCGAGGGTGAGGCGGCCGACGACTTAGTGTAAGAAATTTTAGGGTTTGGCTGATGATACCATAAATGAATATGTTCCCTGCATTTTCATTGATTATTGTGTACAATATATAGTGTTACATAATTATTTACATTGTTACAAACTAGATAACTAATCTTCCTAATTACAATCGGAATATAAATTTATCTAATATAAAAGATATACAATGATACGAGAATATTCTTATAATATTCTATCAGTTTTATAGAATTATTTTATAAACAATTTTATTGCGATTAAAGGCTCTTATCTTATATATAAACAATCGACCAAGAGTTTTTCACGCTAATTAAAGGCACTTAATTGTCAAAAATATCACTCTCAAATTAATAGGGGTTGTACTTCGTTTTTTTCCTCCTTTCCTTTTTAAAGTTTGGCGTGGTAACGCAATGTTGGCTAGAAGAGGTTGTCAAGTCATTTTAACATTCACATAATTAAACGTTTCTTTGAGTTTTCATTTTCATGTGTAAGTATCGATCGTTTCAATTAGCTGCTAATCTAAGTATCATGTGGCCATCAATTCCTAGAATTAGATAAATTCTTGTAATCTTGTCAATGTGATCAGTAGCAAGAAAATATTCCACTAAGCAATTAAGAATATTCCTAGAAAGGGAGAAATTTGTTAATCCCATTATTCAAAGTTGAAAAAGATTTAGGCTCATTTTAAAAATTTGAAACAAAGTTGTAGTTAAATTTTAAAATTTAAAGGTGAAATATCACTTACTAAGTTTACAATCATGTGTACTTGGAAATTTTCACTAGTGAAATCATATTCTCCTTGTGTGTATATCTCCAAATTACGGATAAATGTGTAGACTAACATGTTAATGCCATCACTCAATATTTGTCATGTTGCACAATGAAATTTGACACTAGATAGTTTGTTGGGTTAAGTCATTGTAGAGGTGTCCACAATTAATTGCGAATATAATACGTAACAATAAACACAATAAATTTATATTATATTAAAAGCATGAACTCTCTAACTTAAAAATTAAATTACTTAAATATCATTCTTATTAATCTAAATACCTTATTTAACTAAAAAAACTTGGAAAATACAAAATGATAGAATTACGTTGTGACTATTGGCATAATTTTTTACCAACTATATGACCATTGACAAATAAGTAGTTGGAAATGTTAGACATGCCATTTCTCGAAGGCGTCGAATTCAAAACATATCTTGATTTGAAAGAGGCAACAAACAACAACATACCCAATGAAGTTTCATAATGTGGGGTCTGGAGAGGATAGAGTGTACGCAGACTTTATTTCTACCTTGGTAAGTAGAGAGATTATTTCTGAAAGACCCTCGGCTCAAGACAAAGCATAGGCACAAGCAAAGCAAGAGAAACGGTCAGACTCGACAAAAAATTTAAAGCAGTATGAAAATGATAGTAACAAAAGCGAATAAGCCATAATAAAGCATTCGGAAAAAAAACCCGTAACTAACGTAGGTAAATAAGATAAACAAAGTACACGAAAGAACATACAACAGTAGAAATCAAATGACAGGGGACTATAAAACAATACTTCGCCTACTAGTATGATAGGCTAAGCAGGGCTATAATAATAACACTACAACTACCAATATGTAAGCGTAAGTAGGACTGCACTCAACTACCTACTACCTTAATCTGTGTCATCTACATCCCCCTATCTAAGGTCATGTCCTCAGTAAGTTGGACCCTTGCCATATCTCATCTAATCACATCTCTCCAATACTTCTTCGGCCTACCTCTACCCCTCCTGAACTCGTCCATAGCTAACCTCTCACACCTCCGCACTGGGGCATTTGTGCCTCTCCTCTGCACATGCCCGAATCATCTCAATCTCACTTCCCACATCTTATCCTCTACCGAGGCCACTCCCACTCTGTCCTGTATATCATCATTTCTAATATTATCCCTCCTTTTATGCCCACACATCCATCTCATTATCCTCGTCTCCGCAACTTACCTCTCACACCTCCGCACTGGGGCATTTGTGCCTCTCCTCTGCACATACCCGAATCATCTCAATCTCACTTCCCACATCTTATCCTCTACCGAGGCCACTCCCACTCTGTCCTGGATATCATCATTTCTAATATTATCCCTCCTTTTATGCCCACACATCCATCTCATTATCCTCGTCTCCGCAACTTTCATCTTTTGGATATGCGAAGTCTTGACTAGCCAAGACTTCGATCCATACAACATAGTCGGTCTAACCACCACCATATAGAATTTGCCTTTAAGTTTTGGTGGCACCTTTTTATCGTATAAGACTCCAAATGTGAGCCTCCATTTCATCCACCCTACATCAGTATGATATGTGACATTGTCATCAATCTCTCTCTCTATTCCCTTGGATAATAGACCCGAGATACTTGAAGTTTTTCGAACGCTGAGACTGTTCCTAAAATATTCAAAAAGGACCAAGGGAAGACCCTTTGTAAAGATGTTTGCAATTTGATATCTTGACGGGACATGACAGATGCGTACCTGACCCCGAACATCCTTTTCACGGACAAAGTGAATGTCCATCTCGATATGCTTAGTGCGTTGGTGCTGAACCGGATTACCTAAAACGTATATAGCACTAATATTATCGCAATATACTAAGGTTGCCTTCTGAATGGGACAATGAAGCTTCAAAAGCAAATTACGTAACCAACAAGATTCTGAGACCACATTAGCTACCCTCTCGATATTCAATCTCGGTACTTAAGCGGGATAGAGTCGACTGACGCTTTGCCGACCAGGAGACCAAGTTGTTGCCAAGGAACATACAATAACCCAACGTAGACCGTCTGGTATCGGGACAGCCACCCCAATCAGCATCTGTATATGAGACAAATGTGGACGTCGAGGATGGATACAAATGCAACCCATAGTCAAGTGTACCTTGAATATACCGAAGGATGCGTTTGAGCGTATTCATGTGCTCAATTCTGGGATCATGCATGAACAAACACACCTGCTGGACAACATATGTAATATCCGGTCTCGTAAAGGTAAGATACTGAAGGGCCTCTGCCAGACTGTGATATCTGGTCGGATCCTCGTAGGGTACACCGGCCGCGGCACTAAGCTTGGGCTTAGTATCAACTGGAGTGGAAGTGGACTTACAGGATGACATCCAGCCCTCTCAATGATCTCAGCTGCATACTTCCGTTGAGATAAGAATAATCCATCGGAATGACGAGTGACGGCAATCCCCAAAAAGTAACTCAAGGCACCTAAGTCTTTCATAGCAAACTCAGAGCTGAGCATGGTCATGATAGACTGGCGTAAGGCATCGGAAGAGGCAGTCAAAATGATATCATCCACATACAACAGAATATAGGCCAAGGATGAACCACGACGGTAGATGAACAATGAATTATCGGACCGGCTGTGAGTGAACCCAATAGTCGAAACATAGTCATCAAACCTTGTATAACATGCTCGCGGAGACTGCTTAAGCCCATATAAGGACTTCTTCAACAAACAGACACGATGAGGATGGTTGGGATCCCTAAATCCCAATGGTTGATGCATATAGACTGTTTCCTTAAGATCACCATGTAGGAAAGCATTCTTGACATCCAACTGATGAATAGGCCATGTCTTCGAAAGAGCCAAGCTAAGCATAGTGCGAATGGTAGCCGGCTTGACCACCGGAATAAACGTCTTACCACAATCAATACCAACCTGCTGAGTCTTACCATCACCCACAAGCCGCGCCTTATGTCGGGCAAATGAACCATCTGAGTTCTCCTTATGAGCAAAAATCCACATAGACATGATAATATTAATACCAGATGGACGGGGCACCAACTCCCACGTCTTATTATCAATAAGAGCATTATATTCATCAGTCATAACAATTTTCCAATTCGGGTCATATAAGGCAGACACAGGATTATAGGGCAAGGGTGATTTAGAGATATTAGAATGTAAATTAAAATATCGTTTTGGTGTAAAAATACCCCGTTGACTATGAGTGACCGGTCTATGACTCGAGGAAGAATTGAGTGAATTTTGGGAATTTGATGGACTCGGGTCGGACTGGCCAACAGGCAGTGGGCCTGCTGGCCTAACTCGGGAAGTAGTAACAGTGGCCGAAACTGGAATTGGACCAGTTCCAGTAGTGGCTAGACTGGCCCAATTGTTGAAATTGGCCCAGTGACAAAACTGGGCAGAAAGGGCTGTGACGGGCCAGTGGGCCCGCTGGAGAATTTTGGGTGCGGGAGATGTCCGAAAAATGCTGAATAATAAGCGGAGATATTTGGTCATCCAAAAAATTATACGAACTAGGCTCGGGAGTATGAACTTTAGTAAAGGGAAATTGGGTTTCATAAAAAATTACATGGCGATTAATGATGATTCTCTTGGAGGATAAATCAAAGCATTTGTAACCACGATGATCAGACGGATAACCCAAAAACACACACGGAGTAGACCGGGCCTGAAGTTTGTTAATTGTGGTAGATGGAAATAACGGATAAAATAAGCATCCAAAAACCCGAAGATGAGAATAAGAAGGATTCTTATTATATAAAATTTGGAGGGGGAAGAATATGTCAGACCTTTGGAAGGTATTATGTTAAGGAGATATGTAGCCATGTGATGAGCATGATGCCAAAAATATGGGGGTACGGAAGCATGAATTAAGAGAGTGCGGATAATGTTATTTATGGAACGAATTTTGCGTTCGGCTTTCCCATTTTGTGAAGATGTATGAGGACAAGAAAAATGAAAATTGATCCAATTGTTAGCACAGAACTCCCGAAACACCCTATTGTCATATTCTTTGTCATTATCACATTGAATATTTTTTATTTTTCTTTCGAATTTGGGGTTCTAATGAATGCTCTAAATTTTAAGAAGACGGAAAACACTTGAGATTTATTTGCAATCGGAAACGTCCACAAAAATTTAGAATAATCATCCAAAAAGAGAACATAATACCGATGACCCAACGAACTCAGGAGACGTCCATAGGTCGCTATGAATAATATCAAATGGCATTGAAGTATGAGAATTTGAGTCTACAAATGACAACTTAACAATTTTTCCTAAAGAGCAAGACTGATAATTTGGAGTACTATTCGTACCCTTACATGAAATAAAATTATTTTTATGTAATGACGACAAAATAGACGATCCCGGATGACCAAGACGAGCATGTCACAAGGAAGGAGCAAGGCCTGCAAATGATGATGGCAAGACTTGACTCGATGGACTGAAACCGGGCGTGACAGGATAAAGATCTCCCCGACTATCACACATCATGAGAGGACTCTCCGACTTGAAATCCTTCACAGTGAAACCAAAAGGATCAAATTCAACAGAAACATAATTGTCAATGGTGAACTTTCGGATAGACACTAAGTTTTTAATCAATTTGGGGGCATGTAAAGTAATTTTCAGGATAAGGGGTGGATTGGGGGGAGACAAAGTTTTCTGACCATAACCCTCAATTGGAATAGAATTACCATTACCAACAATTATACCGCGAGGGTTGCTCAAACTGGAATAAGACGAGAGAGTACCTGAGTCGGATGTCATGTGGGTAGTGGCACCGGTGTCCATATACCAATTTGGGTCCGGTTGAGTGAAACCAAGTGTGTGCATCGCGGCCTTGATATCGATCTGAGTAGGGCCTGCTGCGTGGTGAGCTTGTAGAGGCCGGGGCCCAAGAATTCCGAACTGGGCTGTCCTGGGCCGTAGCTGCTGGAACTGGAATTACTGGGCCAGTGGGGCCGTCGAGGCTGCTGGGAAGCCCACTGGCCAGCTGCTGGAAAATGCTCTAGAATTGGGCCGTAGGGCCACTGTCCACTGGTCCAAGCCCACGGCCCAGAGGCCCAAGGCTAAGACCAGGGGGTCGGTGGCCCACTGTAACTGGGATGGGGTCCACTGCCACTGGTTTGGCATCGTGACTGCTGCCTGTGCCGCCGAGTTTGCCCTCGCGATTTTTTCCATTATTTTTCCGGCCATTCTTGTTGCCCCCGTGAGATCGGTTTTGGTTCGAATTGTCACCAAAATTTTGAGGACTAGGGGAGTAAGTCAGCATGACCATGGGACTAGCATTAGTAGCCGCCTTTTTAGCCAAACCGGTTTCTTTCAAGGTAAGCATGGATCGGGCTTGATAGAACCTTAGAAGAGGATTACTTTGACGAATGAGAGTTCCAACGCCACTATAGGCCTCGGATAGGCCAGCAGCCATCTGTAAGAGAAGACGATCTTCACAAACAGGCGCACCAACGTTGCGGAGTTGGTCCGCCAATTCCTTCAACCTTTTGCAATATGCTGAAACGTTCGGGAAATTTTCCATGTTGACGTGGGAAAAATCTTGTTCAAGAGTAACAGCTCTGGAATTTTGATTATCCTAGAATATGTCACGCAGTATATCCCATGCAACCATTGCCGTAACGTCTGGCTCAATAATCGTCTGCAATAGGTCGGTGGAGATAGTAGAATAAATCCACTGAAGGACGGTGGCATCAAGTGTTGTCCATAGCTTAGGATCATCCTCGCATTTAGGCACCTCCGTATCATCAGGAGACGCGGAGATGATGTGATGGATGACTTGATGCGAACGAGCGTGAATTTTGAACAACTCGGCCCACGTCGCATATTGGATGTTTTCTATTTCAAGAATTAGAGGGATATGATTCTTGACGTTAGAAACAACAAGGGCTGGGTGAAACATGTTCTTTGACGTAGACATAACGAAAGAACAATAGGTGATAGAGGGATTTGGAAGAGAGATTTGGAGAGCGGAAGAATAAATGGCAAACCCGGGGGGGGGGTCGGTCTTTGGCCGAGAAGAGCAAAACTTTTTGAGAGAAATTTTTGTTTGTTTGACCTAGACTCTTGATACAATGAAAGAAATAATCCCCTTGATTATTTTCATTAATTGAAAGGCTATATATACAAGTTACATATTTCCATAATAGGAGAATCTTATTCCTATTCTATTCCTAAAACCTTATTCTACTTGGATACTAACTATACATTTATGGTAATACAATAATTATGGTAAGCGTACAATACTAATTATATTACAACATTACCTAAACTAGGATACTAAATATTTACCATAAATTACTTGGTACAAATCTGTCCAAAACCGAGAGCAATCCCGTGACCAATATACACATGTATATTGTGTGTATAATGTGTATATTTAACATTAATAACCATTGCTGCTAAGAAATATTAAAAAATATACCAATTGGATGTAAACAATGCATTCCTTCATGGAGAATTGCATCAAGAAGTGTATATGGATGTCCCTCCAAGACTGACCACTCATTAACCAACCTTAGTCTGCAAACTAAACAAGTCACCCTATGGCATAAAGCATGCAAGTAGGCAGTGGTACGCAAAACTGACTCAAGCTTTGAATTCTAGGGGTACATTCATTCCATGAATGCTTATTCTTTATTATCTAGGAAGAAAGGGACCTCTGTAGTATTTGTTGCAGTATATGTAGATGATATCCTGCTAACAGGTAATGATTGTGATGAGATCATAGAAATCAAATCCTTTTTGTACAATCAGTTCAAGACCAAAGACTTGAGTAGACTACATTACTTTTTGGGATTAGAGATACTTCACAAAGATGGTGTATTGATTTTTCAGAAGAAGTTTGTTCAAGATCTTCTCAAGGAGTTCCATTGTGATCACCATAGTGCCCTTACTTCACCACTTGATCCTATCATCAAACTCAAAGCTAAGGAGGGTAAACCACTTTCAGACCTTACTTACTACAGAAAGTTAGTGGGGAAACTTAATTTCCTCACTAACACCAGACTTGATATATTATTTGGAGTGTAGCATCTTAGTCAATTTATGCAAGATCCTCAGGAGCCTCACCTCCAAGATGCCTACCACGTGCTAAGTTATCTCAAGAGAGATCCTACTATGGGTGTGGTTATGTCCTCGTCTTTAAATTATACAGTTCAATCCTACTGTGATTCAGATTTGGCCACCTGCCTTGACTCTAGAAAATTCATCACTGGTCACATTGTGCTATTGGGTAGAAGTACTGTGACTTGAAAGACTAAGAAACAAGAGACTATCTCTCTCTCCCCTGATGAAGGAGAATTGGTTTGGCTACACAGATTGTTTGATGAGTTGACTATTCCTCTCTCTGGTGCTTTCAAGGTGTATTGTGACAGTCAATCAATATTACAAATAGCCAAGAATTCTATTTTTCATGAAATAATTAAACACATTGAAGTGCATTGCCACTTTGTGAGAACCAAGCTCCAAGAAAGATTAATTTCATTGCACCACATTGGCACAAATGATCAACTAGCTGACATACTCATCAAGGCCCTCACTGGTCTCAAACACTCAACTATACTGGACAAGTTGTCAGTGTTCACCACACCTCCAACTTGAGGGGGAGACATTTATTAGCAAGTTGGTTATGTAGTTTGTTAGGTGGTTAGTCAACCGGGCCAACCTGACAGTTAGTTAGTAGTCCATGTAGTCGGTTAGTGAGTCATCAAGATGGATTAGATATTTTTAGATATTTTGCTTCTTCTTCAATTTGCACATATGCAAGAACAATGATTGTAAGCAGTTAGTTGAACTTTTCTTTCATTAATGAGAATGCAATATTTCTCTCTGTAGCTCTCTTTTTATTTTGTAGCAATTACTAGCTCAACCATTGTTGGTGAGCTTCATTCTTCACTGTTCATCTCCACCATTGTTGATGAGCTTGGTGCTTCACCATTTCTGCTCATCACTGAGCTTTATAAACAGTCTAGAAATTAATTCCGACAAAGTAGTGTAAATTAAACAGAAAAATAAGTTACTTAAAATTTACTTTTTAACTTTTATGGTGGTGTGGCAAGGACTATTATTGATATCATTGATGGGGAAACTTGCAAAATGATGTCGGCAGAAATGAGGAAATTGATAGTAACAAAACAATTACAGGATTCCAATCTAGCAATTATATAACTACAAAAGTTTATAGTGTCATTGTTCAATACATTATTGAGTAACATCAACATACTATGATCGGACGTGATGCTTATTTAATAGGCTTGATTAAAAAATAAAGTTACATTCTTACTATCATCTATAGCTTTTAGTTATTGGTAAACACCTGATCCTAATAAGTGATATGCCATGGTCATGGGTTCGATTCTCAGGAATAATATATTGCTTGTGGCAATTGTAGGGTGACACCAAATGAGGGGATGCATGGCTCGGGTCAAAGTCATAGTCGAACATGATACTTATTTGATAGGCTTGGAAAATATAAAGATGCATCCTTATTATCGACTATATAGCTTTTGTATGATGGTAAACGTTTGATCTTAATATACTTGTCTTTTAAGAAAAGTTTATCTAGAAGAATTAGAAAGATAGTCCTTGGTCAAAACCAAAAGCGACTATGGAGATTTTGGAACTGTAATAATAGAAAAAAGATGAGGCAACACAAGAGCTTAAACTAATTCAAAGTTTAGCATTTTTACTGGCTATATATCTTTGCTTGCTTAATTCTGAAAGAAATAATTTCTCTTCATTATTTTTATTAATAAAGAGGTTTATATATACAATATACAATCTCTAATTATAGAAAATTATATTCCTACTATAATACTAATATCCTAATTACACTTGTATAAGGATTCTACAAAATATGGTAAGTAACCTAAATATACATAAGTTGTCCGTGAGATACACGGTTTTGGTTTCTATCACACCCCGCAGTCATAGCGGGCGGTTGTTGTACGCTGAGACTGTCCCTAAAATCTTCAAACAGAACCAAGGGAAGACCCTTAGTAAAGATGTGAGCAATTTGGTATCTTGAAGGGACATGCAAGACACGTACTTATCCACGGGCTACCTTTTCGCGAACAAAGTGAATATCTATCTCGATATATTTAGTGCGCTGATGTTGGACCGGATTCCCAGAGAGATAGACTGCACTAACATTATCACAGTAGACCAATGTAGCTTTCTGAATAGGAAAATAAAGCTCTAAAAGTAGATTATGCAGCCAACGTGACTCAAACACCACATTGGCTAGCCCTCGATACTCGGTCTTTGCACTGGATTACGATAATGTTGCTTGGTGTTTTGCCGACGAAGAGACCAAGTTATCACAAAAAAACATACAATAATCAAATGTCGACCGTCTGGTATATTTGGACATTCACCCCAATCAGCATTTGTATACGACACGAGAGTAGAGACAAATGATGGATATAAATGCAATCCATAATCAAGTGTGTCATGTATGTATCGTGTAATGCGTTTGAGTTCATGCATGTGCTCAATTCGTGGATCATGCATAAATAAACACACATGATGTACTGCATAACTAATATCTGATCTCGTGAAAGTAAGATACTGAAGAGCCCCTGCAAGACTACGATAGTGGGTGAGATCCTCGTATGGTGTGCTAGAATTAACACTCATCTTCGTTTGGTATCAACCGGAGTAGAAGAGGACTTATAAGATGACATGTCAGCTATCTCAATAATCTCAGCCGCATACTTCTTCCGTGATAAAAATAGAACATCTGCATGACGAGTGACAACTATACCCAAAAAATAACTCAAGGGCCCCAAGTCTTTCATAGCAAATTCTGAACTAAGAAGGGACATGATATACTTGCACAAATTATCAGAGGAGGCAGTCAAAATTATATCATCCGCATATAACAGAATGTATGCTAGAGAAGTACCACGATGATAGATGAACAGATAATGATCAGACTTGCTGTGAGAAACCCAATAGTAGACACATAATCAGCAAACCTCTTATATCAAGCTCGTGGGGCCTGCTTAAGCTCATACAAGGACTTTTTTTTTAGGACGAGAGGTGGGTGGGGGGAGGGGGGATGAATTTGTGTGATCATAACCACGAATTGAAATTGAATTTCCATTACCAACAATTATGCCACAATTTTTACTCAAATTAAAATAAGATGAGAGATTACCTTGCACACCGTTCGCCTGCGGTAGCATCCCCATATCAATTGGAACTATACAACTGTTAATCATCATGAACATGTTAGGAATTATAAGGACATTGAAAATGAAGTTGGATTAGGACACCTCTTGACTTTTATGTAATTTTTTGGGGACCCCAAAACCAAAAGGAAATATTAACGGGCACACTCAAGATTTATATTTTATGGGTTGTTTGGTAGCTTTTTAGGAGCTAAGTTATTCGTTTATTAAATCTTGTATAAGTAATATCATGTTTCGTGGCATTCTTTTGCTATGTATAAAATTTAACACACCTAATACGGTGTTTGATTTGTAATTTAGAAACCCGCATAACTAACACATATATAAGTTATGAGGGAATCTATATATTATTTTTTATAGGATAAAAATGGAATAACTAATATATGAATAACTAAACCCTACATAGTTTGCACAAAATAATACATAGATTCCTTCATAACTAATTAATGTACATGCATAACTCTAATGATCAGCTACCAAATGACCCCTATGTGTTTATTTTTAAGATTTTTAATATTGAATTTAGTATTGTTTTAAAATTATATGTTCAGACCTAAAGTATGTTATAATTTTAATAATTACTACACAAAAATTATGATTCTAGTCGAAAAATATTAGATAACCCGTAGTTACATCCTCCCCAGAATAGTAGTAATACTTGACTTGGCCATGATAGGAAAAGTAGAGAGGTCCCCAGGGTGAGCAGTAAATACATCTAGAGCTTGCAAATTGCAACCAAGTGTTTTTAATGCTTTCCTTGGCCAAGAGGAAGAAAGAGTCCCCCACCCCACCCATAGATAAAAAGCTTATTAATATCGTAAATAATGAATTTTGGATCTAACTCAACTCAAATGCTAGTTTATAGGGTGAGGATTGTCCAAATCCATATAAGGAGTCATGTTCCCATTTTATTTTCTATGTTGGACTCTTAACACTCTCCCGCACACCTAGACCTCGTTAACTGAAGCGTGGACAATATAATTTGGGGGCCCAACATCGGTGAACAAATAATTGGAATGAGCATGACTCTGATATCATGTAAAGAATGGATTTTGGGCCTAACTCAACCCCAAAAGCTAACATGTAGGTGAAAATTGTCCAAATCCATATAAAAAGTCATGTTCTTTCCATTTACGAGTGGGACTCTTAACAAATGTCAGGGAAAAGATCCTAATGTGTCCATGTACCCTTGTTCGAGTTTGCTTTTTATGTTACACTTTTTGATTCATTGGATCTTTATGGTTAGCAGATTAGCTCGTATTTATTTCTCTCATTAACATAGTTTCAATTTGAAATTGATATAAAAAAATTCAAGAAAATATAAATAAATTTATATCAACTTCTGATTATGATTTAAATTTAATTTTAGATTGGGACTCCGTTAGAAATTAAAAACAGAGAAGAGGTTATTTCCTAATGGCGAGAATAAATATTAAACAAAAGTTTAATAGATAGCAAAGTTGCTCAATTTCAGATAGTACCAGAAAAAAATATTTCATTCAGACAAGTGGTCTTCTTAAGAAAGAAGATAAAGAAACTTCCTTGAAAACTATAATGACTCTCTTGTACAAACCCTAACATTATGATATATCATCATAAAAGAATACCGACCTAGCTTGTCCTTCATAAATATATTAGCTGTTAGATTTGTTTTTAGATAAAGAAAAATAGAAAGATTATAGTTGTGACACTGATTTACAACATGGATGGTCTCCTTTTCATTAATTTGAATTGACTGAATATTTTGTCCTCCACCATCACTGCAAAACACTAGGTGTCGTTTGATAGATAGTATTAGAGAAAATAATGCATGCATTAGTTTTGTATATTAACAATATCTTATTTGGTACACTTTTTCATCCTATGTTTATACACCCTATTTGATATTATGTTATGCATAACTAATACTCAGCAAATCATGATATTAGCAAAGCAAAGCAATGCAATGAGTTTTAATGCATGCATTAGCATGGTTAAAGACACAATTGCGCATGAAATCCCTCACATAATATATGTTGGATATGTAAAGCAGTACGGGAAGTAAATAAATATTACAAGTGTTCGAAAGGATAAACAAATAGGCAATTCAGAACTGCCGCAAGCTTGTTGAGTCTTGAATCTTGATAACCTGAAATCAAGAAACACTAAATCTGGATTGTTACAACTGTGGCTGAGTCGAGAGATGACTCTCTGTCTTTAAGACAAGATTGCCCCGTATATATGCTTTTATGTTAACGACTTAAGACAAGATTGCCCCGTATATCTGCTTTTAGGTTGATTCTGACGAAGAAAACAAAACACGAAACGACTTGCTGAAGAATGGAAAAGGAAGGAAGAGTTTTGAGTTTTCTGTTGACAGAATTTCAGTTGTTCTCTTCTGTTTTTGTCTGTGTATTATATTGTAGTAGTCTCTACAATTGAGCCAAAAGGCTTCAATATATAGCATAAGGGGAGACTTCTCAACTGCCAAGTAATGGTAGGCGAAACTTTAGGCGTCGTCGTCCCAATTTCATCTTTCCATAAACTTCAAGGACCAAACTGTAGATATTAAATAATTTGGAGGTCTATCAGAAGAAGCCCAAGGCCCACGACTCGTGACCGGACCGGACGGGACGGCCGGACGGCGGCGCACGTGTAGGCTTAGCCTTGAACCCAAGCACATCTAGGTCCTCCTTCCTTCAAACACATGGGTTACCCCTTGGAGTCCCAAACCCTTAGCCAATTTTGAGACTTATAAAGAGAACAATTCTTCCTTTTTCCACCGATGTGGTAGATTTGTCCCACCATATTTCCATGCCTCAAACACCTTACTTCCTAGACCAATATCTCTTTCATTTCTCAATGAAATTTGACGATTCTTGGCCCTACGTTCATCTACTCACTTAGTAGATTATGCATGTGTGAAGAGACAAAGCCTCCAACATACGGAACCCTAGTGTTTAAGTCATTAAATACGGGTGGACACACCTCCCCACCAAAGGCAAATTTCCAACAATATAATATGGAGGTTTTTTGTAAACAACTCATTATTTTTTGAAATTATGCAATGCATGTTATTTATAATACACCAAATCAAACGGTGGATAAAAGATAATTTCTGCATAACTAATGTCAGCATTATTAATATCAACATTACTAATACCAATATTACTAATACACCCTATTCAGCATTATTTTTATATACTCTACCAAACAACCCCTAGAATTGGGGATTAATGGATGTAATTCTTCTAATGCATCGTGGAGAGAGTTGCTACTCATTTAGAGAACTCGTTTAGCTTGTTATATTTAGTATCAATATATATATACATATATGTGTGAGAGATATATACTTTTAGCTTTGACATTCAAACTGCCCTCAACAACAAATACCTATTATTCTCATGTGAATGGGCTAAAATTAGCTTCTCTCAAGAGGATTCTATTGCTAAACTCCAATATCCTAAGACATTTGAGGTTTCAAGTTAGACTTTGCAGTTACCGACTTCATAGGTCTGAGACTTTGAAATGGCTAAATACTAAATACTTAATAATTACCCGGTTAGTTTGTTAATTATGGTGCTCCAAGCGCTATTTGTACATTTCTACCGGATGTATAGAAGTGGCCCAAAATCGAAGTCCATCATTTCAAATCAGAAATTCTAATACTAGACTGTTTTTAGTATAAAAAGTCAATAGTATTGGACCCATAATTGAAGTCCAGGAAATGACGCGTGATATATCCATAAGTGTCCGTCTTAAATTTTTATCCACGGTTAAAAATCTTTAAAAACTAATTTTGATTTGAAAAATTCGCTGAGAAAAACTTTTGTTGCCCATCAGCCATAAGTTTTAACTTGTGCCTATAAGGCAAAACTTGTGGTCAATTGAGCATGTTCATTGTCTTTGAAAGAAATAATCCCTTGATTATTTTCATTAATGAATGATTATATATACAATTTACAATCTCCATAATATGGAAAATCCTATTCCAATTTTAATCCCAAAACCCTATTCTATTTGTACAAGAATTCTACAATTATGGTAAGTGTACAATGCTAATTAAATATAATAATATATTACCAAAACTACCGTGATATACACGGTATACACAGGCGCATGTATATATACCGTGTATATCACGTGTATATTTATCACACCTCCGCAGTCATAGCGGGCGATCTTCGTACGCTGAGAATGTCCCTAAAATCTTCAAATAGAATCGAGGGGAGACCCTTAGTAAAGATGTCTGCAATTTGATATCTGGAAGGGACATGACAGACGCGTACTTGACCACGAGCTACCTTTTCGCGAACAAAGTGGATATCCATCTCGATGTGTTTAGTGCGTTGATGTTGAACCGGATTACCAGAAAGATAGAATGCACTAATATTATCACAATAAATCAAGATAGCTTTCTGAATGAGACAATGATGTTCTAAGAGAAGATTACATAAACAACATGATTCGGATACCACATTGGCTACCCCTCGATATTCGACCTCTGCATTAGAGCGTGATAATGTAGATTGTCGCTTTGCAGATCATGAGACCAAGTTATTACCAAGAAACATACAATCCACGTCTGGTATCTGGACAACCACCTCAATCAGCATCTGTATACGAGACAAGCGTAGAGGTCGACGACGGATATAGATGTAAACCATAGTCAAGTGTTCCCTGGATATATCGTATAATGCGTTTGAGCGCATTCATTTGCTCAACCCTAAGATCATGCATAAATAAACATATCTGTTGTACGACATACATAATATCCGGTCTCGTGAAAGTAAGATACTGAAGAGCCCCTGCAAGACTTCGATAGTGGGTGGGATCCTCGTAAGGTGAGTCAGCCGCAACACCTAGCTTGGGTTTCGTATCAACTGGAGTGGAAGTAGACTTGCACGAGGACATACCAGCCCGCTCAATTATCTCAACGGCATACTTCCATTGTGATAGAATAACCCACCTGCATGACGAGTGACAACAATCCCCAAGAAATAACTCAAGGCCCCCAACTCTTTCATAGCAAACTCAGAACTGAGTAGTGTCATGATAGACTTCCGTAACACATCAGAAGATGCAGTCAAAATAATATCACCCATATATAATAGAATATAAGTCAGGGAAATACCACAACGATATATGAACAACGAATTATCAGACATGCTGTGAGAAAACTCAATAGCCGAAACATAGTATGCAAACCGCTTATACCAAGCATGTGGGGCCTGCTTGAGCCCATATAAGGACTTCTTCAATAAACATACATGATTAGGATATTTGGGGTCTCAAAAACTCAAGAGCTGATGCATGTACACGGTCTCCTTAAGATCATCATGTAGGAAAACATTCTTCACATCTAGCTGATGAATGGGTCATGCCTTTGAAAGTGCCAGACAGAGAACAATGCGAATGGTAGCCGGTTTGACCACCGGGCTAAATGTCTCACCACAATCCACGCCAACCTGTTGAGTTTTACCATCACCTACAAGACGAGTCTTATGTCTCGCAAAAGAGTCATCTGAATTATAATTATGTGTAAAATTCCACATCGACCGAATAATAGTAACACCAGAAGGATGGGGTACCAACTCCCACATCTTATTTTCAATAAGAGCATCATATTCGTAGTTCATAGCCAATTTCCAATTCGGGTCATTTAATGCAGACACTGGGTTACGGGTTAGTGGGATTTAAGAACATTAGAATTAAGATTAAAATGTCTTTTGGTGTAAAAATACCCCGTTGACCACGAGTAACAGGCATGTGTATCGAGGGAGAATTGGATGGATTTTAGGGGGAAAATCGGATGGGTGATGGACTGGCCAGCAGGTAGTGGGTCTGCTAGCCCAAAACTGGAAATCAGAGGCTTGACTGGAGCAAAAATTGGGGCAGAAGTTGTCTCGGTAGTGGGCTGAGAGATCAGCCCACTAGCAAAAACTGGGGCAGAAGTAGTGGGTGGTGGCGGGCCAGCAGGCAGTGGGTCTGCTGACTTTTCAAGGTCACTGGATCGGCCCATGAAGTGGTGCATAATGTACGGTGAGACTTCATTATCTAAAAAATAATACGAACTAGGCACGGGACTACTCACTTTAGCAAACGGAAATTGGGTTTCATAAAAAATAACATGACGACTAATTATGATTTTATTACACGATAAATCAAAATATTTGTAACCACGATGATTAGATGGATAACCCAAAAATACACAAGCGGTAGAACGGGCTTGAAGTTTGTTAATTGTAGTTGACGAAAATAGTGGATAGCATAAACACCCAAAGACCCTAAGATGTGAATATGAAGCTGACATCTTCCCCTGAAACGGCCAAAGCCACATAAATCTCTAGCTCCTTGACAATTGCACAAGAGCCCACACAGACGAAGTAACGGCTAAACCAATATAGCAAAAAAGCATGATGTTCAACATTATTGACCGGAAGAGGAGAACTTCGACGGTTAGCGGACATGAAAGAGCCATAGCTGGAAGAATTTTTTGAAACAACAATCCCCAAGTCGGGAACTTTGATTTCGCTCAGGGTAGGCGCTTCGGCACCCAGTATCGAAAGGCCTAGTATCGTCGTTACATCAAGAAGGGTGGGAGTCATCAACCCTAGGGAATAACAAAAGCATTAGCAGTAGTCGACCAATAACAAAAAATGCATATATGAGGCCGATATTGCAGGAGATATCAGACCCCGATAGTGCGATGGTGTCATAAAGACCCATACGCTCCCACTCGGTCCCTTTGGCCGACTTGACTCGATCCACCCAAGTAGAATAGTTGTCGACTTTGGTCTGCCAGGTGCGTAGGCTAGCTGAACAGCGGTCGGCAGTGAACTAGTCGCAGGTGAGGGGAAGGTCATAGGTCACCGGGCTAAGATGTTGAGATAAAAGAACGTCACCTTGTTCCGGCCTACCATATGGAGCCAGAACCAACTTTTCATCAACAAGGACCAAGGCATCGGTTAGGACTTTATCGGCTAAAGTGGTCCCATATATCTTCTGAGAAGCGGAAGAAAAGCTCATGGCAGCCGAATAAGAAAAGGGCCGAGATTAGGGTTTCTACGCAGAAGGGAAGAAATCGGAGATCAAGTGAAAAATTCTCGGAAAGATGTTTCCTCTTAAGAGGATCTTGATGGGCAGCGAAAATTAAGGCTACCTCTTCGAAGGCACATTTAGAAAATATTAGAACATATTCGTTGTAACAAGGACACCTCGGTTGAAGGAGAAACCAAATTCAGAAGTTATCATCATTGCATGCACTGGAGATAAGACAATTGAAGTGACATGCGCGGCTGTCAGACTGAAACGACGACTACTTTAGGATACATCAACTCAACAGACACTCGAGTTAATGTAGGGGCTGTTGTTAACACTCAAAAAATAATTTAAGTGTTTAGCCGAATTCAGTGATAGCCGAACTATTCTGGAGCCGAATTTACTCCTAGCCCTCGACTACAAGAACTTCATCGATTACTAAGGCATCTTAGTCGAAGTTGTTGGTTAGAGGTACGATTGGGACCCACTCAGATGTAGACGTCTCAACGACCAAGTCAAAAGGGTTTCCAGATCCCAATTAGCGATAACGGCCAACAACAGCTAAAAGAAAGGGTCATTATCCAAGCAAGAGGAGTAGAGGGCGCGAAAATCGGCACCACTTCCCCATAATCGGCCATTGAACTTAGTAGGTTACTTGATGGCTGACATGGGGGCACGTTTGTACAGTTTTTTTCCTTTTTGTACTATAAATAGGATTATTCTTTGTACATAAAACACACAATCAATCAAACACATCAAAATTTATCTATCTTTTTATCATTTACTTTACTCGACTGTATTCATGCTTCTTGCCTCTTAGTTTACTCATACTACCGTCCTAACGCTTTCTGGAGTAGTTGGGGAACCCATTTGCTGAAAACTAGTGTTCCGTTTCCAGCCCAAATCGCTTAAGTTAAGAAGGAATCAATTTGTCATCCGATTTCGTCAGCTGATAAAACGGCAAACACATCGGAGGGTAACATGTTCAAACTCTCCTTTTCCATTTAGATGATTTTTTTTAACTTATTCAAGATAAAATGAAATATGTTTTTTTTTTGGGGGAATGATCCAAAGGAGCTGCTAGTAATGGAGTTTGCAGCATCGTTTACTAGTCCTACGGGATGTTTCGGCTGTGAACTAAGTAGATATCAATACGGTGAATGTTTTCATTGTCGTCATTGCGGATTCTTGCTAATTCCCTGTTTGGATGTTCTCATTGTATTTGAGCTTTCCAAATTAACTTTAATATCTTAACTTGATTCTACCATGAACCTTTTTGGTGGAGCAGAATCCCTTAAGCAAGTCTGAGAACCACCATCTGAACAGTTTTAGAAGACTTGTGTCTGCTTGATTGTTTTGTGGGCATTTGGAACTTATAATGTTGCAACATGAAACCAAACATGGAATTATACGGAGACAACTAGATGCGATTTGTTGACATGAAATGATCAAGAAAACTACTAGTTTGGACATTCTAATTCGTCCAGTACCGGCAATCATCATTTTTGCATTTGCAGGTGTGCGTCTGCAACCAGATCCTTCCTACATTTCAGAACCTGAGCAAAAAGTTCCCAAAACTCTCATTCATGGACGCTGATATTGATGAATGTCCTGAGACAACTCAGAACATTCGCTACACTACCGAGATGGTGAGAGGATTGATGAGACGTTTGGTGGAGAAGAGCGCTTGCATGACCGTCTGTGGTTGCATTCTTAGAAGAAACTTTCAATACCTTTGTGATTGAAATAAATCCTCGATAGCAGTTTATAAAACAGACCATACATTTGTATTATCAATAGACTTGGTTCATTTTTGTACTCTAGTTTCATTTCTTGTTTTTATCACAATTCTCAATTACCACGGACATGGAAATTCACAAGTAGGTAGTAGCTCGATACAAATAGCAAAACTACCTAATTGCATTAGAGTGCTTCCAGACACAGAAACCACAATTGATAAACCGACTGCATTTCTCATTAGATAAAATGATCGCAATAATGTTTTTAACAGACAAAGGAAGTTTTTCACCTCAAGAGATAATTTTCATATATAATCGGATAAAACAAGGGGAACTTAAATCACTGCTACTTAATAACAGTTACAAAATAAAAATAAGGGTACTGCAGAAAAGGGTGAAGAAAGAAAATGAAAAATAACAAATGTTCAATGACTCATGTTCTCTTCTCCCAGCACCAATGGAGCCTTGAAAACAAATATCAATACCAATGTATGATAAGATGAAGCTTGTTTATTGGTCTGCAACAAGAATAATGGCCAGAAGAAATTCGACTGGCCAAAAAATTGTAATGCAAGACCTCACTCAAGCTTTAGGCTTGAGGATCTTGACAGTCTCCCAGGTGAAGTCAGGGTCATCACGGCCAAAGTGACCGTAAGCTGCAGTCTTCTGGTACCTGAAGTTGCCTCCTCTCAACAAATCGAGATTGATTGACATCATTCCAGGCCTGAAGTCAAAGTTCTCCTTGATCAGAACCAAAATATCCTTGTCAGGAATTGTTCCTGTCTTGTAAGTGTCAACAAACACGGAAAGTGGTTCAGCCACACCAATAGCATAAGAAACCTGCACAATACAGCGGCGAGCAAGTCCTGAGGCAACCACACTCTTTGCTGCCTGCCTAACAATGTAAGCACCGCTCCTGTCCACCTTAGTCGGGTCCTTTCCTGAGAAAGCACCACCACCGTGAGCACCCCAGCCTCCGTAGGTATCAATGATGATTTTCCTGCCAGTGAGACCGGCATCTCCATGTGGGCCACCAATGACGAAGCGGCCTGATGGGTTGAGGTGAAAGATGGTGTTCTCATCAAGGTACTTAGCTGGGATCACAGGCTTGATCACATGCTCTTTCAAGTCCTGGGCAATCTGGTCGTTTGTGACAGTTTCGTCATGTTGGGTTGAGATGAGAACAGTGTGAACTCTAATAGGGACCATGGCACCATTGTCGTTCTTGTACTCAACGGTGACTTGGGTCTTGCCATCTGGCCTGAGCCATGGGCAGGTTTTGTTCTTCCTCACTTCAGTAAGCTTGGCACCAAGCTTGGTGGCCAAAACATGGGTGAGGGGCATGAGCTCTGGGGTCTCATCTGTGGCATAGCCGAACATGTGACCTTGGTCACCAGCTCCAATTTCTTCTGGTTTCTTGGTAAGATGACCGTGAACTCCTTGGGCAATGTCAGGGCTCTGCTGCTCAATGTTGACAAGGACCTTGCAGTTGTCAGCATCAAGGCCAACATCTGCTGAGGTGAACCCAATGCCTCTGCATGTGTCACGTACTATCTTCTCATAGTCGACAGTGGCCTTGGTTGTGATCTCTCCGAAGACCATAACCATGTTTGTCTTTGTGCAGGTCTCACATGCGACCTTGCTCTCTGGATCCTGCTCTAGGCAAGCGTCAAGAATGGCATCTGAGACCTGGTCACAGAGCTTGTCGGGGTGGCCTTCATTGACCGACTCTGAGGTGAACAAGAAAGTTTCCATGTCTGCCCTGACCAAATATAAGGGAACATGTTAAAACCTATCTTAAAATATTCAATTCCAAAAAAATCAGGGGAAAACTGTTCCTAGTACACATGAGACAATGAAAAGTAGTCAGAACTCAAGAACATAACAGATAAGCCATGTAGCCCACAAAATCATACTATAAGACCACCACACAAGCACACCAATAAACTGTCCCATTTAAACCGCATTGCTTGAGAACTCCAAAGAACATTCCTTAACTTAATTTAAGCAATACAAATTTGAATCATCAATCGAACAATATTTCACCTTTACTCATATGATAACATAAAACATTTCCGTAGTTATATTTGCTGATAGCACTTGCAGTAACCATAAAAGGCAGTCTGGTGCACTAAGCTCCCGCTATATTTATCATAATATAATAAATAAATTACAAGATGCAATTTATCTATTGTAAAAATCAGTTTATAGCAATGAGATCTACATACTTCACATAACCTTAGAAGACAATGTAACAATGAGAGCCAACTAATTTCTTTCTTTTTTCATTTTTGTATTTCCTTTCTAAAATTAACACTAAAAGTTATTGTTAGCACTTAAACCACCCAAACTCATGGACAAAAAGACATTTCCATGCCAGACAGAACTCCTTGTACGGCAAGACTAGTTTATAAATGAGCTCTTAGTAGGACTTCAAATGAGACAATGCAACAATAAGAGATTACTCTTTTCCTTTTTCCTTTTAATACTCCCTCAGTCCCATATTAGTTGGCCACATTACTATAAATATCCGTCCCAAAAATACTTGTCCATTTACAAAATCAAGAGAGAATTAACTAAGTTTTTCCTAATTTGCCATTTACATTAATTATTTGTAAAAATAATCAATATGATTAGAGTGCAATTAATTGGAGAGAAATAAGGATAATATAGTAAAAATACACTTTTATTTAAGAGTTCTTAAAGGGCGTGTAAAGGGGAAAGTGCCAACTAATATGGGATGGAGGGAGTAATTAACATAGATCGAACGCCTTAATGCTGTTACACTCATAATTAACACTTAAACTACCCGAATTAATCAAATGTAACTCCTTGTACAGTGAAAACTAGTTTAACAATGAGATCTGACTACTAGTTTTACCAATGTTCACAATAACACAACAATTATTCATTATATCACTAGTAAACAAGGAGATCTAACCATAAATTAAGGAATGCATGCGTAACTCTTCATATGAAAAAAAATGTGGCTAGAAAAAAGTTAATTTTACAGACATTTCGATGTTTTTAGAACAAATCAACATGTATGACCAAGGACCTTTAGTAAAAATACTGAGATCTATATCGTAAATCCACAAAAAAAACATGCACGAAGATTCATAACACAGATCTAATACGAATCTAATGTAATCTAATAGAGATAAAAAAGGAAGACATGTAATACTTGCTACTTATTGGAAAATGTTGCTAGAAAACCACTAACTTTACAAACATTTGACGCTTTCGAAACGAATCAACATGTATGACAGTAGAAATGCTGAGATCTAGATCGTAAATCCACAAAATAACATGCTTCGAAGATTCATAACAGATCTAATGGCTCAAACAACAAAAATGCCAAAATCTAATAGAGGAAAAAAGGAAATAACACGTAACACTTGTCATATTGAAAAATGTTGCTAGAAAACCACTAATTTTACAGTAATTTGACGCTTTCAAAACGAATAAACATGTACAACTCAACATAACGAGAATATTAACAGTAGAAACGCTGAGATCTAGATCGTAAATCCACATAATAAACATGCTCAAATATCGATAACAGATCAAAATTCAAATCTGAAGAAGCAAAAACAGAATAAAGGGCAACAAAATCAAAATCTAGTAAAGAAAAAAAAGTAAGAAACACGTAATACTTTTTTTTTCATGAATCGGAGCAACAAAGGGCTAAATCTCAATAAATCGCAGCAGCAAGGTCACTCTGCCACTTACAATTGGAAAAACGTAACACTTGCTGCATAATGGAAAATGTTGCTAGAAAACCACTAATTTTACAGACATTTGATGCTTTCAAAACAACATAACGAGAATATCCACAGTAGAAATGCTGAGATCTAGATCGTAACACCTTTTTTTTCACGAATCAGAGCGACAAAGGACTAAATTTCAGTGGATCGCGGCAGCAAGGTCAACTCTGCCACTTACAATCGGAAACACGTAAACACTTGCTGCATAATGGAAAATGTTGCTAGAAAACCACGAAATTACTCACATTTGATTGCTCTCAAAGAAACTCAACATGACGAGTATATTCACACTAGAAATGCACAGATCTACATCGTAAATCCACAAAAAAACACATGCACGTACACTCATAGCACAGATCTAATACGAATCAACATCATATATCTTCAATAAAGGAAGCAAAAACTGTAAATTTCGTGAACATACCTCTGAAAATATGAATAAAATTTCTGGATCGAAAAACACAGAAGAGGTTTGTATCTGTGTGGTCACGAGTTTTGGCCTTCTGGGTGAAGTTGTGGTCCAGTATTTATAACAACCGATATTGAAGGGGAAGGGGAAGGCGCGTAGAGTTCACTCGCTTTTTTCTCTTTCTTCTCACTTTCCATACACCACCAACCAACCTATGAGGGTCCCACAATCATCACTTCTGTGGGACCCACTTAGTACCCCCGCACATTTCTACCAACCCTTTGTGGGACCCAAAGGTTAGTATTTTAACGGTCCAGATGATTTTTAAATTTTAGTGTAGCATATCATTGAACGTCCATTTACCCGAAGAAAATAATTCTATAAGAGACCGTTTGGTTGGAGGAATTAAATGGGTAATTACGGTATAAATTTGGGACTAAATCTATCCCGTGTTTGACCGAGAGTATATTAGTTAAAATTAGGATACATTTTATATCATTATCATTGGGTTATTTGGAATTAAATTTACGTCATGTTTAATTTTGGGTATGCTGAAGTG
Organism: Anisodus tanguticus; assembly: GCA_034509755.1. NCBI lineage: Eukaryota > Viridiplantae > Streptophyta > Magnoliopsida > Solanales > Solanaceae > Anisodus > Anisodus tanguticus. The sequence continues at coordinate 3,599,820 of CM067555.1, read as the reverse complement.
TGTGATTATCTCATCTAAAAGATTAAGTTGTTAGAGAGAGCATACTTTTAATATTTGATTATATTTTTAACACATCCTTTCACGTGTTGACCTGAATTTTTTTATGGTCAAAGCACATGAAAATTCTTTTTTGGCGGCGAGATTCGATCTCAAGACATTTGTCTGTCTCTGATATTATGTTGAAATGCGTGACAATCTCATCTAAAATATGAAACTGTTAGAGAAAACACACTTTTAATATTTGATTATATTCTCAACACACCCTCTCACGTGTTGGCATGAATTTTTTTATGGTCAAAGCACGTGAAAATTCTTTTTTTGCGGTGAGATTCGATCTCAAGACCTTTGTCTGGCTCTGATATTATGTTGAAGTGTGTGACCATCTAATCTAAAAGATAAAGTTGTTAGAGAGAGCACATTTTTAATATTTAATTATATTCTCAGCAGAGTATTAGCTAAATTAGGATAAATTTTATATCAAAATAATAAAATTATCTATCCCATATAAAAGGTAATTATATATCCTTATTATTATTCTAGAATTGTAGGATAACCTTATTTTAAATCAAACGGTCTCTAGAGAGTTTTTATGCTTTATTTTTAGACTTTTGCATTATTTTATACTAATCTCTCATAAAAAAGTTCATGTAATTAGAATAATAATAAAAAAGTTGATGTAATTAGAATAATAGTATTTGCAGTTGATATACAAATGCAGTTTTTGTGTGGAGTGACATGTTCCCATTAGCTAGTTTTGTTATTTTTATATTTGTTGAGGTTGGTGAGAATTTTGTTCGAAAAAAATTAGTTGGTTGGTGAGAATTTGCATCGCGGAGTTGTACGTTGTGCTTGGAGAATTGCGTTTGTTTGTTTAACAGTCGAATTATTAGTATTATTGATATTAGTTGCCCCGTTTTAATCCACCTACAACAGGGTTGGTAGATGTCACTTTAACTTGGACCATTGTAGAGAAGTTACCTACTTTTTTACTTGATTATGATTTTATTAGTGTATGATTTTTCTATTGTTGTAAAACAAAATATTCTATTTGTAGCAAATTAGACTATTCTTCTTAGGTTTTTATATTAATTACATATATTATCCCACTGGAACTTGAAATCAAATCTTTGTGATATATTTAATCTTCAATCAATAAAATGTGTGATTTTAGTTTCTTTATATTGCAAAATGTTATGTTTGGACTATATATTACTCTTTTATATGAAGTAAACGTACAAGCTTTACATAATACGTTAGTAATTAAAAATTTAATAATTTTGAAATTTTGTGAAACCTTCATATGCACATGAATCAAAAGTGCACATTTCAAGTAATTAAATTTAAACATGCTTAGTCATATATTATAAGGAGTAAAATTAGCATTTACCAATAATTGTGAGACTAAAATGCTATTAACCCTATTTTATATTGTGAAGCGTTTCAGAATATTTGACATATATATATTAATTACTTCATCCGTCTGAAAAAAAGAATGATATTATTACTAGTTATTTGAAGAGAGTCAAATAATTTTTTTCAATTATGATTCTCCAAACGCTTATTATGTATCTTTAGGTAGAAAACTTGTATTATCTATTTTTATGTGGTTTTTCGATATGTATAGTTTTTATATTTTTTTCATAAAAGATAAAGAAATTGTAGAAATAGCTATATTGCTTGTATGACTTGTACGACATGTATGCATGAAAGGGTGGTACATAGTTAGTTAGCAACTAACTTTAAGTTAATTAGGAGTTAGTTAGAGGGAGTTAATGCTCCAAGCTTAGATTAGATATTTTTAGCTAGCTTAATGATTCTATAAATAGTAGATGGTACAAATTTTACAATTGATTTTGGTGAATAAGAAAATCGAAGAAAGTTCTCACAAATATCTCTTCACTGATAATCCTTCATTTCTTCTTCTTCACTGCATTTCCATTTCTCTGAGCTTACATTTATCCTTCAACATGGTATCAGAGCCATATATCGATTAGTGTTTGTGTGCGAGCTCAGAAAATTTACTTTTCTCATCTTCTCCATCGCGATTAAGATCGAAGTTAATTTGCATTAAGGGGAAAAAAACCAGAAACTATTCGTTGAATGATGACGACTACAGAGTTAGATGATGGATCGGAGGTTGAAGCAACAAATACAGTAACGGAGAAGTTCACCGACATACATCCACGAAGTCTTCTATATCTACATTCATCGGATACACCAGGTAACATCTTAATTCATGAACAATTAACTGGAATTGAAAACTATAATGCATGGAGTAATTCGATGAAAGTTGCGTTACTTGTTAAGAATAAGATAGGTTTTATTGACGGAAGGTGTAGAAAGGATCAATACATAGGAGATTTGGAGTATGAATGGGATAGATGTAATGCTTTTATTTTGTCATATAACATAAATTCAGTTTCAAAAGAATTAGGTCGAGGCATACGATATTCTTCTAATGCTCATAGTGTATGGATTGACCTAAAAGAGCGATTTGATAAGTGTAATCTCACTCGGATTTATAAGTTACATCGTGAGATTTACACTATGACACAAGGCACCGATATTGTATCGGAGTTCTTTTCACGATTGAAAAATATTTGGGATGAATACCTCTCCTTAGTGCCAACACCTGATTGTGGTTGTGAAAAATCTAAGGACAGAACATCACATGTTGAGCAACAACGACTGATGCAATTTCTCATGGAACTCAATGATACTTACGCTAGTCTCGTAGCTAAATCTTACTGACAGTGCCAAGTCCTAACCTGAATCAAGCTTATAGTATGATCATGTAGGATGAGATTCAAAGGATGCAGTCGAATATGATCTCACAAATCGCTCCTCTGCAAAATTTGCATATCAGTTGTCCTACTGCCTTAGCAAGTATGCAACATAACATATATCACCAATTGTCCAACAAATCACATCAACATTATCATTCAAATTCAAATGAATTTTGTAATCATTGCAAGCTTTTTTACTACACTGAAAAGCAATGCTATAGACTAATTGGCTATCATGCTCATTATAGAATCTATAATAAGAATAAGTTCTTTGACAAACAGCAAGTGGTGGGAACCAAAGACATGAAAATTCCAAGCCTCATCTTAGAGCAAATCAGGCACTTTATACTGAGAGCAATGATAATCAGGTTGAATATGTAGCTCCATCACAACCACATCTGAATACTGCTCACCTGAATAATATTCCTTCTAGCAGTAATGCATCACCTACAGTATCTCCTAGCTCAAGTTTCAATATGCATGATGCACCTCAACTATTTCCTGAGAAATATCAATAGGTTTTGAACATGTTTAGTCAGAATTTCACACAAGCTCCACCTCCTGCTAACACTTTAGTCAACATGGCAGGTATTTTACTAAACTCTTCTTCTACTATAGTTGAGGATACTCATCCATGGGTGATTGACTCTGAAGCTAGTAATTATATGGTCTCTACTTTGAATCATTTACTTCATTATGATCATGTTCCTCCTAACACAAGTAAAATTCACTTACCAAATAGACACACCACTCATGTCACACACATTGACACACTAGCTCTTTTCAATGATGTTTTGCCAAATGTGTTATATGTTCCTCAATTTCTATACAATATATTATATGTTGCTAAGCTAACTAAGGCATTGCAATGTATAGTTGGTTTTTATCCTGATTTCTGCATCTTCCAGGACCTATGCAATGACAAAGTGAAGGGGATTGGTAAGGAGAAGGATGGGTTATACCTACTTCAACCTACCAAGTGTCCTGCACCTGTGAAGGCTCTGTTTTCTCTTTGATATCCCAAAATCATGCTTCCTCATATCATAGTCTCTCTTCTACAACTTCACAACACTCAAATCACAGTATTTTCCCCACAACTTCACAACATTCTCCTGCTCAACATTGTCATATGCAGGATTTTTTATCTGCTATACAACAACTACATTATTCTACATGGCACCGGGCATGTACCTACTTCTATTCTCATCAAGATACCAACAATAAAGGATCTAGTTATAAAAGAATCTTTTCATTGTACAGTTTGTCCTATATCCAAACAAACTAGATCCCAATTTCCCCATAGTACTAAGAAGTATGTATTCTCTTTTGAGTTTGTACATATGGACATTTGGGGTCTTTATAGACAGTCTATTCACAATAATTTTAAGTACTTCCTTACTATTGTAGATGATTTCTCTAGGATGGCATGGGTATACTTGATGAAAATAAAGAGTGATACTATTGTTCTTATCATAATTTTTATCAATTTCATTCACAATCATTTTTCTGCTTTCATTAAGACTGTCAGATATGATAATGGCTTAAAATTCTTTAACACTCAATGCAACTTCTTATTTACATGTCTTGGTACTGTCCACCAAATCTCATGTGTTCATACACCCAAACAGAATGGGGTGGCTGAAAGAAAGCACATGAATCTCATAAAGATTGTCAGAGCACTCAAATTCCAAGCATATGTACCTTTAAAGTTTTAGGGAGAATGTCTTTTTACTGCTATTTATTAATAGGTTACCATCTAGTGTGTTGGGTGCTAAATCACCTTTTCAGGGTTTTCATGGTACTGCTCTTTCACTAACTCATATGAGGATATTTGGTTGCTTATGCTATGCTACTACCCTTAACTATTTAGATAAATTTTCTCCAAAAGCTATTCCATCTATTTTCATGGGATATTCAGACACACATAATGGATATAAATTGTATAACATTTCCACAGGGTCATTTTTTGTCAGTAGGGATGTAGTTTTTCATGAGTCGATTTTTCCCTTTAAACATCCTTAGTCTACATTTCTGCCTCATATACCTTTCACTTATCCAACCATTGATTCACATGATCTCATCTTCCCTTCTACTAGTACTTCTAATGAACCGGTCATTCCTTCACCTCCATCTACTTCCATCTCTTCACTTGATCCTATTGCTCCTATCATGGGATCATCTCATATATCCAATGGTGACACTCATCCTCCTCTTATTCACTCGCATGTGCCTCTTCCTCCTTCACTCCCACCATCTTCTATTGTCTTCACCTTGCCACCCTCCACATCTTCTATTGTTGCACTTTTATCATTTATTCATTTATCTATTTTGCCTTCCTCTACTTTCACTGTAGTTCCTACAAGAACATCAACTAGATCACACAAGCCATATATTTGGATCACAGACTATGCACGTCTCTCTTTCTCTTCCACTCATCATCCTATCTCATCTTCTCTATCTTACACATTTTTATCCTCTTTCTATCTGTCTTGTCTCATTGCTTTTTCTACCATTTATGAACCTACTACTTTTTATCAAGCTACTCAGGATCCATCTTGGGTACAAGCTATGACTTTAGACTTACAAGCCCTCACTGACAATCATACATGGGATGTAGTTGACTTACCTGTAGGGAAAAGGATCATAGGTTGCAAATGGGTGTTCAAAGTGAAGTATAAGGCTGATGGCAGTGTTGAAAGATACAAGGCAAGGCTTGTTGCAAAGGGCTTCACACAACAGGAGGGTTTGGATTACCATAACACCTTTTCACCAGTGGTGAAAATGGTTACTATTAGATGTGTTATTGTTATTGCTGCTTAATACTCATGGACAATTTTTAAAATAGATGTCTATAATGCTTTCTTGTAGGGTGATTTAAATGAAGAAGTGTATATGTCATTGCCTCAAGGATTTGATATCCAGGAGGAGTCCAAAGTATGTAGGCCACTCAAATTATTATATGGCCTCAAACAAGCCAGCAGGCAATGGAACATGAAATTGACAATTGCTCTTGTTCAGTCAGGTTTTCATCAAAGCAAGTCAGATTACTCATTGTTTACCAAGAAGTGTGGAACCGATATTGTGATTATCCTAGTCTATATAGATGATCTACTCATCACAGGCAACAATGTGTCATTAATTCTGGAAGCTAAGGATATTTTGAATCACAACTTCAAAATGAATACGAATCTTAAGGTTCTTACTTGGGATTGAATTTGCAAGATCAACTAAAGGAATACTGATGAACCAAAGAAAATATGCATTGGAGCTGGTCTCTGAATGTGGTCTAGGGGGAGCTAAACCTGCTTCTACTCCCTTAGAACAAAATCAAAAATTGACCAATGTAGATTATGATAAGGCATTTGACATTAAAGATGATGAAGAATTGGAAGATATGAGAATATATCAAAGGCTCATAGGGAGATTGTTGTATCTGGCAACCACAAGGCTGGATATTTTATATGCAATACAACATTTAAGCCAATTTATGCATACTCCAAAACTTTCTCACTATGAAGCAGCATTACATGTGGTTAGATATATAAAGAGTTATCTTGGTATGGGTATTTTGATGACAAATGAGCAGTCTAACAAGATAGTAGCACATTGTGATGCTGCTTGGGCATTATGCCTGCTATCAAGGAAGTATGTTACTGGTTTTTGTATCAAGATAGGAGCTTCTCTGATTCCTTGGAAGTCAATGAAGCAAAGTATTGTATCAAGGAGCTCAGTTGAGGCTGAGTACATAGCTATGACAGTCACATTAGCAGAGTTGTATGGCTTGAAGGACTGTTGAATGAATTGGGTTTTAAGCTGAACTTGCCTATGGATCTCAAGTGTGACAGCAAGGCTGCCTTGCAAATTGCTTCTAATCCTATGTATCATGAGAGAACTAAGCATATCGAAATAGATTGTCACTTTATCAGGGAAAGAATACAACAAGGCATCATAAGAACTGAGCATGTATCCAGCAGAGAACAAATATCTGATGTATTGACAAAATGACTTGGAAAGCAGGTGCATGATGACATGGTTTGCAAGTTGGGAATGATAGATGTGTTTCATCCCTCAACTTGAGGGGGTGTAGAAATAGCTATACTGCTTGTATTACTTGTACCACATGTATGCATGAAAGGATGGTACATAGTTAGTTAGTAAGTTAGCAACTAACTTTAAGTTAGTTAGAGGGAGTTAATGCTTCAAGCTTAGATTAGATATTTTTAGTTAGCTTAATGATAAATAGTAGATTGTACAGATTTTACAATTGAGTTTGGTGAATAAGAAAATCGAAGAAAGTTCCCACAAATATCATCTTCACTGATTTTTCTTCATTGCATTTTCATTTCTTTGAGCTTACATTCATCCTTCAACAGAAACCAATTTGTATTTAAGGTTATGAGGTTCATCAATTCATTATGAGAATTTCTCTAGAAACTAGCTTGCCTATTTGTTTGGTAGATCTAATGGAGATTATTCTCCTGATTTGTACCAAATCAAGACCAGGTGAAGTTATTAAGTGGTAATTAAGTAACTAATAGAGAATATTTTATTTATTTTGGCCTAAAAAAGATGAGGCGAAGTTATAAAGTGGTAAGTTTTGCATTATGTACTCTTTATTATCTCTTATTGAACTTTCAGAATTTTGATTGCAGAATTTGTGACATTAATGATTTATCAAAGTATTAATTCGGTTAGCAAGTTTAAAATACTTTAACTAAATAAATTGACTTTGTGTGTTTAATAACCAAAACAGAAAATTACATCATATATACACTTTAAGTACTAGCTTTGCATATGAAGCAAATTTCCAGCTAGTTACACATTAAAGCATAGAATTGAAAGAGCCATCAATCACTAGTGTATCTTCTTTTGAATTATATATTCTTCTTTTCTTCGATCCCAGTTTTTTATATTTGAATGTCAAATTTTTAATTAAGAAGAGAGAGATCTCATCCGTTTCATTATATTCTATCTATTTTTTCTCACTGTCAATATATTCAATACGTTAATTAATTTCTTTATTACACTAACCACTAACAAGTGCCATCTCTTACCCTCATCACACCAAACCTCATAAAAGGAACAAAATATTTTATGTTAAAACTTATAAAAGGGAACAAAATAACAAAAAAAATTATATGCATCGCACGTCAAGACTCAAAGAGTCAAGAGTAACATGGCGTGTAGGCATGATCTGCAATTCTTCCCGACCATAAAAATCAATGGTTAGAAAAACATTAAACGTAATACATGAATAGTAATGCAAATTACAAACATATGTCAAAGCTCATATGGTCCTTTTTGGGTGACCAAAAATATCTTGAAGGGTCTATTATAGCTGTATGTTTGACAATTACACAAGCATTTGATCTGTCTTTTTGTTCCTTTCACAAATTTTGACACCTCTTCTTTTGGATCTTAAATCTTTCTTTTCCCAATAAATTCTACTAGTATTGATTTTAGCTTATGGAAAGAGGGTCGTTTAATCAAATTTCCTTTTTAGGCACCATTTAGACTTCTTCCTATTTTGGAAAGTTATGAAATATATAGCGTTTGGAACGGACAAAACATTGAACTATCATCTAAATTATAAAGTCTACAAAATTTTAGATCGGATGTTTTCTCATTTGATTTTTAGTTTACTAAAAAATTGTAGACCGTGATTTAAAAGATTTATTGGCCACGGAAAAATAATTAGAGTCATTGTTTAAATATCTAAAAAAAGTTCAACCGACCAAAATTTTGCCTAAAAAAGAGGAGTATATATTCTAGGCCTTTGGTACCTTTATGCTCCATCCGTTGGAAAAAGGAAAAACGAAGGAGTTTTTATTTTGGCTTTTCAATCCATGTTTGGTATTCACCTTGGAGTTTCGATTAATTTGAATCCACGCTGCATAAGATCAAAGAAAAAACACTCCTTATCAGAGTTTTTTTTTCAATTTTATGACTCAAACACGAGACATTTTGATTAAGAATACAGATATTCTATTCATTCCACTACAAGCCTTTGATGGTTAAAAAATGAAGGAACTTGGAATACGAGAAAATCACATCATCTAATTTTTGGACTCCATCATCAATTTTTAAATTTAAATAATCACACACACACTCTTACTCTTGAATTAAACCAAATGTAGTGAAAACAAAAAAGGCAAGAAAATAACAGAAATAGAAAATGGAAAAAGCTACTACTAAATTGTGTGGATCCCTAGGGCAGATCCAGCCAACCTAGAAAAGAGAAAAGAAGTTACGTCTGTTACAACTTACATACAATCATTGACAGTTCACAGCTTAAAGCTAAGCATATTAGATTTTACATATGATCTATCAATTTCGTTGTCAAGCATGCATTTAAGGTGTGAACTGGTTTGATCGGACCTAATGAAACAAGTATTTCTAAGTGTCGGTCATATTTTTTTCTGTTCATGACCTAGTGATAAAAAAAAATCAGTCCGTTACACGAGACATTTTTTATTAGTATGGTTTGGAAAATGACCGCATTTTTAAGTGTGTGATGTAGATAGTCTATTCTAATGCAAGTATTAAGTGATTGTTTTTTCGACTCGAACTCGTGACTTCTAGATCATAAGAAAATAACTTTAGCGTTGCTCCAAAATTTTGTGGCCTAGTAATCAATAAAAAATAAAAATAAAATTACTATAGTTACAACCCAATTTTAAATACAACTAATACATAGATTTATGCATATCTTGTAGTTATATTAACTCAAACAATTTAATTTTAGCAGTAACACGTTATTGAGTCGCACATCAGTTATAAGATGGGAGATCTGGTCTCTTTTGTTTCTCTTGGGCGATTCTCACCTTATGAGCTAGTTTGTGGGGTTGAGTTAGCTAGATCCAAGATCCATTTTCTTATCATGGTATCAGAGTGAAATCCATCCAATTTTTTGTTTACCCGATGTTGAATCCCAATATTATATTATTCACGCTCTAATTGACAGGCCTGGACGTACTAGAAGTGTTGAGTTTCATATCAGTGGTGGGTAAGAGACTTGGTCTACTTATATGATTTTGAGCAATCCTCGCCTCATGAGCTAGCTAAGGTTGAGTTAAATCTAAAGTCTATTTTCTTATAAAAATGAAATATAAATATATATAATCACTTAACTATAATTAAGTGAGAAATATGTTTCTGCAAAATTATCTTGGAGTCATTAATTTAGTACTCCCTCCGTTTCATAATACGTGGTCACTTTTCTTTTTACACGTCTCTTAAGAAATCATAAATAAGAAGGGTATTTGTACTACATTACTCTTATCTCTCTCCAATTAATTACACTCTAATTAATATTAATTACTTTAAAAAATAATTAATATCAAAAGCAAAGTAAGAAAAGTTTCATTAATTCTATCTTATTTTTAGAAAGTGACCAAGTAATTAACGGATATTTTTAATAATTTGGCCAAGTAATATAGATCGAAGAGAATATAAATATCGAGTACAAATAAATTTTTATCCTCAACTAATGTGCACATGGATTAAAGAAAAAAAAGAATAAAAGTGTCGGTCATAATTCGTTTGCCTTTTTTTTGTGTTGTGTGTTTTGTATAGGTATTATTATTTTTATTTGTTATTCTGGTCACATGAGTGGACACTGGATCCCAGCTATATAATGAGACCAGTGTATCTTCGTTACACTTTCTCTCCATTTTCTCAAGTACATATTTGAATGATGACACTTGTTTAATATAAATTTTAAAGTTTAAATTAAATTAATTTAATAAGTCTCTTAACCATAGTTAATAGGATAAGTTTTAAAAATAACTGTAATTTTGGTATGCAATATCAACCTCCCTTAAAAATTTGATACCCATTATTATTAATTTTATTTTTTAAATATTTCATCCTAAAATCAGTAAACTTCTCTAATACCCCACCCCTTTCAACCCAAAATTCGAAACTCGTTCATATATATTGTATATTCACAACCTTAGCAAAGCATCAAATTAATCAGTACATATGTAGACAAATCTTGCTTTCCATTTGTCACTTAAAATTTGGACTCATTTTCACCTCCATTTTATTTCTCCAACTTGTTTTGTAATTTATTTTCTTGAACTTGTGTTTGTGTTTAATTTATTTTCTAAAATTTATGATTCAATATATAGTTTCTATGTGGACAAATTCAATATTCATATATGTGGAAAGCAAAATTTGTCTACATATATACTACTGTATTTTTTTCCCGCATTACAGCTTATGTATACAAAGTCCTGTCTGAAGTTATAAATTAGAGTATTAAAATATTCTATGAAGATAATATTCAATTTGATACTCTTTAATTCAGTTCTATGATAAATATGAATGAGATTGGGTAGAGTATTGAAATATTCAGTGACACGAATATTTAATTTGATGCCTTTTAATTTAGTTAAGATTATGATTATATAAACACCCTTCGGGTTTTGTTGGAGGGGGTGGGGGTAGAGTTTACTGATTTTTGGATGTGAAATTTTAAAAAAAGGAAAATTTACACTAACGAGTACCAAAATATATGGCGAAGATTGATTCCATATATACCAAAATTAGAGTTGATTTCCAAAACTTATCCTATTAACTATGATTAAGAGACTTGTTAAATTAATTTAATAGACATTTAAAAATTACATTTGACAAGTGTCATTCATCCAAATATACACTCGAGGAAATGGAGGAAAGATGTAATGGAGAGGAGCCAAATCTAAACTTTATATATATAAATTAGCTTGTAACCGGAAGCATGGATTTGTTTAAAATTATATGGTAATTTTGTCCTATATTCTGCACTGCCATTAATGGTAAAACAAACAAAAATATATCGTAACCAAATTTGAAATAGAAAAGGGAGAATTTTATATTTATAGAGCAGGATGACTGCACAAATAGAGTTTTCATATATTAATGGTATGATCTGTAGAGAAAAACGAGAATGTAATCTTCAATTAACCCAAAGTATAGTTATAAAGGTGCTTTGGATTTTTTTTATTTAATAGGTTACAATTTGCCATGACCGACAAAGAAAAAGAAAAAAAGGATTGATTTGAAGGAGTACTTATTTATTTAGAAGGGTAAAATTCATAAATAATCACTTTGTATTTCTTGTAGTTGGAAAATAGTTATCATGGAGTTTCATGTTCAACAAGTAAAATTCCAAAAGAATCACTAAGCGCCATTTCTACCTCTAAAATATAAACTATAGATAAAAAAACACAGAGAAAAATGTTTTGAGTTTTGCAAGGTGGATTATGACTCTAGTTCTAATTCATCTTGATCTAACCTATTATGATACAAGAAGATTGGGTATTGATTCATCGACTAATTTAAACATTTCTTGACTCAGATAAACTTTAGACGGGTTAAATCATGATCCGTTAATTGAATCAATCTATTTTCACATGTTCGACTCCGAACCAATAGCTAGAAATAACAATCAATGTTTTCCATTTATTACAAGGTCTCTTGAAGGGATGTAACAAGGTCCATTTGTCACATGTTCGACTCCGAACCAATAGCTAGAAATAACAATCAATGTTTTCCATTTATTACAAGGTCTCTTGAAGGGATGTAACAAGGTCCATTTGGGTCAGATCCACGTTAGGCAGGAATTGTATAATACAGAGATTAGTAATATACAAATTGTAATGCAAGATTGTAATACAAAGATTAATTATTCGTTGATGAATGTTTGATTTGTTGTATTAAAGAAATTAGTTTGGTCAAATACATAGACGACCACTTAAACTTGGGCGAATCTGATTAATCTTTCTGAATTATACACTCTCTAATTGCTACTACATTCCATTAGCAAATCCCCCCCCCCCCTCTATAATGCCAAAGTATGCTAAATGTGTTCTCATAAGCAAAAATGAATTCACCAGCAGGCTTATTCACTTAGTCTTTTAATGGGCTAGTAACTTAGGCCCAGCTGAAGCCCAAGGGCCGCGTGAACGAGAAACAAGGTCATTATGCCACTACCTAATATGCCGTGAACATTCCTCAATCCTGGATTTCCCTGAACAAAAAATCCAAGTTCAAGATATCTTGATGAAATGAGATTCATGATCTGGACATGTTGAGCGGATTTACCTCGAATAGTGTAGGTAAAATAGTATGTATTGTTGAGAATATAATCAAATATTAATGGAAATCTTAAGCTGACCTGATTTTTTTTCATGGTTCAAGCACGTGAAAATCTTTTTTGATACTGGGTGGCGGTGAGGTTCGATCCCAGGACCTTTGGTCTGCTCTGATACCATATTGAAGTGTGTGACCATCTGATCTAAAAGCTTAAGCTGTTAGATAGAACACACTTTTAATATTTGAAGTAAGCAGTGATGTTATACCGCCAGTAGCTCCAAGAGCAAAGAAGAAGAACATTCCTCCTAGAAGTTTTGGATGCAAGTCTTTGGCTTTTGCCTTTTCCTCCTATAGTTCACCACAAAAAAGAAAATCATTGAACACTTCAATGAAACAAAAATGGAGAAGACGGGAAGACAATATAATAATAACTACACCTCATTCCCAAACAAGTTGGAGTCCGCTACATTAATCTTCACTAACCATGTTTCTCCATTTAAACTCATCTCATGTTATAATCATAAAAAACAACTACACCCCGGTCAACAAAGGAAAGTCTGAAAAAGGCTGACAACAATATTCTTAATTCTTACCACATCATCGGAAAATCGTATTCGAAAACCAAGGGTAAGTTCCATAACCACCCATAGCAAAGAGCACAACAGCCTGAGAAAGGAAATTTGATCTTTCAGCTAATTTATTCTATTTAGCATATGCGAATCTGGGATATAGAGTCAGTACGTTCATAATGAGAGTGATCTTATTTTGCATATGTATATATATAGTTCTAAACAATGTGGTCAGTTGACCCAACAGAATCCATCCTTGATCCGCCTTTGCTATCTAGTGTCATTGGTGTTTGTTTGTAATGAAAACGGAAAAGAAAACATACCAGGTTACCAGGATGGCCCAGTGTACAAGCCAATCAGGTAGGTTCCATGATTTGACAAGATCAACAAAAGGTCCAAACACAGACCTTATAGTTCCAGCTGAATCAGATGAACAATATTTTCATAATATAGGATTAGAGATAAGTAAATCAGCATTATTCAGCAAGAACAAAAACCAAAAGTAAAGTTGACAAGAAATGCCAAGAAAAGAGCTTGTACCTAGCAGCCCATGAGCCCAACCATTAACAAACTAAAAAATATTATAACTTGCACTTCCTTGTATGACATTCTTTCTAATTCTAGACCTAAAATATTTGACATTCTTTCCAACTCCAGACCTAAAATTTGACATTGTAATAGTTTTATTAGAGGCGGAGCCAGGATTTTTAGACTATGGGTTCTGAATCATGATTCGTGTTATCCATTTGGGTTCTGGACAAATTATAAATTTATATTATATGAAATTTTCAATAAAAATAAAGGGTTTGAGCCTAAGCTACTAGGTTATGCCGAACCCATAACCGCAATGCTGGTTCCGCCCCCGAGTTTTACACAACTTTCATAAGTTTCAATAGCAGAGATTTATTTCCTAATCAAATTTACTTGTAGGATGGCATGTTTTCTTTTTCAAAATGTTTAACACTATTCTGCTATTTTCTTTCACAAGTAGTTGTACAATATACAAGTCAAATTAATATTTTAAATTTCGCGTCCAATCAAATGGTGTAAATAAGACGCATGTAGTAAAGATTAATAACGGTGAGTGTTGAGAAAATGATCAAAATGGACCTTAATGTATGGGCTTTGGTTCTTAATGTATCCCAAAAGATGATCAGTTTAGTCCCAAGTATAATCGCTATTTTTGATGTCAAAATAAAAGAGAACCTATATATAAGTAAGGGAACTCATTCCCCCTCCTTTTTCTTCTGGTAACTAAATACTACCAGAAAATGACTTTTTAATAGAAAACACTTTTTTTTTTTTTAAAAAAAATTACTTCCGCCGTACTAAAATACACTCTTCTTATAACTATTTTCGGGGTATGTGCAATCAATTCAAATAGACACTTGTGGTCTGGTCCTTCACCGGACCCCGCATATAGCGTGAGCTTAATGCACCGGGTCGCCCTAAGTTAGTAAAAACACTCCTAATTTTCTAGGAATGAACACTTTTTGAAGGGTGTGCATAAGTTTAAAAAATCACTTATTATGAAACAGAGAGGTATAATTGGGTGAAAATTTTGAATTAGATCGTGATACTTTGAAATCCGATGGTGTTTTTCGTAGCAGTCCAAGGGGTTGATTTACTTTTGGGCATGCTTCGTTTGCTTTGCTCTTCTTCTTCGGACACATTTAGCATGGTGCTAGCGTTTTTACTAACTTCCCCCTAATTAAATGCCTAGAAAAGAAAGCTAATTATATAGAAGGTGGGATAACTAACCCCTGGCCAACGGGGCGAGGCGGGTCGGCCCGGTCCCACCCAATCCCTCCCCTTTGCAAAAATGATCGTTGCACAACGATCATTTTATTATTTTGACCGTTGTGCAACGGTCATTTTTGGCCTCCCCCTACTCCCTTAATATTTATTTTTAACCCCTAAGTTATAATATTTACACTTTAATCCAAATTTTCAACTATAAATACTTCATTTTCTCTTCATCTTTCTCACAAATCTTCTTACAATCTCTATAATCTCTCTCTACAAGTCTACATTGTCTACTAAATATTAAATTTTATTTATTCATTTGTATAACTGCATCAAAGTTCAAAATTTGGGAGTGAAGTTGGCAACTAGCTTGAGGATCATCCATCGAGCAAAGTTTCAATTTTCAACCTCAATTACACGTCGACGTTACGTCGGCGTTTGGTACATTTGTTCATTCATTAAATTATTATTGTTTCTTTATTTTAATTAGCGCACTTAATTTCATTATCTTTAACTATTTATTAGCATAATTAAAATGGAATGATTTAGATGTATTTTTAAGGGTAAGGGTAAGGCTTCTTCTAGTAGGGGTAACAAGGGGTACTTCTTCTAGTCATCCTATTCCTAGACAGGATGATTTGGTTGATTACACACATGAAACTGATTTTTTTCCTGAAATACCATTAGATTTATACGACAAGATATTTTCTGCAACTCAACTAGACTTTAATATAGAAGATAATCCAGATGACACACCCACTAATCTATATGACACACCCACTAGTGCACCCCCAACTGGAACGCCTCCTATTCCCCCTAGTATGAGACGAGACCCAATAAAACGAAAAATAAAATCAGATGCATGGATTATTTTTGATAGGGATGAAGAGAATTAAGTAGTTAGATGTCAAATTTGTAAAAATGTTTATAAATTTAAAATAGAAAAAGGTCAGGGTGGGATGGGAGGTTTATTGAGACATATACAAAACTTTCACAAAGCTAGGTAGGACCAATACCTAGCTGAAAAATTGGGTGTGTCAATGCCCTCTCAGTCGGGACAAAGTTCACATATTGTCCCGGACCAAGTACATGGTCAAATTAACCCTATGACGGGGGGAATTGTAGGCCCTAAATACGATAAATATAGAGATAGAAGCAATAGCAAAATTAGTTGCGGTGCAGGGTTTGCCTTTTTCATTTCCTTCCTCTCCTGATTTTATTCATTACATTACAGATATGTATAATCCTGTTTTTAACGATTTTTCTAGATCATCTGTTAGGAGAGATGTTTTTAAATTTGCACATGAATATCAACAGTATTTACGTTATTCATTATATCATTTTAATGGCAAAGTGGGTCTCACTTCTGATATAGGTCGTAGTACTAACGACCATGATTATTTAGCGGTAACATGTCATTGGATAGATTATAAATGGTCTATGCAAAAACGTATTTTAGCGTATAGATATATTATGATAGGCACACTGGTACTTTTATTGCAGAAAATACTCATTCAGTTTGCGAATATTATGGCATAACTGATAAAATTATGACTATTACATTAGATAATGTTTCTTCTAATAATTATGCTATTAAAATTTTAAAAGATCTTTTAACTCCATCTTTTCCAAATCATTTTCATATAAAATGTGTGTGTCATATTTATAACTTAGTTGTAAAGGATGGTCTAACACTTTTTGAAGACATTCTTAATAAAATACAATTTGCTATAAACTTTATTTTTAAAAGTAAATAGAATACAACGAAAAAAAGAATATAAAAAAACTTGTCACGATTGTGGACTACCTTATAGAATTTTTTTTGAAGAAGTAGCGACTAGGTGAAATTCTTTATACGAACAACTACTCGTTGCTTATGATTATAAAAGACCTGTAACTTTATTTTTTAACGCCATAATCGAAATCCAACTAATATGGTTGTAGATAGCGATTGAAAAAAATTTCATTACTTATTGTATTTCTAGAGAAAAAATTTCAAACAACAAAAGAATTTTTCGGTATATATTATCCTACTATCTCTACTATGTTATTTTATATAGATCTAATATTTTTATTACTTAGTGAATATATGAAAAAACCAGCTTATAAGACACCTATTAAAAAAATGTTTATCAAATTAAAAAATATTTTATTCTTATTCCCACTATTTATATTATTGGTGTTGTATTAAATTCGACTATTAAAATAGACGGTTGTAAAACACTAATTGAAACTATTTATGATTGTATAGAAGTACTTCCACCTCCAACTCCAAAAAATCCAAATGACCCACCACCTATTGAACAAACTAAAGAAGAAGTGTTGTCTAGCATACAAGATGAATGCAAAAAAGTATAATAGGCATTACCAACAAGAAAGTGCTAGCAACCAACCGGCTTTCATACCATCTTCTTCTTCTTCAACACAACCTCAAAAAAGACATGACGTTTCTGCGGCTAGTATTGAAAGTCTTAGACATAGAATGTATAGTGGTAACACTACTAACCAAGTTAGCGAGTTTGATGTTTTTATTTTGCAGGGTGTTGTACCGTACCAAGCAGTTCTCAATGAAGAAGGACGTGAAGACTTGCTGAAATATTGGAGGGAGAATGAGAAGACATTCCCGACACTGTCAAAGATGACCCGAGATGTATTGAACATTCAAGCGTCATCAACGGCGTCTGAAAGCATTTTTTCTGTCGGCAAATTTCAAATAGGAGAGCACAGACACTCATTAGCGGAGACGGCTTGGAGATTGCAGTATTATTCAGAGATTGAATACGAGCGGAGCGGAGAAGGTGTGGTCAACCGGAGATCAACGAAGAAAAAGACGAAAACTATAACGAAATCTTATCCGACGGAGGTGGAAGCGACGTCGAGCAATTTGACCAACATATATCTATTCCAACCGAAGAACCACAAGAAATTATAAAGAAACTAGAAAAAGTGTTTTAAAATATGTAAATTTTTTAATTGCAATTTTACTATGTTATTTGCAACTTTCAACACCACAAAGGTGCAATTTTGACAATTGTATTATAAAAAAAATTATATTTCTATTAAATAATATAAGAGGCACAAAAACAACCTTGGGATGTTTTTATTACACTATCTTGTTCAATATATATATATATATATATATATATATATATATATATATATATTATTTTTAAAATTAACTGCAAAAAAATCAGAAAAACCCGACTCCGTCCCGCCCCGCCCCGATAATATTGGTCCCCTTTTCCGACGGGACTGGGAACGAGACGGGACAAAGGCGGATCCCTCCGGAGGACCGGTCCCGCCCTACCCCCCCCTTTTCGTCCCGCCAGACCCGCCCCGTTGGCCACCCCTAGTTAATAACTATAACCAAAAGAGGGTTAAGATAATCTCTAATTCTATTCCGAGATTATTATCCTTATCCTACCGGCTAAATAACCCCAAGTGTTTTTGCTATGGTCGGAAATATTTTAGGAGCATTTGCTAATAACTTTTAGTTACAAGACATTGTCCATTAGAAAAGTTTGAACTACCAAAGCCTAATTTCAAACTCAAAGATATCATATGTCAAATCGATGAGTAGTTTATAATTTATATAGTTAATCTTCATCTTTTCCAATATTTTAAAGTTTTTCCATAAATACTTTAACCTCAAGTTTCATATTTAAAATTCAAGACCTATTCAAGCTTACAACAATGATGATTTTCAAATGGTACTTCAATTTACTCCATAAAATATTGTACATAGGAGCTTCTGGAATTATCTCATTTATGGTTTTTATAAGTTTAATATTGTGAAATGTTCTCTTATGTTTCAAATACATATATTGTTAAGAGTCTCACGTCGAATATGGAATGAAAACATGAACTCCTTATATAGACTTAGACAATCCTCACCCTACAAGCTAATTTTTGGAATTGAGTTAGGCCCAAGATCCATTCTTTACATGGTATCAGAGTCAGGCTCATTCCAATTCGTTGTCCACCGATGTTGGGCCCCCAAATTATATTATACACGCTCCAGTTAACAAGGTTTGGGCGTGCGGGGAGTGTTAAGAGTCCCACATCGGATATGGAATGGGAACATGAACTTATATGAACTCGGACAATCCTCACCCTACAAGCTAGCTTTTGAGGTTGAATTAGACCCAAGATACATTCTTTACATCTATATATAAAATAAAATAAAAAGGCAACCCGGTGCACTAAGCTCCCGCTATGCGCAGGGTCCATGGAAGGACCGGACCACAAGGGTCTATTATACGTAATCTTACCTCACATTTCTACAAGAGACTTTCAAATACATATATCTGGTTGTAAAAAAGTTGACTAAATGCTGCTAGCAAATACTTCATCCATGGCTCTGATGTAAAATTTCATTCAAACATTATACTTCAATTAATGTACAATATATTCGAAACAGTGTTATACAATAACTAAGAAGAAGCAGTAGAGGAGGAGCGCTTTTGTCTGAAGTTTGCCAATATTTGCTTAAATGGTAGGGTTGAAACTTGCAACCCCTTTAAAAGTTTGCAAAGATTTCACCAATGTACAATATTTACAAAATTCATCCTACTGGCTACATTTTGCTGCCTCTTGTTAGCTATGTGCATATCAGAACTCTACAGCCTATAACTAAATGTTTCCAACAGCAGCTGTTACATTGTGCAAGTAGTGCGATATAGCATGTGTCTTCAACAGGACGAGGCGCTTTGAAAGTCGACGAAGCATGTAATCTTAAATTGCATTGGCCCAGCTCATCGATTTGCAACAATATAAAAGCAACATCACCCATGGACTGTATGATCGATCTTCCATGAATGAACTTCAAACCAAAACCTTCCTGCTGCTGGCAATTGTCTGCAGGGAAGCGTTGAGGCACGTTTGGGGAGGGGAGGGTAAAAGATTAGCAAATATGAGGAAGAAGAATAAGAAAATCAAAGTTTATACTGATTAAAAGAGCAAACATGTCAACTGCCACCAACATTCTAAAAAAGAGAAAGAAAGTGGCATTTCTATTCGGTTGGGGACCTGTCTCTGTATGTGCATGTGGGAATGCAATACCCAAGTCATCTATCAACTCGTAGTGCATTATTGTGTATTGAACCCCTCGTAACAGACTCTCTTTGAGGATCAGTTGTCCAGTGGTCATCAACAATGAATTTTATCTGTACGAAGTAAAGTCCTTGAACAATGTAAGACACATTCAAACATCTTTAAAGCAGGAGAACAGGAAAGGCTGTTAGGCAGAGCTAAGATTAAATAATATAAATAGAAACTCATCAAAGGACTCAACTTGCTCACTCGTGGTAGGACGTTCTAAATTAAGAAGTCCTGCTTAATAGATTGTCGGACTATTGAAAAATTAAGGTTGGAGTAATGAAATTTGATTTTTTGGAGTAAAGTGGCAAGATTCATTCTAAGATCAGTAGCAGTTGCCTGAACAGAACAATAGCTGTAAGCTTCTTCCTAAAAAGCATTGGACAGTTTATGTCAACCAAAGGTTGCACGTGGTCTTAATGTTATTGATTTTGGGCAGTGGAATAGAGCTGCTATATGCAAGCTTCTCTGGGCATTATCACACAAGAAAGATACTCTATGGGTGCAGTGGATTCATAGCTTTTATATCAAGAACAAAGAGCTTAATAGCCTGTTTGACCAAGCTTTTGGGAAGCCAAAAGTGCTTTTTTTCTTTCAGAAAGTGCTTATTTTAGATAGTTGAGGTGTTTGGCCAATGGTCTATCGGAAACAACCTCTCTACGTTACATCCTACCCTCCCCAGACCCTATTTGTGGGATTACATTGGGTATGTTGTTGTTTGTTGAGGTGTTTGGCCAAGCTTTAAGATAAAAAATAAGTGCTTTTGAGAAGCTAAAAAAGGTATTTTTTTCCCAAAAACACTTTTAGAACATTAGCCAAGCACAAAATACTACTCTAATATTGGTAAAAGTGCTTTTCAAATTGATTACCCAAACACAAACTGTTACTCTCCAAAAGTACTTATCCGAAAAGCACTTCCGACAAAAAGAACTTCTCAAAATGAGCAGATTTTGAAACCTTGGCCAAACAGGCTATTACTCAACCTCAATTCTCTAATTCACTTCATGTTCCCCTCATAACTGCAAAGTTGTGGATATGACTCCATGAAGAATACTAACAAATGAACTTAGACAGATTATATGATCTTCTAAAGGATCAACCAATATACTCCTAATAGCATTGTCAAGCAAAAGCCAAGTTACTTATTCCAAATAAAACTATGAGGTGATAAGTGACCACACAGCCAGCTTTTATTGCTCTATCATACAGTAGTTTGTAGATAATGTACCTCATATATCCCTGGATACAGCCACAACACGGTTTTCCAAAGTCGAGGTTTCCTGGAAAGCATCGTTTATCATGTTATTCATAACTTTACAATGACTTACAAAAAGGAGGTTGAGGTCAATAGATATACAGAATAACTCAGTCAGAGGGCAGTCCATAGATCTCTGCTTCTGCATTTACATGTGTAAACAAATGAAAATATATGATGACTCAAAAGATAAGAATAGTTCAAATCTATCAGGGCAAGAAGCCAACTATAGATTAACATCCAGTAGATTGGGGATTTGGGTCCATGAAGAGGGGGGGGGGGGGGAGATAGGAACTGAATTATAAGATGTTTGACACTTGGCACCTAAAGGGCAAAAGACCTGATGTTTGACATGAGACAAATTAGTAGTTGCACAACATCAAAAAGGAAATGGTTTGTTGGATCCCCACGGTACACTATGCAGATGCTGACAATACTATATAGTTTAATTGTTCAAACGATATGATCCACAGTTCAACTCTATCTTACAGCACCATCAATGCAAACATATCATACATTGCATTTGTTTTACATAAAAAAAAAAAAAAAGTAACTCTCTTCTTCCTCTACGTAGAGCTCTAATTTGATGGGGAATTGACTAATAAATCAAAAGGTATAAGTTTTATTGTATTTTACGGAGGTTGGGTCCACTCAACGGACCAAGTAATCTTACCTACTCCCTCCACCCATTTATTTGAGCTTTCTATTTTATTCCATCTCAAAACCACATTCCTTCAAAGTAGCAAAGATTTTCCCCATCCATTCTTGAAACTAATATAAACTAGTACCGTTTCATAGTATTTCAAATTTGAGGAGACATCCTTTTTTTCATTTTTTTTAATAATTGTTAGATAGAGCGCGTAAATAGAATAGACTTGTATCTAATACATGTACAAGTGTTTCCAACAGAGCTACTAAAGGCTTCTTAGAGACACTTTAGCCCTGTGCTCAACTAAAACCAGGTTGTGTGCTTCACTTCACTTAAGAGGGTGTTTGAATTGGCTTATTTTAAGTGCTTTTTGCTTTTAAGCTTTTTTCTACTTTTTGAGGTGTTTGGGTGAGATAAAAAGTGCTTTTAAGCGCACTTATTTTTAGGATAAAAAGGTACCAAAATATGCCAAATACCAAAAGTTGGGTAGGACCAACTTATGGCTT
The DNA here is from genome assembly GCA_034509755.1 of Anisodus tanguticus. Classification (NCBI taxonomy): domain Eukaryota; kingdom Viridiplantae; phylum Streptophyta; class Magnoliopsida; order Solanales; family Solanaceae; genus Anisodus; species Anisodus tanguticus. The sequence continues at coordinate 3,577,132 of CM067555.1, read as the reverse complement.
TTGACTTTTAGCTTATAAGCCACTTTTAAAAAGCCAATCTAAACACCCTCTAAGTAGCGCTCCAGTGTAGGCACTATGGTTGTACTAAAGGCGAGTGTATCATCTCCCGTTGGCTATGTCCTTTGTACTACTTTGCAAATGTAGCTAAGTTTCCATTTTAGTACGAATATACACTACCCAAATGTCTCAAAGTTAGTTTTAGCAGTTGAGAACTACAAAATTCAAAACATCAGAGTAGAATTAATTACACATATAGAGAATGCCAAATATCTTAAGCCTTCAGGATCAGAGAAAAACACTAATTATCCTGAAATTGAGCAGGCCCCCAAATTATTGATTGGACAGAGTTCCTATTCCGGAAAAGGATATGCAACAACAATGTGTTATTGAAGATTTGAAGTAGTACAAAACAATAGGAAGAGCTGAATAGGAAATAACCTATATATAATACCATAAGGAAGTCCGACATTACACAACTGACAAACTGATACGTTAAAATCACCCAAAAGATAAAGAAATCGACAGAATAATAACCTCATGCCAGTGGGATCTATGATATCTGATGATGCTTGTATATCTTCGCCAATGGGATCTGATGATTCTTGTAGATCCATTTTTATTTTATGATGCCACCCATTGAAGCTGCCAGCCACCTCAACATGTTCCCCATCTGCCCGGTATTGGATTTCAACCTAACAGAAACAAATGTGATATATCAACAAGCCATAGCTCCACCAGTAGAACCAGATATACCGGTGTGGCACGGAAAGTTGGAGGTGGGGCTTTAGTTTCCTAGTTATTTAGGATCTCTTTCTATTCTATTTATTATCTGTTCTTTTTTGTATTGATGAGGACAACAGATTCTACTTAGCTTCAGATTAGGGTTTTCAACCATTCAAACACTTGTCTCATTTCTTTCACTCAAACTTCCAGACATTATTATAGTTACAAGTTCACTCTCTTGATTCTCTTTTTTCTGAGAAATCATAAGTTCTTACTGCTTCTGCTATGTCAAATACACTACCCTCATCAGCCTAAGTCACGCTTCAGCAACAAAATATCGTGCTTTTCATTACTTAAATGATATTACCTTTAACGAAGCCAACATCTTTATGAAACTTCTGGTAGATATACCTTATAAAGTTCATAAAACCTCATTTCCAGTAGAAGTTGGAGCAATTTCTCAATTATTCTTCCATGTTAACTTGAAAATTCAGGAAATGTTAATACAAGAGGTTGCTTGAATACCTCCTTCAATCCTGAGAGGCTATCTTCAGCAGCATTTAGCTCTGCATCTTTTTCTGAAATAAGTCTTTGTGCTTCTCTGATTTCTGTTTCATCTTTGATTTGCAAAATAGACAATTTTCGCTGAAAGTTGAAATATAAGAAAATTACACTTCTCCACTTCATGAAGAACCAATTGTTCATTTGAGTAACATGTTACAAGTATCCACTACTATCGCACGACAAAAAAGGGAGTTAGGTCTTTGTAGTTTTATCTTTTCTTTTCCTGAAGAATGGGGGAAGAATAAGAAGGAAAATTATACCTTTTCCTCTTCAATCTGCTGCTTCAAGTGAGTTAACTCCAGCTCCTTCTGATGCTAAGAACAGAAACAAACCATTTAAGGCATTGATTATTCTTATGGAAAAAAAGAAATAAAACAAAAAAGCTTTGAACGAAGAAAATTGAAGCCGAGTAGAGTAAGCAAAATTCCAACAGTAAATTATCCAAAGAGTGGTACCAGCATGACCTTGAGACGATTAAATTCAGCTTCAATCTTCATTTTGTTGGGCTAACAGATAAAATATAAAGACAAAGGAAATTCCAAGTCAAAAGTGGAATCAAATAAAAGCAAAAACTCAGAACAAAGAATTTTATCACCTCAGTATCAGCACTATTTCTCCCTTCAGTCATGGTTAAGTCTTCAGTTGAAAGGCTATCATTCCTACGAAAATCAAGGTGCATTCAGATAACAGAAAGATGGAAATAATCTGAAAAAGAAGCATCTTAGAGCTAGTAAGAAAATACAGTTCATAGACAAGAAGCGGACAGGAAAGCTAACTCTTCAAAGAAGAAAAAGTCTAAATCAGCTTGTTGATAGTGTGTGGAAAAACATCGAGTTGGATTATTAAAGTTTTTAGTCAAAAACATCTAAACTATAGCTCAAATCTAAACATCTTAACTATCCATGTAAACAAAAACAAAAATCCTTGAAGAATCTAAAATCTAACAACTTTCATCCTCCTGTTATTTTGTTTCAAAAAACTAATGGCTGTGACTCCTCCCATAGAGCTTCCCCAACTTAGGTGAAGTCGTAGCATAACGGAGAAGCAAATACCTAGGAAAACAGCTTTTGAGCTTTCAACTCTTTCTCTCTCCTCGATGCTCTTTCTTCCAAATTGATAAAATCGAGAATGAGCATCGTCCATCACGAAGATGGTTACCAAAAGGTGAATGATTCTGCAAAACTCTGGGACAAAGAACTTCACTGGAATTTTGGTGAACAGAGAAGAGGACTATAGAACTACACTGAAGGTATTTATTTGTTTTCCTTGTTTCTTTACAGTTTATTCATTCCCTCCTGCCTTCCACCAATTATCCTCTTCTAAATTTAATTTCTTGGTGTAAATCGGGGAAATTAGTTATTTCTGTATGAAGCAAAATAGCACCAGCCCTCTGCGCATGTAAACCCGTGTTTAGTTCTTCATTTTTTCTTGAAAACGAACAAAGGAGATAATCACCAGCTTATCATGTTTCACTCATAAAGACCCCAACTATTCTCAATATTATCATCTTTTTTTTCTTTCCCTCGTACTTTTACTTCCTCATCAAACATTTCGCATTTGTATCACCGCCATCACCACCATACTTTCTCAAGGATTTCCAATGTCTTTCACCTCCCACCTCTGTTATTGCTGGAAAAAATGTTCCAGAATTAGGATAGCTTTGCAGAAGTCACGTGCTCTGCACCTTTTTCTGTTAGAGCCTTAAACAATTTGAAAGAAACTAAAGGCAGGATGAAAGCTGCTAAGTTCTGAATATCCAAGGATGTAGTTTAGGTTTGGGACATAGTTGAGGGATGTTTTTGGCCAAATATTGATTTATTATCAATAAGAGTGAGACACAGAAAAAAGATCTATTGAATCAACAAGAATGAGACACAAAAAGAACTTCAATGTTCAACATGTTAGGTTGGGTTGGGTTGAATCAACAATAATGAAGAACCTATTCAGATGGAAGCTTAAACATTGCACGAAATGCATACCTCATAGGAGAACTCTGCCTACTAGGACGTTCAACATGTTGGGTTGATTGTGCCATGGAATTTCTGTTAAATATCTCAGCACCATTACCATTAAAAACAAGATCTGTTTGCTCCTTAGGAGTAGTAGATTGTCCTTCAACAGATCCCTCCTCTTGCTCACCTCTTTGAAAAATTTCAAAGCCACTATCTGAAAAATCAAGCAAAAATGGAACAGTTTGATTTACTCAAACACTATGGATCACATGTTAGTAGAGATATAATCATTAGGTTAACGTTTTTACACTTGGCAAGGGGAAGGTGCAAGTCTCAATACCTCCAGAATAGCTTTTTGCAGAAAATTAAATAAGAACGCACATGAAATATGAAAATACTGAATATGGAAGATATAGATACAGATAACTCCATATCTAATTTTAAGGAGTAGGTTTGTTTAATGTTAAATTTATAGGAGTAGAAGACAATTACAAAAATAATATTTAGAGTATGTGTAGTTGATTCGGAGATTGTCAGAATTTGTCTATAGAATTGGTTCGACAGAGAAAACGAACCTCATCTCATAGTTTAGATTGGAGGAAAGAAATAGGAGAGCATTCATTTTTTTACTTAACTTCGAACACCTAGAAGATTCCTGTATGTATAACAATTCATGCAATTTAAGGTAAGCACCCTCGAGTAGCATCACTTACCCCCTACACCATCCAGTTCACCATTCTGAATAAAATTGGCCACCTTTTCATCCAAGGAGGAATAGCCCAAGGGTTCTTGATCACCAGAATTTTGCTCATCAGAATTTAGAATTATATCATTGTTTGCATCATTCGTGTAGTCATCTACTGCACAAGCTTCACTTGGTAAGGAAACATCATAAGTCATGTCTGTTATCTTCCCATCTGACTTTTTAAATTAGCAGGTTGTCAATCAGAAAAATCCAAAACTAGCTATGTTGTTACAACCTATTATTAATACAAATGGACAAGAGCTGCTGACCTGACGGTTCATCTTCACTTTTTTCAACAAGGCTATCTCCACTACACTCATAGGTTGGTTGTTTGGAAGTTAAGAGAAGCTCCTTGACAAGTTTGTATCCTCTTCTTCTAACAATGTTTGCAAGGTCTTGCCTGTAAAATGTATGAGACAATCACATAGCTAAAGCTTAGACTTATTTCTATGTAAAATCAAGCACTAAAGAGACACGAGGAAATAGAGCACATGTTCGAGAAACCACCCCAACTAATGCAGTTCAGAGCAAAAGGGACTTTCCATGCCATTGTCCTAGCATCTTTCACATGCTCAGCACATGGCGAAAACATAAGCCATCATTTTTTTATCAGGAACATAAGCCATCATCTTCACAAGTCTCATTGATGTTAATTGTTAACCATCAACTCATCACAAACAAAACAATGAGTTCCTTCAAATCCATTTATCTCCACAAATGGATAACCGCCACATCCCAACTGTATGGCGAATTGCCAAAGTGACCAAGTTGAAACTTAAGACTAGAAAAACCAAAGTAGTCTATGATAGCCAGGTTTCTCAGAAAAGGAATATATAGGAAGATTAGCGGAACTGCCAGGAATCAGCACTGCGTTGACTGCTATGTGCTAAAGATTGTTGTTACTATTAGAATACAAGCCAACGAACACAACCACAGCACAAGCACAACTACTTACTGGTAGCTTAAAATCCTTTAACTATACCATTTTTAGGGGCATAAGTTCTTTACGGGATCCGGCACAATTTTTACCTCAAAGCTGCAAAATGAATTGAAAACCAAGAACATAAATGGCATTCAAATTCACACCTTCCGTGCTGTGACAGCTCCTTCATGGTGGGTACATGATCCTCAGGAAGTCCAACAGAAGATAAAAATTCTCTGATGTCATTGCACAAATCCGCATTGCTTTTCACCTTCCGGCTTGCCCTATACCCACCCAAAAACAAGAAAAGAACATCAAACACCCATCTTCAAAAAACATTAATTACATTAGGAGGGAGGGGAATGTAAAGGGGATGCTACGCAACCAATGGGATTTATTTTAAATACGAAATATTGTAGTTCAGCGTAATTGCAACACTCCATAGTTCAAGTACAACGCTACAAAACATGGATAGTTCAGGGGGAATTTTTATGCATTCTCTCTTTTTTTATTGAAGTAAAACAACCAAGATTTTTGAAGAAAGAGTCACTCGCATTAGTGCAATCGAAGACTCTCACAGCTAAAAAGTCAGTATCAAAGAACCACAAACATTGTATTGTAGCTCAATGGTAATAGCAACACTCCATAGTTTTTAAGTAAAAAAAAAAAACTTGAAATGTTCAGAGGGACTGTTAGGTATTCTCTCTTTCTTTATTGCAGAAAAATAACTAAAATCTGAAGAAAAAAATTCACATTAGTGCATTCAAAGACTCTTATAGTAAAAAGTCAGTATCAAAAACCAAACTACAAACACAGTATCAGTATCAAGAACCACAAACATTGTATTGTAGCTCAAGGGTAATAGCAACACTCCATAGTTTAAATACAAAATTGCAAAATGTGGATAGCTCAGGGGATTTTTATGCATTCTCTCTTTCTCTATCGAAGCAAAATAACCAAAATTTGAAGAAAAAGTACTCACATTAAGTGCATTCAAAGTAACCACAAACATTGTACACTCAAGAAACGTATAGCGAAAAGGGTAACCAGAACAAACCTGGGTTTTCTAGTCGAAGCACAAATTGCTGGTTGTTGTGAGTGTGTGTGGTGGGGGGGGGGGGGGGGGGGATACTAGGCAACTGATGGGTTTGAACCCTCTACCAAGTGAGCTAGCTTTCAACCCCATACACCCATTAATTCAGTTTCATTCAGGGGTTTTTATTTTAAATACGAAATATTGTAGTTTAAGTAATAGCAACACTCCATAGTTTACTACCAAAGGATGTGATGCAGCAGATGTGGGCTGCTCCTCCCTTAATCAGGGTCTCGGTTAGAGCCCCGGTATGGAAAAATTCTTGGTAGGGAGCGCTTTTCCCCTAATGAGACCTACACGATGAGAATCCGAATTAGTCAGGCTCCAATGCGGGTAACGGACACCGGATGAGAAGCTAAAAAAAAAAACTCCATAATTTAAGTACAAAGCTGCAATACGTGGATAGTTCGGGGGGATTTTTAAGCATTCTTTCTTTTTCTATTGAAGCAAAAATTGAAGAAAAAGTACTCACATTATTGCATTCAAAGAATCTCATAGCTAAAAAGTCAGTATCAAGAACCACAAACTACAAACATAGAATCATTATACACTCAAGAAAAGTAGATTAAATAATAATGTAGCCAAAAGGGTAAGTAAAAACGAACCTGGGTTTTTTAATTGAAGCACAAATTGCTGGTTTAGAACGGTAAATGAGAAGCAAAAATAACTAAAATTTAAAGAAAAAGCATTCACATTGATGCATTCAAAGACACACATAACTAAAAACTCAGTATCAAGAACCAAACTACAAGTATAGTATCAGTAATTCAGTATCAAGAACCACAAACATTGTAAAGAAACGCAACAACAACAACATACCCAGTGTAATCACACACCGTGGGGTCTGGGATGTACCCAGACCTTACCTCTACCTTTGTGGGGTAGAGAGATTGTTTTCCATAGACCTCGGCTTAAAAAGAACGTAGTCAATGCAGAATTCAAGGAAAATAAGACAGCAACCTATCACGATATAAAACAAATAAGCAACACATAGGAATACACACATAAGAGTATTGTAAAGAAACATAGATAAAAGTGTAATATAGCCAAAAGGGTAACGAGAACAAACCTGGTTTTTTTAATTGAAGCACAAATTACTGGTTTTGAAGGGTAAATGAGAAGGTAATTATGATGATTGTGGTTGCGTATGCAAAGAGAAGGGGAAGGAGAAAAGAAGAGTTTATTAGTGGGTAAATGGAAGAGAGTCGCCATTAATATGGGTTTTGCAGCATTTGAGAAGAGAATTTGGGAATTTTTGGGTTTGAAGCTAAACTGTGAAGCTATTTCAAGGTAACAACAAATTTGTGATTGTGAGGAAGAGACAAGAAAACGTCTTTTTTCTTTGGTCTATTTATGTTAAAATGGTAATAACAAAAACATAGCCTCCTTAGGTTGAGTTGATGTTTCTAAACGGTTAGGTCCGGATATGTTATGGAATAATAAAAATAATTTAAAAATAAAATTGAATGTCAATTCAGTTTTGAATGTCAGTGATAATATCGTCTGACACAAGTTACAACACTTCGATAAAACAGAAAAATCTTTGAACAGTAAATTGTTGTGGAAATAATAAAGAACACAAATGTTTAATATTTACATATTATATAACCTATGACGGTCAATGACCGAAAGTATTGTATATATTTATATACAATTGAATAAATTACTACTTTTACAATTTTACAAAATAAAACAAAAAGGAATTAAAATGTTGAAGTCGCAGATGACTCCTGTCTGTAAAATCTACCTAAATAGACATAGACAACATCTCATTGTAATTGCTTCAATACATAACAAATCTAGAATCTAAGCAGCAATTATAATGTTGGACAGAATGTTGTCGACACGCTCATGCAATACTTGCGATCCAATTTTCTGAGATGAGTTCTCGAGAGCTCTCTTGATATTTTTGCAATTTGTTTCTGGATATCGATTCACTCTTGTAGCCTCTCTATTTATAGTAGAGAGTCTTTCTTGAAAAGCTCATCGATTAGTTCAGTAGGTTGAGAGAAAGATGGGCAGCTGGTAAGGTTTGTTGGAGAAGATCATGGAGCTAAATCTTCTAACTTCTTGGACTTTTTCCCCAAGCATAGCAATGGATTTGACTTGTTCTTCCCACGTTTTTCATCAGCTCCTAATTACCTTGCCAAGTCACTTCTCCATCGTAGTAAAAATCCCACGAGAATTGCTTCAGTCCGTGAAGTAAGGCAAAATTGTTAGTCATAAAAATGTTGGTCCGAATGTTGTGACATTTGTTCCAACATTTCTTAACTTCAACTTAGTACTAAAAATGATATGTTTGGGCAAAATGTCACAACACCAAACTCAACATTAACATTCTCCAACTTTTTGCCTTTCTTCACAAAATTTATTCTAATATGTGCGAGTGACTTACGACAATGTCAACATCTATGATTACAATTATGTTCCCCCTTATCTTGTGTTGGCATACAAGCAAAACACATGTATACCAATGTATACCACTATATAGGATTAAACACAATATTAGCACAAACATGAATATACACAAATCATCCAATATACAAAAGAAAAAAATATCCACATGTCAATTTTAACCCATTTGTCTCAACATCTCACAATTCAGCCAAATAAACAAACCAGTAAGATAAGAAAACTAAGAACATTGTTCAGAAGTTTAGCCAATCACAACAATCAGATAACCATTCATTAATCGATAAGAAGCTCCCTCTGGCTAATCATGCATCAGTAGTAGCTTCCAGCCGCTTTCTACTTTTGCATGACTCCTTTTCTGCACCAACAGCAACCTCTAACCTTCTTTCTCAACTCCCTCTGCATCAGCACTTTCTCTGTTTCTCTCAGTTTCACTAGCAACATTATCTCCCCTTTTTGTGAAGAAAGCAGCAACATAAGTTGGTCTCTAGCTTGAATCAGGGCATTCTTCATAGCATCAACCTTAGAGATTTGGTGGTTGATATTTGCAATTTGATTCAAAAGCCATTCAGTGAAGACTGTCTCAGACCAATGTTGCCAGGAATGTTGGTGACATTCCTGTCAACATCTGCACTACTTCCTTCCATTTTCCAAGGTAGATCAATGACTCTGTCTCTATTTTCAAAACTGCTTTATTGATTGTATACAGTTCAGATACCTTCCCTAGTGTGTCTTCTCTCCTAGGCTTAAAACATTGGGTAGTTAAAACTTTGCATATTAGAGAGGGAAATATGAGGATTGAGGTTGATTCTTTTTGTTCCAAGTTGGCAACTTGATGGAATATCATTTTTCCTACATCAACTCTCAATCATTTTCCAATTTTGTACAACATGATGGTTTGTTCTGTAGTTACAATTGACTCATTCATTGAGGGGAGCCAATTGTGTATAGTAATTTTGTGAAGAGTGGCTAGCTGTCAATTTAGAGGCTGGACATCTAGAGATCCACTTATGTATTATTCCTCCTGTGAGGTACTCAATTACTTCATCTCTATTGTCCACTGCATGGTCTGTTTCTCTATCATTCTCCATAGCATTTAATCTCATACATTGGTTTATAACAGCATGTGTGAAAGAATACACTTTTTTATAGAGATATACCTTCCCAAACTTCTTTGAGGATGTATCTGCTATAACAGAATCCGGATTAGCATAGAACAACCTGACTATTTTATCAACATATGGTCCTTTGTTAGTAACAGATCCTAGGAGCTGTCTTTCTTTTAAGAACTCTACCAAGTCATATTCTGAGCAAGAGGCAATGTCTAATACTTTTTCAGACCTAATGACTCTACTCTTGTACCAGTTCCAATTATCAAAATTAGTTTTAGAATAGAAGTTGTCTGAGTAGATAGATACCTCCTGGTCAGGATCAGATTCGATTTTGCTGGAGGATGATGGTGTTGGAGTCTCTTCTGAGGTCTGCTGGAATGTTGCTTGAGATGTTATGGCATCATCGACATCATTCTGGGCAGCATCTGGTTTGGCATGACGGGAAATTCCTTTGGGGCAGAACCTTGTCAGGGGAGTGTCGTCAGGGATCTCCTCATCTTGAGACTCACTTTAAGGAACATAGACTGGAGGTTCACTTTGAGGAACAGAGACTGGAGGTTCTTATTCAGTGTCTTCCGAGGACAGTTGGAAGTCCATATCTCCGGTGTCACTGCTTGAGCAAGCAGGAACTGTAGTTTCAAATATGGACTTCTTGGTTCTAGGTTCCTGTTGAACTGTTCTTTCGAACACTCTACTTGATCTTCGAGTAGGAAAAGAAGATGAACTGGTCCTTTTACCGACGTTAGAATAATCTTATGTAGCATCTACATCTATGGGATTATTGTCATCCCCTGGGTAACTAATGTCCAGTGGTTCCTCATCTCCTCTGAGAACAATGGTTATACACCTGTTTTTCGGTAGGTGTTGAGAAGATGTAGTTGTTTGTTGGGGTGGACTGGTGCTCATTGGAGTGTTGTTGGTAGTGTTGGTTGACATAGGTGTTGACATAGGGGATGTTTCCATCGGTGAGTTTGGAGGAGAGGGTTTTGAGAATTTAGGATTTTTGGTAGATGATTGAGTTTGAAAGTGACAAGCTTCCATCGGTTAGGTAGGGGTTTTACCGAGGAAGATATGATTTTTCTCCTTTTTTTTTGATTTTTTTGGAAAAATCTAGAATGGTAAAAAGAAAAAACAAATGAAGTAGATATTTATACCCTTGGTAAGCTTTTCAAAATTGTAAGAATTCCTTAATTTTATGTGTTTGAAATTTATTCAATAACTTACACCTAAAATTTTAGGATAAAACAATAGACATCTTATTTGGAATTTAATCTTATCATTTTAAAGTTTGAATTCCAATTAAAACATGGCATAAAAATAGGAAAGAAAAATCTGATTTTTCTGAAATCAGTTAAGAACAACATCTCAACAAATGTCATAATATGACAATGTCAACATCAATGTTGGCAACATTTTGGACAACACAAGTATTATGATCTCACATGAACTTTTCATTTTGGCAACAAATCAAGACACATTTTATGTGTATTTTTATGAGTTTAACCACTGGACCAATGTAACATTTTTCCATCATGTCATTGGTCTAATCATAAAACACATACAGAATTATTTTTCGTGTCAAAAATAAGAATACTTATTTAGTATTCTCAACATCTCTTTTGAAGCACTAGATGCTCCTATAGAATATGAACGATGTCTTTTCAAGGGCTTTGCCCATTTTGCATAGTTGCCAAAAATTTGTAAAGGCTTTGCCTTATTTTGATACTCCATTTTTATGATATCTAATATCATCGCAGAGAACAGTATCACTTTAGAATCATGTTCTTATTGAAAGATCATGCTTGTGTGACCAAAATTAATGCACTATATAGCAACAATAACCAGTTTATGATATTACATAGATAAATGTCACCTGAAATGTTAGACATTGTTTCAACTGACATTCTCCAAAAATACCTTTTTTAGAGGTTACAAAGACCAAGATATTTCTTCAAACTAGAAAATCTTTCATGGTCCAAAGTTTTTCTAAAAATATCAGCTAGTTGATGAAGAGTGTCAACATGTTCAATTTAAACTAGCAGTTTTTCGATCAAATCTCTTAAAAATGATGTCTAATATCAATATGTTTTGTACGTGAGTGTTGAACTGGATTTTTGGAAATATTTATAGCACTCAAATTATAACAGTACAAAACTAAGATGTTACTAGTAAAACCATAGTCGTCTAACATGTGTCGTAGCCATATTAATTGAGAGCAACAACTTCCAGCTGCTACATATTCAGATTCAGCCGTTGAAAGCGAGACACAGTTTTGTTTACGACTATACCATGAAACAAGATTATTGCCAAGATAAAAATATCATCCACTTGTACTCTTCCTATCATCCACATCACCTTCCCAATCCGAGTCACTATACCCTATTAAATTAGGATTAGTGTCTTTGGAATACCAAATTCCCAACTCACATGTGCCGGCAACATATCTAATGATACGATTTATGGCATTTAAGTGGGAAATTTTGGGACATGCTTGAAAACGGGCACATACACAAACACTAAACATTATGTCAAGACGACTAATAGTAAAATATCGAAGGCTACCTATCATAGATCGATACAATATTGGGTTGACATTTTCACCAGCTTTATCCTTACATATCTTCTGCGAAGATCCCATTGGAGTTTTCATATGTTTAGCATTTTCCAACCCAAACCTCTTGACTAGATTCTTGACATATTTGCTCTGGGAGATGAAGATTCCATCTTCACTTTGCTTAATCTGCAAGCCTAAGAAAAAGTTAGTTCCCCAATCATGCTCATCTCAAATGTCGATGACATTGCTTCAACAAATGTCTTTAGGTAAGACTGTGAGGTCAAACCAAAAACTATGTCATCTACATAGATTTTGGCAATAATAATATCTACATCGTGATGTTTAATGAATAAAGTACGATCAACTTCACCACGGTTAAAACCAAATTCAAGGAGGAAGTTAGTTAGACGACCATACCATGCACGAGGGGCTTGTTTCAACTCATACAAAGCCTTTTTGAGCTTGTATACATAGTGTGGATAGTAAGGATCTTCAAATCCTTTTGGTTGTCCAACATAGACTTCCTTATCTAGATAACCATTTAATAATGCACCTTTTACATCCATTTGGTGTAAAATAAATTTTAGAAAGCAGGTAATGGCAAGAAGAAGTCTAATTGATTCAATTTTAGTCACATGTGCAAAGGTTTCGTCATAATCGATCCCTTCAACCTGAGTATAGCCTTGTGCAACTAGACAAGTTTTGTTTCTAACAACAATTCCCGATTCATCTGATCTATTTTTAAAAATGCACTTAGTTCCAATTACATTTTTATTACTTGGACGTGGAACTAAGTCTCAGACTTCATTTCGAGAGAACTGTTCAAGCTCTTATTGCATTGCTTGAATCCAAAAATCATCTTTAAATGCTTCTAAAATATGTTTTGGTTCTATAGTAGATATAAAACAAGAAAGACTAATCTTTTGGTATATGGTAGACATACACACATACCTAACCATGTCTATGTAATTGAGTGGTTCTTTCCCCCTTGTTCTAATTACCTCAAAAACTCCCCCTATCACCTGACATGTTGGATGATTCTTCCTAATCCTTGATGAGGGGTCCCTTCGAACTTGATCTAGCAATTCAGCATTTGACTCCTCATCCGCACCCTTTGTGGTCTCTGGTTCAGGTTCAGATGTTGCTCCAGATGTAGTAACATTTGGGGCAACATCTGGTTCTTCAGCAATCTGCACATTTTCCACTGAAACTATAGTGTTATTTTCAGTTGTATTTCTTGTAAGATCAGAAAAATCATCAATAATAACATTTACAGACTCTTGTACAGTTTTGGTCCTTAGATTGTATTCTCGATCAGCATGATCATTTTGTGAATAGACAACAAAAATTCCTTTGTCACTCTTAGAGTCAAACTTTGCCAAATGATATCTATCACTTAAAATGTAACAAATACACTCAAAAACATGAAAGTAATGCAAGTTAGGTTTCTTTCCATTTATAATCTCATAGGGTGCCATCTTTGTTCCAGGCCTTAAATATACTCTATTAGTGGTGTGACAAGCAATATTTAAGGCTTCAGCCCAAAAACGTTTTGATAATTTTTTAGAACTAAGCATAACTCTAGTCATTTCTTGCAATGTTCTATTTTTCCTTTTTGCTACCCTATTATGTTGAGGAGTTTTGGGAGCGGAAAACTCATAGAAAATTCCCCTTTTCTCACAAAAATTTGTGAAGGAGCTGTTTTCAAATTCTTTTCCATGGTCGGATCTAATCCGAAAAATAGGAGAATAGAACAAGTTCCTAATTTATAGTGCAAAATTTTAAACATGTCAAAAGTTTGTGATTTTTCTTTCAAGAAATATATCCATGAATATCTAGAAAAATCAACTACTATCACATAGGAATACCTTATGCCCCCTAAACTGTCTACCTCAATTGGACCCATAAGATCCATATACAGTAATTGAAAATAGTGAGACGTACCTGAATGTTGTCCATCATTTTGAACAACATTATGGGAAACACGGATTTGCTTACCTTTTAGACAATCTTCACAGACAGTTTTACCTTTATGACTTAGATTGGGTAAGCCTCTAAACGCTTCATATGAGACCAATTTTTCTAAATTGCGGTAGTTGACGTGCCCCAACTTTTGATGTCATTGTGTTGTGTCATCGATCTTGACATTATTGCATGTTTCTTGTCTTGCAACAAGATACCAATTATCACCTGTTCTAGTACATGTCATGACACATTCATTAGCTTCATTCGTAACTTCACAGGCATTCTTATTAAACTTTACCTCAAGATTGTCATCACACAGTTGACTAATACTAATTAAATTTTCCATTAAACCCTCAATGTGTAAGACATTTCTTAAAGCTGAAAATCCAGAAACATCTAAGATCCCTTTTTCAATTATTTTGCTTTTACTGCCACCTCCATAAGTTATGTTGCCTCCGTTGAATGACTCATAGTTATTTAGAAAATCTTTTGTACCTATCATGTGATGAGAACAACCACTATCAAAGTACCAACAACCTGAAATGTTAGTTCTTAAAGCAGTTATTGCAACATTACAAGTTACATCCTTTTTGGAATCCAAACTCTTTTAAAATATTTTTTACTTTTCGTCTCAGAAATGTTACTTCGAATATTATCCGAAATGTTGGACAACCTTTTAGGCAATATTTTGCTTACAAAATCTTGAAGTTTGTAACAGTATGGTTTTAAGTGTCCAGGGGAGTTACAATGATGACATACAAACTTCATATTCTTTGACATATATGAGAACCTATTATTTATTACTTTTTCTTTGACAAAGCACATTTTCTCATTTGTATCAAAAAGATTAGAGCACAAGGTTTTAAGAGAGTTTACGTACCCAATACCTGCATGTGATGGTTTACTAAGGCTGAGTATTTCATTCAATTTCGAAGTCCCGATGTTGAGTTTGTGGAAGGTTTCTTCGGCTAGATCCAATTTTATACTAATCTTACCAAATTTTGTATCATTTTTGGTAAGTGCAACCTCTAATCGGGTTATTGTGCCTTCTAGATATTCAATCTCATGAGTTAAAGATTTTACCTTTTTGTCAAGTTGTTTGGATTCTATGATTAAGGCTTTACAAATACTTTGTAATTCATTAATCATGTCATATTTGCATTCAACTTGATCCATACACTCAGCCTCACCACTAGAAATAAAACCACTAAAGCAATTAACATCAGGATAGTTAAAGAATATGTACCTCTTGGATGTTGCTGGGATGCAAAAGTTGTTGCAGATGTCGCCTAAAATGTCATGACATCTGAGGCAACATTACAGTTGACATCTTCATTATCAGACAGAGACCGTTCGTAAACAGTGGCCAGCATTGCTTGTGATTCGACTTCTTGATCTCCTCCCTCTTCTCCTTCATCGTCACTAAGCGAGACCTACAGATTCTTACCAAATTTCCTAAGAGTGTTTGCACATTCATTAGCATAATCACCCCAACCCGAGCATGCATGACATTGCACAGACTCTAGTTGTTTGGGATCAAATTTGGTACGATCTGAATTGATTCTTCTTAGTAGACTTCCTTTTTAAGTACTTGGAAGGAACTTGGTGGGCTTTTGATTGAAGCCTTGGTTTTGATGCTGTTTAGATTTAGATTGATTTCTCTCATTGTTGAACTTCTTCACCATCGAATTATATTTTCGAGTGAGTAAGGCAACATTAGAACCTTCACCAAGTTCTTCAAGATTCGCATCCTCTTCATCTAGTTGATTCTCCGAGGATTGAACTTGAAGTGCCACATTCTTGCTTTTATATAGTTCCCTTTGATTCTCAATGTTCATCTCATAGGTTTTGAGAGTGCTCATTAAGGTATGAAGGTCCATTGTGACAAGATTGTGAGCTTCTTCAATGGCACAAATCTTTAAATTGAACTTTTCAGGAAGAGAACATAGAGCCTTTTCAACAAGTTGAGTGTTGGTTAAAGGTTCACTAAGCACTTGACATTCATTTGGGATGTCAATCAACTTTTCAAAATAAGATTTAATGTCATCTGCTTCTTACATCCTTAAACGTTCATATTTGCTCATGAGCATGCGTAGCTTTGTTTGACGAACACTTGAGTTACCTTCACAATCAATTTGTAAAGTATCTCATGCATCCTTAGCGGTGGGGTAGTTTTGAATGAGCTTGAACATGTATAGATCAACCCATCCAAAAATTGCATTTAAGGCCTTTTCGTTAAAGCTATCATTATTGGTTTCTTCCGTCGTCCATTCGGATTCAGGTTTAACAAGAATGTCACCTTTCTTATCTGGCGGCAACATTGGAACAACATACATATTGGTTATAGATCTACATGCCCTAACATCAATTGATTTGATATGAGAACGTAGGTGAATCTTCCAATAGGCATAGTTTGAACCATCTAAAATGGGAAGTTCACCAATAGTCGGATTTGCCGGATTCATAGCTTTAAATAACATGACCAAACACTTATTGTGTTAAGTGTCATCTCTTATACCACTTGTTAGGTCCGGGTATGCTATAGAACAATAAAAACAAACTAAAAATAAAACCGAATGCCAATTCAGTTCTGAATGTCATTGACAATGTCGTCTGACACAAGTGACAACACTTCGATAAAACAGAAAAACCGTTGAAGAGTAAATTGCAGCGAAAATAATAAAGAATACAAATGTTTAATATTTACATATTATATAACCTATGACGGTCAATGACCGAAAGTATTGTATATATTTATATACAATTGAATAAATTTCTTCTTTTACAATTTTACAAAATAAAACAAAAAGGAATTAAAATGTTGAAGTCGCAGATAACTTCTGCCTGTAAAATCTACCTAAATAGACATAGACAACATCTCATTACAATTGCTTCAATACATAACAAATCTAAAATCTAAGCAACAATTATAATGTTGGACAGAATGTTGTCGACACGCTCAGGCAACACTTGCGATCCAGTTTTCTGAGATGAATTCTCGAGAGCTCTCTTGATATTTTTGCAATCTGTTTCTGGATATCGATTCACTTTTGTAGCCTCTCTATTTATAGTAGAGAGTCTTTCTTGAAAATCTCATCGATCAGTTGAGTAGGTTGGGGGGAATGTGGGCAACTGGTAAGGTTTGTTGGAGAAGATCATGGAGCTAAATCCTCTAACTTCTTGGACTTGTTACCCAAGCATAGCAATGGCTTTGACTTGTTCTCCCCACATTTTTTATCAGCTCCTAATTACCTTGGCAAGTCACTTCTCCATCGTAGTAAAAATCCCACGATAATTGCTTCAGTCCGTGAAGTAAGGTAAAACTGTTAGTTATAAAAATGTTGGTCCGAATGTTGTGACATTTGTTCCAACATTTCTCAACTTCAACTTAGTACTAAAAACGATATGTTGGGCAAAAAGTCGCAACACCAAACTCAACATTAACATAAATAGTTTCACTACCTCTCACAAGATAGGGTAATATGTGCGTACATTATATCATCTTCGGAATTAACTATTTTGAAAATATACTGAATATATTATTGTTATTATTATTATAGTAATAACAATATAAATAGTATAATTTTAAAAGTACGGTGCGGAGAGGGTAGTATGTAGGCAGACTTTAACCCTACTTTACAAGACAGAAAGGCTATTTCCGATACACCCTGAATTCAAGAAAAAATATTTTCACTCATTAATAAATATAAGGTATGATTTATTAAATTATTTTTATTTAATAAAAGTAGATTAATTTTTCACTTAAATATAATGTGCATACTTTTTTAATATTAAGGATAAACTTGAAAACAGTAGTTAACTTTAGTCTTAAATTTCAAAAGTGATAACTATTTGGCGATAATTTTTTTTAAGCTAAAACAACAATTATAATGGAACAGATGGAGTATACGTTATTTTTAACACAATGTGGTTGCCAATTGACTAAAAAGGGCTTATTATCCCACACTTTAATCGTAGTTTATCATCTTTTAAGTTTGTTCAGCTCAAATTTATTTTTTAGAATATTTGAAACTTATGTTTCAAATTTGATTTCATTTGAGATAAATCTGGATATTGAATGTGTCTTAGAAAATTGAATTTCGAAGAATAAGGTATTATTTTGGGGCAAAAATTTGTTCAACTGAATTTCATATCAAAACATTTGAAGTGTGGTCATATATATGTTTGAACTTCATGCCAAAATGTCTAACGTACGGTCATATATATGCCTAAACTTCATGTAAAAATATCTAAAGTGCAATCATGATATATCTAAAGTTTGACCTTGTCAAGATCATAACTTCAGTAGAAAAATGTCTAAAGTTGACCTTGATGAGCCATTATATATTAGAAGTGCAACCATTATATGTCAAGTTTAGCCTTGCCAAAGCTGCAACTTTAATAAAAGATGTCTGAAGTATGGCCTTGACAATGCCCTTGGGGCAAAAACATATCTGAAGTTTAGCTAACTTCATACACGAATTTTGTAACGTCAAGCACCTATGTCTAAAGTGCTTCAAAAGAGGAATATTTGCCAATAATAATAATAATAATAATAATAATAATAATAATAATAATAATAATAAAGGCTACAACTTAAATAACGGTCCCAAAATGGATATTAGTGCCATATTCCGTGGTGGGAGTGAAGTTTAAAACCCAACCACTCTCCACCCCACCCAACCCCAAAATAAAACTCAGTTTCTAAAGAAAAAAGAATAGAAAGTTGGACATGAAATCAGAAAATTGAATCATCGACTATGGAGTGTCCAAACTTAATTATCAGAAGGCACATTTTACTTCATTTAAAGTTTAGACTAAAAAAGGGCATTCCGGTGCACTAAGCTCCTGCTGTACGCAGGGTCTGGGAAATGACCGGAATACAAGGGTCTACATTTAAAGTTTAGACTATTTTTTGAAAATAAATAAATTATAAGGACTATTTTATTGTGTATATCACTATATAAATGTCTATCTTTAAGAGAAAAATTAGGGTTAGTAATTTTGGGACCAAGTTAGTTTTCTCCTATATATACAATGTTCTCTCCATTACAATTCATCCTTCAAGAGAAATAAGGAACTCTCCTATTTTCTCTGCAAATATTCTTGTTCTAATTTATTCTTTTATAACACGTTATCAATATGAGTCTCTAATTTATTGAGTGGAGTTTGATTTTTTTTCTTTACAAAATCAAAACACCATTGGTGCTCGAGTGTTCCAGTGAATCAATTGAGAATCATCACAATACATCAAGTGCTCTAGTCACTCCTAAAGAGTCAAGATCTGGTCGTTGTTCAGATCCTATGTATCCTACTTTAATTTTTGTGTTCTTATAAGTAAATACATCTGATGGAATATATCTTATCCCTTGAACATGGTTTTCCTTTGGTGTATAAAAATACTAATATAGTATGTGAGGATTCTTAACAAAGATTTAGTGGAGGACCACTTAATACGATGCAACTTTTATTTGATATTAGCATGTTATGTGTTTTTAGTTGCCGTAAATTATTGTTGTTATTAGGGCACTAACGTTGTCATTCATTTGAACTCCAGTAGAGTTCATAAGAAATTGACATCATCAAAAGTGGTAATATTTATCACATGTCTTTATTAATCAATACAGTAGAAGTGATAATATATTTACAGGCTTATTATGATTATCTTGGAGAAAAAATCTTAACATTATATGTATGCATCGATTTGCTCCTGAAATAACAATATATTAAAAGTTGTTATAAGCTATCACAATTTAATGTGGTTAAGACACGTTTAAATGATTGTGTTCCATTCCTGAATAATGATAACTTTTGATAAATATTATAAATACAGATTCATTCCCTGAAGTGAATGTGATGATATTTAGTAAAGATTATAAATACAAACTTGCTTTTCGTTGTGAAAATATCACGCCTCATCTCCAAAGAGGTATAATACTTGAGAAGAAATATTCTGAATTTTATTCTTTAATCTTGAAGTAGTAAAACTTTGGACTTTACTCTTGAAGTAGTAAAATTTTGTATTTTACTTGTGAAGTAGTAAACCTTTGAACTTTACTTCTGGAGTAGTAAAACTTTAAAATTTACTCTCGAAGCAATAAAACTATAAATTTTACTCTTGAAGTAATAAATATGAAATTTACTCCCGGGGTGATAAGACTTTGAAATTTTCTAAAACTTTGAAATTTACTCCCGAAGTAGTAAGAATTTGAAATTTACTCATGAAGTAGTAAAATACTAAAATTTACTCCTGGCATAGTAAATCTTTAAAAAATATTCCTGAAGTAATTAGACTTTGAACTTTACCCCCGAAGTAGTAAGCTTTTGAACTTTACTCTCGAAAAAGTTCAACTTTAAAATTTACTTCTAAAGTGGTAAAATAATTAAATTTTCTCCCGAAATCTGTTGTAATATAATGCATGTAAATGTTTTCTTATTTTTCTGCAAGCTACGATTTTTAGTTATTTAAGGTGGAAAAATAACGAAGGAATGTTTATATTTAATTTGTTGCAATTTTTTTAAAAATGTTGGATGTACTATTAAGAAATGGTTATATGTATTTGGTGGTCTAGAAGTATTGGCATGACTTTTGACAACTGACAAGCAGAAATAGGGTTGAGAAATATATTGAAGCGATATTTTCTTGTGGTTGAGAGAAATAATGAACTATTGAAAATTATGCTCATCTAAATGATCAAGTTTTATTCCCCGAAGTGATGAAGAAATACCCCAACACACCTCCTGAAGAGATAAAATAACAAACGATGTAAATGTTATTTTATGGTATGAAGGTCATTGTTGCACGTACCTGTCGTATGTCAAATCATCTTAAATACTTTTATTATGTATCATTCTATGGAAAAATGATACAAATTTTGCAGAATACTTTCTACTATAACCACATTAATATATTATGTTTACTGACTGATTCTCCAGAAGAAAATAAAAATTTATACAAAATTTTTCTGAAGAAAGAAATAATTATTTGGTTGCCATTTTGATACAAAATATTTAGATGTTAATGGGTATTCTCCCTGAAGGAGATATTTATTATAGAAGTTGATGATAGAAGTATCAAAGACTGTATAATTTAATGTTTACTTTTTATCATTTATGTATTTAAGAATGTCTTTATAATATTCATTTGATTGCAATTTTTTTTGTCATGACACCGATGTCAAGGTAATATTTGATAGTACAAAATCAATTAAGGGCTCCGGAAGAGCTAACTATTTATATAGAAGATCATGACACTAGTATTGTCCAAGTAATATGTGATTATGGAGAATAAATTAAAAGCTTCTGAATAGCTTATATACTATTATATCATTCGTTCTAGATTGTAATAAACGAAGTTGTTATGATCGAAACACAAAATATAGTAAATCTGAAGTTTACTAAAGTAAATGGCTCTCATAGTGAAGCTATAAGTGATTGGAGGATTAAATATCTACAAAATCATAGTGGGTAAGAAATATATATATGTGAATAGTTACCCACTTTATTCGTCAAATTCTACTACACAAATATAAGTATGATGAAATCACATAGCACGGTAAATCAGAAGTTTATTGATACAAAAAATAATAATTCATGTCATAGTAAATCAAAAGTTTATTAAAATAAATAGCATATGACGTGGTAAAACTTGAAGTTTACTAGTATAAATAATTTTATTAGTAGGCATGGTCAATTTGGCCATCCCGATTCAAATATGATGTGCATATTGATTATTTGACATATATTGAAGAATTAGAAGATTCTTCAAGAATTTATTTTTGTTGCTTGTTCTCATGATAAGTTTATAATACTGGCTAATGTTGGGATTGAATTTCCTAAATTCTGAAAAAAAAATATAAAAGGTGAATATGGGCTTGTTCACCTGTTATGTGATGTCTAAAATAGATGCATCGATCAGACAGTCACATGTGCGTTTATTGTCAACCCACAGTTTGACATATGCAAAGTTACTTGCTCAAAATAATTAAGTTGAGAGCACACTTTTCAAATTATGTAATCAAGATAATTCATCTTTTTAATATGTTGGTTTATATCCAAGTTGATTTAGCGGTTATTGTCTCCAATAAATAGCTAAATCGTTGTTAATGAAAACAAAGCTTCATGTGTTGATATCCAATATGATATATTGCATACAATAACACTTATATGCTTCAGACTAATAAATTATGATAAATTCTCTCCTCACATTCAGGGTCAGGAACAAGATATTTCCATCTAACAATTTTTATGTGTGGTATATGATTAATTAATCTACCATGACGCACAAAGATGAATTCCCCCAAAGAAGATGGGATATGTGTTAGTTTTTCTAACATAAGGGGGATAGAATAAGCAACTAAGAAATATGTTATGAATTATAATTGATATGATCCTCATTCAAAGATAATTCAAGTCAAATGCTAGAAACATTTGATGTCCTAAAATTAATTTCTAATTTCAGCTGTAACATGCTCTTATTAAATCAATGTCCCTGAAGGACAGAGTCTACAACATGCATGAAGTGTGGTAGATCAATCGATTCCAAACGAAATAATTCTTAAAAAGAAAGAGGAGCAAATGATCAAAATGGTCATAATAAGGAGGCAATGTGTTCTTGAAGAGCATACGACATAGCACGTCATGAAACCTTATGAGAGGTTTTGGTAACTAAAATAATAATAGTGATGAGATCTCAATAAGTTATGTCATATTGCGAACCAATACAAGATAATATATCACCGACGATATCTTTAATATATATAATGCGCAATATTATAAAAGATTGTGAGGATCTGAATTCTATATCATTTAAAGCATGTTGACGTAGAAATAATTATCAAGTAAAATGACACATCTTGGTAAGCATAAAGCTTATTGGACCTGCAATCCAGACAACAGAAAATGTCACCCATTTAAATATTAATAGATATTGTCACTTGACAAAATTTAGATGAGAATTCTTGAAGAATTTTAAATGCCCGAAGCATATACAAGTTCTAAAAGTTTGTTCATAACTCTTGTATGAATTAAATCAAGCAAGGTGAATGTGATTTAATCGCCTTAATGAATATTCAATGACTAAGAGTCTATTTACCCCTACGTCTTTGTGGAAATCAAGTCTGTCATATTGTTGGTGCAAGTTGATGACTTGAATATTATTGAAACTCTTGAAGAGTTCTCAAAAGTATATTATCTTTTGAAAGAAGTTGAAATGAGAAAATTTGCAGAACTCCTTGGTCCTGAAGCGCCATACCTTTTATGCAATTGATGTATTTATAAATTTTGTCATACCTATGAGGGATTACAATTATGTTGTTTTACATGACAATCAAATCATATAAGATAACATCTATTTATAAAACAAGTCAAGAATGCACTTGGAGTGATGTAAACAATATTATATGCCGATGTAACTCAATCCAGAGACTGAAGACGCAACAACATACATAGCCTAACTAAAGGGAGGATTCATAAAAGGAGATAGAACAAAAAATATTTCACCAAAGTTGTTCTTCACACATGATCTCCAAAAAAATAATGATATCAACGTGCAACAGATTCGTTCAAGTGATAATATGGTTGATTTGTTTATCAAGTCTCTACCAACTGCAACTTTCGAGAAGATGGTGCACAATATTGGATTGCGAAGATTCAAATTTAGATTGATGTTCTCATCAGGGGAGTTAATACGCGTTGTACTCTTTTTCCCTTACAAGATTTTGTCCCACATGGTTTTCCTTGGAAGGTTTTTAATGAGACAATCAAAATGCGTATTATTAGAAATATGTATTTTTTTTCCTTCACTAGAATTTTTTCCACTGAATTTTTCTAGTAAAATTTTAACGAGACACATTATCTATCAAATAGACATTCGAGGGGTAGTGTTATAAATATTATTTATTTATTATGAATATCTATTTTATGAGAAAAATTAGGGTTAGTAACTTTGGAACCAAGTTAATTTTTCCCTATATTATATTCATCCTTCAAGAGGGATAAAGAACTCTCCCATTTTCTCTCTTTCTATGAAAATATTTTTGTTATAGTTTTATTATTTTATAACAATAACAAATTTGTGCAATTTATTAGCTGTTTCCAATTGAAAGTTATTTTAGTTTTCTAAATATAAAAACTATCATATATGTTTGAACAATTATGTTCAACTGTCTTTTGCTCCTATTTATATGATTTCAACTTCATTTACAAACGGAAATTTTCCAAATTTTGTATTCATTACATCTAATTGGAAGTCATTGGGACTTTTACCTAAAAGTTGTTATCAACTATATATTCTAATATTAAACAATAAAACACAATTATGGAACTTATAATGTTCTAGAAACTAAATAAAAGTCAATGTCCGTTGATTTTTGAATGAAACCAAAAGTAATAAATAATATTGAAGATTAACGCAATTATCTGGAGAGAAGACTTTTGTTTGGTTATAACTTTTGAGGTATATTATCCATGTAATATTTTATATCATGAAACAATTGCTATATATTGCTAATCACACCAAAGTTACCAATTATTTTAATCTTCCTCCTTCACTCTTTCAACCATTTTTTTCCTGTGATCTTCACGAATGAAATATTATTCATTTTCTTTTCTTAGCTTGTCTCCTCAAATGAAATTCAAATTTTAGCAAAAAAATAAAAAATAAAAAATTCAAGTAGGTGTTTGTTCTACATATTTATTAGTACATTTTATAGGCGGATTCAGAATTTTGTGTTAAACAATTCAAATAGACTTGATTTGTTATTTCAGACGATTTTTTTGTAAGATTGGTTTCTCATATCTTTTCAATGGCGGAGTCACGTAAATTCAAGGGTGATCAGTTGAACACTCTTCACCGAAGAATTACACTTTGTATAGTAAATATTTTTTTTCTCATTCGGTGCTCAGCACCCGTGCATTGAAGGCCCGATCGATCCAGACTCGTGCTGTATATAAGCAGGGCCGTCTTTGGGCCCGTGCGAGCCGTACTACCGCACAGGGCCCCCGAAAAATGAAAATTTTTAGGGGCCCCTTTTTTCATTTTTTATTAAGTAGTATTAGTCAGAATTTACTGTAAAGGTCCATAATTCGCAGGTCTTAGCCCAATCAAAATAAAGTAAGTGCTCACTTTTATGAATTAGAACAGGGCCCCCAAAATGTTTATGACGGTACTGCATATAAGGCCAATTATAGGGGGAAGTGTTCCCTACCATCTTTTTCATATATATTAGTATTTTTCTGAACAACCTCTAACGACGTTAACGAAATTCTTGGCTTTACCATTGATACTTCTCTCCTACGTGTGTAATCAGTGTTTTTCTTCCTCTTTAAGGACACCATTTTCAAGCATAAATAGCTAGGTTTCACATAATTATTCAATTTGGTAAAACCATTTGTTTAATTCACATATGGTTTTCTACTACTGTCCTACATCTGAATGTCAACTACCTTCTACCAAAATTTGTCCTACACACTTTCTAGTTCAAAATATATGATTTAATACCTATGACCACAACAATAATAGTATAAACTAAGTGCGTAAATATATATATATATACCTTTCAATATGAACAACAATTCAACCAATTTAATTGATTAGTATATAACAAGTATGGAACAAAGAAATATATTGGTACTAGATTGACCTAACCTCTTTCTATTTATACAGCTGAATTCAAATAGAATTGAAGGAAAATGAATGTGATAAGACAGAACAAAATTCTATTTGAATTCCAAGTTTTAATAGATTTTTTTTATTGACGAGCTACAGTAATTGCACCTATTAATTTTTTTTTTTTATATATATATATATATATAGGCTCTTAATAACACATTAAAAAAGAAATTGAAATGAATCTAGTAAAAGAACCAAAGTCAAATTTGATATACTTCAAAGTTCAAACATTAGTTAAATATAGCTTGACTACGTACGTTAATCTTAACGTACCTCCACACGTAACATGTAGTTTGTTCTTTTTTGTTTCGTTCATCATTTTTCAATTCAAGATTCCATGGAAAAGAAGAAGGAACCCCCCCCCCCCCGACAATAAGAAGAAAAAAATGAGTCACATTCATGAAGCCAAACTTGTCCAACTTCACAACAAATTTTTACATGATTTCAATTTCATGACAGATAATCTAAGATTAGAGACAATATGGTTTGAATCTAAGACAATTATAAATGTCAACACATTCTCACGCTCATGCTTGTTCAACTTTACTAAAAAGTTTTACCATATAATTTCATGACTGAGTCAATCTAAGATGTAAAGACAATACGGTCTAAATAGAAAACAGTAAATGTGACCACACTCACTCTTTTAATAGTCTAGATTCGCCAACACACTCACTCTTTTAATAGTCTAGATTCGCCATGTTGGTGCATATATTATTATCTGGTAGATGTGCTTTTAGTTATTTTTTGTAGGTGAACTTCATTCGTAGTATGGAGCCATACAAATGTAGTTTGCGTTAAATTCAGGAATTTCACTAATTAAGTTAAGAGTATGTAAGATTTAATAATCATATATGAATTAAAAGTAATATTTAACATGATGATTTTCCACATAGTCAATTATGGCTGGCCAACAGAGCGGGTACGGGGCGGGCGAGTCCCGGCGGAATGGGATGGGGTAGGGCTGGACCGGGTCTCCGACGGGACTGGCAGGCCGGGATCTGGTCTCCGGCGGGACTGACAGGCCGGGAACGGCGGGATCCGCCGATGTCCCGTCCCGTTCCCGGTCTCGTCAAAAAAGGGGACCGGTATATCGGGTCGGGACGGGGTCAAGTCATGATCGGGTTTTTCCATTTTTATTTTTTTTGCACTTAATGTTAAAAAATAACATATATATAAACACTCCAATAATTGAACAAGATAGTGTAATAAAAATATCCCAAAGCTGTTTTTGTGCCTCTTATATTATTTAATAGAAATATAATTTTTTTGTAATACAATTGTCAAAATTGCAAACATAGTAAAATTGCAATTAAAAAAATTACATATTTAAAAACACATTTTCTAGTTTCTTTATAATTTCTTATGGTTCTTCGGTTGGAATTGGTATTTGTTGGTCAAATTGCTCGACGTCGCTTCCACCTCCGTTGGATAAGATGTCGTTGTAGTTTTCGTCTTCTTCTTCGTTGCACCTTCTCCGCTCCGCTCGTATCCAATCTTTGAATAATACTGCAATCTCCAAGTTGTCTCCCGCTAATGAGTGTATGTGCTCTCCTATTTGAAATATGCCATTCGGAAAGGCGCTTTTCTATTTGGCGCACCCGATTTTTCAGTCAGGTATTGGTCCCACCTAGCTTTGTGAAAGTTTTGTACGTGTCTCAATAAACCTCATGTCCCACCCTGACCTTTTCCCATTTTAAATTTATAAACATTTTTACAAATTTGACATCTAACTACTTGATTCTCTTTGTCCCTATAAAAAAATCCATGCATCTGATTTTAATTTTTATTTTATTGGGCCTCGTCTCATACTGGGGGAATAGGAGGCGTTCCAGTTGGAGGTGCACTAGTGGGTGTGTCATCTAGATTAGTGAGTGTGTCATCTAGATTATCTTCTATATTAAAGTCTGGTTGAGTTGCATAAAATATCTCGTTGTCTAAATCTAATGGTATTTCAGGAAAAAATTCAGTTTCATGTGTGTAATCAACCAAATCATCCTGTCTAGGAATAGGATGACTAGAAGAAGTACTTATGTCCTTGTCACCCCTACCAGAAGAAGTCTTACCCTTAAACATACCTCTTAATTCTTTCATTTTAATTATGCAAAAAAAATAATTAAAGATAATGAAATTAAGTGCGCTAATTAAAATAAAGAAACAATAATAATTTAATGAAGGAACGAATGTACCAAAGGCCGACGTAACGTCGACGTGTAATCCAGGTTGAAAATTGAAACTTTGCTTGATGGATGATCTTCAAGCTAGTTATCAAATTCACTCTCAATTTTTGAACTTTGATGTAGTTATACAAATGAATAAATAAAATTTAATATTTAGTAGACAATGTAGACTTATAGAGAGATAGATTGAGATTTTAGAGAAATTGTAGGTAGATTTGTGAGAAAGATGAAGAAAAAATGAAGTATTTATAGTTGAGAAATTGGGTTAAAGTGTAAATATATTAACTTAGGGGTTAAAAATAAATATTAAGGGGGTAGGAGGTGGGGGAGGCCAAAAATGGTCGTTGCACAACGGCCAAAATATAAAATGGCCGTTGTGCAACAACCATTTTTGCAAAGGGGAGGGATCGGGCGGGACCGGGGCGGGACGGGCCCGGGCGTGACGAGCCCAAGTCCTGTCCCGATTCGAGACTCATTCCCGATTTTTTTTATAGCGGGGTAGGGGCGGAACCGGGACGGGGTCGGGTTGAGACCGGGCCGCTCCGCCCCGTTGGCCAGCCTTAGTGTCAATAAATCATTCTTCGCCGGCTATAGCTCTCCTCGTAGACATAATTATGTATGTATATTATTATACAAAAATGATTCGTTATGAGATGATCGACTCGCACATCCTAAGTTTACGTGTATTATGCGTGTGCGTGCACATGAATAGTAACACAATATATTTTGCATTCATCACCAAGATTTTATGAGCTAATTAGTTTCATTGTTTTTGAATCTTTAATTTAGACCAATGTCTGTTCAACTTAAAATAATTTAACTTTAATTTTTCAATATAATGGACTATTGTTTTAATTTGACAAATTTTATTTTTAAACAAACAAAAATATGTCAACTAAAAGGGGAAATTCTTCCATAAATGAATAATCCTAACCTAATATTTTTTTTCTTTCTAAAGAGATTTACACAAATGGTTGTGCTCTTTTAGGTCACTATTTAGCTTTTGTCCTTATTTTTAAAAGTTAGTGCAAATATAAAAAATTATCCTTCTAGACAAGGATATCATTAGATTCTAATCAGATGATTAGCATTTATTGCTCAACCGTAAAAACAAACATTATAGTGTTGTTTAATGGCAATAACTTATTAGATTAGTTAGTAGTACATATCATTGACACATTAGATTAATTTGGTTTTCATGTATTCTCATTAGATTAATTAGTAGTACATATCACTGACACATTGTACTATATATGTATAAGGTACATATTTTTATTAGATTTCTAATTCATGGACATGATCACCAAACTAGGTTTCTATTGTTTTGACTACTAATATGAGTCCTTGGGGGACATCCGATAAAATTGAAACGATAAAAAAAAGATTACTAATATGAAAAATCTGATTAGGAATTACCTTTTCTTAAAGGAGGTTTTGAATTTGAGTTTTGTGAATAAAACTAGTAGAGAGTGTTATATCCTCTAAAGTAAAATTTTCCGACGTGAATCAACTTTGCTTTGGGAAAGATACTTATAAACTCAAAGTTAATTATTTATATTAGACAAATTAAATAGAGTAAAAGCACGCACAATCACAAAAAAAGGGCAGAGGGTCAAACTTGCCCATAAACTATGTGAAATCAAACATATTTACCATCCGTTAATAGTTGGGGTCAAATATGCCCTCTTTGTTATTAGTTGGGTCAAATTTGCTCCTGAACTATGTGAAATTGAATTTTCCCCTTATTTTCAAACGATAGAAGCTTAGCCAAGGGCAGATCTAGGAGGGTCCGTGAGTGTTCACCTGAACACCCTCGGTAAAAAAATATATTGTATATATATAAGATGTTCTTTTATCTTTTATATACATATATAGATTTTGAACACCTTGAACACAAGACTAGATGTTAACTAAGTGGTTTAGGGGGTTTAAAATTTCCATGAGGTTCCAAGTTCAAATTCAAGGCACTGTATTTTTTTTTTTTGAACTCCTTTAATGAAAATCATGAGTCTGTCACTGAGCTTAGTATCCGGTGATCCTACGTGTCACACAAGAGGATACCACTTTTTTTCTTTCCGAGAAAACTTGGAGAAAAATGTTCAAGAAATAAGAGTAAATACATAAAGTCCCACCTGAATTACCAAAATTTCAAAGAGACACTTAAACTTTACAAAGAACCTATGAGCCCGTTGAACAACTTCAAAGTCGTATATATACCCCATTTTTTTGGCCACGCCCAAGTATAAAAAAAATGTGCAGATCACACACCAATCATCACTTGCCACGTGTCAAATTAATTTTAAAATATTTTTTATTTTTAGTATCTGATTTCTTTTCTTTTTCTCTTTTCTTCATTTCTTCTTCCCTCAACTTTTTCGTTGAAGTCATCGCCACCGCCCATTGCAAAAACCCCGACGAAGCCACCATCACCCCTACCACTGCATCCAATTCTGCCGTAGAACCACCAAATAGTTGTCAAACCACCACCAATCAAAATTTAAAAATCAAAACTCAATAATCAAAATCAAAAATTAAAATCACCACCTTCTCCGATTTCTTAAACCCAAATCGACTATCCCTTAGCATCACATTCCCGGACTCAATTTTTAGGAGGAAAACAAACCACTGACCCAATTTTTTTAAAAAAGAAGAAGAATTAGAAGAAAACAGTAACCTGCTTTTTCAAAATAAATCGAGCAACAACAATCTCAACAGAGCCAAATGAAAAATAATAAAATTGTCTTTTATGATTCTAGCTGGATATTTGGAGAACCATAATTTTTGGTTTTTTTCTCCCTCATTGCTATTGAACTCCACTATAATAACCAGAAAAAAAAGAAAGAAGAACAATCATAGATGGGAAAAGTGTCACGACCTCTTTTCAGGAATCGTGGTGGCACATACATAATACCACCACGTAGGCGAACCACTCCCAAATTATTAAGATGACACGACATAAGTAAAAGCGGAAAACGAAAATACTACAAAGTTGTCTTGTACTATAAATGCGGAATAAGTAACAAGTCTGAAACATCAACAAATATCCCCAAAGATCTAGTTTGTAGTTACAAGAGTACTAACATAATACGAAGCACATATGAGAATGGGCACGCAGGCCAAAACTGAATACATAGTCTGAATATGTCTCTCAAATGCAAACAAAAGATAGTAAAATAGAGAAAGAGTATCCAAGGGTACGTTCGATATAGCATCCTCACCCTGAATGCATGGGATCAACAACTCAAACTCTCAGTCACGCGATGCTGCGGAGGTGGAAGGTACTGAATCTGCATGCAAAAAGAATACAACAAGTGTAACATAAGTACACGACATACCCCCGTAGACATCATAGGCTGACAACGACAGAAATACATAATCATATATAAATACCAAGTTGACACCAAATAATCCTACACTAGCATTTCAATAACCATGTATATCACATAATTGTTGGAAATTAACTATGTGGGATTGAGTTTTTCCTGTCTTTAGTGACTTAAACACGTGGGCCCCGCATGTCGGAAACGTCATTTCTTCGCACATGCCTAATCTACTAAATGAGTAGATGATATTAGTGTCAAGTATAGTCAAATTTTGTTAAGAAATGAAAGAGATATTGGTACACAAAGTAAGGTGTTTGACACATGAATACATGGATTATTTTAGCCAAATAACAAATCTCCCACATAGGTAGAAGATGGAAGGATTGATCACTATATAAACTCTATTTTTGAGTAAGAGTTTGGGACCCCAAGGGGTAATCCATGTGTTAAGAAGATGGAGGACCTAGGTGAGCTTGGAGTGTTTTTTATTTACACTTTGATCCCTAAAGATTTCGAAAACGTTGCAATGGTTCGGAAGATTTCAGAAACGTTGCAATGGCCCCTCCTCTTTACCTATAAATTGAATATTACTATTCAATTTTAAACACGAAAAAAACCCTTCTGTTCTGTTCGAAATACAGAAACAGAAACACACAAAAATACAGAAATCCTCTCCTCTTCAGCAGTCTGTTCTATATTATTTTTCTTCGCCAGAATCAACATCACTTGCTTTGTTTTATTGATTGTTGTTGTTTTATCTTGGGAGACTATTGTCCATTATCGTAAAAGCATCTATACGGGGCAGTTGTATCTTAAAGACAGAGAGTCAATTTCTTAACTCAGCTTTCATTCTGTCTAACCTTTCTGACACCATTTATACCTACAATAATCACCAAGATGTTAATAGAATCCACAATATCTCAAATATCAAATAGCAAGAATAATCCCATTCAAGTTAACAATTCAACCAAGTTACTCAGTATCACCCAATGACAGTTTTCATTCACAGTATATCAAGATAAGACATAAGTATGTATGATATGAATGCAATGCATATGCAAGGTACCTTTCTCAATCTGGTATACAGTATGTCAATGTTTTATTATGATCTGTACACTCATGGGAGACTCGCGAAGTCCATATACCTCTCCTAACTAGTCGGAATTTCACACACGAATCTG
Organism: Anisodus tanguticus; assembly: GCA_034509755.1. NCBI lineage: Eukaryota > Viridiplantae > Streptophyta > Magnoliopsida > Solanales > Solanaceae > Anisodus > Anisodus tanguticus. The sequence continues at coordinate 3,544,735 of CM067555.1, read as the reverse complement.
ACTAGAGTCCATGACTCATTTGTCGAGTCTCAATCATGTTTCATGCGTGCAACTCCCCTTCCCGTTTATCAATATCATCTCAAGTTCCATAATCTCATAATACTCTTACCCTTCTAGTCTTTTGGACCATAACATAACTATACCACTCTCATATCAAGTCACAGAACCATGAGTGCATGAATGCAATGACAATACAATGCAAGATATCATCATATACTGAGATGCAATCAAGTATAGAGATGATATACACATGCTTTCAAGAATTCAACAACACATAAGAAAATCCAGTCAAATCAGGATATCAATAAAAAACATGTGTGATGAGTAGCCAAACAATAACAAACATGGCGACAAGCCCATAAATGATGACGAGTCCAAATAAATAGTAGTCAGAACCAATGTAAGGTTGGTTCTCCAAACCCCATCATCACAGTTCAACACCGATACCCACTCAACTGTTCTTCACAACTGGCTGACTGGGACCCCCAGACACGCTCAATACCCCTCAATATTGATAGCCAATTATGTATTACAGCCTTTCCCTTCCTTCTTGACTCACGATGACGAAGTCTATTCACGTGTAATACATAATTAATAATAAGATTAACACAATAAAAGAAAGACTTTATTTACTCATCCCTGTCTCACGCCACCAAGACTCAAACTTTAAGACACAAAACCCAAGATTACATACTAGATAATCATATCCTTGCTTAAGTTAATTGAAAATCTATTCACATTTGATCCCTCAATTGGATTATAATAAAAAATTCCAAATTTGAAACCTAAATTTTTTTCCCAATTGGAAACATGCTTCTATAACCAAATTAAAACTTATAACATGATATTCTAACATATTCCAATCCTAATTCATGATATTAACATAATTTAATCCATAAAACCCCATTAAAATCAACCATACAACTCTCTTAATCTCACAATATGCATAACCCATCTTCCCTAATTCAAATAATAAGCCAAACCACCATTAATAATCTTAAATCATAAACTTAAACCAAAAAGGGAAAGAATCTACTACCTCAAGGTGGGAAATGCTCCTAATGCTCTAAATAAACCCTAACGCGGGGCTGATTTTGAGGACACACTATTTTGGGAATGAAAATCTGACCTAGAATTATATATAGGATACCTGACTAGTGATCCGCTCTAGTGGAATCGACTCCGCTGGAGCGGACCCGCTGCGGCGAAAAAGCCTTCGCCGTAGAAGATGTCACTTGACACATCATACCTCGCCATAGTGGACCAGACTTCGCTGTGGCGGAACATTCCATTTCCCCACCTTCCGCTTCGACGAGCCAACCTTTCGCCGAGGTGGACCCGCCGGAGCGGATGCTGGTTTCGTCATGGTGGACACCAAAAACTAGCAGAGAAATATAGCCAAAAACTCCCATCCAACACCCGAAACACCCCGAGCACAAACCAAACATGCTCGTCTATGGTAAACATTGCTATGAACTCGCTCGTACCCTCGAATTTTAATAATAACCGAGTCAAGGTATACTTTTCTAAAGAATTGTTCAGGACAATATCATGATCCAAACTTTACAAATATAGCCACATAATACATCTGATTGCCTCAGGAAGCGAACCGATGACTCGACTAAGTCATAAATGATCCGCCAGAACTATCGGAAGCAACGAAACCCGGAAACACATTCATCTAGTTAAAAGTCAATTTTGAATCAAACTAACAAACTCTAAGTTTTCAAACTTGGGCTTTTCATCCGTAACTCATATAATTGGACTTCAGGATCCGTGTCACCCATCCCCGCACATCACAAACCCCACAAAGAGTCTACGCGAAGGATCAAATAAAAAAATAAGGGTAAGGGTGGCCAATGTGCCAGGTTCAGGACGGTCGGGCCGGGTTTGGCGGGATTGGGTCGGGTCGGGTCAGGCAGGATCGGGATCCAGGGCGGGTTTTTTTTGCACTCAGTTTAAAAAAATATATAAAAAAACTCAAAAATTAAACAAGATATTGTAATAAAAACATCGCAAGACTGTTTTTGTGCCTCTTATATTATTTAATAGACATGTGATATTTTTTGTAATACAAATACAATTGTCAAAATTGCAACTTTGTGGTGTTGTTCAAAAGTTGCAAATTACATAGTAAAATTGCAATTAAAAAAATTACATTTTGAAAAAAACACATGTTCTAGTTTCTTGATAATTTTCTATGGTTCTTCGGTTGGAATTGGTATTTGTTGGTTAAATTGCTCCATGTCGCTTCTACCACCTTCAAATAAGATTTCGTTGTAGTTTTCGTCTTCTTCTTTGTTGATCTCTGGTTGACCGCACCTTCTCCGCTCCGCTCGTATCCAATCTCTGAATAATACTACAATATCCAAGCTGTCTCCGGCTAATGAGTGTCTCTGCTCTCCTATTTGATATCTGCATGCAGAAAAAGCCCTTTCAGACGCCGTTGATGACGCTTGAATGTTCAAAACATCTCGAGCCATCATTGAAAGTGTCGGAAAGGTCTTCTCATTCCCCCTCCAGTATTTCAGCAAGTCTTCACGTCCTTCTTTATTGAGAACTGCTTGGTACGGTACAGAACCCTGCAAAACAAAAATATCAAACTCGCTAATTTGGTTAGTAGAGGTAGGGCCGCACATTCTATTTCTGAGGCTTTAAATACTAGCTGCATAAACAACATGTCTTTTGTGAGGTTGTGTTGAAGAAGAAGAAGATGGTATGGAAGCCGGTAGGTTGCTAGCACTTTTTTGTTGGTAAAACCTATATACATTTTTGCATTCGTCTTCTACGCCAGACAACACTTCTTCTTTGGTTTCTTCAATAAGTGATGGGTGATTTGGATTTTTGGGACTTGGGGGTGGTAGTACTGCTATACAATCGTAAATAGTTTCAATAAGTGATTTAGTACTGTCTATTTTAATAGTCGGATTTAATACAACACCAATAATATAAATAGTGGGAATAGGAATAAAATATTTTTTTATTTTGATAAACATTTTTAATACATGCCTTATAAGCTGGTTTATCCATATATTCATTAAGCAGTAAAAATATTAGAGCTATATAAAACAACATAATTGAAATACTAGGATAATATATACCGGAAAATTCTTTTGTTGCTTGAAAAAAATTCTCTAAAAATACAATAAGTTCGGAAATTTTTCCCCAATCGCTATCTACAACCATATCAGCTGAATTTTGATTATGAGAGTTAAAAAATAAAGTTATAGATTTTCTATAGTCATAAGCAACAAATAGTTGCTCGTATAAAGAATTCCACCTAGTGGGTACTTCTTCTGAAATTTTTCTATAAGGTAGTTGGCAATCGTGACAAGTTTTTTTTATATTCTTTTCTTCGTTGTATTCTATTATTTTAAAAAATAAAGTTTATAGCAAATTGTATTTTACTAAGAATGTCTTCAAAAAGTGATAGACCATCATTTGCAATTAAGTTATATATATGACACGCACATTTTATATGAAAATGATCTGAAAAAGATGGAGTTAAACTATTTTTTAAAATTGTAATAGCGTAATTGTTAGAAGAAGCGTTATCTAATGTAATAGTCATAATTTTATCAGTTATTCCGTAATAATCGCATACTTGATAAATATTTTCTGCAATGAAAGTAACAGCGTGCCTATCATCTATATATCTATACGCTAAGATATGTTTTTGCATAGACCATTTATAATAATGACAGGTTACCGTTAAATAATCATGACCGTTAGTACTACGGCCTATATCAGAAGTGATAGCCACTTTGCCATTAAAATGATATAATGAATAACGTAAATATTGTTGATATTCATGTGTGAATTTAAACACATCTCTCTTAACAGTTGATCTAGGAAAATCGTTAAGAGCAGGATTATACATATCTCTAATGTAATGAATAAAACCGGGAGATGAAGAAAATGAAAAAGGCAAACCCTCCACAACAACTAATTTTGTTATTGCTTCTCTATCTCTATGTTTATCGTATTTAGGGCCTACAATTCCCCCCGTCATAGGGTTAATTTGACCCTGTACTTGGTCCGGGATAGTATGTGAACCTTGTCCCGATGGAGCGGACGTTTGCGCACTCGGTTTTGAAGCCTCATATTGGACATACCTAGCTGGATGAGCCCTTGCTACGTGTCTCATTAAACCCCCCGTCCCACCGTGACCTTTTCCAGAGTTAAATTTTAAAACATCTTTACAAATTTTACATCTAGCTACTTGATTCTCTACGTCCCTATCAAAAAATGTCCATGCATCGATTTTAATGTTCGTTTTGCTTGGACCTTGTCTCATACTAGGGGCAATAGGAGACATTTCAGTTGAAGGTGCACTAGTGGGTGTGTTGTCATCTACATTAGTGGGTGTATCATCTAGATCATCGTCTAAATTAAAGTCTTCTTGAGTTCCAGAAAATAGCTCCTCGTCTAAATCTAATGCTATTGTAGGAAAATGTTTAGTATCAACAAAATCATCCTGTGTAGGAATAGAATTCTGTCTAGAAATAGGATGACTAGAAGAAGTACTCTTGCCCTTGTTTCCCCTACTAGAAGAAGCATTACACATACCCGTAAGCATACGTTTAAATCCTTCAGTTATAAATTTATAATTATACTAATAAATAATTAAAGTAAATGAAATTAAGTGCGCTGAATAAAATAAACAGACAATAATAATTTAATGAAGGAACGAATGTACCAAACACCGACGTAACGTCGACACGTAATCGAGAGGTTGAAAATTAAAACTTTGCTCAATGGAAGATCCTCAAGCTAGTTGCCAACTTCACTCCCAAATGAATAAATAAAATTGAATATTTAGTAGACAATGTAGACTTGTAGAGAGATAGATTGAGAGATTGTAGGAAGATTTGTGAGAAAGATGAAGAGAAAATGGGGTATTTATAGTTGAGAAATTTGGTTAAAGTGTAAATATAATAACTTATGGGTTAAAAATAAATATTAATGGAGTAGGGGGTTCGGGGAGGGGGAGACAAAAAATGATCGTTGCACAACGGCCAAAATGTAAAATGGTCATTGGTGCAACGGTTATTTGTGCAAAAAGGGAGTTTCGGGCAGGATTGGGGGCGGGACCGGGACCGGGCGGGCCTGGCGGGATTGGGGCGGGGCGGGACCGGTCGGGACGAGACCATGTCCCGTCCCGGTTCGAGTCCCAATACCGCAAAAAAAAATTCTTTTAAAAAGTCGAGTTCGGGGCGGGACCGAGGCGGTGTCGGGGCGGGACCGGGCCAACCCGTCCCACTGGCCAGCCATAAATAAAGGTCTTTAGCAAGAAATGACCAAGCGGGTCGTTACAGAAATATCTTGAGTTCACAGAAGATAAAGAAAGAAAGAGAATGGGTAAGGCAATGGTGGTAACCTGTAAGGAAGACTGGGAAAGAGATTGTACAAGTAAAAAATAAATAAATTGAAAAAAAAAAAAACTTATTTTCAATGAATGAATGTAGAAAAAAGTTATTTTTTATCCTCTCACGCTCTTTTGGAGAGTTTACCATACCACGTGGCTCATAAGGGGGTAATAAATCCACTCTACACAAAAAAAAAAAAAAAAAAAAAAAAAGGGGTCATAAGACCTTTGCAAAGTTTAAGGGTCCTTTTCAAAATTTTGATACTAATTCAGGGGACTTTATGTATTTTCTCAAGAAATAGTTAAGGGGTTGAAATTATGAAAGTACATAGTAATGCTGTCGCAGTTATTTCTATTAAATACTCTTATTAGTCAAAGGCTTAACATAATTTGTTGTATATTTCCTTAACTCTAGAAATTGCTTCACTGCTAATAAATTTGTCCTTTGTCAATCAAACCCAAATGTATTTATTCAAATTTTACACGAAATATTAAAAAGTTATTTGAAAAAAGAAGAAGAAAACAGATCAAGAGATTTTGACCACCACCGATTAATTATTGACTAATTTATATAAATCTATCTTTATCAGACGAAACGTTTGATTATTAATCAAAAACAAACAAATCAATCAGAGTCATATAGTGTTTATGAAGCTTTTCATAATGGTCCACTAATAGTAGTAACATATGTTAAGAAAAAACACTAGCAGTACAAAATGGAGGAGGTCAAAATTAAGCTTCAATAGTTATAAATGTCCATATTTTTATTACTTATATTATAGATGCCCCATCCATTTCAATTGATATTTTTTCACGAAAAACAGACACGGATAAGAAATCCAATGTTTCACTACCCTCCTTTTTCTAAATTTGTGATCTACAAATTTTAATGTTGGACCACATTACTATTACTATATGCTCAGTGAAATCCCACAATGTGAGGTCTAGGACCACACTATGATATAGAAAAAGTGTTATTGTCCCGCCGGTAACAATTTTAAATTTTTGTTAGGGATAGTTGCATTCCTTGTCCCTCAGTTATTGATGAATGTTGATTTTCGTCCTTGTAATATTAGAATAAGCATATTTAACCCTCAAAATCAAATCATATGTTTTTTATCCCTTTATATAAGAAATATGTGATATTTAGAGTTGTTTTAGAAATATATGTTCTCAAATATGAAGTAACAATATAAATTTAACATAATATATGCATCGATAATTGTATGATTTAGATAATTCGTTGAGCCTGTGAAGATTCATATATAGTTTGAGGGATAAAACAAATGCACATATTAATTAAATGAAGATTAAATTTAATTAACCAGAAATTACAAAAACTAGTCCCCCGGGGCATAGCTGGATGACAAAGGAGGGGAACTTAAAATTCAACTGGAGGCCAGCAGCGTGGGTTCGAACCCTGGTGGGAGCAATTTGCTCTCTTCTGGGTAGGACCTTGTAGGTGATATCAGTTGCTCTGTTCTCAAACCCTAGTCATTCAGGTACATCCCGCGATTTACTGGTAGTAATGCTGAGGGAAGTGCTGAGGGACCGAGACTACTATCTCAAGGAATAGTTTAGCGTAAGCCTGAAAACTGAATATCAAAATAATAATTACAAAAACTAAAATTAGAATTTATCAATATTTAAGGGACTAAAGTGATAATACCCTTTTCTTAAACTGGCAACCATGCATATTCTATTGGTTTGCGTATTCACAAAATTATCAGTGACATTATTTTATTTTAATATAATCTTAAGTGGTGTCCAATTCCAATCTAATGGTCCCATGAAGACAATCATCTCCTTAATAGTCTCCTCTAAGTCAAATCATTGGCTCTTTCTTTTCCCTGCAAGTATGCTGACAATATCTTGTCACAAATTTAGCCACATCCAACTCTATAATTTCCAAAAAGACAAACAAATCACTACTAAAAAAAATCATATATGAGTGGAAAAATCTAAATAGTAGTATTTTTACACGAAAAAATTAAAAAGTTTTTCAGCGTTTCAATGAGAATTAACCCGTTTCCCACCATGCCTTTTTCGGTGAGCTGATTCGGTGGAAAAATTATATTTTATAGCACAAATATTTACGGAATATCGATGGAAAAAACTTTTGTTTCTAGTAGTGGATCAATAAAACTAATTAATATAAAATAATTTAATTCATCAAATCAATAAATGCATAACATACTTTACTATTTTTACTTAAAATTTCATCACATAATTATAACATTAACTTAAATTAAGAAAACTTCAAATATTGAAAAGAAAACGTTAAAATGCATAACGAGGATTCATGATAAAGAAAAGAGTAAAACTTCATAACCAAAAGTACAACGAGTTCAAAACTAAAAATTTGGTTTATGCATCACGTAGTGATGGATGCAACCTTAGGCTACTGGATTAATTGAATGGTCCGAACTTTGTAATGTCAATTAAATATTAAATTCGAAATTATAATTTTAAAATGTAATGAATTTAATGCTAAAAATCTTGTTGATCAAGCTAGCTCATAATATATAAATTTGAATTCACCTCCAAACATAGGTAAAAATAAGTTTGATTAGTGGTTAAATATTGGACTCTTTAAAAAAATAATCTCAGGCACTAAACACATCTTTATTGTCCTTATTATTGAACGTGTCCCCCCCGGGGGCCCCATAAGTTCGTCTCTTGCTATTTTCTTGAATATATAGAGCATGACATTTTTGTTGTTGTGCCTGTGTTCAAAAATCAGGAAAAACAGAAACCAAACGGAAAGACAAAAACCAGAAAAAACAGAAACTGGAAAAATAATACAGAAGTAAGAAAATATCCGAGACCACGAATTCACTTGTGTGTCCTTAAGGAATTTAATCCCCTCACCGTACCCGAGGTTATGGATTACTTCCTCCCAGGATAAAACGGATATACCTCGCGCAGAGTAGCGGTACGTCAAACGCCTTCGACTTCGACGAACTCAAAGTTGGCAACGAAACACGGTAAGACTCGATAGTTTTATTTGTGAAAAAAGAATGCGAAATTTCGGATGCGAAATTTTTGGTTTTGGTATCTTTAAAATGAGGCATTGCCTTAGTTTATATAGCCTTGAAGGTGCCTCTTCGGAATAGGTTGGTGATTTGTTCGGAAGGTTGCCTTCCATTTCTCATTCACACCAACTTGGCTAGTTTTATTCATTAACTAGCTTTAACAATCCCCCACATGAATGGGGAATGGCTATATGATGAAAAACATGCATGACAAAAAACTCGTGTGATTCGTAAGCAAGGATTAATCGCATCCGGATAAGTAGATTTCTCTTTGAACTTTCCGTAGTGAACATATGTCGGATATACTCGGTCAATCGGTAGATGTGATATCCTTGAACCGTCGAGCTTTGGTGTATACCTAGACAACCACATGTCACACAATTAACCCTTTAACCGTCTTTGGTTCTCATTGTTTTGTTCGTTTCGACCATGAACACTTTGCCTGGTTCATAAGTGCGTAGAGAATTGGCCTTACATAATTCTCCTTGAAGCGGCTTACACTTCACACTTACATAGGTGATTCCTAAATGTGTCATCCCGTAGATACACTATTTGATATACCCCGTACCAAACTTAGGAACCATTAAAAAGCCGCAATGCTTTATCCTGGTACGAACATTGTCTCATCACGAGAATGGACCAAAGAGTTATTGTGACAATGTTGAACCGTCATTAATGACTTTGTTTGATCTCTTTGAACCTAGATCTTGGGATCTCCGGTCTTCTAGGTAGAGTTACCGTCACGATGACTTGTCCTCGGCCATAGTCCCATTCCCCTTGATGATCTTTCAACTACCTCTCTAGTTAGGCCTTTAGTTAGTGGATCCGACACATTATCTCTTGACTTAACATAGTCAATTGTGATAATTCCACTAGAGAGTAGTTGTCTAACGGTATTATATCTTCGTCGTATGTGACGAGACTTTCCGTTGTACATAAGGCTCCCGCTCTTCCTATTGCCGCTTGGCTATCGCAATGTATGCATATAGGAGCCAACGGTTTGGGCCAAAATGGAATATCTTCTAAGAAATTCCGGAGCCATTCGGCTTTCTTCACCGACTTTGTCTAAAGCTATGAACTCGATTCCATTGTAGAGCGGGCGATACATGTCCGTTTGGATGACTTTCAAGACACTTTGCTCCTCCACCTATGGTAAAAACATATCCACTTGTGGATTTAGTTTCGATTGAACCGGTGATCCAATTTGCATCACCGTATCCTTCAATAACTGCAGGATACCCGTTATAATGCAAAGCAAAGTTTTGAGTATGTTTTAAATACCCCAAAACTCGTTTCATCGCCACCAATGTTTTTGGTCGGGATTACTAGTGTAGCGACTTAGTTTACTTATAGCACATGCAATATCGTGTCGCGTACGAGTTCATGATATACATCAAACTTCCCAACACTCGGCATAATCCAATTGAGAATGACTTTCACCTTTATTCTTTGCAAGAGCAAGGTTCATATCAATTGGCGTCTTTGCAACTTTAAAGTCCAAATACTTGAACTTTTCAAGTACCGTTTCAATATAATGAGATTGAGACAATGCTAGACCTTGAGGAGTCTTATGGATTTTAATTCCCGAATTAAATCGGCAACTCCTAAGTCTTTCATATCAAACTTACTAGCAAGCATGCGCTTAGTAGCATTTATGTTAGCAATGTCGTTACTCATTATCAACATATCATCCACGTACAAACAAACAATGACTACGTGGTTTGGAGTGTTCTTAATGTAGACACATTTATCACACTCATTTATCTTGAATCCATTTGACAAAGACATTGTATGGTCAAATTTTGCATGCCACGTTTGGGTGCTTGTTTTAGTCCGTAAAGAGACTTAACAAGTCGACACACCTTCTTCTCTTTCCCCGGAACTACAAACCCCTCAAAGTTGTTCCATGTAAATTTCTTCCTCTAACTCTCCATTTAAGAAGGCTCGTTTTCACATCCATTTGATGGATTTCAAGACCGCACACGGCGGCTAACGCTACTAACACCCGAATAGATGTAATCCTCGTTACCGGCGAGTATGTATCAAAGTAATTAAGACCTTCTCGTTGTCTAAACCCTTTAACAACTAGTCTTGCCTTATATTTATCAATAGTACCATCAGCTTTCATTTTCTCGCTTGAAAATCCATTTGGAACCTAAAGGTTTATTCCCTGGAGGAAGGTCAACCAATTCCCAAGTATGGTTGTTTAAGATGGATTCTATCTCACTATTGATTGCCTCTTTCCAAAATTGAGCTTCCGATGAAGACATAGCTTCATTGAAGGTTCGAGGCTCATTCTCCAACAAAAATGTTAGAAATTCTGGTCCAAATGAAGTAGACGTCCTTTGACGTTTGCGCGTCTCGGTTTTTCCTCATCGTGAATATTTTCCTTTGTTTCTTCCCGAGGTCGTTTAGATTCTTTGCTAGACGACTCACATTCCTTTTTATACGTATATATGGTTTCAAAGAAGTCGCATTATCGATTCAATTACCGTATTTACTCGAATGTCGGGATTTTCTCGATTTGTGAACCGAAATCGATATGCCTTACTATTTGTGGCATATCCTATGAAAACACAATCAATGGTTTTAGGTCCTATTTTTACCCTTTTGGGTTTAGGAATTTGCACCTTGGCCAAACACCCCCACACTTTGAAGTATCCCAAATTGGGCTTCCTTCCTTTCCACTTTTCGTATGGAATAGATTTTGTTTTGCTATGGGGCACTCGATTGAGTATTCGGCTAGTCGTTAGAATGGCTTCCCCCACAAGTTCCGGGGGTAAACCGAACTTATTAACGAGGCATTCATCATTTCTTTCGTGGTTCTATTTTTCCTTTCCGCAATTCCGTTTGATTGTGGCGAGTAAGGCGCAGTTGTTTGATGAATAATGCCATATTCCAAACATATTTGTTCAAAAGGAGATTCATATTCACCGCCCCTATCACTCCTTATCATTTTAATCTTTTTGTTAAGTTGAGTCTCAACTTCGCTTTTGTATTGCTGAATGCTTCAATTGCTTCATCTTTACTATTAAGTAAATAAACGTAGCAATACCGCGTACTATCGTCGCAAAAGTTATGAAATACTTCTTTCCACCGCGAGATGGGATTGACTTCATGTCACAAATATCTGTATGGATTAAGTCTAAAGGACTTGAATTCCTTTCAACCGACTTATAAGGATGTTTAACATACTTAGACTCAACACAGATTTGACATTTTGATTGATTGCATTCAAACTTAGGCAATACTTCCAAACTAATCATTTTTCGCAAGGTTCTCAGTAATTGACATGTCCTAAACGTGAATGCCATAAATTATTTGACTCAAGTAAGTAAGACGAAGCGAAAACTTTATTATTATTGGCAACGACCATTACATTCGCCTTTGAAAAGGCCCTCTGTGAGGTAACCTTTTCCTATGTACATCTCGTTCTTACTTATTACAACCTTGTCGAAACAAAAACACACTTAAAACCGTTCTTTACTAGAAGTCCCAGATACTAGATTTTTCCTAATTTCGGGAACATGACAGACGTTGTTAAGAGTCACCACCTTGCCGGATGTCATCTTCGGCAATCTTTCCATAACCTTCAATTTTGGCCGTTGCGAGAATTTCCCATATATATGGTATCGTCGGGCCGGCGGGAGCATATGAAGCAAAGGCTTCTCTAACAAAGACAAAATGTGGCGAGTGGCGCCGCAGTCAATCCACCACTCTTTCGGATTTCCCGCTAAGTTGCACTCGTACAACATAGCGCACAAGTCATCAACTTCCTCGTTTGTTTCAACCATATTAGCATGACCCTTCTTCTTTACCTTTTTCGGAGCACGACATCCGCAACTTTGTGTCCGATTTTTCCACAATTGTGGCGCTTTCCCTTGAATTTCTTCTTGTTGGGATAGCTCCTTGGTCCCGATGCATTTTTCCTCTTTTTCGATTAGTTGGGGCGGTTTCAACAATATGTGCTCCCCCATGGTTGATCTCACATTTGCCTTCTTCTCCGCCGCCTTGTTATCTTCCTCGATTCTCAAACGGACGATGAGATCCTCCGTTGTCATCTCCTTTCGCTTGTGTTTCAAGTAATTTTTGAAGTCCTTCCATGAAGGAGGCAGCTTTCTCTATTACCGCCGCAACTTGAAACGCCCCACTAATCACCAAACCTTCGCGAGTAGATCGTGGATGATAACCTCGCAACTCTTGAACTTGAGTAACAACAGACTTGCCATCTACCATTTTGTAGTCCGAAACTTGGCGCAAATATAAATTTCTTTAATCCAAGATCTTCTCGTTTTATATTTCTTTTCCAACGCATCCCATAGATCTTTTGATGTTTCCACATTACTATAGACGTTGTAAAGATCATCCTCCAAATCCGCTAAGAATATAATTCTTGCACAAAAAATCTGAGTGCTTCCATGCCTCGCTTACAACAAAACGTTCATTCTCGGTGTTGATTCCGGCAAAATCGGAACGACCTCCTTAATAAACTTTTGGAGGTTTAAAGTAGTTAAATAGAAGAACATCTTTTGTTGCCATCGTTTGAAATCAATTCCGGTGAATTTTCCAGGCTTCTCTCGCCGGGAGCCGGTCTTTGGTGCGACGACGGCGGAGGACGCAAAGATTGCTTGTAGAACCAACCATGGGGGCTAGTGTGGCGTAGCAAGAACATTCAAATTTGGAGTCATGTCTCCCATTTCGTCGCAAACGAAGCAACAGAAAAAGTTTAATAAACGGTGAAGACTTCAAACCGAATCGGTTTTGACAAAGACAGATGATGTAATACACAATGGTGAAGATTTTATTTCTTCAAACCGAATCAAGGTTACACAAACAGATTTAAAATCCTTGAAACGAAATGCGATAAATTGTATGTTGTATACTTGATGAAGTTTTTATATCTTCAAATCAAGTACCCAAATGAGTAGAAAATTATGAAAACTTTAATCTCAACCGGAGTAAAAATTCGAAGATTTTAGTCTCCAAACAACATATTAGTTCGTTACACCGAAACAACAAACACCTTTTTTTTTTTCCCAGTAAATTGTATGTTGTATACTTGATGAAGTTTTTATATCTTCAAATCAAGTACCCAACGGAGTAGAAAGTTATGGAAACTTTAATCTCAACCGGAGTAGAAAATCCGAAGATTTTAGTCTCCAAACAACATACAAGTTCGTTACATCGAAACAACAAACATACACCCTTTTTTTTTCCCAGTAAATTGTATGTTGTATACTTGATGAAGTTTTTATATCTTCAAATCAAGTACCCAACGGAGTAGAAAGTTATGGAAACTTTAATCTCAACCGGAGTAGAAAATCCGAAGATTTTAGTCTCCAAACAACATACACTTTTTTTTTTCCGACAACGTTCTGTAATTGTTAAACAAGAACAAATGAACACAGAAATAATGATTAAATTCCTTAAGCTTGTTGTTGTGCCTGTGTTAAAAAATCAGGAAAAACAAAACCAAACGGAAAGACAAAAACCGAAAAAAACAAACTGGAAAAATAATACAGAAGTAAGAAAATATCCGAGACCACAGAATTCACTGTGTGTCCTTAAGGAATTTAATCCCCTCACTGTACCCGAGGTTATGGATTACTTCCTCCCAGGATAAAACGGATATACCTGTCGCAGGAGTAGCGGTACGTCAAACGCCTTCGACGAACTCAAAGTTGGCAACGAAACACAGTAAGACTCGATAGTTTTATTTGTGAAAAAAGAATGCGAATTTCGTATGCGTAAATTTTTGGTTTTGGTATCTTTAAAATGAGGCATTGCCTTAGTTTATATAGCCTTGAAGGTGCCTCTTCGGAATAGGTTGGTGACTGTTCGGAAAGGTTGCCTTCCATTTCTCATTCACACCAACTTGGCTAGTTTTATTCATTAACTAGCTTTAACAATTTTAAACTTATTCTAATGGCTCATAAGAAGTTGAGCAAAAAAACATTATTATTATAATACTATTGTAAACGTATTATAGAACCTTGGGATTTATAATATTGTAATTGCATGTATATATTGATTGATGGCTACATGATAACACATTTCAATAAAATACTCAAATTAGGATTATATCAAATTAATTTTTAAACTTTTACTTGTGTTTGTTTTACCTTTTTTCTTCTTCTTTTTATTTGAACTTTCAGACTCACGAAATTACGATTTTACCTTAGTGTCAATTGTGCTATATACAATATATGTTGTAGAAAAAAATTTGTACTTTGTTTTTTTGGTAACGCACCACAAGAAAGTATAGAATTGGTAACAAAACTTTAACAACAATAAATATATCGTTGCTCAACAACGTAAATGGCAACAAAATTTTAATATATTGTTGCTAAAAAATGTAAATGACAACAAAAAAACAACTTGTTATTGCAAAAAATTTCGCATCGAAGGTAATTGCAACAGCATGAAACAACTTTTGTTGTTGCGAAAGTACTTTTGGCAACAACGTCCAACATATGACAACAAAAATGTTGTTGACATATACCTTTTTTCTTGTAGTGACGTGCATTTGATCAATTCCTTTCCTACCGTACTTTGTTTATAGCTAACAATTTTGATCAAAAGTGCACATTTCAATTAATTGGTGGTTAAATATATTTAATCAAATATTACAAAGATTAAAATTAGAATTTATCAATAACTAAGGGATCAACAATATTATTAACCCTAATTCAAATCGGATATAGTTTCATATTTAATGTCGACATGACTTTGTCTAACGACGAACTTTTCAGACAAACAAAACTGTAATTTTTCTTAGTGTTAATTCTACTATATAATATATATTTTCAGAAGAAATTTCGTACATCAATTTTTTGTTGACATTTGATTAGAGATGGCAGTGGATCCCGGACCCGGTAGATCCAGATCCGTTTTATAGGATATGGATCTTCAAAATTTGGACCCGACGGATCCGGATCGGACCCGGATCCGTTTCTGACGGATCGGATCTGGATCTGGATCTTGTATTTGAGATCCGTATCCGGTCCAGATCCGACCCGTGGATCCATTTTTTATTAAATATATTCATAACCTAGAATGTAATTTTATAAGTATTTTCTTAAAATTGCTAAACACATCCTTGCAAGTTTAATTCTCAAAACAAGTTTAATTTATCCTCGCGTTAACTCAAAAACCAAAAAATAAAGAGGTAACTTCGATAATAAAATCAATGTTATATCAGTGAATAACTAACATCTCCATAGACAAGTAGTTAAAATTATATTCACTTCATTTGTGAAAATTCCAAGCACATGCAAGTTTCGCATTGTGGAAATACTAGTCAAGATTTTCCACAACTATTGTCATTGTCCAACATTTTCAATTAATAGCTCAGAATCAAAACGAGACAACGAACAAAATATCTCATATGACCATTTCAAAATTGAAACACAATAAATTGTTAGCTAAGTAAAAATCGTTTGTCAGTTCAAAAAAAATTCTTAGCAAGGTTACAATCTTAGCAAGGCAAATTTTTTTACATGTGGATCCTGTGGATCAATTGGATCCGGATATGGATCTGATTTTTATGGATCCGACGGATCTGAATTCGGATCTGGATTCAGGTATGAAAAACGGATCTGGATCTGGATCTAGTAGGATCCGGTCCAGATCCGATCCGTTGCCATCCCTACATTTGATCAGTTCCTTTCCTACCGTACATTGATTATACCAAAACGGAAAAGAGATGATTGAAAGATAATTAATAATTATTGTTAAATTTTTTCTAAGTCATATTATAGAAGAGGCTAGGTTTTCGTACTATGCTACTACTACTATATATTCACATGATTTGGGATAAACAATAAAACTTCTAATTTGGACCATTGTGACTTTTTCTTGGTTCAATTTGACTGATTCTTGGGTCATTTATTAACAATAGGTACACCAATTTCCCTTTTGGAAAAAATGAAGTGGAAATTAACATCTTCTATAATTTAATGTCGATGTGACTTAATCTAAATAACAATTTTTTGCTCACGAAACTACAATCTTTCTTAGCGTTAATTATGCCATATAATATATTTTTGCAAAAGAAATTTTGTACGTCATTTTTCTAACAATAACAACATAAACAGTATAATTCCACTAGGTGTAGTTTGGTGGAATTATAGGAAGGGTAGGTTTGTGTACTTCCTACTGCTATATATATTCACATGATTTTGGCATACACAATAAAACTTCTAATAAGTGTGGAGCATTTTGACCTTTTCTTTGTTCAATTTTGACTGATTTTTGAATCATTAATTAACAATAACTACACCATTTCCCTTTATTGGGTAATGATGAAGTGGAAATTGAGGTTTTTTTTGGGAGGGGGGGTTGGGTTGGGGGTGGAGGTTTGGTACTGTTGGAGATAAATTCAACATCATCATTAATTGTATGTAAATTACTTTTGAGATAAGAGTAGCAATTAATTAGCACATGGCTACGTATCTCTGTACATCACTATCTGTAGAAGAAAATTTAGCCAATAACATTTGTAGGATTTGCCTTAGATTATTTAAAGAAGTTTTGCTCCATTACCATATTTTGACTGAGTTAAACTCATAAACTTTACCCAGTACTCTATAATCACAAAAGAGTATATTTTTTTCCCACTATAACAGTATAGCCAAAAAAAATATGTTTTCACGTTAAAATAACTGAACTTTACACATTATAACAGTAAAGTAATTAAATTTTACACACTATAACGACATAATTTATTCAACAAGACAATTTTATATGACCAGAAATAATTTTGGGACTTTCATCTAATAGAGTTGGTAAAACTCAATTATATAGTATGATAATTGTTTTGTGAGTCTTAAGCCGAGGGTCTTTCGGAAATAACCGCTCTACTTATCAAAGTAGAGGTAAGGTCTGCGTATCCTTCCCAGACCCCACGTTGTGGGATTTCACTGGGTATGTTGTTGTTGTTGTTTGTTGACAATTATTTTGTGAGTTTACTATTATAGTAGGTAATCATACGTTAAATTAAACATATCTTTACTTATTGTAATATGTCGTTTACATTTTTTAAAAGGTTATACACCATGTTTACTATAAAAAAGTTATTTATACCACCAAAAATTATGGCGGGATGGGTAGGGTCCCTCTACCTTTAATTAGAGGTCTTCAGTTTAGAGCGTTGGGTATAAAACATATGTTGGAAATTTGCATTTGGCGGGGAGATGCGTCCACCCATCTTTGATGAATTAAACACTAGTGTTCCGCATGTTGAAGACTTTGTCTCTTCGCACATGCATGATCTACGAAGTGAGTAGATGACGGTAGGGCCAAGAATCGTCAAATTTCATTGAGAAATGAAAGAGATATTGGTCCACGAAGTAAGGTGTTTGAGGCATGGAAATGTGGTGTGGGACAAATCTACCACATCGGTGGGAATATGAAGAATTGCTCTCTATATAAGTCTCTAATTGGTAAAGGGTTTGGGACCCCAAGGGTTATCCCATGTGTTTAAAGGAGGGAGGACCTAGATGTGCTTGGGTTCAAGGCTAAGCCCACACGCGCGCCGCCGCCGCCCGCCCGCCCGTTCGGGGCCGTGGCCGGGGGGCGCGGGTCGCGGGTCCGTGGTCGTGGGTCGTGGGTCGTGGGGGGG
The DNA here is from genome assembly GCA_034509755.1 of Anisodus tanguticus. Classification (NCBI taxonomy): domain Eukaryota; kingdom Viridiplantae; phylum Streptophyta; class Magnoliopsida; order Solanales; family Solanaceae; genus Anisodus; species Anisodus tanguticus. The sequence continues at coordinate 3,526,710 of CM067555.1, read as the reverse complement.
ACTTTCTGATATTATCTTTTTGGACCAGAGAACTTTGCCAGATGTACAGTTTGATCCCTGAAGTTTCATATGTATAGTTTGGACATGAATTCTTTCATATGTACAGTTTGGTCCCTGAAGTTTCAATATTTACAGTTTGGTCCCCAGAGTTTCTGGAAAGTTGGTTTTGGGGTGACGGTAGGCAGAAAAGCATTAACCAGACATTACTTGGCTGATTAACTCCTCCATTTTCACCCTCCTTCATGTCCATTTAAGCAGCCTCCTTGATGGCCATTAACATCCATTACTTGGCTGTTTAATGCCCTCCTAATGGCCATTAACAACCATGTTTTGGGCAGTTGTACAGCCCCTCCTCCATACTATATATTGAGCCTCCTTTGGCTCAATTCAGACACTGAAAAAGACACAGAAAAATAGTACATACGTGACTAAAAAATAGCACAAAACAGTGAGCAAAATCTGCTTAAAAAAATAGTGAGTAAACACCCTCATATACACAAGATATACACTACAGAGACACTATATACACAGAGACAAAAGAGAAGAGTAAAGAGAAACTCTTCCTTCCTATTCCATATCTTCAGCAAGTCGATTCATATTTGTTTTCTTCATCAGGCTCAACCTATTGGCTTTGTAGCGTTGAGATTACAGTGTTGTTTTATCTTGGGAGACTATTGCCCGCTAACGTAAAAGCATATATACGGGGCAATCTTGTCTTAAGGACAGAGGGCAATCACTCGACTCAACACACAACGTTGTAACCATCCAGATTTAGTTGTTTCTTGATTTCAGGTTATCAAGATTCAAGACACAACAAGCGTGCGACAGTTTTGAAGATTGGCCTATTTGTTCAACAAGATTCAATTTCTGAATATTGAATATTTGTTTATCCTTTCGAATACTTGTAATAGTTATTTACTTCCCGTACTGCTTTATAAAGTACCATAGAGTACCAACAACATATACTAGTAAGGCGCGCTTTTTCTTTAATCGATCTTATGTAGCACTAATCTGAATTAGTGAATCCCCAATATGATATCGAGCATTGAGACATAATTTTTTTATTTATTTTTAACCTTGTTACTTTTATTTGAACAGTCAATCCAATAGTCAGTCAATTTGAAACAACCTAATTTGATAGGATCAAAGTACTTAGCATACTAACTGCATAGTTGTAATGTTTATTTTGTCAACAGACACAACTAGCTAGGGTCCTGTTTCATGAATTGAGGAAGATCTAGACTGTAATTAAGAAACATGAGTTATTGTTTAGATAAGATGCTATTGTAAGACAAAAAAAATTTCTTAATTCAATCTTTATATAAATAGTCTGTCTAATCTATATCTTCTGCCACGAATCTTGGTTTAGCAAGTTCATCCACATGTATTACAGCTAATTAATATTGTCCATTTATATTCTGTGCACCGGTAATTATAATTTTTTCTACCACCAGATTAAGTTAGTTTACAATAACAGATCACATATCAAGTCTAGTTAGAATAACAATCTTCTATACTTTTATATAGAGGTGGCCAGTGGGCCGGGCTCGGGTCTGACGGGACTTGCTCCAGTCCCGTCCCGATCCCGATCTCATCGGAATCGAGCGGGGCGGGGTCGGGATCGGGGCGGGTTCCGGCGGGTTTTCCTTTTTTTTTTTTTTTAATAACATATGTATAACAAAAACTCAATAAACAAGACAAGATAGTGTAATAAAAACATTCCAAAGCTGTTTTTGTGCCTCTTATATTATTTAATAGATTTTTTTGTAATACAAATACAAATACAATTGTCTAAAATCTAAATTGCAACTTTGTGGTGTTGTCCAAAATTTGCGAATTACATAATAAAATTGCAATTAAAAAAATTACATTCTCAAAAAAACATGTTCTAATTGCTTGATAATTTCCTGTGGTTCTTCGGTTGGAATTGGTATTTGTTGGTTAAATTGATCCACGTCGCTTCCACCACCTTCGGATAAGATTTCGTTGTAGTTTTCATCTTCTTCTTCGTTGATCTCCGATTGACCGCACCTTCTCCGCTCCGCTCGTATCCAATCTCTGAATAATACTGCAATTTCCAAGCTGTCTCCGGCTAATGAGTGTCTGTGGTCTCCTATTTGATATCTGCCGCGTGAAAAAGCGCTTTCGTATGCGATTGATGATGCTTGAATGTTCAAAACATCTCGGGCCATCAATGAAAGTGTCGGAAAGGTCTTCTCATTCCCCCTCCAAAGATTTCAAAAAGTCCTCATGTCCATCTTCATTGATAACTTCTTGGTACGGTACAGAACCCTGCAAAACAAAAATATCCAACTCGCTAATTTGGTTAGTAGTAGAGGTACGGCCGTACATTCTATTTCTGATGCTTTCAATACTAGCCGCAGAAACAGCATGTCTTTTGTGAGGTTGTGTTGAAGATGAAGAAGATGGTATGGAAGCCGGTAAGTTACTAGCATTTTCTTGTTGATAAAACCTATATACTTTTTTGCATTGGTCTTCTACGCTAGACAACACTTCTTCTTTAATTTGTTCAATATGTGGTGGGTGATTTAGATTTTTGGGACTTGGAGGTGGTAGTACATCTATACAATCGTAAATAGTTTCAATTAGTGATTTAGTACCGTCTATTTTAATAGTCAGATTTAATACAGAACCAATAATATAAATAGTGGGACTAGGAATAAAATATTTTTTTATTTTGATAAACATTTTTTTAATAGCTGCCATATAAGCTGGTTTTTCCATATATTCACTAAGTAATAAAAATATTAGAGTTATATAAAACAACATAGTTGAAATAGTAGGATAATATATATCGGAAAATTCTTTTGTTGCTTGAAAAAATTTCTCTAAAAATACAATAAGTTCGAAATTTTTTACCCAATCACTATCTACAATCATATCAGCTGGATTTTGATTATGAGAGTTAAAAAATAAAGTTATATGTTTTCGATAGTCATAAGCAACAAGTAGTTGCTCGTATAAAGAATTCCACCTAGTGGATACTTCTTGTGGAATTATTTTATAAGATAGTCCACAATTGTGACAAGTTTTTTTATATTCTTTTCTTCGTTGTACTTTATTACTTTTAAAAATAAAGTTTATAACAAATTGTATTTTACTAAGAATGTCTTCAAAAAGTGATAGACAATCCTTTACAATTAAGTTATATATATGGCACGTGCATTTTATATGAAAATGATCTGGAAAAGATGGAGTTAAACTATTTTTTAAAATTGTAATTGCGTAATTGTTAGAAGAAGCGTTATCTAATGTAATAGTCATAATTTTATCGGTTATTCCGTAATAATGGCACACTTGATAAATATTATCTGCAATAAAAGTACTAGTGTGCCTATCATCTATATATCTATACGCTAAGATACGTTTTTGCATAGACCATTTTTAATCTATCCAATGACAAGTTACAATTAAATAATCATGGCCATTAGTACTACGACCTATATCAGACGTGATAGATACTTTACCATTAAAATGATATAATGAATAACGTAAATATTGTTGATATTCATGCGCGAATTTAAATACATCTCTCTTAACAGTTGATCTAGGAAAACCGTTAAAAGCAAGATTATATATATCTCTAATGTAATGAATAAAACTGGGAGATGAAGGAAATGAAAAAGGCAAACCCTCCACATCAACTAATTTTGATATTGCTTCCCTATCTCTATGTTTATTGTATTTAGGGCCTACAATTCCCCCCGTCATAGGGTTAATTTGACCCTGTACTTGGTTCGGGACAGTATCAGTATGTGAACCTTATCCCGATGGAGCGGGCGTTTGCGCACCCGGTTTTGAAGCCTGGTATTGGGCATACCTAGCTGGATGAGCACTTACTACGTGTCTAATTAAACCCCCCGTCCCCCCGTGACCTTTTCCAGTTTTAAATTTTAAAATATTTTTATAAATTTTACATATAGCTACTTGATTCTCTACGTCCCTATCAAAAAATGTCCATGCATCTGATTTTAATGATCGTTTTGCTGGACCTCGTCTCATACTAGGGGGAATAAGAGGCATTTCAGTTGAAGGTGTACTAGTGGGTGTGTTGTCATCAACATTAGTGGGTGTATCATCTAGATCATCGTCTAAATTAAAGTCTTATTGAGTTCCAGAAAATAGCTCCTGGTCTAAATCTAATGGTATTGTAGGAAAATGTTGAGTATCAACAAAATCATCCTGTGTAGGAATAAGATGACTAGAAGAAGGAACCTTGCCCTGGTTGCCCCTACTAGAAGAAGCACCCTTACCCTTACCCTTAAACATACCTTTTAATCCTTCCATTTTAATTATGATAATAAATAATTAAAGACAATAAAATTAAGTGCGCTAAATAAAATAAACAGACAATAATAATTTAATGAAGGAACGAATGTACCAAACGCCGACGTAACGTCGACGTGTAATCGAGAGGTTGAAAATTGAAACTTTGCTCGATGGAAGATCCTCAAGCTAGTTGCCAACTTCACTCCCTATTCCCAAATGAATAAATAAAATTGAATATTTAGTAAACAATGTAGACTTGTAGAGAGATTAGAGAGATTGTAGGAAAATATGTGAGAAAGATGAAGAGAAAATGAGTTATTTATAGTTGAAAAATTGGGTTAAGGTGTAAATATAATAACTTATGGGTTAAAAATAAATATTAAGGGGTAGGGGTGGTTGGGGGAGGGGGGAGGCTAAAAATGGCCGTTGCCCAACGACCAAAATCTAAAATGGTCGTTGGTGCAACGATTATATTTGCAAAGGGGGCTTTCGGGCGGGATCGGGGGCGGGCTCGGGACGGGCGGGCTCGGGACGGGCGGGCTCGGGTCTGGCGGGACGAGACATTGTCCCGTCCCGAGTTCGAGTCCCACTACCATTTTTTTTACTCCGGGTCGGGGCGGGCCGTCCCGGCCCACTGGCCACCCTTACTTTTATACTATAAGGGTCATTTGATTGGTGGGATAAGAATAATACTCTCGAAATACGATGTAGAATTATTTTATTCTATATTTATTATCGATATTAATTAATTTCAAAATTATTTTATCCCATTATTTGTACTCAATTGGTGCTAGTTCCTCTTGTAATTTATTTTAGATTTTTGTTTGTAACGATTAATAACTTTCATATAAGTAGAAGGGGACACTAAAGTCTGGAGGATGTGGTGTCGAGGTGTAGCTATAATTTCAATATAGATACTTACAACCAAAATCGTGCTCCATTGAATGGGACTGGACCTCTCTTAATCAGAGATTTCAGATTGGAGTTATGTGTATGACAAAGTCCTTGGTAGGCACCGCTTTCCCCAGAAATGAGTCTTATCCGACGCGAATCCGAATATAGTCGGCTCCTATGCAGGTACCGAACTCCGGGTAGAAAATAAAAAAATTATAGATTCTTATACGATCTTAAGTTAATACTATAATAATAACGGGATTCACATTAAATATTTAGTGTTTATGTAATATTTTTTAAAGGGGATTTGGACAAAGTTACTAAATTCACGTGAGTGACTAGACTGATACTCTAAACGAGACCAATACTATAAAAAAGAAAGTAGCAAAAATTACAAGAGAAGAAAAGCAAAAATTCACCCGTGTGATGTAGATGTTATATATATATATATATATATATATATATATATATATATATTACATTTCGAACCGAACAATTACATCAAATAGGCAGTTATAAAAGGGTCATTTGCAGGAATATCCGTATTTCGGGGTGGTTTTTAATTCTTGCCCCTCAAATCAATGGTTTTTAATTTTTTGGTCTTCGGTACTTTAAGGTGACTGAAATTATCCTTGGCATTGAAAAAATAAAAAATAAATTCGGATTCTTGGTTCGAACCTCGACCGAGTAAAAGAAAAAGAATACAAATTTCGCAAAGCAAATATTTCATAGAAATTATGCTTATTCGTGCAAAATTACATAGAAACTATGCCTTTATATAGAAATTAAGTTATTTGAGGCATAGTTCTGTAAAATATGTATTGTAATGTCCGACAAAGTTATATAGAAATTAAGTTATTCTATAGAAGGCATAGTTTCTATGCAACTACGCCCGAATAGACATAGTTCCTATGAAACATTTGCCTTGCGAAATTATTATTATTTTACTCTGCTGGAATTCAAACATGAATCTCTGATTTCGTAGACGCGTGAATAAAGATATTTTGATCCACAAATATTTATTAAATGAAAAGTAGGTGCAAAAATTAAATACCAGTAATTTGAGGGACAAAAATTAGAAATCATTTCATATGAAGGGAAATCCCCCCAACTTTTTTGTTATAAATTCTCGCCTTCAAAGTTCAAACTAGGGGTGGCCAGTGGGCCGGGCTCGGGTCTGGCGGGCCGGGTCTGGCGGGGTCGGGGTTGGGGCGGGACGGGAGAAGGGGTCGGGGTCGGGTCCGGCGGGGTCTGGCGGGGTCGGGTCTGGCGGGACTTGCTCCAGTCACGTCCCGATCCCGATCCCGTCGGTATCGGGTCGGGGCGGGGTCGGGGCAAGGTACGGCGGGGTTTCCTCTTTTTTTTTTTTTTTAAAATAACATATGTATAAAAAAAACTGAATAAACAAAACAAGATAGTGTAATAAAAACATCCCAAGGCTGTTTTTGTGCCTCTTATATTATTTAATAGACATATGATTTTTTTGTAATACAAATACAAATACAATTGTCTAAAATCTAAATTGCAACTTTGTGGTGTTGTCCAAAAGTTGCAAATTACATAATAAAATTGCAATTAAAAAAATTACATTCTCAAAAAAACCTGTTCTAATTGCTTGATGATTTCCTGTGGTTCTTCGGTTGGAATTGGTATTTGTTGGTCAAATTGATCCACGTCGCTTCCACCACCTTCGGTTAAGATTTCGTTGTAGTTTTCATCATCTTCTTCGTTGATCTCCGGTTGACCGTACCTTCTCCGCTCCGCTCGTATCCAATCTCTGAATAATACTGCAATTTCCAAGCTGTCTCCGGCTAATGAGTGTCTCGTGGTCTCCTATTTGATATCTCGCTCGCGTAAAAAGCGCTTTCGACGCAGTTGATGACGCTTGAATGTTCAAAATATCTCGAGCCATCAATGAAAGTGTCGGAAAGGTCTTCTCATTCCCCTCCAAGATTTCAAATAAGTCTTCATGTCCATCTTCATTGATAACTTCTTGATACGGTACAGAACCCTGCAAAACAAAAATATCCAACTCGCTAATTTGGTTAGTAGTAGAGGTACGGCCGCACATTCTATTTCTGAGGCTTTCAATACTAGCCGCAGAAACAACATGTCTTTTGTGAGGTTGTGTTGAAGATGAAGAAGATGGTATGGAAGCCGGTAAGTTACTAGCATTTTCTTGTTGATAAAACCTATATACTTTTTTGCATTGGTCTTCTACGCTAGACAACACTTCTTCTTTAATTTGTTCAATATGTGGTGGGTGATTTAGATTTTTGGGACTTGGAGGTGGTAGTACATCTATACAATCGTAAATAGTTTCAATTAGTGATTTAGTACCGTCTATTTTAATAGTAGGATTTAATACAGAACCAATAATATAAATAGAGGGAATAGGAATAAAATATTTTTTTATTTTGACAAACATTTTTTTAATAGCTGCCTTATAAGCTGGTTTTTCCATATATTCACTAAGTAATAAAAATATTAGAGTTATATAAAATAACATAGTTGAAATAGTAGGATAATATATATCGGAAAATTCTTTTGTTGCTTGAAAAAATTTCTCTAAAAATACAATAAGTTCAGAAATTTTTACCCAATCACTATCTAAAATCATATCAACCTGGCTTTTTATTATGAGAGTTAAAAAATAAAGTTATAGGTAATTTATAGTCATAAGCAACAAGTAGTTGCTCGTATAAAGAATTCCACCTAGTGGATACTTCTTGTGGAATTTTTCTATAAGGTAGTCCACAATCGTGACAAGTTTTTTATATTCTTTTCTACGTTGTACTTTATTACTTTTAAAAATAAAGTTTATAGCAAATTGTATTTTACTAAGAATGTCTTCAAAAAGTGATAGACCATCCTTTACAATTAAGTTATATATATGGCACGCGCATTTTATATGAAAATGGTCTGGAAAAGATGGAGTTAAACTATTTTTTAAAATTGTAATTGTGTAATTGCTATTAGAAGCTTTATCTAATGTAATAGTCATAATTTTATCGGTAATTCCGTAATAATTGCACACTTGATAAATATTTTCTGCAATAAAAGTACCAGTGTGCCTATCATCTATATATCTATACGCTAAAATATGTTTTTGCATACTATGACCTATATCAGACGCGATAGATACTTTGCCATTAAAATGATATAATGAAAAACGTAAATATTGTTGATATTCATGCGCGAATATAAATACATCTCTCTTAACAGTTGATCTAGGAAAATCGTTAAAAGCAGGATTATATATATCTCTAATGTAATGAATAAAACCTGGAGATGAAGGAAATGAAAAAGGCAAACCCTCCACAAAGAACTAATTTTGATATTGCTTCCCTATCTCTATGTTTATTGTATTTAGAGCCTACAATTCCCCCCGTCATAGGGTTAATTTGACCCTGTACTTGGTCCGGGACAATATCAGTATGTGAACCTTGTCCCGATGGAGCGGGCGTTTGCGCACCCGGTTTTGAAGCTTGGTATTGGGCATACCTAGCTGGATGAGCACTTACTACGTGTCTAATTAAATCCCCCGTCCCACCGTGACCTTTTCCAGTTTTAAATTTTAAAAACAAATTTTACATATGGCTACTTGATTCTCTACGTCCCTATCAAAAAATGTCAATGCATCTGATTTTAATGGTCGTTTTGCTGGACCTCGTTTCATACTAGGGGCAATAGGAGGTATTTCAGTTGAAGGTGCACTAGTGGGTGTGTTGTCATCAACATTAGTGGGTATATCATCTAGATCATCGTCTAAATTAAAGTGTTATTGAGTTCCAGAAAATAGCTCCTGGTCTAAATCTACTGGTATTGTAGGAAAATGTTGAGTATCAACAAAATCATCCTGTGTAGGAATAAGATGACTAGAAGAAGGAACCTTGCCCTGGTTGCCCCTACTTGAAGAAGCACCCTTACCCTTACCCTTAAACATACCTTTTAATCCTTCCATTTTAATTATGATAATAAATAATTAAAGACAATAAAATTAAGTGCGCTAAATAAAATAAACAGACAATAATAATTTAATGAAGGAACGAATGTACCTAACGCCGACGTAGCATCGACGTATAATCGAGAGGTTGAAAATTGAAACTTTGCTCGATGGAAGATCCTCAAGCTAGTTGCCAACTTCACTCCCAATTCCCAAATGAATAAATAAAATTGAATATTTAGCAAACAATGTAGACTTGTAGAGAGATATATTGAGAAATTAGAGAGATTGTAGGAAGATTTGTGAGAAAGATGAAGAGAAAATGACTTATTTATAGTTGAAAAATTGGGTTAAAGTGTAAATATAATAACTTATGGGTTAAAAATAAATATTAAGGGGTAGGGGGGTTGGGGGAGGGGGGAGGCCTAAAATGGTCGTTGGCCAACAACCATAATCTAAAATGGCCGTTGGCCAACAGCCATAATCTAAAATGATCGTTGGTGCAACGGTCATATTTGCAAAGGGAGGAAAAGGGCGGGGTCGGGGTCGGGGCTAGCGGGCCTGAGGCGGGCTCGGGTCTGGCGGGACGAGACATTGTCCCGTCCCGAGTTCGAGTCCCGCCCCCGTTTTTTTTTTTTTTTTTTTTTTTTTTTTTAGCGGGGTCGTGGCGGGACCGGGGCGGGCTCGGGACGGGGTCGGGCCGTCCCGGCCCACTGGCCAGCCCTAGTTCAAAGTTCAAACTCATAAATTGCAAATCTTTAATACACCTTTTTTTTCTTCTTAAGTTGTGTTGTACTTGTTTGGTGGTTCAAATTTGATAATTAGCCTATGACTTGGCCTATTTATGACTATGACCAATCATATTCAATTGCTGAATTGTACGCCATTACTTGGGCAGACTTTGGATCCTTGCACTGTAACAAAAAAAACAAACAAAGACCAATTAAATAAAGCTCCCATTTCTGTTTTCTATTACATATAGTACTACTATAGTATATTTTATGGTGGAAACTTATGTCTCCTTATAAGTCTAATCACTCAACTAGTGTAGGACAACTTTATAAAAATTGAAAATTAGTGTGTGTTCTTTGACTTGTGTAGATATCTCTCTCAATAAATATATATTGCTGTCCAAATTCACTCTTCATAAACCAACCCTCTAGACCATTTTTCAAAATTTTTGAGAGAGAAAGGGAAGAAAAATTGTTAAGATCAAGAATTATGGGAAGAGCTCCATGTTGTGATAAAGCAAATGTGAAGAAAGGGCCATGGTCACCTGAAGAAGATGCAAAATTAAAAGAATATATTGAGAAATTTGGCACTGGTGGCAATTGGATTGCTCTTCCACAAAAAGCTGGTATGTTTAGTTTAATTGCAATTTTTTTTATAGGTCGGGATTTTGAGTCTCCTGGAAACAACCGCTCTAACTACCAAGGTAGAGGTAAGGTGTATATACAATCTACCCTCTCCAGACCCCACAGTGTGATATTTCACTGGGTATGTTGTTGTTGTTGTTGTTTGTACTCGGGATTTTGAGACCACAATCAATCAGTCTATTATTCTGATTCTATATAGTCTGACCCCGAAAAGAGAAGACGTTTATGGATTCTGGATTTTATACGAATACAGTGCACGAATCAAAGATACTGAATTCTGTCTAACCTGCAGAACTATCCCCCCTGTTTGATTTGTTGGTCTTTTTCTAGTTTTATTTCATCTTTGCTTTTGTTAGGACTTAGCTAACAAAATCTGGTATGTTTAATTTAATTGCATTTCTTCCGAAAAAAATGAGGATCTTGATAAGCAAATTTAAGATTTTAAGTTTACAGATTCTGAATTTTAAAAAGGATAGTTTACAAAATTTTGGACAAACTTTTTAAATAAGTACAGTATCTAATTCAAAAGTATTGAGTGTTGTCGAACCGTAAGCAGAACTGTAGCTCCAATCTGCTTGATTTGTTGGTCTTTTTCTTGTTTTGTTAGTTAACTCTAATTGTTGCATTATTTGGCTGTGATTAGGGCTAAGAAGATGTGGGAAAAGCTGCAGATTAAGATGGCTAAATTATCTTAGGCCAAACATTAAACATGGAGAATTCTCAGATGAAGAAGACAGAGTCATTTGCAGCCTTTATGCTAACATAGGAAGCAGGTATATTATATAATCTTCTTCCTTTTTCTTTCAAGCAAGCTGCCTTAGAGATAGATGGAGTATATGTTCACTTGGTTCAACTTCAAGTGAATTCAGTATTTTCAATGCAGATACATGTGAAATTTTAACAGATATTAAATTTTGATCACATAGTTTTAGAAGTACAATAAGTTCACTATTATAAATCTTAAAAGTTTAACACATCAACTTCAAATCGTGGATTCACTTTTGAGCAGGGCGGGCATAGAGAACATCGTATTCTAGCTCAAATTTGTACATGTGTTAAAAGTATTTGCTAAATAAGTACAAATAGTAATAAAGTTTATACCTAATAAATTAGATGAGATGAGTGGTTGGGGTAGAATTTTTATTAAGGAGTTTATCATTTACTATATATACATTAAAAAAGTCCAACTTTCTAGCGAATCCAAACACAGAACCCTCTAGCTCCATCTAAAAGACATGTGGAAAGTTTTGAAATCGAATCGATAAGGTTTAAATTTTAGATCAACTTCTACTTTTGACCGGCATGATCCTAGAAACATTCTTTAACTTTGCATGCATGAGTATTAATTTCAAGAATTAAAGACTAGTTAATTAGTAGTAGTGTAGATTTTATGTTTATGGTCTTGGCACTTAAACTAATCTCAATATAAAATAACAAGTGCAGGTGGTCAATAATAGCAGCTCAATTACCAGGCAGGACAGATAATGATATCAAGAACTATTGGAACACAAAGCTCAAGAAGAAATTAATGGGATTTGTCTCTTCATCTCACAAAATTAGGCTTCTTAATCATCAACACCAAATTATAACCAATGGTTATAATAATAATTACTGCCCACAAATTTCACTTCTTCAAGCTTCATCCTTATTAATCTCATCAAATTATAGCAACAACAACAATACTTCCCCATGTTATGAAACTAATATTCCTACAATCCCATCAAGTAGTACTTTCTTGAACACTGGTGCATCAGCTAGTTGTACCTCAGGCATCACTGCTAGTACTTTTCAAGAAAGTAATTTTGTGGGTCCCGCTACTTCTTCTGATGGGAGTTATGGTGTTTCAAATTGTGGGGAAAATTTGGATTTTCGTAATTATATGTATAATGGTGTTATTGGTGAAGAAGAAGACCAGAATAATTCGAAGTTCTTGATTAATGAAGGCGGAGGAAAGTTGATTAGTGGAAGTGGTTTTTATGTTGAGCAACAAAATGCATTAGATTATAGTAGCTTGGAGGAGATTAAGGAGCTAATTAGCACTAATCATATTACTACATGTAATAACAATAGCTTGCTTCTTGATGAGATCAAGAAGAAAAAGTCATGATGTACTATTGATTTACGAAGCAGATTTTTTTTTTTTTTTTTTTTTTTTTTTTTTTTTTTTTTTTTTTTTTAATGTGGGAAAGTGGTTGTTGTTTTTTGACAGTACAATTGGTAAGTAAAAAGTTTGCTTTGTGCATTTTTTTTCGGTAATCAATGAGTTAGTACTGTTCATTTTTTTATATTGTTTTTATAACACTAGTGTTCGACAGTTTGTAAATATCGAATATTGTCATAACTAGCTTACTTTTACCCGCAAGGGTAGCCAAATTGGTGTAGCAGTAGAATGTGGGACCGCAAGGTCACGAGTTCGATCCCCTGCATAAACCTTCTTGGTTGAGCCTGTCACACATGGCTTGCCAAGTGTGGTTAATCGGTACGACGCGTGGTTTGCGTGTGCTATTGCGTCAGTTCGGGGTATACCCTATGCGCACTCGAGAGAGTAGCGGCTGCGGGTTCCTTCATCAACAAAAATAAATAAATAAAAATAACTAGCTTACTTTTCAACAAGATAGATATCTGATAATTTTGTATAATTAAGTCACTGCAGGTAAATTTATTTAGTAACACTAATTAGTAATCTGTTATAATAGATTAAATTATATATAGTATAAAAATCTCATTATACTATTATTTTTTAATGTATATTATTTAAATCTTTTCTATATAAATGTTTTATTAGTCTCTTGAAAACTAGAGGAGCCAATATATTTCAAGAATCAAACTCCAATGCTGAAACATGCACAGTTTAATTTATTTCATACTATTTGTTTTTATCATTTCTTTATAAAAATGTAACTTGTTGTGTACTCTTCTCCTTTTTTATAAGAAAAATCTGAAATTGGTCAAGTATATAATCTTGGATTTTATGGTCTAAAGTTTTAAAAAAATTGTGGCTTGAAATGATTGAAAGGCACCTAAAAGTTGAAAAAAATATCTAAGCAATAAATGAAAAATATTGTTTTCTTTGTTAGAGGATTTTAAAACAAAAATTATAATGAAAGGGAAGTTGTGATTCACACCACGAATTTCTTCCTACAAATTTAGTTAGTCATATACTATTGATTAAGATGTGTGAATAGATAAATATTCACAATTTTTAAAAATAGTTTAATAATCATTTCTCGACTCTCTCTTTGAAAATTAATCACTTATCATGGAGTTGGATTTTGAAATTTCAAAACAACGACCATTTTTCAAGTATATTTACAGAGGTTAAAATTGGCTAATTTTGAATATTATCGCACAATTTTTAAGACCGAACAATTTTAAGACAGTAATTTTTTAAACTAATAACTCAAACAATGACATAGTTAATGGCTGAATTTTATAACCATCTACACCATGTTCCCATCACTGATAACCCTTTGATTAGGACAACTAATAATTAGGCTTGATTAATTAGTAGTAAATGATGAATAAATTATTTGTGATTAAATAAATATATGCCACTTGTGGGGAACAAAAGACACAATTATGAAAAGTGGGAAATCAAGTCATGTTTTGCAGGCAAAATGTAAAGAGAATCCTCATGGGGAAACAATCCACAAAATCCAAAAAAGTTGTGATCTCTGTATTGTGATGTCTTTGCCTAATTTGAATTTTCAGTTTTATACATTGACGATGCAATTTGTTTACATAATTAAATCACTCAATTAGGTAGTTATAAGTAAATCTATTGATGAATATAAATTGATAATATGGTAAAAGTAGAAACCATCATAGGTTAAAATTCATTATTGTGTAAAATAATGGAGTCTTTACACTAATAACATGTCAAATTTACTGTTTACTTTTTGAATTTTTAATCATTCTGTCATAGATTATATATTGATTATACATTGTAAGAAATATTTTCTTTGATTATTTCATTCCAAAGAGGTAGTAAATATACTCATAATACAAACATAATCCTAGGCTAGAATAATGGTAATAAATGACTAAATATACATCTACTATATACACAATTATGATTAAATATTCTATCCTATTCTATCGCATTCCCGCAGTCAAAGCGGGAGGTTGGCGTATGCTGAGACTGTCCCAAAAATTGTCAAATAGAATCAGCAAAAAACCTTTGGTAAAAATATCGGCAATATGATAGCGTGACGGGACATGTAAGACACGTACTTGTCACGAACAACGTTTTCGCGAACAAAGTGAATATCCAGCTCCATATGTTTAGTGCGTTGATGTTGAACAGGATTCCCTGAGAGATAAATCGCACTAACATTATCACAATAAACCAATGTCGCATTCGGAATCGGACAATGAAGCTCCAAAAGAAGGTTATGTAGCCAACAAGATTCAGACACCACAATGGGAACTCCTCGGTATTCTGCTTCGGCACTGGACCTGGACAATGTAGCTTGTCATTTGGAGGACTAAGATATCAAATTGTCACCAAGAATTACACAATAACCAGACGTGGAGCGTCTGGTATCCGGACATCCACCTAAATCTGCATCTGTGTAAGAAATGAGAGTGGTTGTCGAAGACGAATATAGATGCAAGCCATGACCGAGAGTGCCCTGAATATAGCGCATAATGGGTTGTGTGCATGCATGTGATCCTTCATCGGGTTATGCATGAATATATAAACATGTTGCACATCATAAGATATGTCGGGCCTCGTGAAAGTAAGATATTGCAGGGCTCCTGCAAGACTGCGGTAATGTGATGGATCTGTTTATGGCGTACTGGAAGTAGCACTCAACTTTGATTTAGTATCAATCGGAGTGGAAGACGACTTACACGAGGACATGCTAGCTCGTTCAACGATCTCTTCTGCATACTTCTTTTGAGACAAAAATAAACCACATGCATGACGTGTGACAGTTATCCCCAAGAAGTAACTTAGTGGCCCTAGATCTTTCATTACAAATTCTGAGCCAAGAAGAGACATGATAGACTTGTAGAGAGCATCAGATGAGGCAGTTAATATAATATCATCCACATACAGAAGAATGTAAGCTATATCATTACCTTGACGGTGTATGAATAGAGAATGATCAGACCTGCTGTTAGAAAACTCAATATTCGAAACATAATCTGCAAACCTTTTGTATCAGGCTTGATGAGTTTGTTTGAGCCCATACAAGGATTTCTTTAGTAGGCACACATGATTAGGATAAGTGGGTCTCTGTACCGCATGAGCTGATACATGTACAACATTTCATTGAGTTCACCATGCAGGAATGCATTTTTTACATCAAGCTGATGAAGCGGCCATGCCTCCGAAAGATCCAGATTTAGTACCGTGCGGATAGTTGATGATTTGACCACTGGACTGAAAGTCTCACGCAGTCCACACCAACCTGTTGAGTCTTTTCATCACCTACAAGATGGGCTTTATGCCTCTCAAATGTACTATCAAAAATTTTCTAAATGACTAAAAATCCACATAGATCGAATCACATTAATATCAGAAGGATAAGGCACCAAATCCCACGTCTTATTATTAATAAGAGCGTTATATTCATCATTCATAACCATTTTCCAATTTGGGTCATTAAGGGCAGACACAGAATTACGAGGCAACAATGATTTGGTAACATGGGTATGAAGATCGTATTTTTTATTTGGTTTGAAAATTTCATGTTGACTATGAGTGACTGACCATTGGACCGGAATTGGAGTTGGTTGGATAGAGGACGTGATATTGGGCTGAGTGGGTAGCAAACTCCCTTGGAGTGGGCCTGGGCGTGCTGGGCCGCCACTGCCTGAGGCTGGACCACCGCCCAGTAGATTGCCATGCAGTGGGCTGCTAGCGAGAGGCCCAGATGGATAGACAACCACCGGGCTCGGGCAGGTAGGCCCATTTTGCTGGGTTTGAGGAGAAAATTTTTGGGTCTGGGTGCCCAAATTAATTGGGCTGGCCGAAATGGTTGGGCCAGTTTGTGAAGCCGACCAGTGGATCAAATACGAGTGTATGCTATCGTCAATAAATTCATAAGTAGGAGGCACGAAACAATGCATTTTGGCAAATGAAAAATTTGTTTCATAAAAAACTACGTGACGACTCATGATGATTTTATTAGAGGATAAATCGTAATATTTGTAACCATTATGATTTGACGGATATCCCAAAAAAATACATGGAGTAGACCGGGGATGAAGTTTATTGATGGTAGTAAAAGAAAAAAGAGGATAACATAAGCACCCGAATACCCATAGATGAGAGTAGGATGGGTCCCTTAGGTATAAAATTTTGAGAGGGGATTGATAGGCTAATTGTTTGCTCAGAAGTATGTTAAGGGGATAGGTTTCCATTTGTAATGCATGATGCCAAAATGATGGTGGTAGAGTGGCATGAGCAAGTAAGGTTCTAACAATGTTATTAATGATTCATATTTTTCTTTCCGCTTTTCCATTTTGAGATGAAATATGTGGACAAGACGAAAAGATAAACCATTAGCTTTGCAAAAATCTCAAAATGGCCCATTATCAAATTCTCTACCATTATCACATTGAATATTTTTAATGTCCCGTTCAAATTGAGTGCGGATGAATGCTCTAAATGAGATAAATGTGGAAAAACTTGTGACTTTTTGGATAAAAGAATATCCACAAAAAATTAGAGTAATCATCCAACAAAAGAAGATAATATCGATGGCCCGAAAAGCTCAAAATGGGAGATGTCCAAATATCACTATGGATAATATCAAAAGACATAACAGTGCATGAATTAGAGGTAACAAAAGACAATTTAACATGTTTTTCAAGCGTACTTGAACGACAAACATGAGTTCTAGTACACGAAATAAGTTTATTTTGTTAAAGAGAGGCAAAAGCAGGTGCTCCCGGATGACCCAAACGTTCATGCCATAAGAAATGAGATAAAATTGTAAAAGTGGATGGTAACATGGTTGGATGTGTGGTTGTAGTGATTGGATAAAGCTCGCCCCGAATATCATATCTCATTAGACGCATCCCCGTCTGAAAATCCTTCACGAAAAACCCAAAAGGATCAAATTCAACAGAAACTGAATTATCAGTAGTAAATTTTATAACTGAAATCAAGTTTTTAATCAATTGAGGAGCATGAAGGACATTCTTTAAAGTTAACGGTGGGTTCGGGGGAGACATATTTGTAGTACCATAACCACGAATTGGAATTGAATGACCATTTCCGATAATTATACCACGATTATTGCTCAAATTAAAATAGGACGAGAGATTACCTTGTGAGGACGTCATATGAGACATTGCTCCGGTGTCTATGTACCAATTTGTGTCGGGTGGATTAAGCTCAAGAGTGTGGATTGCGGCCTTGATGTCGGTCGGGGTTGCTACAACCAAGTGGGCTTGCTGGCACTAGTTCGGCAGTGGCCCAAGAACGTCGGGTTCCTGGCCTCGGCATGGGCCTGGCCCAATTTCTCGAGGGAAAGGGCAGGGAGGCACGACCCAAGGCCACTGCAAGGACCACGGTACCTGTCCACTGCCCCACTGGGCCCTCAACTGCCACTAGCCATACTACTGCTGTTGGCCGCCGCCCCTGCCGCCACCTCCGCCACGTCGGTGGCCGCCGCCCTTGCCACCACCGTGGCCACCGCTGCAGTTTTTACCTCTATTATTTCCATTTCATCCCTTTTGACCACGGTTTGGCGGCAAGTTTTCAAATTGTGAAGAGTTATCATCGAACGGAGCGGCAACCATGACGAAATTCGACACGGTGACTGTCTTTTTGGAAAAATCCGCTTCTTCTAGTATGAGCATAGAACGGGCTTGGTAAAATGACGGAAGATGGTTGCTTTGGCGGATGAGCATACGTACTCCACTATATGCATCGAGGTCAACAACCATTTGTAAAACAATCCGGTTATTAGTTACCGACTCCCCGACGTTCTTGAGTTGGTACGATAAAATCTTGACTCGTTGACAATATGCAGATGCATTGGAAAAATGCGTCATGTCAGTGGTGGAGAATTCTTGTTCAAGTGTGACGCCCCGGGAATTCTTATTGTCTTGGAATATGTCACGTAAGCGATCCCAAGCCTCCATTTCCGTGGAGTCGGGTTCAAGAATAGTATGCAGCAAATCACTTGAAATTATGACATAAATCTACTGGAGAACCGTCGCATCAAGGGTCAACCATAATTCCATTTCATTATAGGCTTTTGGCACCTTCTCCTTGCTTTTTTCCTGCGGAATTATGTGATGGATAACCCGGTGTGACTGACAGTGAATTTTAAAAAGCTCTGCTCACGTCGCATAATGGACGTTTTTCATCTCAAGAGTGATGACGATATATGATTTAATATTTTGGATGGAAATTTGATTTCGAGTCAGACATGGCTGACGGAAGAGGAGGGAAGTCGGCGACACAAAGAAGGGGGGGGGGGCGATGGTGAAAGAGTATATTTTTAGGGTTTAGGAACTTTCCCTGGAATCTGATACCATGTAAGAAATATTTTCCTTGATTATTTCATTCCAAAAGGGTAGTAAATATACTCATAATACAAGCATAATCCTAGGCTAGAATAATGATAATAAATGACTAAATATACATCTACCATATACACAATTATGACTAAATATTCTATCATACACGATACACATAGTATTATCTATGGACTATGTATTTGTTATATATCAATCGACTAAAAATTTAAGCCGTTTCTTGGACGATTATTTAGATTAATTATCCTAAAATGATCTTTATCTCTATCCATGTATATAATCTGAATCTTAATTAAAATAAGGATAAAAGCGGGAGATCTTGATTCTTGAGAGGTGAATGCATTGATTTCTTCATTTTTGTTTTCTTGTGATGCATGATAATATAAAAGGGGACTAATTTATTGGAACTTGCCAGCTGTGAGAAAAGTTAAATTATTCATTAAAGAAAGATTATGTGACTTTAATTAAACTTATGAAAAAAAGGTTTTCTCTGGGAATGTCTTCTCTAGTGGAGTTAAAAAGGTCAAAAGGTACTACTGTGCTCTGCTAAATGACCAAATCAAGAAATTATATTTATAGGGTTTTATAATGCTACTCCACATTTGATTAAATTGCATATATAACTACACATATTCATTGAACCACGAAAATATAGTGGGATGAATGAGGTCCCTTTATTCTTCATCAGATATCGATTTCGAACCGTAAAAGGGAAGCAACCTTTGATAAGAAGCGTATTCCTCTTTAATGAGTCCTACAAAACGTGAATAGACTGGCAGGTGAATTCTAAAAACTGAATGGTTAGAGAAAAAATCATTTGACTTTTGTATCATATATAGTAAAAGTTTAGTTCAAATAGTTGAATGAATATGAATAAAAGAAATTAAGAGTTCTATATGAATAATTTATAATATTAATAGTGAATATGGGAAGACTAATGAGAGATGACTTTAGATGAAATTAAGTAAAGATAGCACGGGCTTGCCATATTTCGAATTTCTAGTAGAAAAATAGTTAGTAGCCTAAAGTAATTGAAAAATAGTCATTGTTTAATGTGAAATTAAAATTTGACTAAAATATGAAGAAAAAAGTGTAGTGGAATTTTACTTTTATAAGTTGAAAATTCAGGATCCTACCTAAAATTTCAACTTCAATAAGTGAAACTTTGGAATACTTTCCTGAAATCCAGATTTTATAACTTAAAAATCTAACATGAATGGAGATTTTGGAACAAAAGGGGTATAACATAGTTTTGTAAAGTTATATGATCATTACATATACAACATAGTGCCGTGGAAGAACTTTTTTGCCGGTCATACCTCTGTTATTTTTCTTATAGCCTTTGTTTGGCAAGCTGCTATAAGTTTTCGATCCCTAGCTTGAGACTCAAACTCCGGAAGCCGACTTGCCAACAGACATTGTGGGAGAATACTCTTCACCATCATCGGAAAATTTTGCTTAGCGGCACTTGATGTTGGAAATTTAATTATATGGGATTGCGTTTTTACCATCTTTAATGACTTAAACACATGAGCCTCGCATGTCGGAAACATCGTTTCTTCACACGTGCCTAATATACTAAATGAGTATATGATCGTCAAATTTCGTTGAGGATTGAAAGAGATATTGATGCACAAAGTAAGGTGTTTGAGACACAAATAGATGGATTTGTTTGGCCAAATAATAGAACTCCCACATCGGTTGAATATGGAAGGATTGAGGAATGTATTAACTATATTTTTTAGTAAGGGTTTGGGCCCTAAGGGGTGACCCAAGTTTTAAGAAGGTGGAGGACCTAGGTGAGTTTGGGTTCGGGGCTAAGCCATACGCGCGTCGCCGCCCACCCGGTTCGTGTCGGGCTGGGGGTTGTGACCTTTCTTCCGGAATTCTCTTTTGGTCCCCGAAATGTTTTTTATTTACACTTTGATCCCTGAAGATTTTGGAAACGTTGCAATGACTCTCCAAACGGCACCAGCCAACAGATCTGACTTCAACAGTCAGAATCCGCCCTCTTCTTCACCTATAAATTGAACATTATTGTTCAGTGCAAACACATGAAAAAATAAAACCAGAAAATCCTCTCCTCTCTTTGCAATCTGTTCAATATTCTTTTTCTTCGCCGGAATCAACAATTACTAGCTTTGTATTGTTGGTTGTTGCTGTTTTATCTTGGGAGACTATTGTTCAATACCGTAAAAGCATCTATACGGGGCAATTTTGTTTTAAAGAAAGAGAGTCATATCTCGACTCAGTTTTTCCTTCTTGATTAACCTTTCTGATACACTTTTACTTACACTTGAAATATAAAGGTAAAGTTCGACTGCATCAAGCTCTAAAACCGAGTATTCTCTACCAGCTCGGCTAGATCAAAGACTGCCGTAAGTTTCATCTTGACTCTTGAGTCTTAAGAATTGGGTCCCTTAGCCCTGGATTGGTGCGCAAACAAAAGAAGAACAAAAAAGAGGGGCCTCTGGTTATTTTTCGAACAAAGAAGATGACTATAGGATCAAATTCGCTCTTCAAGAAACTGCTAAAAGCAACCTTAAAAGTTGAGACAT